>NW_026847660.1:59630979-59778479 GCF_025583915.1 Anolis sagrei ordinatus | reverse complement strand
CCTGAAAGTACTACCAGAACCACTGCAGCACAATGCCTCCAATTCCCAGTCCCTCCAGGTGTTTCAGAAGGATACTATGGTTGATGGCATTAAAAGCTGCTGAGAGGTCTAGAAGCACCAGCAGAGACACACACCTGTTGTCAGTGTTAAGATGGAAATCACTGACATTAAGGCAACAAAAGCAGTCTCAACTCTGTATCCTGCTCTGAAGCTGTTCTGAAATGAGTCAAGGAAGTTTGTGTCATCCAAGGCTCCCTGAAGTTGCAGGCAACTGCCTTCTCAATCACTTTGCCCCCAAAAAAGGAAGATTAGAGATTGGTCTGTAATTATTAAGGTCTAGGGGATCTAGGGAGGGCGTTTTCAGCAGTGGTCTAACTACTGCTACTTTTAAACAAGATGGAAAATCCTCCTCTCTAAGAGATGCATTAAAAATTCATTGTATTTGAGAATGAATTGCATCTCCTTCTTGGACAACCAGCCAAGAGAGGCAGGGATAAAGAAAGCAGGTTGTCCTCTTTACTTGCCCCAGCAGCTTGTCCACATCACCAATTGAAACTGATCCAGTGTAATCCCACTCAAAGAGTTGCTGGACACCTCATTGCTGGCCTCTGTTCCAATGAAAATGTATAAGTCAACTTTTATGCGAGATATTTTATCCGCAATATAGTTGTTAAAAGCATCACAGTGAGCTACTGAAGGTTCTAGTAATGGGTTCAGAGGAGAGGGTACCTGAGTTAGACCTCTCACCTCTCTGAACAGCTCAGCTGGACATGAACCTGCAGACACAATGTGTGTAGATAAGAAAGTTGTTTTCGCTGCATGTATTGCCACCTCTATACCATGTCTTGTCGCATAAAAGTTGAATTTTCTGCCATCTGCACTCTAGTTGTCATTCTTCCAATTTCATTTCCCTAAGGGTCTCTGTATAATAGGGAGCCTGGTTTGTTTTCCAGTAGAATTGCTCAGAATTTTCTGGTAGCAATGTTCAGGAAGACAAATAGTCATGAAAAACTGGATCCAGCTTGTGTGTGCCCAAAACGGTTCAAAGCTTTGAATGTAATTGTTATAAAATCAAAATTAAGGTGGAGGATTAAGGGAGTGAGAGACAGATCAAATCAGAAAACCTAAATTCCAAGCCTCAAAGGATTCTGCCAGTATCTATGGCAAGCAGTAAGACAACCTCAGGAAAAAGAATTTAAATAATTATAGGAGGGGATTGGACACTGTGGCCCTCTGGCTCAGTGGTTTTCAACCTGTGGGTCCCCAGATGTTTAGGCCGACAACTTCCAGAAATCCAGCCAGTTTTCCAGCTGTTAGGATTTTTGGGAGTCGAAAGGCCAAAACATCTGGGAACCCACAGATTGAGAACCACTGCTCTAGCTGTTTTTGGATTACAATACCCTCACTCCTTCACCATTAACTATGTATGCTAGAAAGGACTGATAAGAACTGTAGGCCAAAAATATTTAAAGAGCCACACTTCTCTATTCTTGTTTAAAAATTACCCATCATACCATGCTCAATTGTTTAAAACGTATACATATTAAATTACATAAGTGAAGAAAGAATAAAAGCAAAAGTATAAGAAATAAAATTATAATCATTATTAAAGAGCAAAAAAAAAATCTGGCTTGGTCTAAATAAAATGTGGAACAATAAATGCCACAAATAACTTGAAATATTATTGCATACCTGACATGGACCTTTGTATGACATACTTTTTCCTTTCTGATGTAGAGTACACAGGTTTGCATATTCTACATTGTCTGTGTCACAAACAGGATCTCGCAACTGGTCACCACAACTGAATTGCCTGGGCACACATTCATACTGACTGCATCCAAATTTCTCAACACTGGTTAAGCAAACCTGTGGCTTTGGTATGCATCTAGTTAAAACAAAAAAAAATCCATATTATTTATGTTATTACACATACACTTAGCAGATCCCAGAGGTAATTTAATGAGGAACTACAAAAAATAGGAGGCTGAAAGAAAGAGAATCAGTAAACCAAACACAATAAGTACTCCTACTTCATTGCTGCTTGGCTGTTTCCTAAATTGATAGGGAAAGAGGGAACCTCACTGACCTATGATCTCATTTCCTTTGCAGGTTTTTTTAATTAGCTCCCTCCTCCATTTCTGGATTTTTTTACTGCACTTCTGCAAGGCAAGTATCTACAATGATGCACTCTGCATTTGACGAAGTCAATTCACCTTGAATCTGGGATATACTAGGATCAGCTACAGTGCATGTTTGGTTGAACTTCCTTGAGACTTTAAAATGTGTTATATACCCTTAAATACATACTGTATATTCCAGCATATAAGACAACCCCCAACTTTTCCTGTTAAAATATAGAGTTTGGGATATATTCGCCCTATAAGACTACCACTCTTCCAACGCACACCAAATAAAAATTTAAAAAGCATCAGATTTGATTTCAATATGGTAATTTTCCTATTACTGTACCTCCTTCTCTGCCTCTCAGATCTCGCACATGCGCACCTGCACCGCTTCACTGCAGTTTTCAGGAGTGAGATCTGAGAGACAGAGGAGGAGGTATGGTAATAAGATACAAGGGTGGGCTAGACAGGTAAAAGAGTTGTGTTTTTCTGGGCCCAGAGCCACTCTATCTCTTTTTTCCATATCCCGGGTGCCCTAGACGCCTGCAGCTTGCAACACCCTTCACTTACACCTTCCCGGTGAGGTGCCCCTTCGCCTCACCATCGAGACCGCATTAAGTCCACGAATGCTGATGAATGGATTTTCTTCTACCATACTTGTACAGCGTCAGCCTTAATGCTTTCATACAGTCACTGCATATGGCAGGGACGTGGCCACTGCCATTTTTGAGCTCCCCCCACCATATGCAGCAACCACACATTCTCCAATCCGGATTGGAAGTTTCAGCACCCACTCTATAAGACGGCTCCTGGCGTAGAAGACTACTCCCGCATATAAGACGACCCAGATGCATAAGGCTTCTCCAGTGTATAAGACGACTCCCACGTATAAGATGACCCCTGACTTTTGAGAAGATTTTCTTGGGTTAAAAAGTAGTCTTATATGCCAGAATATAAGATTAAAATTAAAATAAGAATATAAAATTCATCTCGCTATGAACCCACCAGGACTTTGAGATCTTCCGGGGAGGCCCTGCTCTCGATCCCGCCGGCTTCTCAAGCACGGTTGGCGGGGACGAGAGATAGGGCCTTCTCGGTGGTGGCTCCTCGGCTGTGGAACGCCCTTCCTACGGACATTAGGCTGGCACCATCTCTCATGGCATTCCGAAGAAAGGTGAAGACCTGGATGTTTGTGCAGGCGTTTGAGTAATTTAGTGCAATCTGGTAATGGAACATAGGAATGGAACAATGGACGACGAACCTGGACTACGCTTGGATGATGAGAAGATTGGGTACGGTTGTTTTTTGTAATAATTGTGCATTGTAATTGCTTATTGGTAATTTATGGATAATGTGTTAAGTCAATTGTTATATGTTGTATGGAACCACTGCTGTTTCTACTGTTTTTACTGTTTGTGAACCGCTGTGAGTCGCCTTCGGGCTTGAGATACAGCAGTATATAAGCAAAGTAAATAAATAAATAAATAAAATACGGTCGATTGCTTTTCATATGTAAGAAGGCTGATTAACTGAAGACATTTTCCCAATCTCAATTTTGTTAAATATTTACCTCTGATTTTTTAGGCAAGGATTAGATTTGCAAGGAGATGTGCAGGACCCAAATTCAAGCTGATTGTCCTGAAGCCCAACGCAACGTGCTATGCACACACTTGGATAGGTTCGTCCATTGTGCCCACACATTGGGACAAATTCATCTTCACAATTACATGGTAGACCTGAAAGAATTTGACCATTGTTAAGATTGTGCAGATTTACAAAATCCTTGAAATTCTGATTGTCTACACAATACCTCGTGCCCCACACCAATCCTGAAATTAGAGTTACAAACACTTGACTTAAATTCAACTATTAATTACAAACAGGCATGAAACAACAGGAAGTGAGAAGAAATCTACTCCTAGGAAAGGAAATTGACTTCTAGAAGAGTTATCATGGGAAAAGGGTCTCTACAATGAAGCTTTATCACCAATGTTTGTTTTCACAATAACCCAAAATTTTCAAAATCCAATTGTCAAAGGAACAGAAGTCTTTGCCTGGTGAAAAAAAAAAAGGATTCGCCTGATGGCAGAAGTTAAGAACTTTTCTAGCCTCTGAGAAAAAGTTCCAGAGCCGTGAGGGGAGTAAATGAGAAGGCTCTGATTTATGTCCCCACAAGCCATATTTATAAGAGAAAAAAAGCATTTCAAGGCCTAAGATGGCTCATACAAGGAGATATCATCTATCAGCCTGTTTAACATTTTATAGGTCCTAATCAGCACTTTGAATTATGTCAGAAAAAGATCAGCAGATAAATGATAAAGGCTTGCCACTGAATATGAAGAGACAGACAGCTAAGAAAAACTAATACATTTATTTTCGTACAACTATTCACTGTTTTTAAATTTTCTTGTGTCTTGCAATTTTACCCGTAGATTTTCGGCGTTCATCATCCGAGCTGTATTCATTTAGACACTGGCGGGTTGTGCATATCAAATTTCCAGCAAAACAAGAGCAGACATTGCAGTCTATCTTGAAAGATGTTCCATGGCCTTAAAATAAACGAAATGAATGAATATGTATTTTACTTCAAAATACAGCTAGATACAAGTAAAAAAAATCAGAAATAAATTAAATCTTACGAACAATAAAATTTCACATTGTATTATTTTATTAATTTTATTTTGTATTTTATAAATTAATGAGTTATAGCTAAAAGTCAATCTTGAATGCCTGTAAAAATAGATCTAAAATTTTCTCAATTTAATATTTTGCCTCTTTCATTTTGAAAGAGAATTTCTGGTATTCATTAGTGGACACTTATTTTTTTACTACCACATACATTTTCATTGTTCAGTGGGATCAGGAAACGCATAAATATTATTCAATTATATTTTAAAATAAACAGACACATGTAAACAAACAAAATGCATACTACATACATGTATGATTCAATTGCTTTAAGTGATCTGTTTCTGCTTAAACCCTTGTGCCGGCAGGACTAAAGACCGACAGGTCACAGGTTCGAATCCGGGGAGAACGCAGATGAGCTCCCTCTATCAGCTCCAGCTCCTCATGCAGGGACATGAGAGACGCCTCACACAAGGATGGTAAAAACATCAAAAAAAAAACAACAACAAACATCCAGGCGTCCCCTAGACAACATCCTTGCAGACAGTTAATTCTCTCATACCAGAAGCGACTTGTAGTTTCTCAAGTCACTCCTGACACGACCAAAACAAATCTGTTTCTGCTTAGCATGCTACACTTATTTAAGGAGAAATTTATTCAGAATTGTTCCCAAAATTTGCAGGAATCTAAAATCTTTCGCTTAAGCATATTCGGTCTCTGTGTTAGGTTTGCTTTTTCCAAAAACTTAATATCGATTTTTCAGAAATGAATGACTTGCAATGGTACTTACTTTTTCTTTGCCCTCCAACAATGCATGACTTTTGATGGTCAACACAGTGCATTTCCATACAATTTTCCAAAAGTCCACTTTGACTGCATGTACAAATTGTGTAGCAACCAACCTCTCCTGAAGAAGATGGAACCTGAATGAGTGTACCTTGGCGGACAATAAAATCAGAAGCTTCGCCCAATTTGCAGCCTGTGCACAAAAATAGATGTTACTGAATTTATAAAAAATTAGGCATACACATCACAAAAAATGCTACAAGTTTACAGAAAGAAGAAAATAAAGGAGGGGGCAGAGAAAAGAAAGATCTATAGCAGAACTTTCCAAACTGTGTCAACTGCAATACGTAGGCGTGTCATGTGAATGTAATAAAAATGGGGAAAAAATCTTGGAAATATATGTCATTATCTCGCAAATCATAAATTTAAAAACATTTAAATGAGTGGTTTTCATTAGATATGTTGTGTCCCCTGACATTTCATTATTACAACTTAAGTATGTTTCCAAATCTCTTATAAGGTGTTGTTTTAACCTCCAGTTTGTTTGCAAAACTAAATTACTGTGTCACAAAAGGATGCATGTCTTAAAAAGTGTGTCACCAACATTAAATATTTGGAAAGTTCTGATCTATAGAATGAGATCAGGGTCTAAAAATATTGTAGCAAATCCCTAGGTGTGTCCTATGTCTCAGTGTGTCCCCTTCTGATCCCACGAGAATTCAGAATCTCATAGAACCATAGAATTGGATTAGACCTTTAGAGCCATCCAGTCCTACATCTGACTTGTAGAACACACAATCAAAGCATCTCTGACAGGAGGACTCCTGGCCTCTGCTAAAAACCTCCAGCACACTCCACTATACTGAAGCAGCATATTATACTGCTGAACAACTCAGGTTTTCCCCAATATTTAGGTGGAATCTCTTTTCCTGCAATTTGAATCCATTGCTCTATGTCCTAAGTCTCCACAGCACCAGCAAACAAGTTTACCCCCTCCTTAATATGACATCCTTTCACGTGTTTAAACATGGCTATCATGTGGTCTCGCAACCTCCTTTTTCCAAACTAAACATTCCCAGCTTCCTAAGCTTCACTCATAGGGCTTGGTTTCCAGCCCTCTGATCACTTTGGTTGTCCTTTTCTGGACATGTTCCATCTTGTCGATATCCCTCTTAAATTGTAGTACTCAGAATAGGACACGGTGTTGCAGATCATAGAATCAAAGAGTTGGAAGAGACCTCATGGGCCATCCAGTCCAATCCCCTGCCAAGAAGCAGGAATATTGCATTCAAATCACCCCTGACAGATGGCCATCCAGCCTCTGTTTAAAAGCTTCCAAAGAAGGAGCCTCCACCACACTCCGGGGCAGAGAGTTCCAATGCTGAATGGCTCTCACAGTCAGGAAGTTCTTCCTCATGTTAAGATGGAATCTCCTTTCTTGTAGTTTGAAGCCATTGTTTCGCGTCCTAGTCTCCAGGGAAGCAGAAAACAAGCTTGCTCCCTCCTCCCTGTGGCTTCCTCTCACATATTTATACATGGCTATCATATCCCTCTCAGCCTTCTCTTCTTCAGGCTAAACATGCCCAGCTCCTTAAGCCGCTCCTCATAGGGCTTGTTCTCCAGACCTTTTGATCATTTTAGTCGCTCTCCTCTAGACACATTCCAGCTTGTCAATATCTCTCTTGAATTGTGGTGCCCAGAATTGGACACAATATTCCAGGTATGAGCTGTGACCAAAGCAGAATGCATCCTGGAATTGTATGTTCAACTTGTGTTCTCCTAAGATTCCTAGACCGCTTTCACACATGCATCCTATATCTGTATTTTATTTTTTTCTGTCTAAGTGACTTCCATGCATTTTTCCATGTTAAATATCATTTTGTTAGTCTTAGCCCAACTCTCTAATCTGGTATGGTCATTTTGGATTCTGATTCTGTTTTCTGGGATATTATCCCTCCCAATTCAGTGTCCTCTGCAAATTTGTCAAGCATGCCCTCTGTTCCATTATCCATGCCATTAATAAAAATGTTGAATAGCACTAGGCCCAGGACAGAACCCTGTAGCACATCAGTAGAAACTTCTCTCCAGGATGAAGAGGAGTTATTTGGGTTTGGACAGTTAACCAGTTCCTATCCACTTAACAGTAGTATTTTCTAACTACATTTTACTAGCTTCTTACTGTAGGGGGCTTGTCAAAGGCCTTAGAAATTCAGATATGCTACTTTCACAGCATTCCATTCATCTACCAAGCTTGTAGATGTCTATCAAAAGTTTGTCAAAAATGACTTGTTTAAGAAAAACCCATATTAACATTTTGTGAGTTTGGCAGTCTGTTTAATGATGTGGTTTAGAATCTTTACTGGTATTGATGTCAGGGCAGTAATTGTTTGGGTCCTCTTTTTTCCCCTGTTTGAAGATAGGGTCATTTGCCTTCCTCCAGTCTCTGCTGGAACTTCTTCCCAGCTTCTCTCATGCTCCTAATGTAACTATTGCTCGATTACTCCTAAAGCTGCCATTGTTAATGATTTACTTATCTGCACATCTTTTCACGTTCTTGCACCTACTGAAATCTGGAACCTCATCTATAATATTATTATTTTAGCTGCCTTCCCCTATGAAGGATTCTGTCTTTATCATACATATCACAATGAGGATGTATGGATGTGTCTTCTATTATCCAGCTCATGCAAGTTTCAGCTTTTCTCTCTCTCTTGTATGTCTTCCTAGAAAGCACAACCACAGGGTAATAATATTTTCACCAGTGTAGATCACCAACAGGATTCCAATCAATGTTGGTTCTTTTTGGAATCTTAACAGCATTTTTGAAACTGTCAAAACATTTAGGAATTGCAACAAAAACATGACCTACCCTGCACACAAAAATATGGAAGGCATGGTTCATCAGGCTGACATCCTTTTCTATTTACTTCACACAACTCATTGGCAGCACAAGGATTTGGGTTACAGGGGTGAGTAACATCTTCTATATTATCCAAAGAACTTGGATCTAGGTGAAAAAAAGAGACTACATTTGTTTTTCTCAGACATCATAACATTCTATTTGAAATGTTTGTGATCAATAAAATAAAAAAGGATGACAAAAATGAACTTCTTCCCTGAAAATACATAAAAGAGGTCCATGTGGTTTTCCTTTCCTTTTCTTCTTTTTGTTTTTGTTTTTTTTGCCACTATACGCACTATACACAAAAAACCGTGAACATGAGAACGGGACACAAGTAGTTTGCCTTGCCTCCCTTTAGAATAGATCCCAACACTGAAACATGTCTTCAAACAGTATTGGTGGTGAGGCACTAATTCAATCCTGCCTGTAAAAAGGACAAGATGGAGCCTACTGTGGTCAACTACAAAGCACTTTCCAAACATTTATAGAGACATTTTATGAAAAGTTTCCTAGCTACAAGAATCTGAATGTCATCCTCACTGTATCCTTCAACAACTAGTTTTCCCCATTCAATCTCTAGGCATCCAACTGTAACCAGCCTGGGTCACTAAACAATTTAGATTCCTTAAATGGACAAGCAGCAAATAACTTTTAGACTTAGCATTTGTATTCCAAAATTTTTACTAAAATTGACCTTGCCACAACATTAGCTGCCATGGATCCAGAATCAAACATGGCCATACGACCCGAAAAACTACAACAACCCAGTGTTTTCGGCCATGAAAGCCTTCGACAATAAACTGACTTCTGCCATAAAAGCAGAAATCGTCATTAATACCCTGTCTGAGCTTAGTCTTTTCCCTAGGGGCCAGTGAAAGACTCTTGCCCATCTAATGGCCATAATAATAATAATAATAATAATAATAATAATAATAATAATCTTTATTTATACCCCGCCACCATCTCCCCAATGGGGACTCGGAGCAGCTTACATGAGGCCAAGCCCAAACAATAATTACATAAAATAAAACCGAAAACGCAAATAATAAACCACAACAACATAATTAATAAAACAAATGAAAAACATAGCAATATAAAATTACAATACGCATAATCACAATGACAATGGGTGGGCTACATGTAATGGATAAAAGAAAGGCTGATTAAAAGCTGATTAAAAACTCAGGTGAGATAAGACAGAAGCAGATTATTTGCGGAGGAGAGCTCATTATAGTGGAAGGTCGTGGAACCAAGCTTTCCCACAAGGGGGGGATGTACTCCAATGACAAAAAAAAAAAACCCCAAAAAATGTTGAGGCTGAACACTAGTGTGAGTCTTGGCAAAGTATTTCTGATGGCATGAGAAGTTGCCTTTTTAGACCTATGCAAAGTCACCAATCTTTTATCCTCCATTTTTTAAAGACGCATTATCACCATGTTTAGGGAAAAGAGAGCCCAAAATCAATCCAACCATAGGGGCATCAATAAAGAGAAATTTCAGCTTTTCCAAAACCTCAAGTATTAGGGTAAAAAGATGTCTGACATAAGATGAAAAGGTTCTAGCAGCTACTCCAGGATGAGATAATTCTCATTCTGCAATCTATAACTTCTGAACTCACTCCAGAAAAAGGTGAAGCAGATTGTTCCTGCTTAGCCATAGACATGATTTCCGGAATCATTTCAGCGATTGTAACAGACACCTGATTAGTAGAAGCAATTTCTAATGTCTTGTCTACCTTGTTTAAAAGGGCATTAAAATGCTCTGCCTCAAATAAATACATATGCAGCACACAAAAAAACCTCTCTCTCGAAGTTCCAAAAGAAAGAAATCTTCCCAGAAGGGAAAATCTGTCCAAGATCTTCTAATTAAATGGCGAATAACCAAAATGCAGAAAGCTCTATTCTATCAGAACGCAGACAAGGCAGAAATGGGAAGGGGCGAGCTGGGACTTCCACTTAGGGACGAATGAATTATTAACATTAAACCAAGCCCTGTCTATGAGAAGCATGGGAAGAGCAACATTCAACATATGGATTACCTCCCCACGCTACAGGAAATCTAATTCAAGTGTCCTAAATTTAACTTTGTCACTGGAGAAATGAAGGCGTTTCCACAGACCCATAAACAACATATTAAAATAACATATTAAAACAATATTTGTTTCCATGTCTGATGAAGAGGGAACTAGCTATTGAGCAATTATGTCTTTCAAGGTACTGGTACAAATTAAATGTACTTTTGAGTGTGTACAAAGCATTCACCTTTTAAAAAGCTTTTTAATATATATTTCAAATGTAGTTCACAAGAGTAGTTCTTCAGTACTTACGAAGATATGTATCTAGGGGTATGCAAGTTTCCAAATCATCGGTTGGAGATAAAAGTTCACAAACACTTTCAGCCATATGTCCCTCTGGAAATTTACTTAAGTCTCCACATTTTTTGAGAATTTCCACACAATCTGATCTTCAGGAAAATAAAGTTTTTACACATTGAGTAGATGTACAAAATGTGAAACAAAAATATATCTGCATATAAATAATTTATCCAAGTTAAAATAATTTTGTGCACAGCTCTATTAATATGAAAATCAGACTCATGTATTCATCACCCTTATTCTAGCTATTAATTGTACTAAATGTATATACAGCAGGCCCTTGGTATCTGGTGGAGTTTGGTTCCAGAATTCCTTGCAAATACCAAAATCCATGTATGCTCAAATGGTTGGACATCCATTTTCTTGCCAAATAGAGGAACACAGGGGCCACATGAAAGTGGAAAAACTGAATATCTCAAGATTCCTCAAACTGTATTTATTATTTACAAAAAGTTCCTTTACTGGCAGGGTAGCTGGCCCTGCATGTGTTTTCCTTTGCACACTCACTTGCTTGGTTGAGCAGACTGGTGAGGCAAAGGGAATGAGACATACCAATTTTATTTGAATTTGAGATCTCACTTTCTTCATACTGGACAGAGACATGCATGCATCCATCACTTTGGCCTCCAAAAGCTTTTTCTTGTGTTGATATGTCTCCACTCCAGTACCATCCTGGGAAATGTGCTTAGCCTCAGAAACATTCTATCCCTGAGCTTATCCAAATCTCATATAAATTCCAAGACTGAAGACAGCAAGAGGTCAGTCAGACTATGCTCCTTCGTGTATGTGATGTTGTGTTTAGGACATTTGTCTAATCCAACCCTCCCCAATTTGATACACTCCAGATATTCTAGACAATGTAAATAATGGTTTCCCATTTGTGCTTGAGCTTCAAGATGATCCCTATGTGGACAAGTGGTTGTATTGTTCAATGGGTTCACTGTGGTATGCGTAGCTAGACTGTCTATCAAATCTTAATGGGAAGTAAAAAAGAATGCAAAGTAAAACTTTGTTAATATACAATGAGATCAAACATTAACTCTTATTTAATCCAGAGCTTTCCAAACATCTCATGTTAGTGAGACACTTTGTAGACATGTGTCATTTCACGACACTGTAATTCAGTTTTATAAGCAAATTGGAGGTTAAGCCAATTATTATTAAAGGAGATATGGATACATATATAAACAATAATAACAAAATGTATGGAAACACAACATATCTCATGAAAAACTTTCACTTATATTTTAAAGTATATGATTTATTGAATATTTCACATAGACAGGATGCTTGCACTGCATCCTGTCAGATCCCCAAAATCTGGAGGAAAGCAAAAGTCATCGCCATCTTAAAGCCAGGCAAAGACCGTAATGACCCAAAAAGCTATACACCGATCTCCCTGTTGTGCCACCTCTGCAAAGTTCTGGAGACACTTATTTTGCATAGAATTATGGAAAAAATAGACCCATATCTGATCCCACAGCAAGCTGGTTTCAGGAAAGGCAAAAGCTGCACATCGCAAGTGCTGAACCAGACTCAGCACATCGAAGATGGCTTTGAAAGGCAGCAGATCACAGGAGTTGTCTTCATAGACCTGTCAGCAGCTTATGATACTGTGAACCACCGCCTCCTCCTGAGAAAAATGTATAATATCACATAGGAAACCTGCTACAAAACAGGAGCTTTTTTGTTGAGTTCCAGGGCCAGAGAAGCAGATGGCGGAAACAACAGAAGAACGGCCTGCCTCAGGGGAGCGTGCTTGCTCCATCCATGTTCAACATCTACACAAATGACCAGCCACTGCCAGAAGGGACAGAGAGCTTCATCTATGCTGATGATCGTGCCATTACTGCTCAAGCAGGGAGCTTTGAGATGGTTGAACAGAAGCTATCCGAAGCTCTAGGTGCTCTTACTGCCTATTACAGGGAAAACCAGCTGATCCCTAACCCATCTAAAACACAGACATGTGCCTTTCATCTCAAGAACAGACAAGCATCCCGAGCTCTGAGGATCACCTGGGAAGGAATCCCACTGGAGCATTGCAGCGCACCCAAATACCTGGGAGTCACTCTGGACCGTGCTCTGACCTACAAGAAGCACTGCCTGAATATCAAGCAAAAAGTGGGTGCTAGAAACAATATCATACGAAAGCTGACTGGCACAACCTGGGGATCACAACCAGATACAGTGAAGACATCTGCCCTTGCGCTACTCTGCTGCTGAGTATGCATGCCCAGTGTGGAACACATCTCACCACGCTAAAACAGTGGATGTGGCTCTTAATGAGACATGCCGCATTATCACGGGGTGTCTGCGCCCTACACCACTGGAGAAATTACACTGCTTAGCCGGTATTGCACCACCTGACATCCGCCGGGAAGTAGCAGCCAATAGTGAAAGGACCAAGGCAGAGACATCTCCAGCCCATCCCCTGTTTGGGTATCAGC
Organism: Anolis sagrei ordinatus; assembly: GCF_025583915.1. Lineage (NCBI taxonomy): Eukaryota > Metazoa > Chordata > Lepidosauria > Squamata > Anolidae > Anolis > Anolis sagrei. Next base: position 59,765,216 of record NW_026847660.1, on the reverse strand, counting down.
CAGCACGTCAACAACTTAAATCTAGACATAGTTTTCTAAGATCTACAGAGACACTCGCTGGAACACCTCAGCAAGCGAGAGTCCAAAAGTGGCAGGCTCAAACCCAGAACCTCAATCAATGGCTGATACCAAATGAGAGACTCCCCCCTGGGCACACAGAAAACTGGGCGACTTGGAAGGCGCTGAACAGACTGTGCTCTGGCACCACGAGATGCAGAGCCAATCTTAAGAAATGGGGCCACAAAGTGGAATCCTCGACATGCGAGTGTGGAGAAGAGCAAACCACTGACCACCTGCTGCAATGCAACCTGAGCCCTGCCACATGCACAATGGAGGACCTTCTTGCAGCAACACCAGAGGCACTCCAAGTGGCCAGCTACTGGTCAAAGGACATTTAATCAACTACCAAGCCTGCAAACTCTGTTTTGTCTGTTTGTTAAAATTTTGTTTAAATGTAATACAATTGTATGGTTGCTGCTGACACGATAAACAAATATAGACTCAAAAGTTGCAACACAGTTTGGAAAGCTCTGATTTAATCTGTCACAGCTCCCCAACACTCTATTCAGTGCTTCCCTCTGGCTGACTGTAATATCTCTATTACAGCTCTTTCCTGTCTCTATGCCCTCTCTCTCCTACCTGCCTTCCCTCAAAGACAAGTCTCAATTTTGTATCCTTCCTTTTGCATAGGCCTCTTTTGCAGCATCCTGAGCTGTGATTGACTGGCACTAACCGGGACTGTCCAGCTCCTCCCTTCTCACCACCATAGCACATTGAAGTTTCCTTAACCATGTAATCTGATGAGGTGGCCATTGATCCTGACCGCATATTCAGCTTATCTGCAAAATATAAGACGTTTCCAGGTATGTTTTGATTCTAACCAGTGGAAAACAGTGGGTTGTTCTGGTGGAAAACATTGGGTTCTGGTTCCTAGCTTTCCCTTTTATTTTACTTAAAAATATTTTACACAGTCAGAAATATCATAGCTTTCCTCTCTATGTGCATAAAGACAGAAAAACTACTTACTTGCAAATGATGCTTCCTCTTGATTTACTGTGACAAGGTTTAATCTGCAGCAAACAAGCAATGGTTTTCCATGTTTGTGGTAGGCATGTTTTAATATCAAGAACAGGAATATTAATAAATGGCATCTTAATGCTCCCTTTCTCCCACAGTTTCATATCGTTCATAGCTCCTTGGTCCGATTGGGCATTGCAACTTCTAAAGAGTTCAGTTGGCCTTGGAGAGAAAATAATATATAGTCAGTCAAAAAAGGATAAAATTATTGAAATGTTTTCATGTTTACATAATTTTACACATACCACACAAATCAAAACTTGGTACTTTAAGGGAGATGGGATATAAGGAAGAAGGCTCAAGAGAAGCAAAGTAGACAGCATTCTGCTGGTGGTCCGAGAGTCGTGATCTCTGAATTAAGAGATGTAATATTTAAATAAAACTACATTTAAATAAATTTAAATAAATGAGAAAAAGTCACAAGGAGAAAAGGGGATTTAATAAAAAATAAAGTTAAAGAACAACATATCTGGATACCAGTATTAAAAAAATAAAATTACAACAGCAAAACAGCAGAGAGTAAACAATCAGGGACAGCTAATCACCTCTCAACAAAAGATTCCCTCAGGTACTAACAAACCACACCAAAAAAAAACTACCAGGCCATCAAATGCTAATCGAGGTGGTCAGTTGAAACATTCACACCTAGTTCCAGGAGACAAGAGTTCTTTGTCCCACCCTGGTCATTCCACAGATATATAAACCAATTTTTCCTGGTTCCAACAGACCTCACTACCACTGAGGATGCTTGCCATAGTTGCAGGCAAAACGTCAGGAGAAAATGCCTCTAGAACATGGCCATATAGCCCGAAAAAACCTACAACAACCCAGTGATTCCGGCCATGAAAGCCTTTGACAATACATATTCAGTAACTATTAACCACCAGTTACAGACAGTTATAAACAAGCAGAAAGAGCACTGGCCTTATTAAACAAGAAGCGAAAAGAGACGAACGGCTATCCAGATGAGATCCCAGGTATACAGTATATAAAATAGGTATACAAATCAAACATTTACTGATAATAAATTCTTCTGAAATTTATTTTAATTCTGTAATATACATATAATTTTACCATTTATTAAAGACAAAAGCCAATTTGCATACTAATCAGATATATGTGTTTCTTTATTTTTATATAAAGAATTAAATATTGGCTGCAGGATGTAGAGCATCTTCAACATGTTTCATGCCAAGCTGCCATGCTTGGTTTTCGGCCTCAAATGGCAGAATATTCTCTATTGGCTCTCCTTTTTTCTCCTGAATTAAGGGAACACAATGGGATGCTTTCAGGTCCACACCTCCAACTTAAAAAGCCCTAGGTTGCAGAGTGATCTGTTTGCCTGAAATGAACCCACCTTGCTCTTGTTCTCTGCATTGTCTGTTCACATCCATATATGCAACCTATATCCTTTACTCCCCCCCCCCAAAAAAAAAAAGCTGAATAGGAGGTAACAACCCTTCCCTCCCAACATAGATTGCAGGCAATATACAAGGAATCACATTATATAATTCAACATATTTGGGTTAATTGTCTAGAAAAAGATGCTCGAATTATAATGAAATTTCAAAATTTAACAAACTGAATTTTAACAAAAAAGTTGTTGAGCATTTAGAAAAATCCACAATACCAAACAATGAGGAAATAGATATTTAAATGTCTGGATTGGGCAGTGATGCAGTCTGTAGTTGAAATAGCACTTCTTCACACTATTAGTATTTCTTCTTAAAAAGACACCCTTTATAAATTATTGACATGTACACCAAGACCAAACAGGAATTCATGCACCTAAGTCGAAAAAGGGAACATATAGTCTTTCAGTAGTTGTTCCAACTACAACTCTTGCCAGCCTTGGCCCACATAGACAATAATGAAGGATAATGGGAGCTGTAGTCCAACATCACACTGACTACATATTTCTCATCCCGGAACTAAATTGTGCAATCTAAATAACAATCTTATATCATGTTTTAATTCAAATTTTAAAATGCAAAGGAAAAATAAAAAAAACATAATCAGAGATGACAATGTTGTAATCTGATTATGTGATAGAAAAGAAGCACTACTCAACTTCCATGAGCTTCTGACACATGTATGGATCTCTCAATCACAATGAACACACTAAATCACAGCAAGTTAGATGGCACTACCTTTTCATCTACTCTATGTCCAAAAGAAAGAAATTAACCCTTTTAGATTCCTCAGGGCTCAGTAAGCAAAGAATTTGCTACATTTCATTAAACAACAATATATTTTTTTTACTGGGGGAAAAAATAGTGCATCTTTCCTACCTGTTATTAAAATTAGTGCAGTAGGTGAGATTTTTACAGCCCAGTTGACAAGGTTCACGTACATCTGCTAAACAGGTCAGCATGGAAACTTCAGCAGGATTATACTCACAGAAGCGATCAAATTCTTGCCAAGTCTGTGTATTGCCCCAGCTGCTGCTATAAAGCTTCGTGCATAAATCTCTAAATAAACCAAACATATGGGGGAAAATTACGATAAACTAAATTATATTTAGGAGGAAACAGTAAGATTTGCTGCCTCATATATGTATTTATTTACTTATCGTGTCAGGGGCAACCAGACAATTGTATTACATTTCTAACAGAACAAAACATCCGCCGGGAAGTAGCAGCCAATAGTGAAAGGACCAAGGCAGAGACATCTCCAGGTCATCCCTTGATTGGGTATCAGCCAGCACGCCAACGACTTAAATCAAGAAATAGTTTTCTAAGATCTACAGAGACACTCGCTGGAACACCTCAGCAAGCAAGAATCCAAAAGTGGCAGGCTCAAACCCAGAACCTCAACCAATGGCTGATACCAAATGAGAGACTCCCTCCTGGACACACAGAAGACTAGGTGACTTGGAAGGCGCTGAACAGACTGCGCTCTGGCACCACGAGATGCAGAGCCAACCTTCAGAAATGGGGCTACAAAGTGGAATCCACGACATGTGAGTGTGGAGAAGAGCAAACCACTGATCACCTGCTGCAATGCAACCTGAGCCCTGCTACATGCACAATGGAGGACCTTCTTGTGGCAACACCAGAAGCACTCCAAGTGGCCAGCTACTGGTCAAAGGACATTTAATCAACTACCAAACTCGCAAATTTTGTATTTTATCTGTTTGCTTTGTTCTGTTAGAAATGTAATACAATTGACTGGTTACCCTGACACGACAAATAAATAAACAGAACAAAACAAAAAAACAGACAAAACAAAAATTTGCAAGCTTGGAGTGCTTCTGGTGTTGCCGCAAGAAGGTCCTCCATTGTGCATGTAGCAGGGCTCAGGTTGCATTGCAGCATATGTGCATGCTAGAGTTCATAACAATTGGTCTTCTACACCCACTGCTTACTTTGCAATTTTGCTTATTCTCAGATTATGTGTCCCTGTAGCCTCCATTGCTGCTGAGCCTTTGTAGCATTTCAATGGAAAAGTAAGCTGCTAGCTTCCCATATTTCTCTTGGCCAAGGAAGGATTATGCTTTCCTACAGCTGAGAGGGATGCATCTAGTTTCCCACTTTTCTCTTTGTCGTGGAAGGACTCTCTGTCCTTCTTTAGCCAAGACAAGGATAGGTAGCTGGCTGAGCCCCTCTTGATTGAAGAAAGGCGGACAATTGTTCCTTGGCCAAGAGATGTATAGGACTCTCTATCCCAGGGGTCCTCAAACTTTTTAAACAGAGGGCCAGGTCACAGTTTCTCAAACTGTTGGAGGGACGAATTATAATTTGGAAAAAAAAAGACATGAATGAATTCCTATGCACATTGCACATACCTTATTTGTAGTTCAAAAACACTTAAAAACAATACAATAATTAAAATGAAGAACAATTTTAACAAATATAAACATATTAGTATTTCAATGGGAAGTGTGGACCTGCTTTTGGTTGATGAGATAGGGTTGTTGTTGTTGTGTGCTTTCAAGTCGTTTCAAACTTAGGTTGACCCTGAGGGCTGGGTAAATAACCTTGGAGGGCCGTATCAGGCCCCCGGGCCTTAGTTTGAGGACCCCATCTCTATCCTATACAGGGCAGAAGGGTGCAGCTCATTTAACATGGTTTGCTCCACTGAGAAAGGACTCTCCATCCTTCTTTAGAGGAGAAGGGAACAGCTGGCTTCCCATGCTTCTTGGTGGAGGAGGGACTCTCCCTTATTGACACTTAGCTTTCATAAACTCAGGAAGAGCCAATTCTTGAAACAAATATTTGATGGTGAGATAGATCGACAAAGAGGAAGGCAGTATGAAGCTTGAGGTTCAAACAGAGGTTGCCAATGCAGTGGTCGGTGCTGAGACCAAAGTACTAGGTTTGGATGAAGCCAATTTTGCCAAAGCCAAGCAGGTTAGTATGGGGTCACCAGCTTGTACTGTGGATTTACAAGCTGGTGAGGTGGGTGATGGGGAAAGCACATTTAAATTTCATTTCAGTTGCACCTCCCTGTTCTTCTTTCTCTTAGGCATAAAAGCCTAGCAATGGGAGAATGACTGGACGATATCAAGACATAGGAAGCATTTAATGTGGCTATCCATGTTCGGCATTCTACACATTTCTTTAAAAATGTAGTAGACAACATAATGCCGAGAAGGAGAAGACGAGCATCAAAAATGAAGGGCAAATGAACGCAAGCAAAAAAAAAAAAAAACCATGAGTAACCAGAAGCAAAGTTGAAATATGAAGAGAAATTCTGAAAAACAGAGAAAAAATACTGGAGGAAGCAAATTGAAAGCAAATTGAAAGCTAATTGAGCTATTGCATCACCAGATGAAAAGCAACTGGAGTTTTTTAACACTAAACTGCTAGTGGTTGGGGTCACCAACAAAATATATCCTTGAATTCTAGAAGGTTCCTAAGGAGCTCTGTTCAGGTGCAGATTTACCCATTGTGCAATTTCACAGAGATTACAAAAAGACTTTAGAAGATGCCTGTGCGTGAGTTTTTTTTAATGTGTGGAAGTCAGTGCACAACTGATCAACACACAGTCTTCACAGAATGAGGTTCCACTGGTGGTGTAGTTTAACACAATGACCATGGTTTCTCAATCTGTTGCAGCCTTCTTCCGCCTTCACAGCTGTTGTAACATGTACCATGTTATCCTCCGCCTGCTCCGCCGTTGAGGTCTTTGGGTCTTCGGACTGTGCTTGGTCTGGAACCCCCCCCGCGGCCACTCCTGGGAGTGCACAACTCCAGTTGTTGTGCCCGCAGGTTCATTGGAACACGCAAGCCCCCTCACCACGACAAGGTGACAGTCCAAAAGAACCAGCATGACCAGCATGCCCCAACAGCATCCAGACCTTGTTGTCTAATAATGTAAGCTACCCAAGTAAGCCAATAAGGACACCAAGAATAAGTGTTCATCGAAACATGAATCATGAAAGGTTGAAAAACTAACTCATTTTTTTTCAGAAAAAGTTTACAGATGTTGAAAAGAGAGGGAAATATACTGACCTGCACATGGAAGTATTTGCTTTGGAACAACAGTGCAACTTAGCACCATCTAGGCCTGTTGAAGGTGGAGGATGTAATGTGACTCCAGGGTGAACAGATCTTGAGCTCTCCAAGAAACACTGCCAGAGAGGGTCCTGCGGAAGAGGCATTGTTTTACAGCTATCAATAAGTGCATCCACAATTTCAAGTTCTGTTTTCATTGACATCAGAATCCTTTTACAAGCCGTTTGGCAGGCATAATCCTCAGCTCTATCACAGCAGAACAAACCTAACAGGAAAGGAAAAATAAACAGTGTAATGTACCAAGTAGTATTTCAGTAACAAGATCCAATATCACAAAAACATATTAAAATGCAATTATTATTTTAAAGTATATTAATATTAAAATATTCAGTTCCCTTGTCTCTTTCCTCCCACCTCCAATCTTAATAAGTCAAATATATATCACTTTCCTTCACTGTACATCTAACATATCATAGTATTACATTAGTAATATATTTTCCCAATATAAATTTTTATCTGATGGATTAAGAAAAAAGTTTATATGAATAACATAGTAAAAGGTGTATATATATATATATATAGAGAGAGAGAGAGAGAGAGAGAGAGAGAGAGGATATATATATATATTCTGATAATTGATTTCAGTGTATGATAATTGATTTTAGTGTTTATTTTATGTTCTGGCATCTAATGTCTGCCGTATATATGTTGCACTCTGACCTGAATCCCCTTTGGGTTTTTTGTTTGTTTGTTTGTTTTTTGTCATGTCAGGAGGGACTTGAGAAACTGCAAGTCGCTTTTTTGGGGTGAGAAGGGCGGAATATAAATGCTTTAAATATACATATACTTATACATATACATATATATTCTTCTTGCTATTTTTAGTTTGTACGTTAGCTTTTCTGATAGTGCTACAGACCACACTTTTGTACTAAAAGATTCTCATGCTTTCTATGATTCCACTATTTCTAATTGTGCATTTCACAATGCTACAGGATCATCCTTTGTTAATCTTTAATTTTCATTTTCAAAGCATGGAAATTAACAATAGTGCTCCTCTATAATATATTCTTTGATTTTACCTAACTCATTTTTCCCTTAGAAATTTACTTTAGATTAGCCATCTATTTTACTGCACCTTCTCCAGCAAAGATCTGACATTTTGAATCTTAGACCAATCTTTTAGTTTTTGATCAATGCGCCTACAATTTGTGTATAATTCCTGTGTATTAGATGTCACAAATGTTTAGTTACGAGAATACCTAGGTACTGAAAACCCAGAAAAGCTAATGAATAAATTTATAGAATACAACTAATTCACAGATAAGAACTGGCTATGATAAATTAATATTGTAGAATAAATAAAGGGGATGGTGTTGAGTTAAGGGAATATTTGAGTATGAAATTTAATGGATTGTGTGTTTAAGATATAAAAATGGTTAGTTGTGCTTTCAATTGACAACTCCTATGACAAATGGCCTGTATCATGACTAGAATTGTCATTCAATCTGATGTCCTATATTATATTATTATATTATATTAACTGATCCTGTTAATCTACCCTGTTTCCATGATTTTTCCTATGCCGTTATACATTGTCATCTACCTTACTAAACCACTTTATCCTTTAACTAGTTCACGTAGTGGTTTTCCTCCCCCCTCCAAAATTAGTCTGCGGCTATTGTTGTTGCTAGTTATTTTTGTTATGTTGTTTTATGCTGGTTTTATGCTGTTTTAATTTTTATTGCTTTATTTTAATTGTATTCTGCCTGGGCTTTGGCCCCATGTAAGCCACCCCGAGTCCCTTCGGGAAGATGGAGACGGGGTAGAAAAATAAAGTTCTTCTTCTTCGTATGTATGCTCTAATTCTGAATTGTAAATGGATAAATACAGCAATAACAAGACAAGATAGGCAGATTAATAATAGTAATATTATAGTAATAAAAGTCGGGGTGGGTGTTCAAGTTGAGAGGAGTTACTAGATTGCAAGTGCTCGTATGCAAATAGTCGAAAAGGAAGCCTGTTACACACCACATAGGCAAAATTCAATTCCCCCCTCATTCAACCAGCCTTTTGGGTGAATACAAATTTGGTAGGTATACTTATTGAAATTTTATTATTCACTGGCATAGTTGAGAGCAAATTTTTATGTGCTCCTCCACTACGAAGGCACTCAGAGCAGTTTGCAAAAATTTATTTTGCCCTCAGACTTATAATGTACATAATATCAATAATTATTACACATATATTACATAAGACACGGTGTTGCTCCCTCCCACTCAATAGCCAGCATATACAGTACTAACAGTACTCTTACACGGATTTAGCAGGAAGACTTTCCCAGCCCTATAGAAAGATTCTAGGGATTACAGGAAGCCCCCATGTTACAAACAAGATAGGTTCTGTAGGTTTGTTCTTAAGTTGCATTTGTATGCATTTGTATAGAGTTTTTAAAGTGTAACTCATCATCATCATCATTTAATAACTTATTAATCGCCCTCCATCCGAGAATGCTCTAGGCGATTTACAGCTAAATTATAACAGATAAAACTCCAGCCAATTTTGTAAATGTTTTGGTTAGCATAGGAGTTAACACCCCGGTAAAGTTTATTTTGTTGTCTGTATCCCTGTTCAGAAGATTTCTCCTCACTTTCCGTCCCTGTGATTATTGGATTTTAGAAAATTTGGGTTGTTATGGAACCAAGGACGAGTGCTAAAACTTCAGTGGAAACACCTTTTCTCAACTCTTCCAGTAGTAAATTTCCTTTCCTAGAGATAATGTCCTTTCATTTCCTGTTGTCTCATCCCCATTCTTAATTATGAATTATATGTAAGTACAATCTTTGTAACTTGGGCACTATCTGTATACCAGATACTAGGTTTTACAACAAACCTAGTAATTTAGTTGTACAGCACTTGCTTTGCAAGCAAAAGTATCTTTTGATACTTTTGCTTACAAAGCAAATGCTGTACAACTAAATTACATCCTTTTTACTCAAGAGAACCTTGGAATCCATAGAATTTGATAAAATATTTAAATTGGAATGAAATACATAAATAAGCAGACAATAGTTCTTATAACACAAATGTGTATATTCATGGATTGGTTGTTTAAATTCTTTGACTATGCCCCCACTTTAATACTTACTATCTGTGGAGTTTCGCATTGGATATGATTGTGTGTAGTTATTCACACAATGAATTAACTGTGGGCTAACAGAAGCACAGTAACTTTCAACAGCTTTTATCTGAGAAGGACCTGGAGAAGAATCTGTTCGAAAGATTGCTTGGCAGTATTCTCGACAGTTGGTATGATGACCAGCATAACTGCAACAAACTGATCCCACTAGAGTGAAATATGGAAACATCACAATAATTACAAATAGCACTTGGGAATGAGAAAAGTAATCTTGCAGCACTTCCAACTGTAAATATGCAGACTACAAACTGTCATACTTGTATAAAGCATTCTACGTCTCTGTGATAAGATATCTGAGATATATGCAAGAAATACACTAATTTCCTCTGAACTTCAGAAAGGTGACCATACCAGTCAGTTCAAAAAACTGTAAAACAGATAAGCAGTTATGAAGTTCCTTTTAAAAAAAAGAAATAAACTTTTCTAACAAGGAAACAAACCTTGAAAACAGAATGAAATGCAATGAAGATTTACCCCCAGAAGTATACTCACTTTCATTTCTGTTGATGCAATTAAAAAGGGCATTCTAGAAAAGGAAAGAAAAATGCAGAATCAACCAGCTACTAATGTAAAGGCTAAAGAATGGCAAGTGTACTACATCTTTTATAAGCAATAGAATAATTAAATTGTGTTGATACACACAGAGATGTGCATAAAATAATTCCAAATTATGAAACATATGATTCTAAAATTGTATATCAGAAGGCTAATTAAATATTTAAGGATATTATGAACACTATTGAGGATAAAAAAGAACATGCCAAAGACAGTTATAGAAGATTGCATTAAAAAGCATACTATTTGCCATAAAATGTAAAATAAAAAAATGTAAATATGATTTTATTGCTAAAACCCAGTAGCTGAACCTGGAATAAACTCATTTTTAAAACAGTCTTTCTATATCCTGCTTTCCTCTCTTAGAAGAGACTCAAAACAGCTAGCAACACTAAAAACAAACTGGCAGCCAGAGGAGCTATTGATACAGGGAAGTTGTGAACTCCCTGAAATCAGCACCAGTTAACAATCTGACTGCAACTCTTTAGAGCAGCTGAAGTTTCCAAATACTTTTCAAAGACACCTCCAAGTAGAGCACATTATAATAATCTAAATTGGATGTAACTAAGGCATGTAACTAAGTGCAATGTTGGATTATATTTTGAATCAGTGAACTGTTTTTAACTGAATGCTTACAATTGTTTTGCTTGTGTTAATTGTAACTGAGTGTTTTTAATGTATTGTTTTTGGCATCTAATGCATGCCCCTGTAAGCTGTCCTGAGTCCCTCTTCGGAGATGAGAAGGACAGGATATAAATGCCCGAAATAATAAATAGATAAATGTCAAGTCCAGGAGTATCCCCAAACTGCGGACCTGTGTCTCCAGGGGAAGTGTAACTTCATCTAGCATAAGATGAATCTGTCTTGTCTGGATTAAGTTTCAATTTGTTTGCTCCAATTCAGCCCATTACTGGTGACAAAGTTTTAGGATCAGGATAGCTTCCTTGGCTTTGAGTGCAAAGTAGTAGAAGGGTTGGATGTCATCTGCATATAGATGGCACTGCATTCAAAAACTGGAAATGATCTTTCCCAGCGTTTTGATGAACATGTCAAATAGCATGTTCAACAGCATGTGAAACAAAACAGAGTCCTGAGGGACCACACAGGCCAACAGCACCAACTTCCCCTGATGTGGGAAATTATGAGGGAAATGATGGTGCTGAGGCTGAGGTACAAGATGGAGATGGTTTGGTCAATGATTTTTAGGCAGACAATGACAGAGAGGCCCCGGTGCAAAGGGCGTTTCTCATGAGAATATTCCTGCTGGGCCTAGCAATGATAGCTCTGTGAGCTCTCAAGATTTGGGTTTAAAAAACAATCTGACACCTGGGAATTTTAATGAGCAGCCAGGTAGGGAGCTGAAGAATAGGTGGCTGAAGATTAGCCAGGATCAACATCAAACTTAGTCACTCCGAAAGGCTGCATTTGATAAGGGAAAAATGTGGGGGGAAGCGAAACCAATTCCTGAGTTTTGGGATATAAGGTTTGCCTCAAGGGGAAACCTGTTAGATCAGGCATAGTTTGGAAACCAAGTTAATGTGCCATGGAAATCCTGTTCAAGGGGTCTTGTTCCTGTGGAGATTTTTTAGCCTTTTGGATTGTCTCTGCATCCTGTTTGATTCCTGTCTGGATTAATGCTGTCTTGGATTACTTTAATTATTTGTGTGGACATTGCTTTGTGTTACTGCTTTTTATGGACTTATTGCTTTTTGAACCTTCTTATTTTCTTACAAGTATTTATTTCATCTGGTTATTTACTAAGCTTCAATAAAAGAAGATTTGTTTCTTCAATCTTTGTGTAGTGTTTTTTAAAGTCAGAGGGCTTCTTCCTGACCTGGAGTGCAACAATCATGGTCAATGGTATTGAAAGCCACTAAGAAGCACTTCTAAATCTTTTTGTTGGTTTTATATTTTTATGATTAAGTAATAAAAGCTTTTACATCTATGCTTATACTCTGAACTATAATTAAAGGAAGCTTCTTCGTTTACTGTTTTTTAGTTGCTGTTGGGTACATTTAACTGTTTGAAGAAGTGGCTTGAAAATTGATATACAAATGCACTTTTGTAACACACAAATTGTCAGAGGTATCATCTGAAATGTAATCTTTCAAATTATGTTTACCATTCAAAATACTGTAGCAGTTTGACATCATTATTATATTTAAAGTCAATCTTTGAAAGATCCTGTATACCCTGAAAACTAGCATATTTCAATTACATAACTTCCTGGTTTCAACACTGGTTTCAGACAGAGCTGGTTTTCCATTCTTTTTAAATAATTTCCACTTGACATCCATGAAGAAACATTTTGTCTTTGCCAAGAAACAATGGTTGTTCCACATGCACAGATTTCAAAATTAAGTTCAAAAATTCTAAGTTATTAAAATGTAGGGGTTGCTACAAAAGATGTCTGAAAATACCACCATTATCTGGCTTACCTTTGACAGATCACTGCTCAAAGAAATGTTTGGATTCTTACAAATGCATTATTCTTTTAAATTGTTTTACAACTCATTCATTTTTTGGTCCATAGTGTACCATTCTAATGTTACAATAGATGATTATAGACAGGTACCGTAGGGCATAGATGTGGAATTTTGCAATGTTATCTGCTTCCCTCGAAAATGTCACCCCCTAAATTTTCCCTGTTCAAAAAGAGTCTGCTACTTAGCATTTGGTGATCCACTCTTATAGAAACACTTATACTATAAGACACCTTTCCAAGAATTTGAACCCTATCCCATCCCATCACTAAATAAATAAATTAGGTCTAAACTTTTAAAGGCTTTGCATATTGTTTTCCTTAATTTATTTACATGTGGCACAAATTTATCTTTTCCCTCCAATTTTACAAATGCATTTCCTATCACAATTATTATCATCCAATCTATCTGATATAGCTTAATTCTTGCAAACATTTTCAAATTCATGGAAATTATTATTATTATTATTATTATTATTATTATTATTATTATTATTATCTTTATTTATACCCCGCTAAAATCTCCCAAAGGACTCGATGCGGCTTACAAAGGCCAAGGCCACCAACAAAACAACAGCATACAAATACAACAGTAAAAACTCATAAAGCAAATAATAAAACATCAAGCAAAACAATAAAACACTAAAAACAATGACACCATGATGCATTTAAAACCTAAGGCCGGGCCAATGTAATGGATAGATTTTAAAAGTGCTGGACTTGACAGGTGTTATGTAGAGGTTTTTGGAGGTAGGTGTAATGTGCAGACAATCCTAAATCTCTAACAAGGTGCATTTGGGACATGATGCTGGGAGTTTCGTATTCTGGAAAGGCACACTGGAACAGCCAGCTCTTCATGCTCTTCCTAAAGACTGCCAACGTTGGGGCTTGTCTGATGTCCTTGGGGAGAGAGTTCCAGAGTCAGGAGGCCACCACAGAGGGTTAGGGTTAGGGCCACCACCACCCTAACCCTAACCCTGTCCCTCGTCCCCACCAAACGCGCTTGCGATGCAGGTGGGATCGTGAGCAGGGCCTCTCCAGATGATCGAAGGAATCGTGTGGGTTCATATATGGAGATGCGGTCACGCAGGTAGGCGGGTCCCTACCTGCGTGACGTTATATTAATTATATTAATTATATTAATTATACCCGTTCCTTTTTTCTCCTAAATCAAGAGCCAATAAATCAATAAATCGTTTTACCACAACTTTATTCACTTTGTAAAGTTGATTCCAAAAATAACCTCTGTATGTGTGTGTGTGTGTGGGGGGGGGGGAGTTGTGCATCTTATGCAAGTATTTGTTTATCTACCAATAATTATGTTTTGTTATAGGTTTGTTTAGGTACTCTAGCTTAGTTACCAAAGCCACAGCTATTTTCTCATTTAATTTTGCATTAATTTGAAAATCTGCATAAACATCATTCATAAAATTGAAAGCTATACATGCACAATTGTTTAAAACAAAGAACTCGGGGTGAAAATCCACGCTGAAATGGCATTATATTAATTGACATTAATACTAATCTTCTCTATAAAAACAAAACAAAAAAATCAAGCTTCCTTTGCCCTGTCCATATCAAAGAGAATTCCATGGCTCTCTAGCTATCTTTTATCAAAGAGAATTCTGAGGTTAAGATACAATATCTAGGGTTCAGCTTTCTAAGTCTGTTAATATCAGGGACATATTTTGATACAACTAGCTTGAAGGGAACAGTAGATCTGAAACATTATAAAGATAATGTTTCAGATATAGAACTACACAGCACACAAAATCTATTATCAGACATACAAGAAAATCAGGCACTATCTGATACATGTAACATAATAGCATAGCATATTTCCAGCATACATGTACATATACTTCCAGGCATCTGAAAGATCCTAGTCAGATTTGAGGACTGATGCTGAGAATTCATAATGTCTTTGCCACCGGTGTAACCCTTAGGTACACCAGTGTCTTATTCTCTACTGTTCACAACACTGGTTTTACAGATGGGGAAACAGGATTATGCATCTTTCAAAACTAGTCAAACTGCATCACCTGAAGACCTGTTAGAATAGAGCTTTCCAAGATGTAGTTTCCTGTATAGACACTCCATGTGGTTCATAACAAACATCACTATTAACAGATTTTCTTTTCTTATTTAAAAACTTATCAATTTTAGTGGCATTTACTGCAATTCAATCAATAAATTGTGCACATTGTACCTTTACTTTACATTTGAACAGCACCAGCCTATGTTTGTGGTGGTGAGGTTGGGAGCATTTATTCTAAGAGTCTAATTTTCACAGAAGGAAGACAAGGCATAATGGCACATAAATAGTCATCCAAATGGACACATTATCTCTTATAGATATTTGTGTGTGATATTTCATTGAAGATCAAGGGAAATTTCAAAACAATAATTCTGTAGAGGGATAGTTCAGCTTTCTTTTCCTTTTTTTAAACCAAAGGTGGCCAATTTATTCCTGCAGCTAGTCTGCTTCCAGGCTATCAGCACTAATGTTAAGTGTATGTCAATTATGTGAATACAGCAATTTTACATCCTCTGAAGTTGTATAAACATAATATTTGAGAGTCTTCTTAAGAATACTAACATGCATTCCCAATATTATCTTGAGGCAAGAAACAGTGAAAATTCTGGTAGAAGCTGACAGGCAAACGTAATAAATTATTAGATGAAATTGATGTTCTTTCCAGTCCAAGGAAAGTGACTCTATCTACAAAGTTATAGAAGGGTTTCTCTGCTTTTCTAGCTTTTCTAGCTATGGGATACATGAATGCTAAGTGAGTCGAGTGAATCAGGCATACTGCGTTACAAAATCACTGGCATATAGTATCTCTCTTATGGGAAGTACAGGGGACTAGGGCTGTCCAACCACGGAAAAATTTGTTTCTAAACTCGATTCATTTTTAGGCGGTTTTTACATTTCGTTATTTAAAAGAATTCCGAATTTTTTCTCTAAAAAAGTTCGATATTTACGAAATTTACGAAACAATTTCGAAACAATAACGAATCGATTCGTTAATGGCGGACGCGATTGCGCAATACGCTAAAAAACCCCCAAATGGGACAGGGGGAACTTCTGAAGCTTCCCTCTCCCTCTGTTGTTGACTGTTGGTGTGATACTTTATTTTTTATCACTGATAAAACAAACAACAACTATAAAACTTGCACCAGACATACGGAAATAATAACGAAATAATAACGAAACAATTTCGAAACAATTACGAAATAAATTTTAAAAATTCGTTTCGATTTTAAGTTGCTCCTGAATGGTTCAATATCGCTTCGTTATCAAAAAAAATAATGAATTAATAACGAATTACGAAATTAACGAACGAAACCGCCCAGCCCTACAGGGGACATTTAAATTCCCAAACTATATGGCTTATTTTCTTACTTTCCCTGTTGTTGGACAGTTTTGTAAGATTCCCATCCAAGAGAGTTTACATCTTTGCAACATAGGTGCAGTTGAAACTGTCAAACATGTTTTCATTGCACTGTTCTTTCTACTGAAATTTGCATCTTCATATTATTACCTCAATTCTTGAGAAAAATTCATGAAGATTTGAAATATTCTATGCGGATCTCAGTTACATATGATGTGTCAAAATTTTGTGTATCTACTTATTTATTAAACTGATTATGAAACAGTAACACATTAGGTTTTTTGTTTAAATATTATACTGGAAGTTTTAGTATGTATGCAGATACATGTATGTATATTTCACTTGCTTTAGGTGTATGTTTTTATCTAGCATTGTTTACAGTTCTGTTATCTGCAAAATTGTGCCGTCTAAACCATAACACACTTGTGTTAATTCACTTGTCTGACTAGAAGACTGTAAATTCTTCTTATTCAATATTTGCACAAGTATGCCCTCCTATGCTAATAAGCTTGAAGGCGCTATGAGCCAAAAGGCAGCTTCGTAGGGGAGTAAATTTGAAGGAATTGGTGTGGAAAACATAATTTATTTTCAACTACTTGATAGCAGTAGCCAGGATAGTTTATCCTCGACACTGGAGAACTATAGAAATCCCAACGATAAAGGAATCTATATAAATAAAAATGTAATATTCTAATTCCAACAGACCTCACTACTTCTGAGGATGCTTGCCATAGATGCAGGCGAAACGTCAGGAGAAATGCCTCTAGAACATGGCCCTATAGCCCGAAAAACCCACAAGAACCTAATAATTTATTACTTATTAACTCAACTGAATTCAAAAACTGCTACAGTAGATTCTCCGTTAACTGGCACTCATGAGAATGGATAAATTCCAAATAAATATAGTTTCTGGTTGCTATTAAAATAGGCCTAACTAATACTATATACCATACTATACCATAAACTCTGTATTAATTTGGTATTAATTTTGAAATCATTAATTAAAATTAAGACAAAGATAAACATAACTTCATGTAACACTATTTTACTGTTTTATTGTATTATAAAAACAGTAAAAAAACTTTTTTATTTAAAGTATTATTTCTTCTAATTTTTTGTCGATTGCTCAAGAGTTCCAGTTGCTCGGGTTCTGAAAGTCTACTGTACTTGACCAAACTCTATCTAGAAATGCAAAGGCTTTATTACACAGCAGTTTGGACGATTCTTGGAGGGAAGGATTGTCTTTTTATACATTGGCTTCCAGTGTGGATGCTCTTAATTGTAAAACAAGCATTTCTCAGAAGGCAAACCACTGAGACTAAAAAGTGGTTTTTAGTCAAAATCTGAACACCAAAACTACTCTTTTGAACCTATTGTTTTCATCTGCAATATCTATCATATTTCTTCTATTGTACGACACCCCCTAATTTCACTACCACCACCATCAACTAAAATACGTAAGAGACACCTGCAATTCTAAGATATATCCCATTTTTTACATATTTATATAGGGGGGAAAGTGCATTTTAGATATAAGGAAATACAATACACCGAGGGGGAGGGGGGCTGAGTACCAGTCTGAGGTAGGTTTCAACCCCTAATGTCCAATATGCATTTTTGACACTCTGAAATAAACACCCATAACAAAATATTCATTTCACAGAAGATAAACTGGATGCACACACATACACATGGTGAGGCACCACAATTAATGGATACATGCAGACTTGTGCAACAAAAAAAGCAGGCATACAAATATGCACAGCAGAATAAGGAAAACCAGCACAGCTCTCTAGCTTCTCTAACCTCCTCCTCCCAGCCCCCCCCCCCCAAAGTTTCCTACCAACCAGGTTGCCTTTTTCTTTTTTCAGTGCAGCTAGATATAATTTCAAATGTGCTGGGTATCGTTGCCCATCATATTTACTTTTTAAGAATACCTCTAGGGCCTTCTATTTCATTCCTGTCCTTATAAATGTCATGTTATTACAATTTTTCAGTTGACAATATGAAAAATGGTACAAAATACTTTTGGTCAGAGAATGCAATGTATTAACTCTTTCCCCAACAGGGCAGATTGACTTGGGATATGCTATACAGGTTTCACTAGATAATACATCAACATCCCAATTATTTACCCACTGATAATGATAAGTGGAAATTAGAAATTTGAGAAAATGTATTTGTAACTAGTATACAAAAATGTTAGTAGTAATTATATATTCTTAAACTTTTCATCATTCTTGAACAAATTGTGAAAGATGATACCATTCCAACAAAAACAGAATAAAGAAGGAGAACTAAGAAAAGAAACTATTCTGACATAATAAATGCTCACTATTTCACTCCCATTTTTCTTACCTGTCCTTTTCGTTCTCCAACAAATATTGGTCAACTTCCTACAGCAATGTAGAAACCCAGAAAAGAGAAGGAAACACACAGCATAATAGAGGAAAGGTTACAGATATGGACAGTGAAGTATATAACAGTTTTAGAAGAGATAAGGCTATATAGTATTTCAGGAGAACTGAACTGTGAGTAGCCCCATTTGCCCTGCCTCATTCAATAAATTTTAAAGAGACTTCAGATACCCTGTGTTTATAACACCCTCTTGATTTGACCACCAATGCTTCTATATTTATCTTACCATAGAAAATCTGTTAAGGAGAAAAGAAATAGCTGCATAGTGCCTTTTATTTACTACAGCGTGAGAAGCCTCTGTTAGAAAGGCTCTACACAAATGTCAGAGGCTAGAAATTTTAGGGGAAAAAATCTGTTCAAACATACACTTGAAATTAGAAAGGGAGTTAAGTAGCATACTGATAGATTTCTCAATTTTTCAAACTACTAATACTTACGCAGCCAAAATAAAATTACTCAAGTGCAAGAGAGAGAGGAGAGGAGATGTTTGAGACTTCAGAAAACCTCAAAATTAATAAAACACCAAAAATGCTTTTGCACTTTCGCAAGAGGAGAATAAAACCCTGTGATGAGTGGGCATGTTCAGCGGTCAAAGAAAGTTGGCTGACTATTCTGAAAGCAAATCGAGGAACTGGTTGGGAGATCGAGGAACTGGTTGGGATGCCTTTAATCTTAAAGACAGCAGTCCACATGCTACATTTTGTTGAAGAACAAGGAAACCATTGCATTTAAATGACAAAAACATAAAGAAATCTCAATATGGAAATGTCTGTTTGTGAAGAAAATTAATCCATGAAGAGTTGGGATTCCTTGTTTTTCCAGTGTGGCTTTAAGGATGGAGTTAACCATTTTCATTGGTTAGGTCTTATCTTTTATTTTCAACATCGTCTTTCTACAATGCTGCCTAAAAGGATCGGAAATATCCTACAGTAATTGCAGAAACATGAAATTGTTGCCTATCTACTTAATACTGTCTGTCTCCTCAAGTGCTATAGGCAACTACAGCTTTGCATGATAGGAGAGAACCTGTGCCTATGTAGATGTTGCAGACCATTGGCCATACTGGCTAGTAATGATCACAGGTGGAGTCCGAAAATATTTGGAGGTCCACAGGTTTTTCATCCCTGGCTTAGCAGGGGCCCCATATAAGAGAAAAACTGGGTATGAAGTCAGTAAATAAATAAAAGTACATTGGATATGAGCAGGAAGCAGCAATGTGAGACTTATGATTCTCTGCTCATTTCTCCTATCTAACAGGATGAAGATTTCTGAAACCTTAGTTTAGTGTGATGTGTGAGCATGCTTTATTTTTTACACAGTTCTATCATGGCAAATGGTCTAATATGTAGCTGGATCTAAAACAATTTTTAAATC
The DNA here is from genome assembly GCF_025583915.1 of Anolis sagrei ordinatus. NCBI lineage: Eukaryota > Metazoa > Chordata > Lepidosauria > Squamata > Anolidae > Anolis > Anolis sagrei. The sequence goes on along the minus strand of NW_026847660.1, from coordinate 59,745,257 downwards.
AGCATTCTTCTTGCAGAGAGGAGAGATAACATAACATAGCAAAAGATTTCTGGTTTGAAGAGGAGACAGACAGATAAACATTGCTGTTTATAATACTTTGCAAAATCCAACTTTATCTACACCATATTATTGGCACAAATATGTTAACAGATGAATTGTAACATTTCTATGTGCACATACATTCAACAAAACAAGAATTCTTTATAATTTCCAACAAAACATCTAAATAATGACAGCTATAAAATATAAGACTGTTTTGTTACAACAATTTGTTCTATCAGTTAGGCATGTTGCCTGATACTACAATTACTTCAGAAAGTGGCTAGCTTTCTCCTAAAATAAAAGACAGCATTTTCAAGAATACTCTACAGTTAAAGAATTCCTACTAGATCCATTTCGGAATACTGCCTGTAAACTTTAATAGGTGTCAGAGTTTGACACAGAGGCCTGAAGATAGCATAATGTTCCCAGCAAACCATACAAAGTGTTCTTGCAATACATCAAGGGAACCACTGACCGCATAGGGGAGCTGATGAGGAAACACAACATACAAACTATCTACAGACCCACCAAGAAAATCCAACAGATGCTACATTCAGCAAAGGACAAGAGGGATCCTCTCACTTCTGCAGGAGTCTACCGTGTACCATGCAGCTGTGGACAAGTCTACATAGGGACCACCAAACGCAGCATTGCCCAAACACGAATCAAGGAACATGAAAGGCACTGCAGACTACTTCAACCAGAGAAATCAGCCATAGCAGAGCACCTGATGAACCAACCTGGACACAGCATTTTATTTGAGAACACAGAAATGCTGGACCACTCTCACAACCACCATGTCAGACTACACAGAGAAGCCAGTGAAATACACAAGCATGTGGACAATTTCAACAGAAAGGAGGAAACCATGAAAATGAACAAAATCTGGCTACCAGTATTAAAAAAACTCTAAAATTACAACAGCACAACAACAGAGAGGAAACAAACAAGGACATCTAATCACCTCTCAACAAAAGTTTGCTCTAGGCACTGTCAGGCCATTATATGCTAATCAAGGTGATCAGTTGAAACATTCACACCTAGCTCCAGCAGACAAGAGTCCTTTGTCTCACCCTGGTCATTCCACAGATATATAAACCCTTTTTCCTAGTTCCAAAACACCCCACAACCTTTGAGGATGCTTGCCATAGATGCAGGTGAAACGTCAGGAGAGAATGCCTCTAGACCATGGCCATATAGCCCGAAAAAACCTACAACAACCCAAACCATAGTTAGTTTATATGGAGTCAAATTTCAGAAACTCAATTTCCCTTATCCTTCCAGCTACTTTGAGAAACAAAGTGCTGGCTCAAATGGGGTTTTGGTGTGATCTAGCAGGACTGTTTTTATGATCTTATGTCATCCTCCCTAGAAAAATTATTCTGCACAGCATTAACCATGACATGGTTTAAGCAGCTCTCTTTATACTGAAACAAATCAGGAGAGGGGCAGGGCCATGTGGGCCAGCTCCACCGTATCACTCATAATAGAAATATATGCCTATCAGCCACATAATTGGTCAGCACATGAATAATCACTCCACATTCACTGAAGAATGTTTAATGCTCCTCCATTTTCAAAAGCCAGCTTGGGCCAGAATCCTCCCTCTTTGCACTTACATGGGGAGCCTTCTAATACCATTCAAAGGCAAGAACAGCTAAAACCTGTTTGAACTGTAGTGAAGGCAGCAACATAGCTAACCTATAATATCTCATTCCAGAACACGGTAATATATAAAAGCTTCATGTGAACCAACAGCTCCCCACGTATTCACACCACAAATATATCAACACAAAGCACAGCTTCTGTAAACCAAATCCCTTTGTAACCATGTACAGCCAAAGTGTCTGAAAGAAACAATTTATTTATTTTATTTATTTAAAAATTTACTTTCTGTCCTACTCACCCCGAAGGGGACTCAGGACGGAGCACAGCATATATACGGCAAACATTCAATGCCGGGATACAAATTCATATACACATACATAAACATTAAAAACATTTATCTTAATGTTAAAATACACCATTTAAAACCGTCTTAGTCAGCAGCGCCAAATCTAATTGGCCTGGTAATCTTTCGTATTGCTGCTTTATTGCCCTGTCCCGAAAGTCATTATGCTTTAACAGGTGTGCGTGTAATATAGAACTGTGGTTAAAACAAGAAAAAGGAAAATACCAAAGGAAAAAGCAGGAGAAAACAGGTTTATGTTGCAAACCAGTTGGCTGGGAGCAACTATTATATCTCATCCATATCAGCAGAAATAGTTTAACTTGGTTTATTTTGACTTCATTAAGGTTCAAAAATTGTTATCGGATATTATAATCACATATAAAAAGCTGAAGCATGCTTATAAGGGAGAAAAATCTCAAATTATGCGTAACATACTCACCTCATATTCTTTTCTGCAATTTTTCAAAATACCATTTTTTGAAGATGCCTGCAATTATATTCATTTCATTACCAACATATATCCTAGACTACTGAAAAAACAAAACCATTTAATAAGAAACTATACAGAAAATTTACACTGTGGGAATTTAGAAAAGTCACTAACATTACCAGTCTTGTACACCAATATACTTGAACAACTTGGGTGTTTGAAATATGGGAAAAAATCATAGCTTTAAACATTCTTAAAATTTTTGTTTATATTAATTAAATTAAAATATTTCTACTACATTTGAACAATTTATCCTTTCAATAAAATATTTAAAAATCACATTATGTTGAAAACATAATATACAATTTAGATAAAACTATAGAAGTAAATGACAAAAGTGCATGGTAGCCTTTGAGCTCATAATTGGCCAGTAGTTGATGCTGTGTAACATAGGTTAACCGAGACTTAGGATGATTCTACACTGAGAAATAAAGCAGCCTGGAATTGGCATCCCAAAAGCAATTTACAGTCCACTTTGTAATCTGACAAGACCGCCCTGAATCACCTTGACAGTAGAAAGGCATCCCCATTGCCCAACTGCCACTAGAACCCACAGTGCTATTCAAAAGAGTACTTCTGAGAAGCATGCTGAGCAGCATTGTTAATACAACACATCTCTTTGTTGTTCTTTCTTTTCTTGTGGCATTGCTTCGCAGTACACCACAGTCAGCCCTCCACATTCGCTGGGCTTATTAGCACAGGATTAGTGTGAAACTGAAAAGCCACACATTAAAAAACTGCTACTTTTTTATTTGTGAGAACACCCCTTTCATAATTTCTACATCCTCCAGCACAACTCCAAGGTCAATTTCTGCTGCAAGATAACCATAGGATCACACTGGAGGACTGAAGAGATTCAGGGAGATAACGTTTTAATTAAATCTGTGATTAATCAAATCTGCAAAAAAAAAAAAAAAAAACCCAACCTGTTAATGTGGAGGGCTGACTGTAAATATAAAGTTAAAGATGAGTACCAGACTAAAACCTCAATACATTATGAAATTGAAAAAAATCTGGTTTTTATGTTCTCTCCATTAGAGAACATAAATAAGCATATGAGTGGTGCGCATGTGTTACAGAAAGTGTATGCTAGCTATAGAGGTAAAAAGAACATACCTGTTTACATGCTTGTCGACATTCAACAACAATGGCTAGCTCACAGCAACCTAAGCCAACCCAGCCATCAGATTTCTTCAAAACACCTTGGAAAAAAGTTACAAAATATGTATAACATTGTATATGTGAACTATAACTATTACCCTCTAGCTACGACATAACATAGAAGTGATCATGCCTCTACCAGGGAATTTCATTTGTACATCAAATAATATTTTCAGAAGTCAGATGTTTTTGGTCTACACATGAATACATATACGGTAGCTCAGAAGCCAAAATAATCTTTTTCAAAGCCTTAATGAGAATTTCAGAAAACTCCAAATTCTTTTCAGCATATATCTTATATCTGTAAGATTTTTTTACAGCTGTGCTGGATAAGACACTGAAGGATTTCATTATATATTTTGTGAATTATTCTGTCCTTTTTTATTAGTTCTATAAGAAGCTGCATAGCTATGGTTATCTAAATGTTCAGTCATGCTAGTTGGCAAGGGATAACACTACTTGAATAAAATCCAAACTCCACAAAATAGGTGCTAGTAGAGTTTAAATTTTATTACCTGACTTTTTTTGCCCTTTTATCCCTGGTCCTCACATGGCCAAGAAGGGAAGTGGCCTCAGTCTGCTCTGAGATCCCTTCAGGTCATCTTAGCTGACAATAGAAGGAACACCAGAGACAAAATGTTACTCTAACATTGTCACATTTTTTCTCCTGTTTGATTTTTAACATTTCACTTCATGAAAAAGTCAGTGAAGCTTCAAAAACTTGCATGAAATACTTTGACAAAAAAAATTCACTATTCTGTGTATTTTATTGTATTTTGCTGAATGGCCAACATGACTACCCCAAATAATGTACCCTTTGAATAATTTATTTATTATTTATTTAGAAGTTTTCTATACCGGCCTTCTCACCTCAGCGTGGGACTCAGGTCGGCTTACAGCATGTATGAAAGTACAATAATATATAAGTACAACAAAGTGCAACGTCATTACATATTAAAATAGTACAATAAAGTACAATAAAAACATCACCATCACAATTACCTAAGCCAAGTCGTCAATCCAGTCATAGTCATAGTCATAATCATAGTCACAGTTCATCATCCTCCTTCCTTGTGGAAGGAGGTTATAGATTCAGTCCTCGAATGCCACATTCCAGAGCCAGGTCTTTAGTAGTTTCCTGAACGTCAGGAGGGAGGGAGCAGATCTAATCTCTAGTGGGAGGGAGTTCCAAAGCCGGGGAGCCACCACCGAGAAGGCCCTGTCCCTCGTCCCCACCAACCGTGATTGCGAGGGTGGTGGGACCAAGAGCAGCCCCCCCCCCCCGGAAGATCTTAATAGCCTTGATGGTTCATAGGGGAGAATCCGTTCGGACAGGTAAACTGGGCTGGAGTCGTTTAGGGCTTTATAGGTCAACCAGCACTTTGAATTGTGCTCGGAAGCTAATCGGCAGCCAGTGGAGCTGGCGTAACAGAGGGGTCATATGGTCTCTGTACCCTGCTCCTGTTAGCAATCTGGCTGCCACACGTTGGACTGATTGAAGCTTCCGGGCAGTCTTCAGAGGCAACCCCAAATAAGTTCAATCATTTCATTCATTTATTCATTGATTCATTCATTATTGTAACAAGCAATGGCAATAGTGCCTTTTAAACGAGTTAGGAAAAAACCAAAATGTTTAATTCATCCTATCCATGTCTACGTACATATGCCTCATTATGAAGTAGTCCTAAGTAATCATAAATATGGAAATACCTCTTACCTGGCAAAGAAGAATTTATACAGCCCCAAACTTCACCCTAAAAAAGTAATTATGTGTTTATTTAGATATAAGATAAGACAAGCATTTTTAAAATATTTGAACAAAATAAATATGTTTATGCGGAAGTTTAGCACAGATAACCAGCCATTAGTAGACTTTTAGTAATACTGGCATTTAGTTCTGGATGCTGTGTTGATTTAGGGTAGTTTTTTAATACAATAGTTTAAGATTTTTCCCATACAACTCTACTAAAGATAGTAAGATAATCAGGAAATACTTTTCTCTCTATCCTGCTAATCATATAAAGGGTACCAGGCAGTTATTAGGAAGAAGATCATTACAATGACTGTTTTGGGTAGTGGGAAGGTTTAGAACTCTTCCTCAGAGGAGACACATTTAATACTCTCTCTGATGACATGAAGCCTAAAAGCGCTTTATGATGCTATTTACTGTCTCTCATATATATATATATATATATAGAGAGAGAGAGAGAGAGAGAGAGAGAGCTGTTTAAGGTGACTTCAATATGTAGGAAACACCCCATATTGATGAAAACAAAACTTAATCTTGTACTCTCATCAAAAGCATTATAGCAATGCTCTCTCACTCTCATTATATATTTTTGAACTCAACTGAAATGTTTGCAAGAATACAGTTGACTATCACACATGCAGAACAAACAATTATTTTAGAAAATGTCAGAATCATAAAGATTCTACCAGTTTGCTTTCTCACAGGTCACGATTCTCTATAATTATTATGCATGCCCAAAGAATAAAACATTTCAATTAAAACAAAAAATATTTTATTTTTGAAATATTTATGCTGCTCAAGTCTTTTATTGTTGCTGCTGCTTTAGTCTTGTGTTTTACCAAAATCAGATATACCTACCATTGATTCTGGACAATATTCAGGTGCACGTTGTAGAAGGTGTTTCAAATGAGAGTCACTTTTGGATGTCAAAATCTATTAAAAAAAGAAATATTACAAACAATTAAAATACAAGTAAAGAGCCAAGTTGTGGGGTTTTTGCACTTTTATTCTGGAAAATAAAAGAATAATTGTGTGCAGAAATCTTGACAAATTACAAAGAATAATAAATAGTATTATTAATAAGAGTCAATGAAGCTAAGTTGGTGAAATAAAGCAGAAAATGACATGGGTAGACAAAACCACAGGTGCAAAAAGAAACACCAATGGTCAGTAGAATCAGAAAGCATAATAAGTGAAATGAAGAGGAAATAAGGAATTTTCAGATCATGATTACAAACCAAAGTTCTGATACAAACACCACCACAAAATACTACTTTTAGCTCCAGCCTCCAGATGCAAACTAAAGCAAGTTACACCAAGATGATTGTTACAAATTAAACTGAAAAATAGAAGGAGTTGAAACTCCTAAGCTACCCTGGTAACCCTCCATTATTACTACCATGAGCCCAGATTACAATTTTTTTTAAAAGAGAGGAAAGGGAAAAAAACTGAAATGTGATGAGGAAAGAGTGTAGAATAAGCATATTGGGAATGCCAGAAAAATCACAGACACAGTTCAAGCCCAGACCTTCAGTTTTTCTAAAAAAAAATTTAAAATAGTGCACATTCACACACACATTCACTCACAAACAATCACAAAACAGTATACATTCTACTTCACTTCAATCTTTCTTGAAGGAACAACTGAACACTTACAGGAAGGATTAAAGCAACTGTAAAAACACAAGTAAGGACTTCAGTAAAGCCTTCGACAAGGTCCCTCATAACCTTCTGGCAAGGAAACTAGTCCAATGTGGGCTAGGCAAAACTACGGTGAGGTGGATCTGTAATCGGTTAAGCGGACGAACCCAGAGGGTGCTCACCAATGCTACCTCTTCATCCTGGAAAGAAGTGATGAGCGGAGTGCCGCAAGGTTCTGTCCTGGGCCCGGTCCTGTTCAACATATTTATTAATTACTTAGATGAAGGGTTAGAAGGCATGATCATCAAGTTTGCAGACGACAACAAATTGGAAGGGATAGCCAATACTCCAGGAGGACAGGAGCAGGATTCAAAATGATCTTGACAGATTAGAGAGATGATTGGCCAAAACTAACAAAATGAAGTTCAACAGTGACAAATGCAAGATACTCCACTTAGGCAGAAGAAACAAAATGCTAAGATACAGAATGGGGGACAATGCCTGGCTCGAGAGCAGTACGTGTGAAAAAGATCTTGGAGTCCTTGTCGACAGCAAGTTAAACATGAGCCAACAATGTCATGTTGCGGCAAAAAAGCCAATGGGAATTTGGCCTGCATCAACAGGAGCATCGTGTCTAGATCTAGGGAAGTAATGCTACCCCTCTATTCTGCCTTGGTTAGACCATACCTAGAATATTGTGTCCACTTCTGGGCACCACAAATGAAGAGAGATATTGACAAGCTGGAATGTGTCCAGAGGAGGGCGACTAAAATGATCAAGGGTCTGGAAACAAGCCCTATGAAGAGCGGCTTAAAGAGCTGGGCATGTTTAGCCTGAAGAAGAAAAGGCTGAGAGGAGAAATGATAGCCATGTATAAATATATGAGAGGAAGTCACAGGGAGGAGGGAGCAAGCTTGTTCTCTGCTTCCCTGAAGACTAGGACGCGGAACAAGGGCTTCAAACTACAAGAAAGGAGATTCAACATGAGGAAGAACTTCTTGACTGTGAGATGAGGGAGAAGGGAGCAAGCTTGTTTTCTGCTGCCCTGGAAACTAGGACACAGAACAATGGCTTCAAACTACAAGAAAGGAGCTTCCATCTGAACATTAGGAAGAACTTCCTGACTGTGAGAGCTGTTCAGGAGTGGAACTCTCTGCCCTGGAGTGTGGTGGCGCCTCCTTCTTTGGAGGCTTTAAACAGAGGCTGGATGGCCATTTGTCAGGGGTGCTTTGAATGCGATATTCCTGCTTCTTGGCAGGGGGTTGGACTGGATGGCCCATGAGGTCTCTTCCAACTCTATGATTCTAAGTACTTTGTTTGGTTATGGATGTCCTGCACGAAAACAGTTTGGTCCTCATTGGCTGTTTTGGAAATCTGGCAGAACAGTTCTTATGGATGCTATGTCTCTTTCCTTAGAATCTAAGGAAGGGATGGTGAAAGCACAGGCCATGGAACGCTTTTGCAATATTTTATATTTTATAAAAATATATGTTTGCCTTCTAAACAAGGGGTCACAGAGATAATTATTCAAATGTTTGGCTCTTGGTTCATCTTGGGCCCAGGAAAGGCCTTTTTTCCCCAAGTAGTGTCTCAGAAACTGACTTCCAGATCATTCCTGGTAGGGGAGGGGGAAGGCTCTTTCCTAACCCTAAAGCCACAGAAAGCCATAGAAAGAAGGAAGGGAAGAGAGACATCAAAGAAGTATAAGGGAGCATGAACAAAATGAATCCAAGCCACTGCAAGTATTAATGGAGAGCAGGATAACAGCAGACTAGCAGTAATGCACAGTAAGCCATGGCCTCCCTGAGGGAAGAAGAGAAATGGGCATAATTCCCATCAAGAAACTATCCTTGATACCAACATTTTTGGAAACCACTAGAAAATTGTCTCTCACATTCTCATTCCTACATAAGTTGTAGATTTCAGAAACTGAAGTGCTTAAAATGTCTAGATGGGAGCTGTCTTGATAATTATGGTTCGAAATCCAAAGAAAAACAACACAAGAAGTGCCACTTCTTTGAGACACAGCAACATGGTCAGCTCTCTTTTATTGTCAACAGATTTACAGCAGAAGAATAACAAGCAACAGATGTAATCCAAAGAACTTCCTGGCAGTAAGCATTTTGACAGAGGAACAGATTGCACCAGAAAATGGTGGATTCTCCTTCCTCAGAGGATTTTAAAGAGTCAGCCATCTGTCAGGAATGTGTGAGCAATTGATTTCTGGGACTTTGATCTTAAACAGCAGAATCTCCTGTGTTATCTAAAAGTGCCTTGAATTGCCATGAGTTGCAAGAATAGCCAGGGATGTGACTTCTGAATCAGACAAACACTTCTCCCCCTCCCGCAAACCTAAACTGGTTTAAAAGGGGGAAAACATTCCTTTTCAACAGAAAAAAGGAACGGAAAAAGTACACAAGATTTGGGGAAAGATACTTTGACAATTGAGGTAGAATAATCTATAGAAACTTCTGGAGATAGCTACTCCACTTTTTACAATTTATAATTTCAACATAACAGAACTAAAAAAGGATCTTTGCTATTTTATGCTCACAGCATCCAGGCTCATCTGAAGAAAAATCTTCTGTTAATAATGACATACAGATGGAATTCAAAGATCAAGGAAAGGAAAGGAAATAACTAAAATACGAAGCATTGTTTACAGTCACTGTAACCTTGCAGACCAAATTCATTCAGGGGAAGGCATTTTCTTCGCACTGAAAGTACTTTTAAAATATTTATTTAATTTGTATGTTCAATACGTAGGTCATATATATATATTTCAGTATATTTTTCTCACAAGGCTATAAATGTCATGAGCATGCAAGTGACATTTTAAACGTGTCAGAACCACTCACCTGTTCGCAAACATCTCGACACATTAAGTTACCCTTTGCAAGGTAACAACAAGATGCATCTGTAAAGAAATAAGTATCTGTTAAAATTAATAAAATACCTGTGATCTCTAAAGGACATGATTAAGAATAATTATTCCCAAGTATATGCCATTGTAGTTGAAATAATTAATTCCAAACCTTTAATCATTGTTTTGGAAATCCTAAATTCAGGTATTCTGAGCAATTAAGTCAGTCAAATATATACACATTAAGACCAAAATGATTTGTAAGCACATTAATTATTACCAATACAGCTAACAACTACATTGATAAAGACCTTGGAATCTGTTTTTAAAATAATACTGCCATATCAAAAATTGTATACTATAAACAGTTGTAAACAATAAACAAACCCCTTCTATACTCCCATATAATCCAAATTATCAAAGAAGAGAATACCATTATCTGCGTTGAACTGGATTACATGAGTCCACACTGCCAACTAATCTAGTTCAAACCAGAGAGTCTGGATTTTATATGGCAGTGTAGAAGGGGCCCTAAACTGCCATATAAAATCCAGATTATCTGCTTTGAACTGAATGAATGAATTTTATTGTGACAGTCACAGACCAGGAGTACGAAGCATGAAACATTAAAATCTGAGGTTTTTTGAAAAAAGAAATATATTAACATTAAGATCAGTTATTCAAAATATCAAAAGAAGAAAGTCCCTAACATTAAAATTAAGATCAGTGATTCAAAACATTAAAAGTCTGGCAGTATAGACTCATATAATCAAATTCAAACCAAATAATGTGATTATCTGCTTTGATAATCCTGATGATACGACAATGTAGAAGTTGCCTAAGAAATACTAAGGCTCACCATAAGGCACATACACACACAATGATTTGCTTCTTCTCACAGGTAAACTACAATATTTATTATTATTTACAGTATTTATATACCGCCTTTCACACCCCTGAGTTTTATATCTTTCTTTCAAAATCTAATAAATCAGCATTAAAAATTAAGTAATTGCCTGTAAACTTGCATTTTGTGTCAACCCTAGTGGTCTAATCACTACTTCTTAAACTGTGGGTCCTGATCCCTAATGGGGTCGCTTTTGCTCAATGTGATGGTCACAAAAATGTGGTAACAATAAAAGCTTTCTAAATGCCACCAAGAGATTTACACAAATCTGTTAGCAACAACTTGCAGTGCTTACAGTGGATTGACTTTGCAGATGTCCTCACTGCAGGAGAACATGCGGGGCAAGAATAGGGCTCCAGAGCCACCTACGTACCCACCGCCAGGACACCGCACTTGGAGGACAATCTTACTCTGAGAACAAGGGATCACCTAACCTTACTTCACAGAAATCGCTTCAGTTGTACTCCAACAAAAGGAATACCAGCGTGTTTAGCAAGCTTTGCAAATGCTGATTTCTTATAAATAAGTGTTTGGTTTTAATGCCTATTTTAAATACCTGGGGCAACCTAAACATTCTCAGGTAGAAAGGGGTTGTGAGTGGGAAAAGTTTAAGAAGCCCTGATCTAATCAGAATTCCTGCAGTTGTCCATGACATAATGGGCAGATGACACCTGAAAAGTAAGACCCCATCTACTCTAACCATTGAATGACGTTTGAAGCTAGCGTCAAACTGTGGCGGCCCAACAACAAAATTCCAACGAAAAAGTCCTTGATGTGCTTCAGTGCTTTGAAGTTTGTGTAATCATCATCTGGGTCTCAAATTGGGTCCAGGACTGCCCATGGAATTGTCTGCACTTTGTTGTTCATTCATTCAGTCGCTTCCAATTCTTCGTGACCTCATGGACCAGCCCACACCAGAGCTCCCTGTTGGCCATTACCACCCCAAGCTCCTTCAGAGTCAGGCCAGTCACTTCAAGGAAGCCATTGCTGTTGAAGAAACCATCACTGGATCCCACTCAATTCGACAACTATCGGCCTGTTTCCAATCTCCCCTATTTGGGCAAGGTCATGGAACGTGTGGTGGCAACACAACTCCAGGGGTTTCTGGTAGACACTGATTATCTAGACCCGGCACAGTCTGGCTTTAGGCCGGGACATGGAACTGAGACAGCCTTGGTCGCCTTGGTAGATGATCTACGCAGGGAGCTAGACAGGGGGAGTGTGTCCCTGTTAGTTCTGCTGGACCTCTCAGCGGCCTTCGATACCGTCGATCACGGTATCCTTCTGGGCCGCCTCATGGATATGGGGCTCGGAGGCACTGCTTTGCGGTGGCTTCGATCCTTCCTTGAGGGACGGACCCAGAAGGTGTTATTGGGTGACACCTGTTCGGCCCCACAACCGTTGTTGTGTGGAGTCCCACAGGGTTCAATCTTGTCCCCGATGTTATTTAACATCTACATGAAGCCGCTGGGAGAGATCATTCGGAGTTTCGGACTAAGATGCTATCTCTATGCAGATGACGTCCAAATCTGTCACTCCTTCTCACCTGTCACCAAGGAGGCTGTCCAGACCTTGAACCGGTGTTTAGGCTGTATCGGACTGGATGAGAGCTAACAAATTGAAATTGAATCCAGACAAGACAGAGGTCCTACTGGTCAATCGGAAGGCCGAACAGGGTATAGGGTTACAGCCTGTGTTAGACGGGGTTACACTCCCCCTGAAGACGCAGGTTCGCAGCTTGGGAGTGATCCTGGACTCATCGCTGAGCCTGGAACCCCAGGTCTCAGCGGTGGCCGGGAGAGCTTTCGCACAATTAAAACTTGTGCGCCAGCTGCGCCCGTACCTTGGGAAGTCGGATCTGGCCACGGTGGTCCACGCTCTTGTCACATCCCGGTTGGATTACTGCAACGCACTCTACGTGGGGTTGCCTTTGAAGACTGCTCGGAAACTTCAACTAGTCCAGCGAGAAGCAGCCAGATTGCTCACTGGAGCGGCGTACAGGGAGCACACCACCCCCCTGTTGCGTCAGCTCCACTGGCTGCCGATCCAATTCCGAGCACAATTCAAAGTGCTGGTTTTGACCTACAAAACCCTATACGGTTCCGGCCCAGTGTATTTGTCCGAACGGATCTCCCTCTACATCCCACCTCGAAGTTTAAGATCCTCTGGGGAGGCCCTGCTCTCGACCCCGCCACTGTCACAAGTGAGGCTGGCGGGGACGAGGAGCAGGGCCTTCTCAGTGGTGGCCCCCCACCTGTGGAACTCACTCCCCGGGGAGATCAGATCGGCGACTTCCCTTCTAGCATTTAGGAAAAAACTAAAGACCTGGATGTGGGACCAAGCTTTTGGTCATTCTGACAATTAACTCAAGGACCTGGCGATAGACAAGGACAAACGGAAGAGAATGGACTTATGGACTCTGATATAAGGACCCTGACATGTGATTGTTTTAGGATTCATGGTTTTATTATGTATTGATGTTTTAATTTTAACTGCTGTATTGTTATATTTTTGGATTACTTGTTGTGTGATTTGGGCATCTAATTGTGCCTTCTCTGTAAGCCGCCCTGAGTCCCCCTCGGGGTGAGAAGGGCGGGGTATAAGTGAATGAAATAAATAAATAAATAAATACATCCATCCATCTTGCCCTTGGTCGGACCTCTTCCTTTTTCCTTCCATTTTCCCCAGCATCTTTCTCTAAGCTTTTCTGTCTTCTCATTATGTGGCCAAAATACTTCATCTTGGCCTCTATTTCCTTCCCTCCACTGAGCAGTCGTGCTTTATTTCCTGAAGTATTATCTGCACAGCAAAACCCTTAAATACAAGTTTGAAACTTCCAAAGGGCGCTCCTACACTGACACTATAATGCAGCTTGGAGCTGATTCTAGAGAAACTATGATAGCTATGTTTAAAAATTTGAAAGCATGTCACGCAAGCTAGTGGTTCTGCTGCTCCAGAGACTAAGGCAGGGGTCCTCAAACAAAGGCCTGGGCTTGATGCGCCCTCAAAGGTCATCTACCCGGCCCTCGCTCAGGGTCAACTTAAGTCTGAAACGACTTGAAAGCACACAACAATAACAACAATCCTATCACATGAGCCAAAACCAGGTCCACACTTCCCATTGTTCTTCATTTTAATTATTGTATTGTTTTTAAGTGTTTTTTGCACCACAAATAAGATATGTGCAGTGTGCAAAGGAATTCATTCATGTTTTTTCAAATTATAATCCAGCCCTCCAACAGTTTGGGGGACTATGACCTGGCCCTCTGTTTAAAAAGTTTGAGGACCCCTGGACTAAGGCATGGCACAGTGGGTTCAAATTGCAGGAAAAGAGATTCCACATCAACATCAGGAAGAGCTGTTTGACAGCGAAATGATCTTCCTTCTTGGGAGGGGGGGGGGGTTAAGAAGAGACTGAGTGGTCACCTACTGGAGTGCTTTCATTGTACTTTTCCTGGATGGGAGTTGTACTGGATGGCCCTTGTATTCCCTTCTGTGATTCTATGATTCTACGAACCTGTTTTGCTGTGCAGGTAATTAGATTGCCATGCCTGGAATTGAGGCCAGGAAGATTATTACACTTACCACAGAACCTGGCTACAAAACCCCTTTGAATGTTTTTCTTTTTCCCAATTCCTGGAAAAATTCACATTGGTGCATTGGAGCCTTGTGGGGTGAGAGGAGGGATCAGGGATAAACTGGAATCTGCTGATATATGTGGCTTATATCAGACTTTCCTGTGACTTTTTAAATGTGCTGCTTCCCCTTTGAACCATGCTGCAGCACGCGTTGGCTGCCTGCGTTCTGTGTCCAGTGTGGCCTGGAGTTGTCTCGGAGCTGCATTATACTGTCAGAACAAATGAGCCTGAAGAAGTCTTGCTGCTTGCTGCTCTTTTGAGACCCATCTACACTGCCAGATAATCCAGTTTCTGAATGCACACAACATACAAACTATCTACAGACCCACCAAGAAAATTGAATAAATCGAATAAATGCTACATTCAGCAAAGGACAAGAGGGATCCTCTCACTTCTGCAGGAGTCTACTGGATACCAAGTCTACACAGGGACCACCAAACACAGCATTGCCCAAACACGAATCAAGGAATATGAAAGGCACTGCAGACAATTTCAGCCAAAGAAGTCAGCCATAGCAGAGCACCTGATGAACCAACCTGGACATAGCATATTATTTGAGAGCACAGAAATGCTGGACCACTCAAACAACCACTATGTCAGACCCCCATGAAAATGAACAAAATCTGGCTACTAGTATTAAAAAAAACTCTAAAATTACAACAGCAAAGCAACAGAGAGGAAATAATCTGGGACATCTAATCATCTCTCAACAAAAGATTGCCCCAGGCATTGCCGGGCCATCAAATGCTAATCAAGGTAGTCAGTTATTATTATTATTTTTATTATTAAACTTTATTTGTACCCCGCTAGCATCTCCCAAAGGACTCGATGCGACTTACAGAGGCCGAGGCCTCAACACACAATATAACTGCAAACACTATCTCAAGCAAATATTTATTTATTTATTTATTATTCGAACTTATATGCCGCCACTCCCCTGGGGCTCGGAGCGGCTTACAAGAACAGGCTAAAATCAAACACAATTTAAAAACAATTTAAAACAATTTAAAAACAGCCAGTGTAGGGGCCTGTCTAAGATCTTTGGGGAGGGTGTTCCAGAGTTGGGGGGGGGGGGAGCACCACGGAGAAGTCGCCCTTGGGCTGAGAATTGCGGTATATAAGTGAAGTAAATAAATAAATAAATAACAATACAATCTAAGCAAATCAAATCATTTAAAACAAAATAAAGCAAAAAGAACAACAGGCAATAAACAATACACTAAACACAATAGAACTGGGCCAGGCCAGGGTAATGGGTACAAGATTAAAAGTGCTGATGTGACAGGAGGTATATATAAGGCTTCTAGGGCAAGTGCGGTGTGCGATGTGCAGCAATCATTGGTTCTAGTAAAGTGCTTATGGGACTTGGTAGTGGAGATTTCCTAATCTGGGAAGGCGCTATGGAATAGCCAAGTCTTCAGGTTCTTTCTGAAGGCTGCCAGTGTAGGGGCCTGTCTAAGATCTTTGGGGAGGGTGTTCCAGAGTCGGGGGGCCACCAAGGAGAAGGCCCTGTCCCGCGTCCCCACCAAGCGCGCTTGCGATGCAGGTGGGATCACGAGCAGGGTCTCTCCAGATGACCGAAGTGAGCGCATGGGTTCGTAGATGGAAGTTGAGACATTCACACCTAGCTCCAACAGACAAGAGTCCTTTGTCTCAATCTGGTCATTCCACAGATATATAAACCCAATTTTCCTAGTTCCAACAGACCTCACTACCTCTGAGGATGCTTGCCATAGATGCAGGCGAAACGTCAGGAGAGAATGCCTCTAGAACATGGCCATATAGCCCGAAAAAACCTACAACAACCCAGTGATTCTAGCCATGAAAGTCGATTATATAGAAGTGTAGATCAAGCTTTGGTTTCCCTGCAGCGCGTCATCGCATTATGCCTGTGCATTGATTTGGGAGTAAGCTTCTTCGCGGCCTCAGCGTCGGGGGGCTTTGAGGGAAGCGGGGGGGGGGGGCTCTTTGTTCAAACTCTGCGCCGCGCCCTGAACAGGGGCAGAGTTTGCTACAGGACAAACGGGACTCTAAACGAGAAGTTTCCCTGACAGGAGGCTTCCCCGCTCCTCCTCCTCCTCTTCTGCCGCCCAAAGGGAGTGTTCCCTGTGAGGAAAGGGACGCGCCGCTCACCCGCCAGGCCCGGCAGCCAGAGGAGCAGCAGCAGCAGCAGCCGCGCGGGCGCCGAGAGAAGGGCCATCCGGGTCTCCCAGGTCCCCCGCTGCGGAGGGCCCGCGCGCGCCGCCATGGCCCACTCCCCTCCGCTCTCTCCGCCGCGCGCCACCCGCCGGCCACTCAGGCGCCTCCCCATTGGCCGAGGACCCCGCCGGCCACGCCCCTGCCCCGCCGCGGACTCCCCTCCCCTCCCCACAGCTGCTCCTGCTCCATCCCCTCCAGAGGCGGAAGTGATCTCCCCGCCTCCTCAGAACCGTTATTCCACCTCCTTAGGAAACAGCTCGGCTTTCATATCAGACTCATAGAATCCTAGAGTTGGAAGAGACCTCATGGGCCATCCAGTCCAGGAATATTGCATTCAAAGCACCCCTGACAGATGGCCATCCAGCCTCTGTTTAAAAGCTTCCAAAGAAGGAGCCTCCACCACACTCTGGGCAGAGAGTTCCACTGCTGAACGGCTCTCACAGTCAGGAAGTTCTTCCTCATGTTCAGATGGAATCTCCTTTCTTGTAGTTTGAAGCCATTGTTTCGCGTCCTAGTCTCCAAGGAAGCAGAAACAACAAGCTTGCTCCCTCCTCCCTGTGGCTTCCTCTCACATATTTATACATGGCTATCATATCTCCTCTCAGCCTTCTTTTCTTCAGGCTAAACATGCCCAGCTCTTTAAGCTGCTCCTACACATTAAAACGATTTCTAAAAATACATATATTAAAATACACAGAACGATGATTTAAATGCAGTGGACACAAGACACAAGTCTAAAATTCATGGTTAAAACCAGCTGGGTAGAAGAGATGACAATTATGCTGGGGAAAGTGGAAGGCAAAAGGAAGAGGGGCCGACCAAGGGCAAGATGGATGGATGGCATCCTTGAAGTGACTGGACTGACCTTGAAGGAGCTGGGGGTGGTGAGGGCCGACAGGGAGCTCTGGCATGGGCTGGTCCATGAGGTCACGAAGAGTCGGAGACGACTGAACTAATGAACAACAACAAACCTAAAACCAGAGAGCAATGTGGACTCAAACAATGATGGATCTGGACCAAACTTGGCATAAATACTCAATATGCCCAAATATAAACACAAATGGAGTTTGGTGGAAATAGACCTTGACATTTGGTAGTTGTAGTTACTGGGATTTATAGTTCACCTAGAATCAAAGAGCATTCTGAACCCCACTGATGATACAATTGGGCCAAACTTGCCACACAGAATCCCCATGACCAAGAGAAAATACTGTTTTCTGATGGGTCTTTGGTGACTTCTCTGACACCCCCTCACGACCCTCCCAGGGGTCCCGACCCCCAGGTTGAGAAACACTCTCTATTGTAACTTTTAACAAATAAGCATCTGAATGATAAATCTACAGTGTATATGCAAAAGGATAGAAAAAAGGATATGTTAATGACAAAACTTTCATGAATATTTTATAAGAACTCTTTCAAAACACCCTGTGATGAAATCCCATTTTCCCCAGACAATGTTTTTATTATGTAGTCCCATCTGCCCTTGTTGTTCTAAAGAAGAAAATCCAGGATTAGGAAACACATCTTTCAAAAAACAGAAAGGGTACTCTTGAAGGTTGCTATAACAAACTCTGTCCCTAGGGTCATCTCTGATAACCTCTGTGCCATTCTCTGTAGGTCTTATAGTCTGTCTCAAAACTAACAAGTGGGTTAATGAATGATTATTCCACTAATTAGCCTATAGTCAGCCCTCCCTATTTGCTGTGGTTAGTTTCTTTTTTAACCTAAGAGCAATTCTCCAGGAAGTTTAAGTTCTCCAGCACAACTCTATGATTATCTTCCAGTGGAGGTTGATGATATAATTGTTCTAGAGGACCTAGAGATTGTTAGAGAGGATATTTTATACAATCCATGAATAATCAGCTCTTCAAAAGTTGAACCCACAAATGTCGAATATTAATTTATCAATTAACTGTCCACATTATGAGTATTATACGGCATAGGCACATGTTTGGTCGATGGCAGCATCGACCAACCAGGAAAAAAAATTCGAGAAGGGTTGAAACTTTTTTTAAAGCAAATCATGAAGAGTAGGTCCATAACAGAAAATCATTTAAATTCTGTGACTCATTCTATATTTTTATAGAGACTTAATTAAATCAAATTTCGATTTTAGATACAAAGTTTGAAATCTAAAAAAACCCTGAAAATGACTTACTGTATATACTCGAGTATAAGCCTAGTTTTTCAGTCCCTTTTTTAGGCTGAAAAAGCTCCCTTCGGTTTATACTCGAGTCAAGATTATTTATTATTTTACTCTGTTATTAGTATTATTTTTATTACATTTATTATCTTACTCTATTATTACATTTACATTATTTTACATTTATTATTTTACTCTATATATTACTGTTTTTATCACATTTATTATTTTATTCTATTTATTATTATTATTACATTTACATTATTTTACTCAATTATTTTTATCACATTTATTATTTTGCTCTCTATTATTATTGGAAGGATACGTAAGCACATTTACACTGAAGGTTAAAATAATGGTTTAATCAGAGTTGGACAGTCTTATCTTAAATTACAGTTTTATGTAAATATTCAAAAACATTTATCCTATTAATGCCTCAATGTAATTTTATTGGTATCTATTTTTGTTTTAAAATTTACCAGTAGCTGCTGCATTTCCCGCCCTCGGCTTATATTCGAGTCAATACATTTTCCCAGTTTTTTTGTGGTAAAATTAGGTACCTCGGCTTATATTTGGGTCGGCTTATACTCGAGTATATATGGTAATTGGTAATTGAGTGGTTATAAAAGTATACCACAACTCCTGTTGGAAATGCTGGAAAACTGTCAATACACTTTGACCGAAATCAGGCTCCATCGATAAACTTTGGTGGAAACTCAAGAGTTCAAGTCCAGTCAATCTACATTTCAATCCACTCATCAATCTTGAATGCACAGAACCAAAAAATGTATTTCTCAAGCATCCCTACACAGAAATTACTATGCTTTATTTTTTGTTTTTTCCCTCTAATAAGAGCTCTTATCCAGAGCATATCTACAGTCTAGGCATAATTATCACTTGTGTAAATTTCAGTCTCCCAAAAGAAATCACAAACATACATTTACTTTAAAAAGAAAAAGAGAAATAATTGCTTTATTTTCTACTGTAATGTTAGCACTCAACAATAAGCGTTACTTTCCTACTATTTACAATTCTTCATTATACACTCTAGAAATACAAAATTAATTAGACATATATGCTGAAATGTAACAATTCTGTAAGGCTTAGAAGTGACTCTTGTCCATATTTTTTGCAATTTACAATCTAAAATGTAAAAATGTATACATGTCATTACTTTTATTGAGGAATGGAAGGCCTGCTGCTACGTTGTCAAAACAGTATACATACTTGAAAAAATAGAAATGAAGTATGCAGTTTTGGCAGAAGATTCAATCAGCCTGATCCAAGGCTTGTTTAAATATGAAGATGTTCCAATATGGATTGATCCAATATGGATTTCCACACACATGGTGAGTTTGCATTGGAGGGTACTCTGTGTGTACATTGATTTCCGTGCTGGGCACCAAGCTGCCCCCCAGCATTGAAACCAATAGGAAAGGCCACTTTAGCTAGAGTACCAGAGGCAGAGCACACTAAGAACTTTGGATCAGAGCCAGTTTAGTACCAGCAATGTTGCAGATTTATTGGTATAATACCCATATTTTTAAAGACATATAAGAGCCAACCTTGAGAATGTTCTGAAAAAAACATTACACACATAATGAGGTAAATGTACCTTGGTCTTTTAAAGAGGTAATTTAAGTTTAAAGCAACTGATTTAAAAAACACACACATATGAACATAGTTTGAATACCACCAAAATCAATACAATAGCACAAGGCATTAAGAAAAATGTGGATCCATGGCACTCAAGATAGCAAACTATTATTTTGTTAGAATAGCCTCTTTCAAATGAAGGCATGAAAGGCTACCAAAATGTGGACAAGCAATTGAAATATAAAACAGAACTCCAGTTCTCAAAGTTTAACCAATTCTTAAGTTCCAGCATTCCGGAAAGTACAGCTATGTCTTTTGAGGACAGGACTTGCTGTTCTTCCTTCAATGAAATGTATATGCAATCTGATCGTTCACTCATAATCTAAAACACAACTTTAATACCAACTTTAATACAAATAAAGCATATCCTTGAAATGATGTAAGATTAATATTAAAATATTTTGGTCCCCTGGACTCATGACAAAAATAACAATATACCCTCTTAAAAATAACACTTGCCTTAAAAAGTCTTTACAGAGTTACAAGGGTTGAATGAAAATAATGCCTCCACCTTCGTTGCTTGGGTTTGGATGGGAATATTTTAATAAAGCAAATGCAGAAATAATCCTAAGAATGTGCTCTTTAACTACCACTATTCACTTTTCCACATAATCACCAGACAATTGGATACATTTCTGTCAACGATGAACAAGTTTTATGACGCCATCACGGAAGAAGTCGACACTCTGTTTCCGCAACCAGTGTCTCACAGTTCTCTCAACGTCTTCATCAGAAGCATAATGATATCCCCGCAGCTCTTCTTTCATTATCGGGAACAGATGGAAGTCAGACGGTGCTAAATCTGGACTGGAGGATGTCAGACGGTGGTGAGATCCAGTCTCTAAAGTTTCAAGTCTGTGAGCTTTCATTTCAGGCATCGGCATCCTGGGTACCCATTGTGCACATATCTTCCAATAGCCAAGCAAAGCAATGTGATCCACACATTCTTGTGAAATGTCGATTATGCTTGAAATTTCTCTCTGATAGGATGATCATCCTGAATCACTGTTAACCTTTTGCTTGTGAAACTCAATGGTTGCTGTCACAGGACGTCCAACTCTTTGTTTTTCAAGCAAGTCTAATGTTCCCACCTCAACACCTTCAAACTTACTCACCCAACAATGCACAATACTCATATCAACACAATCACCCTAAACAGCTTGCATTCTCTGATTAATCGCCTTTGGGGTGACACCTACTGCTGTCAAGAATTCAATAACTGCACATTGCTTAAGTCACATTGATCGACCATCTTCACAGGGTTCCATACTTTGCACAATACAACCGTTCAATGCTAAGGCTTCCTGCCAAAATGGAACTGTAGAGGAGTCTACTGAACAAGCCAGTACCTGTTGCACACCACTACTGCCATCTGTTGAGGAGTTACAAGGGTGGAGGCATGACTTTTCATTCAACCCTCGTATTATAGAAATTTGTTTGACTATATGTAGTTTAATTTATTGATGTCAAGTTTAATTTACTGGTGCTAGGTTTTTAATTTGATGTTAAGTTTTAATGCTACTTTTATATATGGGGTTTTTCTGGGATTTTATATCAGTATCATGTATTTTATGTAGGCATTGAATGTTTGCCATTGTTATGTTGGAATCCACCCTGAGTCTCCTCAGGGAGATAGGGTGGAATACAAATAATAATAATAATAATAATAATAATTATTATTATTATTAGCCCCATTTTCTGTACTGCTACTATGTTCCCTATGTTCTTCCTGAAAGAAAATAAAAAGGAAGATGAGAGGTGGTGCATTGAGGGCAGCAGATATAAATGGGCTATTCAGAGGTGTGAGACAGGGAGAGAGAAACTGTCTGAGACCCCTTACACAAAACTGAATAAAATCCCACATTATCTGTTTTGAACTTGTTTATATGACAGAATACCCAATTCAAAGCAGATATTGTGGGATTTTCTGCCCTGATATTTTGGGTTATATGGCTGTGTGGAAGGGCCTTAGTTATTCTGGTTGTTTCTAGGTATTTCCCAGGTCTTCCTGATTTGAGTGTGGATAACCTGAAGAAATCAAGAGTCAGCTAGATGAAAGTATTTGCCCATCTCTAAGCTATACTGTACTTCATAAAAATAGAAAAGAAATAGATATTCTATACATACACATTCATTTACAGATATTACGGAATAAAGAATGAAAAAATATGAACAAACTTCAAATCATACCACAGGCAAAGCTATAAAAACTGTACAATTTTTACGTACATATTCTTTTGTTTTAAAGAATGGTTCAAAAATCGACCTCATATTTTGCAATACTGGTCACCTTTTACAGACTCAGTGACGTGCCATTGACATGTGATATGCTAAAGACATTTAGCTTGCGGGAAATATAGACAACCAAAGTGACAAACAGCTGTAACAGAGTTAACATTCATTATTATCATTTTGCATCCTTGTAATAATGATTGAAAATCTCCAAAGTTTTGATTTTTGATTCACATGAAAAGGCAAACCCAATTTTGAGACCAGTTTGTTTTTGCTTTACAAATGGAATTGTAAAGAATTTGGAAGAGATACTGTCAAAGTAAACACTGCACTTTTCCAGTTCTCTAGCTGTTAGCAAACAATTTAAAAAACTTGGAGCATGTAATGAAATCCATTATTTGACACCTAAATTTTGTAGCTAACAGCAAATGCCAGATATGCCAGAGGAAAACCTGTAAAACAGCTGGTTTAAAATATCCAGATGCTATTTAGTAGATTGAGGTTCAATTTGGGGACCTCTGCAGAGTTGTACAAATGCTTCTGGCTTTGGAAATAGCTGTGTAAAACCTTCCAAGAACACTACTTGTTGAAGGAATGGAGACAGGAGTCTGTATTCAGTCCCTCTTTCTCCCCCTATTTACACACTGGTATGACCAGAGCTAACCACTTCTCTTTAAACATGTTAGTAAACCCAATCCACAAAATCAGGAACATTATGATATACTTACATCTTTCACCTGTGGCATATATCCAGCAAGGCTATGTGCCAACAGTAGTTTTGCATGTGGACTATTCTTTTAAAAAGCAGGTATAACTCATATTTTATCAAAGCCATTTTCTCTGAACAAATAAAGAAGAAATATCCTACAGCCTCAACAGACAGCATTAGAGAACAAAAATTTAGCATTTTAGTAGTGTACATAATTTTAGCATTTTAGTAACGTATGTTATTTATAAGAATCTTGAAAGACTCTGTACAAATTACAATTAAGTGCCATTTTTGACACGTTTACTGCATGTATCCGTCTACTTCCCTTTCTACAGAACTAGTGTTTTTGGTAAAAAGAAAATAATTTCATACATGAGTATGAAATCTCTTTTCATATTATGTAACATCAGCACCAAAGTCATTGCCTGTCCCTAGTGAAGATTCTGAAGTGGCACTAACTGGTACAGTACAATGTGTTTTGAAGGCAAGAAATGCTGTGAAAGCAAAAGGAGAGTAATATAATACAAAATACAATTGCATATGTAGTGTATATTATTCATCCAAGCTGAATGAAGTCGTGCCAGCAAATCCTCATAAAAAGTGTTCAAACATGTTAGTCTTGGCAGCCAAAAACATACACTCTAGTAAGAATAAGCTGTGGTTCAGTATATACAGTGTACCGTCATGTGTAGAGCAAGTAGCTTTTAAAATCTTCAAGGCATCCTTTAATGCAATGAGTAGTGTGCAGCGTGCACCACCTCTGCTGTTTTAAGCATAAGCTTTATGTTCTTAATACAACAAAGACCAGCATTACCGCTTGAAAAACAGTTACATTATACTGAAGCTAAACTAATGCCCTGGGAAAGATGTGTTCATAGTGCACAATATGAATCTGTACAACAGTTTAATGTCACTACTGAAATCCTGGGCTATTCACTGATCTTCCTATTGTGTAAAAGGCAGCAGTATCTTTCTGTTCTCTCAGTGAGGTAGAACCATTAGCTTCTCTATGCACAAATCAAGTGCAGATGTGGACCTCTAGAAGTTTCCTTCACAATCATTTCCAAGACTACATTTTTATGCCTTCTTGTTGACTGAGCTGGGATAATGTCTTCTTTATGCGTAAGGCTGTTAATCTTGCTGCACCATTGGCATACCAACATTCTCTCATAATTTTAGCCATTACTCGTAAGGCCTGTGAAGTAAAAATAGCAGAATATTAGTTTGTATACCATAACTGCACTTTATAGTAATCTAATCAATTATCTAGATTGGAAATCAGCATGGTGTTGTGGTTTTGGTGTTGAGCAATGACTCTGGAGACTGCCAGCTTTTCCTGTTTCATGCTTCTTATATTTTATATTCCACTTACATATGTTGTGTAGTGCTAGCATTTCCTTTCACCTATGTGAGAGCTGGACCTTAGGGAAGGCCGAGAGAAGGAAGATAGATGCTTTTGAGCTGTGGTGTTGGAGGAAAGTTCTGAGAGTGCCTTGGACTGCGAGAAGATCCAACCAGTCCATCCTCCAGGAAATAAAGCCCAACTGCTCACTAGAGACAAAGTTGAAGTACTTTGGCCACATCATGAGGAGACAGGAAAGCCTAGAGAAGACAATTATGCTGGGGAAAGTGGAAGGCAAAAGGAAGAGGGGCCGAGCAAGGGCAAGATGGATGGATGGCATCCTTGAAGTGACTGGCTTGACTCTGAAGGAGCTGGGGGAGGTGACGGCCGACAGGGTGCTCTGGCTTAGGATGGTCCATGAGGTCACGACGAGTCGGAGACGACTGAACAAATGAACAACAACAATACACATCATAACAGCTGAACATCCTTTTACGTTTGAGTTTAGCTACAGCAGTGTTTCTCAACCTGGTGGCCAGGACCCCTGGAGGGTTCGCATGGGGGTGTCAGAGGAGTCGCTGAAGACCATCAAAAATGCAGTATCCATTGTTGGTGGAGTTCAGAATGTTCTTTGATTGTAGGTGAACTATAAATCCCAGCAATTACAACTCCCAAATGACAAAATCAAACCCCTCCAACCCCACTAGTATTTAAATTCGGGTGTATTGGGTATTTGTGCCAAATTTGGTTCAGTCAATGAAAATACACCAGATATTTACATTACAATTACATTACAACTGATATCAGTAGCAAAACATAGAGTTATGAAGCAGCAACAAAAATTATTTTATGTTTGGAGGGGTCACCCCATACATGTATTAAGGGGTCGTGGCATTAGGAAGGTTGAGAAACACTGAGCTACAGCCTTAGACCTAATGCTACTCATACCTGTCTGCTTTTCCCTTCAAAACTATGGTGGAGAGCTACAACCTGGAATTTTCATTTAAGTAAAAGACTTTAAGAGTGACTTATTACTGCCTTCTTCTGAACAGCACAAGCTCCTTCGGTGTTAGCTATAGTGCCACCAGTGTCACCCCACTACAGCTTCTGTGGATATCAAGCATTTTTATAGTGCTGAACACTGGATTTCCATGGAGTCATAAAATATCCCAGAAGCCACTCAATAGTTTTAATATGTGTTAAATCTTAGAAATACATTTCAATCAATAACCTTCAAGAATGCATAGGAATGACAGAGGTTCATTGTTTTCACTCAAAATAGTTTTGATTCATATATTAATATAAAAAAATAAATGTTTTTTAAATACTGTAATACACCTAGAAATAAAATCTTACCTCACAGCTCTGCCATCTGTTTGGAATATTAGGTCGTAGCTTCTGTTCACAAACAACTTTTCTCATTTCTTCAACTGAAGGATCAGAAGGGACTAAGTCATAATATGGCAACTGATAATCTTCATGAATCCCTGAGTTATGAAAACAAAGGTACAAATTCAGGCTCTGTGATGACAGTAACAGAGTTCTATCATCAATTTTGTTGCATTTATTTTTGTACCTACCACCAATGGAACATCGGCGAGCTATCTCCCAAAATACTAATCCCATTGCATATATATCGGCTCTTTTGAAAGACTCAAAATGTTTCATATTTATGGAATCATCAAGTACCTCAGGAGCCATGTACCTGTTTTAAAAAAGATGTATTACTGACAAAGCAGTAAGGTACTGTTGCCATTCATCACAATAATTTTAGGGGCACTGAATACTGACTTACCTTTACACAAACCAATCTTCAGTAAATCTTTTTAATGTGAACAATATAATGTGTCTAACATTGTCATTGATGTTGGTATTTGCCTTCTACACAATTAAAAATAGGAAAATTATCATATTGAAATCAAATCTGATGTTTTTTAAACTTTTATTTGGTGTGCGTTGGAAGAGGGATAGCCTTATACGGCGAGAATATCCCAAACTCTATATTTTAACTGGAAAAGTTGGGGTCGTCTTATATACCCAATCGTCTTATACGCCGGAAAATATGGTAAATAAAGTTTGATTGACTAATTGATTGCGTGGAGCTTAGATTCCTTTTCCTGATTTTCTTAGTACTCTCTGAATATGAATGCCTTTAATATCTGCTTGATATTACAAAGCAGACTAAGTGTTGAATAAATGGGTTTGTTTTACTGTAATGCTGTTTTCAAATGTAACCCTTTGCCTTCTTTTTATATTTATTTATTTTTATATAATAAGAAAACCTTAAAGTGCTACTTTCTCAAGAGTTCAACAGTTATAGTTTCAATTTTCTTTTTTAAAAAGTTGAAAGAAAATTGAACCATTAAATGTATAAGTGTTGTCTGAATAAACTATGCATTTAAATTTAGGACACAAAAGGAATTACTGCATTTTTTCATTTTCACTCCCTTCCAGAAGCCCCCCCCCCCGAAAGATATCCACATTTGGTGTTTCCCCGATTTAAAAACAGCAAAAGGAAAGGTAAATCCTTCAACAATGAAGAACTCTCGGAGCTCTTCAGAGTGTTATTTCTGCACAAAAATTCTATAGAAAAGTTCAGAACCAGACTGAAAACACAGGAAGGTATAAATTGTGAATCCCCACTCTCTGGAGTGGAGATTCATAATTATAGACCCCATCCATCTGAACCGGGGGAAGGGTCATACAAGAAGTGAAGAAAGCTTGGCACTACAGGAAAAAAAATTATGTGCACTTCTCCCTTCAGTCTCTTGCTATCCATGTGGCCACTAGAGTGCACTATGTCACTGCGATGACTAAAAATGCAAAGAAAAGAAAAGTGAAGATTAAGCTTAGTTCTCACAAAGACCAATACAGGCAGTCCCTAAGTTACAAAGGTATATGATTCCAAGTTAAGAACATGTGTGTGTGTGTGTGTGTGTGTGTGTGTATGGGAAGGGGGTGCTAGGTGCGCCTGGAAGCAGGTAGGCCAGCCACCAGTGCACACCCGGCCTTTTGCAGTATTTGAATATATTCAAACATTTACTTACACGCACAGGTAAAAATCAATAATACATTAAGACAAACATCTGACCAAGTTGTATTTAAAGTAGAACTTGATGCAATTTTATATATTTGAAATTTTGGTTAGTATGGTGTGGGATTAGAGCCATTGTGAGATTTTTACTGCTGCTTGCACCCTCATTAGAAAGATTTATTCTCACTTCCTGTCCCTGAGACAAAAAGAATTGACAGGAAATTTGAAAGAGCTATCATAGGAAATAAATAAATAAATAAATAAATAAATAAATAAAGGTGTCTCTGCTGAAGATTCATCGCCAATCCTTGTTTCCACAACATGCCACATTTTTCAAAATCCAGTTGTCACAGGGAAAGAAAGTGAGGTTAAATATTCTGAACAGGTACACAGATAGCAAAACAAACACCACAGGGATGTTAACTCTTCCCTATGCTATCCAAAGTTTAAAAAATAATAATTGGTTGGAGCTACACTTAAGAAATGTACCTGTTCCGAATTAATTAACATCCAAATTCAACTTAAGATCAAACCTACATAACTTCTCTTGGGGACTGCCTGTAACTCAATTCTAATACCCCAGGCAAGGTATCAAATGATGGAATACTTGCTCATATGGGAAAAAATCTGTCAGGGGACTAGCCTATTTCTTTTTGTAAATGAAAGAGCATTCCACAATTAGTCGGCAGCAATATGGTCCAGACAGAAATTTATCTCCTCACCTGCTGCTGTGAGAATGAAAGAGTTGTGTAACATTAGAACAACCAAACTATAATCCTACAAAAATAATTTAGATGTATAATTATAATGTACAAATACTTTTAAAGGCATTTAAACAAATTACCCTAAAATTCATGTTCAAAACCAACATTCCATGCTCTGATATAAACTACATGGTTTCCATTGTAGCAGTGCAAAATCTAATTACAGCTGAAACTGCCTTCAAATCTGCAGCTATCCAAGATGTTGTATTAAAGAGAATATATTTACCTTTTTGTTCCCACTCTGTGGTTCGGTGCAATATCTATTGTGTCTGTAGCAGAATCATGTCTTACTGCCAGGCCTAAATCTGCAATACAGCATGTTCCATTTTTCTTTACCAATATATTTTTTGATTTCAAATCTCTGTGAGCTATGGCGGGTTTCCCTGTATTAAAAAAAAAACCAGCACATTATTTTCTGAAAATAAATTTCTCGAGATTTCACATTTAAACCCACATTCATTACAGAACTCTGGGGGAAAAAAACTAATGTTAAACAGATTACCATTTAAATTTTTGAACAAATTTAAACATTTTAGAGAAAATTTTAAATGACCCAAAGACATTAACTCTTTGAATTAAACCAGTTAACAGAAATGACCGAGATTACTGAGATAAATAAAGCGCTCCTAGTATATTATTGTTTCTATGAACTGATTTAATGAATACTTGAGAACGCAATAGTGTACATCCATTTCACTGTTCCTGCAACGCTAATTCCAGACTCAGTTAAATACTTTTTATTGTCCACAGACAGTTTTACATATTGTCCATATATGACTAATTTATTAAATGACTAAATCCTCTGCTTAGGGGAAGACAACATATTTATTTTTTATTTATATCCCACCCTCTCCCTTGTGAGGGACTCAGAGTGGCTCAAAATCGGCAACAATTTGATGCTGTTCAAACATGAACAGTTAACTAAAAAATACAAAAACATCATATATGCACAAATCAAAAACACAAATACACAATGAGACAGTATTAAAACATACAAAATATCAGAATATCCTTCTTTATGCTTCATGGAAAATTGAACTATAAAAATATATTTGTTCTACAACTAAATTGAACTGACGAGCATATATATTAGAAATCTGTGCTCACAAAACTTTATTTAATAAAGCATCAGGTATTGTTTATGCATGTAACTCTTCTTGATAGGCCATACTGGTTATATAAAAGATTCATTATGATAAATTACCCTGAGTGCCAACAATCTCCATATGAAGATGTGCAAGTCCACTGGCAGTAGACAGAGATAGTTTTATCATTCCTTCCACAGTGACTGTATATCTGTTTAAGTAATCAAAGAGAGAACCATGCTCATGGTAATCTGACACCAGCCAGAGCTGTGTCCATGTACCATTATCTGTAAGAAGGAAGAAGAATTATAAAACATTTCCAAAGAAGAAACACAAATAAACTCCACATGTTCTTATGCATGGCCATCATTTCATGTAACTATCCTCTCTGAAGCAAGATTTCAAGACAATTTAAAGGTTTTTTTTAAACTGTGGCCAAAAATAAATTAAAATATTTGTCCTTGCATATATTAGCTGCTTATGCCCCAGAGGTGAATAAAATTTAAATAGTCTTTAAGCATAAGATTACAGATAAAGCCCCAAATATTGCTGGTTCCAAGAAGAGTGAATTCCCCAATCAATTGTAAGTCTATGCTTATGTAAATCCCATGTTACAAGAACAAATACTATATTTTATCACATAATAGTTGTCACTTTGTAATAATAACACCCACATTTTTGGGGTGATGAAATTGGTATTTTTGTGTTCCTCAGATAATAGGCACAAAGCTGTTTGGGGCAAACTAGAATCATAGAGTTGGAGGAGACCTCATAGGCCATCCAATCCAACCCCCGGCCAAGAAGTAGGAAAATAGCATTCAAAGCACCCCCGACAGATGGCCATCCAGCCTCTGTTTAAAAGCTTCCAAAGAAGGAGCTTCCACCACACTCCGGGGCAGAGTTCCATTGCTGAACAGCTCTCATAGTCAGGAAGTTCTTCCTAATGTTCAGATGGAATCTCCTTTCTTGTAATTTGAAGCCATTTTTCTGCGTCCTAGTCTCCAGGGCAGCAGAAAACAAGCTTGCTGCCTCCTCCCTATGACTTCCTCTCACATATTTATACATGGCTATCATGTCTCCTCTCAGCCTTCTCTTCTTCAGGCTAAACTCCAAGATCTTTTTCACACGTACTGCTGTCAAGCCAGGCGTCCCCCATTCTGTATCGACGTGAGGTTGACCGGACGGTAATTGTTTGGGCCGTCCTTTTTTTTCCCTTCTTGAAGGGACCACATTGGCCCTCCTCCAATCTGCTGGGGCTTCTCCCGTTCTCCAAGAACTCTCAAAGATTATTGCCAATGGTTCTGAAATGACTTCCGGTAGTTCCTTCAATAGTCTTGGGTGCAGTTGATCTGGCTCTGAACTCATTTAGAGCAGCCAGGTATTCCTGGATGATTTGTTTCCCACTTTGGACTTGGATGTCCTCTAATCCCTCATCCACTCCATCTTGCTGAGGTTGAAGATGACAAAGAAGGCATTAAGTAGTTCTGCCTCTTCTCTATCCCGTCAACATTGCCCTATCTTCTCCTCAAAGAGGCCCTATCGCCTCCTTGTTCTTCCTTTTTCTACTGACGTAAGCAAAGAAGCCTTTTTTATTGTTTTTAATGTCCCTGGCAAGCCTGAGCTCGTTTTGTGCTTTAGTCTTGTAAACCTTTTCCCTACAGGAGTTGGCTATTTGTTTGGATTCTTCTTTGTCGATTTCTCCCTCTTTCCACTTTTTGTGCATGTCTCTTTTTAGTCTTAGCCCTGTTAGAAGTTCTTTGAACATCCATTCCAGCTTCTTTGTACTTGTCCTATTTTTTTCTCTTTGTTGTCACTGTTTGCAATTGTGCCTTGAGTATTTCACTCTTGAAGAACTCCCATCCATCTGTAACTCCCTTGTCTTTTAATATCTGCATCCATGGAATGCTGCTCAGTATTTCCTTCATTCAGCTCTCCTAAAGTCCAAAATGCGGGGTTGACTTGTCTTTGTTTCGGCCTTCCTTTGTACCTCAAACTGCTGGAGCACATGGTTACTTGTCCTTAAGGATTCAACCACTTCAACTGCATCAATCAGGTCTTCTACATTTGTTAGGATGAGATCGAGAGTAGCCGATCCACTTGTTGCCTCTTCTACCTTCTGGACCATACAATTGTCTGCAAGGCAAGAAAGGAATTCCCCCTTTCTTCTTTCTTTGAAGGCAAGGCAGTTCTAAAATGATGAAATGGTGGTCTCTGGAGCTCCGTTCTTCCCTCCTTCCTCCAAGGTAATTAGTTTAATGGTCTCTGGAACTCTTCCCTCCTTCCTTCTTTTGGCAAAGAGCTCCATTTTAGATTTTGTAAACTTCCTCCTTTGCTTTTGGAGAAAGGAAGAGAAGGGGAATCAAAAACAAACAAAGAAACTGAGTTTTTGCTTGAGGCTGGATCATCCTTCCTTTTCACCTTCCTATCTTGGAAGTAAAGCAGTTTACTTTACTTTAAAAACCCAGAAACCAAAGACTCAAAGGCAGATTTTTTTCCATTGTGTAGTAGTTGCACCCTCTTTTCTGATTAAAAAAAGAATAAAAAGTGTGACTATTATGTAATAAAATATGGTATTTGAAGATGATTGCTACTAACAGCAAAGTATATTATTATTAGCATTAATTTAGCCAGGACCATCACTGTACCTAAGACTTTACAAGTAAAAGACCAACAAAACAGTTCCCTGTTCTCATCTAATTAAGACATGACACAAAAGGAAAAAGAGGTGGAAGTGTGGGGTTTTAATATGCTTTTGAGAATTCCCTTAAGATCAGTAGAATGCCTGTAATCCAGATTTATGTTTTTTAAAAACCAATAGATTTATAATGTCATTTACAACATTTCACTGGAAAGCAGGAGTTGGTATGCTCCAGGGCCCAGAAATCTACACCCACCAATTTTCAGCTTTTTCAGAACTCCAGTGCATTAGTTTTCCTTTCACAGCCACCAATTGGGATCTCTTTTGGTCAAATTGGATTCATGTGCATTGCATGTGTTTTTTCAAAAATCTTAGGTGCAGCTCCTGAGTTCTGGCATGGATAAGTAAGGGTCCCAAGAACAACACTGGACCTTCCTCCACAACCTTCTCATGCTTGTAAGTTTCGAACCAAGTAAGGTAGATCAGAAACTATTTTAAAAAGTTTTCTAACCTTTATTGTCTGCAGCTATAAACCCAAGAATATTTTCATGACGTAGCATAACAGTTTGATAGATTTCTGCCTCACGAAACCAAGAACGTTCTTCTCTTGAAGAAAAAATTTTCACAGCAACTTCTTCTCCTCTCCATTTTCCTCGCCATACTTCTCCAAACCGACCTTTTCCAATGCTTTCTTGTAATACAATTGTTCTTGCAATTG
Source organism: Anolis sagrei ordinatus (assembly GCF_025583915.1). Classification (NCBI taxonomy): domain Eukaryota; kingdom Metazoa; phylum Chordata; class Lepidosauria; order Squamata; family Anolidae; genus Anolis; species Anolis sagrei. The sequence continues at coordinate 59,712,294 of NW_026847660.1, read as the reverse complement.
TCCTTTGAACAAGTAATGGCAAACCTAAAGGACACAGTTTGTTTAACAATCAGTGACAAACACCCAGTAAATGAACCAAGAACTTGCTCGGATATTATACAGTAAAGCATGGTTTAAAATAGTCTCATCAATGCTACATTATACTAGAAGACAAATGTTACAGTTACTTAAACTAGTACTTTATTTTCTTATTGACCATCCGATTTTAGATAATTTACCAAATTTTTCCTGACTTCACTTAATCCTGCATTTAAAATTATATTTAACATTTTCAATGTAAAGAATGCCAGATTATTATTTTTTCACAAAGTAAACTGTTAAATTCACCCAGGATGGATGGAGACAGTTGTGAGTTTACAATGTTTTTTATTTTCAAAATAGAAAAATATATTGCTCTGCCTACACTTAGAAAGCATGAAGGCTACTCCTGCTGAAATATTATGCCACATCATCTCATTATCAAGCTCAACTTTTATTAAGTTCAACTTTTCTCCCCAATTACCTTCCTTCCACCTGGTTTGTGTAACATCTTGCCTGATAAAGAATTTTTCAAATTTTGGTATTAGCATAACCAAGATTTATAATTTTATCATTCACTGCCTTCAGCTATTTTTTTAATCAAGCCAGGTTCATGCGAGTTGGGTTATTTTAACTGATCATAGTTAAATGGACTGTGATTTAGTGGTGACTAATCTAAAAGACAATGCTACAAACTTCTTTCTCTTCACTGACAGGAGTAAAAGAAATGAAAGAAGTCTTAGCATTATTATGGTTTAACATTCCACCTGAATGAAGGCAGTCTTTGTAAATTCTACCCAGAGATCAGTAATTCTATTAATTTGTACATGTCTTAAACTAACATCATGACTATATTTCCATCCTATAACATGCAGTCTTGGTATATGTAAAAGTAAAACCAATCTAGAAAGAGTAAAACAATAAATTAGATTTATAAAAATATATCAAACTAGCTAAAACAAGTTGTAAAGATTTCAAACCATTTGTGTAAACAATCTGAAGTAGTACAATTAGGTCTCAAAGGCTTTAAGAACTATATATATGTGTTGACTTGATAACTAAATTAAACTTCCAATGGGTAAACATTCTACAAATGAGACAATCCAGCTAAGAAGGTGAGCCTTTACATCCTGAAGTAGGATTTACTGACCTCACAACTTGTCCCAAAAGAGGAGTATGTAATTGGCCGTATCCTTTCTTGGAAGATGTGAAAGAAGGTTACACATCTTCCAAGAGAGTATACCCGAAGATTTTTTGGATATTGTGAGGATATCAGGAATAAATAGTCAAAATAAATGTTAACAACAAACCAATTAATGTCTTTAAAAAATGATTAAAGTATTTTTAGGTAGGATTTGCTTACAAGTGGGAATTAGAGTTTGACATGCCATTGATAAACTACCAACAATCTTTACTTTCCATCTTCTGTAAGATAACTTCACATTTAAATATAGACATCTACAAGCAAAATGAAAGTTCCTTAGGGATTGAATAAATTCATCATATAAGGTAAAGAACCGGTCAAACTATGTATCAAGCAACATGATTTTTATTCCCACATTATTTAGCAAGTATTATGCTTACAATTTACATCTTTATTTGGAGGGAAACAATTACCTGATCCTGACCCTGATGTAGTCATATCATAAATTAAATCTTTTAGAGTAGTTCCTTCAGATATGAAAGGACGATCCATTGAAGGATCCTCTTCATTTGGAACACGATGGTGGATGACTGTGCGATTATGGCAGATGTATAGAACCAACATGAGAGAAATGCAAACAAAACAAACAGGGCCAGCAATGACAGCAGCCAGTTCCACTGGTCCTAGATTAGAAGAAAGCTTTCCTGGTATAGGACCTAAGATGTGAGATACGAATATAGAAAATAAAGAAGCGTAAGGGTAATCATAATGTATTAGTGAGGCATGTATGCATATAGTATTTGGTTTTTTATGAGTAAGAACAAAAGATAATTAAATTGCATAGATTCCCCCCTCATCCACTTGGTTGCGAAGGATAGTAATTCATTGCATTTGAAAAACAAAAATAGGAAAGGGTGCCATAAAATATATGCATATTATTCTGTTGTCTGCTTTCACTGAATTTGAGTTATTTTATCATCACTTACTTTTTATGTTTTATTTACTCTATTTGTATCCTGCCTTTCTCTACCCCAAAGGGGACTCAAGGTAGCTTTACATATGGAAACTATTAAATGCCTTTAAACAACAGTTAAAATATATTAAGTTAAATATTTAAATTTAAAATTAAATGCACATTAAAACATATAAAACATTACAATCACTATTAAAAATCACACCATCCACAATCATAATCTGGGGCTGTTCCAAAAACCATTGTACAAAATTTTGTAGCTATTATTGCACTGTAGTTAATCTCCAAAGGCTTGACCCCAGAACCAGCTTTTCACTTTCCTTCTGAAGGCTAGGAGGGAGGGAACTGCTCTAATATCACTGGGGAGGGAGTTCCACAGCCAAGGGGCCACCACTGAGAAGGCCCTGTATCTCGTCTCCAGTAGTTGCACCTGCGAAGGAAGCGGGACCAGGAGCAGTGCCTCCCCAGAAAAACTTAATCTTCAAGGTGGTTCATAGGAGGAGATATGTTCACGGACAGGTAAGCTGGGCTGGAACCGTTTAGGGATTTATAAGCTAAAACCAGCACTTTGAATAGTGCTTGGTAGCATATTGGCAGCCAGTGGAGGTGACGTAACAAGGGGGATTCTATGCTCCCTGTACGGCACTAATAATTTTACCAAAATTATTACCTGGTGTTGGAATTGGAAGATCTATTTTATTGCAGAAGTCTTTATTACAGCAATGAGCCGCAGTTCTAACTCCTTCACTTGTTGAGGGGGCACAAATAAATGGCCTATCCTTAGGAATCAGGTCAACTTCTGCAATGCACATGAAGTTAGATATAGTTTTCTCTCTGTTTTGTGTTACCGAAGTAAAGCAGAGCCCATCCGTTGTGCAAGTAAAGTTATCTTGTTGACAGAGAAGGCAGTAACACTGTAAGGCTGTATAAAAGAAAATATTTTAGTGTTAGTTATGTTAAACACTGCTGACATTATGAAATTGAAGATCACACAATAGGACATGAGTCTGAAGAGGGCGATGATATCCGGTGCTGTTGCATGTGTAATAACCTGTATTTTGGTGTAATATCTACTTATCATACTGAAGTACATGTGGAAACATACTGACTACTGACAGTGACCAGAAACTCCACATGAAACAATTACGTTTTAAAACAGTTCTGTCCATCTAACAGTAATTTTTTTTGTCGTGTCAGGAGCGACCTGAGAAACTGCAAGTCGCTTCTGGTGTGAGAGAATTGGCTGTCTGCAAGGACATTGCCCAGGGGACGCCTGGATGATTTGATGTTTTATCATCCTTGTGGGAGGCTTCTCTCATGTCCCCGCATGAGGAGCTGGAACTGATGGAGGGAACTCATCCGCCTCTCCCCAGATTTGAACCTACCGGCACAGGGGTTTAACCCACTGCGCCACCGGGGGCTCCATCTAACAGTAATGTAGAAATGGGACCGGGGGGGGAGCACTTCAGACATAATTAAAAACACTTTAGGTGAATTCTGGAAAACAACTAACAATGGCACAAATGTTCAAAGGAGACTGGGATCATCGAATCACAGAGCTGAAAGAGACCACAAGGGCCATTTAGTCTAATATAGGTTCTCTCCATGTCAAATGGTAAGGTTGCTTCTGAACCTGTCAGGCTCTTCTCTTGGTGACCCAACAACTGAGGCAAGCTGGGTAGCCAGATGAGAGGCAGACATTTCACTAGTGAAATCCCCTCACCGACTGCCTCCATGAAATGCGTTTCCCAGAGTGGTTCACCAGACACCTAAATTGTAATATTTTCAACTTCAAGTGAAGCAATGGATTTTGTTTTGTTTTTCTTTTTAGTATTTTACAAGTTACCAGCAGGCTGTCTTATATCCAGTTTTATCATTGTTTATTCACTGTATTTTATAGTGAATACCCTCCTGCGCATTTTCTTTACTTTCTACCCTGGCAAAGCACAAAGGAATAGTTTGACCAGGCAAGTGCAGTATGACCCCCATACATGTGGATACAGCACCTGTGGTCTGAACTACTTAACTGGCGGTTAACATCCACACACTTTAACCAATTTAAAACAAAACAAATACAAATATTAAAAAACAATTAAGCAGTATTGTTTGTGTCATGTTAAAAATACAGTTAAAATATCATATATACAATTAAAATGCATTTAAATCAAACACACACCCAATCCCACCCCAACTTCCCCAGCGACATGCTCTTTATGTTATTAATTTACTATATTTCGCTCAGAGAACTCAACTTACGCATTAATCAAAATGCAAAACAAATAAATAATAAATAAACATGATCCAACTATTCAAAGTGAGTGTTTTGTTGATGTGTGATGTGTGAAACTAGCATGCGATTTTCTAACACAAATACAATTAACTGGTGATACACATCCTCAAAAACTTCAGATGCTGCATGTTTATGTTAATTATATTCCATAATCACTTAAGATACTGCATGTTTATGTTAATTATATTCCATAATATAAAAGTAAAAAATTCAAATATTTCCTACCTATAAATATATTCTGCATACACAGAGTAAGCAAGGAAACATTATGTGTTTGCTCATGATTCTAAGTATTTTTTATTTAACATGTTACATTTATTCCAGCACCCATAAGGTCGCAGGTTTGAATCCGGGGCGAGGCAGATGAGCTCCCTCTATCAGCTCCAGCTCTTCATGCGGGGACATGAGAGAAGCCTCCCACAAGGATGATAAAACATCAAATCATCCAGATGTCCCCTGGGCAATGTCCTTGCAGACGGCTAATTCTCTCACACCAGAAGCGACTTGCAGTTTCTCAGGTCACTCTGACACAACAACCCCCCCCCCCAAACCCATAAGAATATAATTGATGAACATGACATTTTTTCATTACTATGCCCTTTCTCACTAGAATTACTCTGGTTTTAATGCCAAAATAGACTATTTGGCATTAAAACCAGTCCAGCTACCAGTCCAGCTATCTCCAAATCCTAAAAACATTTCCTCAGGAGAAATATTTGTGGAAAATCTATTTAGTAACATTTTTAACCAATTCATTAATTCTGGGAAATCAAAATAAAATTACAATGCACCAAGGCCAAAAGTGCATAGGAACTTCTAATCAAGTAGCCTGATGAAGCAATTCAAATGAGGTTGTAAGATTGTAAATTCAGTGTACAATCTCATAAAAGCTGAATATATTTACAAATTTATTTATTTATCGTGTCAGGAGCAAACCAAACAATTGTATTGTATTTTTTAAAAGCCTCACAAAGTTTGTAAACTTGTCATTATATTAAATGTCCTTTGACCAGTAGCTGGCCACTCGGAATGCCTCTGATGTTGCTATAAGAAAGTCCTCCATTGTGCATGTGGTAGGGTTCAGATTGCATTGTAGTAGGTGGTCTGTGGTTTGCTCTTCTCCAAATTTACAAATTGAACTTACTTTTATAATTTTTTTCGCTTCATAATGTCAAACGGGCATAACATACACATTACCATAAAAAAGAACTGAGGAAAGAAAACCAAGACCCAGACTGTAATTATGTGATACTGGATACAGTTTTATATGAAATTCTTTCTTGTACTTATACAGACTTGAGAAATGATTTGGAGCATCTTAAAATATATTTTATTCATCAATCCAAAATAAATTATTTGAGAATCTTTTTTTCCCTGGAATTACGGGGGAAATACTCTGGAAAACCCAGGAAAAACACATTGCCCCAAATGTTTTTGTTTTTCTGTTTTACCACTAGTTTGTGTGAGTGTGTGTGTGCTTTTTCAAAGCCCCCTGCTAATTTTGTTGTCTGAAGTTACTGCTGTAAATCCTACCTGAGTTTATCCCCAAACAGTAAATGGGATAACACACAAAATTTACCCTGCCACTCAGTGGTGATCTGAGAAACCTTGCTCTTTTTAAAACAGTTTTTGATCATTTCTATCTAATGTGCAAAACTGAAAAATGCAGGAAGTTGCTATCTAACAAGACTTGTGGTACAGAAGGGGTGTTTGTGCCTTTGTGATCAGTCTGCATGTTGTTTTGTGATTACTTAAGTTTATACAGATACTTAAGTTTTATAAAACCAAGAATAAGTAATAAGGAATTATATATGTCAAACAAAGAAATAGGATGAGGGATACCAAAATTATAAGAATATTATGAAGCATTTCAATTGAAGGCAATTTTGGAACTAGAAGAAAAAAATCAAGTTAAATGGATAAGAATAGAAAATGAAGTAAACAGAGGTCAAGGTGAATATGGAATCTTCATACAAAAACTAAAAGAGGTGGTAGGGAAAACAATAGGTCCAAGGAAAATAGCTTTAAAAATATGGAAGAAATGAAAAAAAATGGATGCCACTTTTCTCAAAGGAAGCCCCAATAGGGAGTTTGAGGAACAAAGAGGATAAGAGCGTTATAAAGAAACTGAAACAGTTGGGATATTATAAAATAAAGGATTTATATAATGAAAAAGATGTACCAATGGAAAGGAGTCAGCTAGAAAATTTAGGGAAAGAAAGGTTTAGGCTAATATTAATATTAAGAGGCATTTAGGAACAAATAAAAAAGGAAGAAAGTACCGTATATTCCGGCATATAAGACGACTGGGCGTATAAGACGACCCCCAACTTTTCCAGTTAAAATATAGAGTTAAGACAACTCCCATGCATAAGACTACACCCGCGTATAAGACGACCCCTGACTTTTGAGAAGATTTTCTTGGGTTAAAAAGTCTTATACGCCAGAATATACTGTAATATGGGCGAAAATATAATAGATAGAATATTGAAAGAAAGGTCCAGAGAAAAGCAATAAGGGTTAGGTAAAATAAATGGAAGAATGTTAGAAGACAGGGAATTTATGTATAAAAGGATGGGAAATAGATGGGAAAAGGAAGGAGGCATAGGGAAAGAAAAAATAGATAGAATAAGGAATGGATTAAATAAAATAAAGATAGAAAAATATAGGGATCTGGAGCAGAAAGTAATAACAAAATGGTATAGGACACCAATTCAATTGGCACATATGATCCAGGGTCTAAATCCAAAATGTTGGCACTGTAGGAGTAGAGAAGCCTGGTACTCACATCTACGTTGGGAATGTAAGGAGACATGAATCAAATCTTCATGAAAATTGAATTATATACAAAAATAAAAAATGACTTAAATATTGAGATTCTCTTAAAAGGGATTTATGGGGACAGTAAAATAAAAGCACATGAACAAAAATTAGTTATGATGATCTTTAGAGCAGCACATGCTGTGATTACTTGGGGGTGGAAAGAAAAAAAAAAGAAATGGACCCTGGGAAAATGGTATGAATATGTGTGGGAACAAGTACAATTGGAAATTATGGACATTATAAGAAATGAAAAACTATGGATAGAAAAGCAGAAGGAAATCAAAGAAATATGGTCACCCTTTAAAAATTGGATACAAGAAGCTAAACCAGAAGACGACAATCATTGGAAAAAAAACCTAGATAGAATGCAACGATGGCTCGAATAAATGAAGAAGGACCAACTTGTCAACAGGGGGAGGGGAGAAGGTTAAGGGGTGGAAAGAAAAAATGTATTGAAACTAAAGCAATGTAAAGTAAAGATAAATGTATTACAAATAGTTGTTAACAATACAATAAAGAAAATTTTTAAAAAAGAAGCTGAGCAGCATAGAGTACTGCTAGTATAGCCAGACTAGACAGAGAATTATGATAATGTGATGCTTCATTCAAATAATAATAACACTCAGTATCTGCATAGTGATATTTCCAGTGAAACTGAGAATGATGATCTCAGTTCATATGATTCCAGTTCATAAGGCAAAGGTGACTAATAACACCCCTGCCTTCTGGAAGCCTAGAAAGGAGAGGGCATCAGAGGTCATGTCCCTCTGGGAGGGGTTGAGTATGTACTGGGGGGCAAGAGTTTACACAACTTCCACATATGGAGGAACCTGCCATCAATACTGAGTATCTTTCCATAGTTTCCCCTTCTGAGACAAAACCAAGAGAAAAGCATGAGACAAAAATAGAGCTGAAGACATTAAATAGTCTGGAATCAGTGTGAGACTTGCATAAACCAGTTGAGACACGTCTCAGAATAATAGGAGCTTCTACTGAATCCAAAGATCAACTTCATAAGACTTTTGTGGAGTGAGAAGCATGGGTCTTGTGTTTTGCAGAAATTGGTTATTTGTAGTGCTTGTTCTTAAATTTCTTCTTAGCTCGCTTAACCTATGTTCTAATAACTTTAGTAGTAAGGAGCCTGTTTGTTCAAGGACAAACAGATACCCACTCACAACAATATATGCCTCTCCAGACAGATTACTCTTGGAAATAGTGATTTAATCAGAGACACTAGGTATGTTGTGGGTGTATAAAGCACATAGTGATTAAGTTGCCTGTTGTAAAGGTTGCACATGTCGCATACTTCCTAGGCACCCTGGTATACAGTGCTTTGGGATGCAAACACAAAGTTGTGCAATAAAATAATGGACTTGAATTGTTATGTCATTTTTATTTAGAGTTCCAATTTGAAGTTCAGCTCATAAAGGGAAACTCTTGAATACTTTCATATTAGATATTTTGTAGACATATTATGTATTTGCCATGTCACTGAATAATAAATCACAGATTAATAAGAGTTGGAAGAGACAACAATATCCATCCACAATCAAAGAAAAAAGTTATTTCAAAATGGTTGTCCAGCATTCCCAACAAATAAAACTCAGGTCTCATCTTAAATTTAAACTTAAAAATATCTTCCAGAAACAGTTGTATTTGAGTCCAATATTTTTCTGCCTTTCTGAAGGCCTATTATATATGGTAAGATGTCCCCACACTGTGCTAGACTTTTAAAGGTTATTTAACAATATCACCCTGCCATAATAATGATACAAGAGACCCACCAGCCAATGGTTGCTCTACAAACTACACTAAAAGAATTTCAAGAAGACAATAACAAATAAAGCACAATAAACCAGATAGTTTATGTTAATGATTTCCAGTCTCCAACAATTAATCCAACAACTTTCATGGGATACACTATATCCATCAAGCTTTTATTATCTCAACACAATCAATACAGAACCTTCAAAACACTGGAAATGTGGACTACTAACAAACTTTAAAACATCCATTCATTTTGGTTGAATACCACTAATTAAAATGTTTTATCCATTTTTTTACTTATTCCAAACCTTTGCCATATCCATTGATGCACCATGATTTATTATGCGGCAGCTAACTCTGGATTCTAGTTTTCTAGAACAATTATGAACTCTATTCACATCCAGTAAAGATGGTCTATTGCAGGCCTGCGCAACCTGTAGCCTTCCAGCTGTTTTGCCCTCCAACTCCCAGAATTCCTGGTCATTGGACAAGCTGGCTAGGGCTTCTGTGAACTGGAGGACAAAATAGCTGGAGGGCTGCAGGTTGTGCATTCTTCAGTCTATGCCTATTCAAAGATTTTCATCTCAAGCAGGTAACTAACAGAAATCATGGGAATGACTCTATTTAATGGATTACCATGCAGAGAGAGACCTCATTGTACACCATTCCACATCTTCCTTCACTGGTTGAATATTAACTTATTTCCAGTCATTTGTAAATGCCACATACAAAGAATGGAATCATTGGGAGGAGAAATTAGATTCATCTCTTACCCGTCCACTCAATTTTTCAGTACCAATGTTTCTCTGAGAGGAATGGGTTGCCAGAAACATGGAAATACCATGACTCCATTACATGTAGGACCTATTATACCATGGTACCCCAGCTACCCAACTAACATAATATGTTCAGTAACACAAATACACAATGGCTCCATGAACTCCAAATATGCTCTTTTGGAATACAGGCATTTAAAACAGAGTCTGCCTAGCAGTCTGTCCATTTTGAAAACCTCTATATTATCCCAACAGACAGGCATCAAAATTTTATAAACCTTTATTGAACACTAATATATACCAGTAGCAAGTCTTAGATTGTCATAGGGAGCAAGTTTTAAGACCATTATGAAAGATTCAGATTGGAAAGAAATATTGGTCACGCTTCTCATATAATTCATCTCATCACAAATTAAAGAAACAATGTCAACATTGTGTATAGATACAACTGGATATCAGACAGACCACACAAAATAACAATTTCTGTCCCTAAATGTTGGCAAGAATGTGCATGTGGATCATCCTACATCTATGGGTAAAGTGAGGTTGGGATGGGGGGGGGGGGGTTTGGTAACAAGGGCACAGGTCCCAAGATCAATTCTCTCTCCCCCAATAAAAATCAAATCAATGACAACACCACCACTCATTTTCTACTGAAAGAACACGAAAGGCAGCCGAATATCTATTACATTTTCAGATAATAGAGATAAAACATTCATTTAAATATTTATAAACTATTTTATCAAATCACTTCTGTGTATGTAGAATGTAATGATGTTTGAAAATCTCCCACAGCAGAATGACTGCTCACTCCCCTTCTGAAAAGTCAAGACAAGCCAGTGCCTCCCACTGCAAACATCAATCCTGGTTCTACAGTAGACAAGGAATGATGACTGCTATCTCCAAGATACCATTGACAGAAGCCTACAATTTGTTCTAGAACTGTAGTTGTTGGGTGCAATCAGAAAGTCAAAACAAACTTCTACCTTCCCTTTCTGAGTCTGAGCCTGACAGGAAAAGCAGATTATTATATCAATGTTTCTGCTGTTACAGCAGCCATAATTAGCTTTGTTGCAAAGGCAGGATCATTCTTTCATGAGAAACAGAGTTTTTCAAAGCTTTCTAAATGTAAATCTGTTTTCTTTTTTTTATTGTACAATCCAAGTATCTCCAAAGGAGCAACTTATTTTTGAAAAACCCGATTCACAAACAGTTTAGGAATAACCTAATAGGAAATCCTCTGGATGCAAGCCCTCCAGTTACAGTTAAATTTAATCCATGTCTACCGAAGCGGTCGGGCTTCAACTCATGACACAGTTTTTGTACAATTACATTCTGGGATAACAGAGTCACCGAAGAGATAGACTTTACTGGGCTTCGTTCTAATAATCTTCACTGAAATCCAAAGAGCTTACGCCTGAGCACTGTTATTCATCTACCAGATAGATGATAGAGTGTTCTGAACTTACTGTAAATAAGTGATCTAATTAATTACTAACTTAATCAGTTCAAAATATGAATATTTATACTACTCTCATTTTTTATCTCACAAAAATATTCCACATTTGTTTGTCCCCAAACCATCAGGCCTTGCTCCAAGGCACCAGTTACAAGAGTTTCACTTTTGTTACATTGTTGCTATAAGGGTGGGCCTGTGCTTAAGACAGACTAATGCAGAAAAAATCAATGCTGGAAAACAAGAATGAAAACCGTATTTCTCAGTAAACAAGTTTTTTTTTTTAATTTCCACACTAAATGTCAAAAAAGGCATTTTGATTTTTTAATATCTCTTTTGGGCTCTAAGTGCCCTTAGCAGCCTGCAAATGTGCAGGAAATACACTCCATACCTCCAGTGTACATTTTGGAGCCTCTGGGGATATTTTTTTTAAATTAAAAAAATGTTATTGGCACCTGGGGCCCAAACACAGTAGAAATGACCTCTATATAGCCACTAGAGCTCATATGTGGGCTTCCTGGAGCAAACAAGAGAAAAACCTGCAGGTTTGATTTGTTGGGGCTCTGGGGGCAGAGATACAACCTAGGGGAGTCACATGTAGCCTTCACTCTGCACTTTACCTTACGAATAAGAGGACAGTACTTTATATTCTGTTGAGAAACAGGCCTCTTAGAGGGAGAACCAGGCCGCTTCCCATCTGCCAATTTGACACGGAACACATTCACTATAGCAATACATTCAGTACATAGGAGTCGAGTTGGGAGACTAGAGCACCAGCAATTGATCATAGAGGTTGCCTCCAAAAGTCACACATGGACCACAGATCATGTATTACCCATCCTGAAACATCAAGGCTGCATATCACCCTTTCTCAAACCTTGTCTAGCATTTCAGAGTGCAGGTAAATATTCTGGCAGCCATCAATTTTTGATTGTCCATTTAGACCAGGGGTCCTCAAACTAAGGCTCGAGGGCCGGATACGGCCCTCCAAGGTCATTTACCTGGCTGAGGATTGTTGTTGTTGTTGTGTGCTTTCAAGTCGTTTCACACTTAGGTTGACCCTGAGTGAGGGCCAGGTAAATGACCTTGGAGGGCCGTATCCAGCCCTCGGGCCTTAGTTTGAGGACCCCTGCCTTAGAAGAACTCTGGACATTCTAATATGGAAAACATAGAAAGAAGAGACTCCATGTACAAAGAGAAGAAGAATTACAAACAGGGAATGGCTAGAATAGCAGAAAACAGGCTTTGACCTGCTGAACAGAATACTGGAAGGAAAACAAAGTGTTTCTACGCATACACTGTCAAAGAGTGCTGGTGTCTCACCAAACTACAAATCCCAGGATTCCATAGCATTAAGCCATGGCAGCTTACAGTGGTGTCAAACTGCACTAATTTTACAGTAGAGATGCACCCTGAATTTCAGTAGTAATGTTTACCATTCAATCATTAGGGATGAATATAAGGTGCATTGAGAGAATAAATTAACTGCTTTGATGGTAACTGTTCAAAACACACTGTCCAAAATTCTGTTGGGAACATGCAGCACTGATAAAGTAGGCATTATCTGTCTATGGATTTGATTGCCCCAAATCAACCTTAGAAGCCAGACAGCCATACCAACCCCAAGGTGTTTTGTGACATTGACAAGCAAGACCTATCCAGACTCCTCTTGTCATTCAGGGGCAATGGAACAAGCTAAAAGAGGACTAGAATAGTCATCATTGAACATTTTCCTTGCCAGCACCTAAGAATTCATTTGGTGTGACTGATTTCTAAGGTGGATTTGGGGCAGTTAAACAGTTAGGATGTCATAATGCTATCCATTATAAAGATTTCTCATGACAATATTATTTCATGTTACGTTCAATGGCAAAATTATGTGGAATTCTGGGATTTGTAGTTTAATAAGGTCTAAGACCTCTCTGGCTGATAATTCTGATTCCCCCCCCCCCCATGGCAAATCCCAGCATTACAAACAATTTTATCACAACATTTAAAGGGATACTGCAATAATAGTGTAGTGTGTTAGGGACCTAAAACAACCATAAACTATTGAATATAAATGCAATAGTGTAGGACTTTCATTTTCACTGAGATAGGCGCACAGAACCCATACAAGTAGGAAAAATGCAAATAATAACTGCTATCTATTTTTACCAGACAGTACCCCTTTCTAGGAATCTCTAGGTCTTCCAGTGCAACTCTAGAATTGCCCTGGAGGAGCTAAGATTCCTAGAAAAAACATGTTAACCAAATCCATGAATAATTAAATCCAGAAAGATTGAATTTGCAGGGCTGACAGTAACTAGAAAAACAGAACAGGAGCGGATTCTTTTATGTTGATTTTCACAAAACTACAGTTGCCTAAACACCAAATTATTCCACAATACTATAGTGTTCTGACATTATGTAATGTTTATTGAATAATATATCTTTAATATCAAAATACAATGAGAATGTGAGGATTTATCAAAGAAAGTACTTTTAAGTTTCTGAAATTTTAAAACATATAATGGATCCACAACTTGGAGCTAAAAAGATAAATAAATTCTAGCTTTATGTCTTGATATCATGGAATTAGACAATGTGTGTAATTATTATGGGAATCATTACAGCAAGTAAGTTATACATCACTGCAGCGCAACAAGTGCCAGAACTGTAATTTTCAGCAAATAAGAACAAATATTAACTATCATCAGAGAACAGATTTCTGGATTATGTTATCATCAGGGCATAACTGCAGTATAATCACATGAGGGAATCAAAGCATTTGTCAATAAAAGTTTTCAAAATGCATGCCTCATATCCAGGGATATACGTCAAGCATAACCTATAATTTATATAATATAGTCTAGGACCATGTATGTGAGTTACAATTAGACAATGAGGAGCATATATATCAGATCATTACAAACAGCGCAGCCTGTGGATCCGCATAACTGTTAATGGATTTTGTGGTGTGCCATCAGGATCATATGTACTCTGAATATGCATTTATTGTGCTACTACAAAGCAAAATGGAGCGATTTGAGTCTTTTTTATAGTGCACTTCGTCCATGTACATGAATTTGGCCATGTTTATTTAACTGATCTTAACACTGGTCTGTTTAAAAACAAGACTCATAACTATTCATATACAAAATCTAGATTTTAGCATGAGGACCAAAATGCTTTTAATTTTAATGCCACTTTGACTGTCAGTTAAACCCCTCCAGACAGAACTATAGTTTTCACACTGCAGTTCCTGGTCATAAATATAAGGTATGATAAATGTTAAGATTTGGGGAAGGAGGTGGATTGGTCCTGGAAAAAGCCATGAAAATTTATGTTTGAGCCATAGTTTGCATTTACAATGGTAGGTTATTACTGTTTTCAATTAAAAAATACAAGAGACAGTTGTAAATTATTGCAATGTGGTTGATAGTTATGTTCTATTTTTTTTAAAAAAAAATAGGAATCTAAAGTGGATCCATGCTTTAAATTAGTTTAACGTAGGCAACACCTTCAGTAAAAATTTCTCCATATGGATCACTTATGACAAAAACAAGTGCTCCTGTAAACAACATTGCTCCTGTAAACAACATTGGCATCTATGCAGTAAAATGGCAGGGGGGCGAATAATACCAGCATCATGAGCAAAAGGGTGCATTTTGTGTAATAACTGGTTTGTAATAGGTATTTGTGGCCTCTATATATCGATATATATAGAGGGGGGGGGGGGAAACGGACAGACAGACAGCTGAATGATTTATCAACCAGATTCAGGAGAATATGGTATCATATCAATTTGTGTGTAAAATGTACAGAGCCTTAGACCCTGATTAGAGAAACAAAGACAATAGCATTATGTACCACACAACTCTTGCTATCAACAAAATGTCTTTTGTCAATTTCTCAGCATTTAGTGGATTCAACCAGACTTGTGCCAATTATAAATGAAACATAAATCTTTGAAATGTGCATAAAGTTATCTTTTTTCAGCCACAACTTACTGACTAGGAAACATCAAGAAGTGTTTTGCAAGTATGGGAACAAGAGGGCAACTTCCCCCATTTTCTGACAACACACGAAGCAAATATTGTTGTGTTGTAGGGAAAAGTGTGAAGCATCGTCAGACCACTAGTGGCCAGATATTATTTTCTTCTGCATTACGTCCAGTAAAATTAATAGAAGTCTAGCTCAGGACTTCTTAAACATTTTCTACTCAAGAAATACTATTTGTATAACCTCGAGTATCTAGGTATATATTATAGGTATGCAAAATTTAACATTTATTGACAAGAAACCAGCATTGACAAGGTGGTTGTGAGTTTTTTGGGCTGTGTGTCCATATTCTAGGAGCATTCTCTCCTGACATTTTGCCTGGATCTATGGCAGGCATCCTCGGAGGTTTGTTCAGAGGTCTGTTGGAAATGAAGCAAGTGGGGTGTATATATCTGTGGGATGTCCAGGGTGGAAGAAAGAACTCTTGTCTGCTTGAAGCAGGTGTGAATGTTGCAATTAGCCAGCTTGATTAACACTGAGTAGCCTTGCAGCTGCAAAACCTGGCTGCTGCTGCCAGGGGCATCCTTTATTTGGGAAGTGTTAACTGGCAATCAGTTGTTTACTGTCTGGAATCCCCCTGTTGCTGAGTAGTGGTGTTCTTTATTTGCTGTCTTGATTCTGGTGTTTTTTAAATGCTGGTAACCAGATTTTGTTCATTTTCATGGTTTTGGTCCAAGCTGTTTGACTGACTGCATTCCCTTGTACTAACCTGCCTAAACCCTGAGATCTTCAGGAGAGGCCCTTCTCTCGGTCCCATCTCCATTTCAAGCTCGGCTGTTGGGAACGAGAGAGAGGACCTTCCTTCACAGTGGCTGCCCCTTAACTCTAGAACTCCCTCCTTTCCAGGGAAGACAGAATTGCCCTCTTCCTCCTGTCCTTCACGTGGCAGGCTAAAACCTTTTTATTCAGGCAGCCTTTTAACAATGAAGGTTTTTAAGATCAATTCAGGGGATGCTGTGGTTTTATATGCTTTAATTGATGTTTAATACTATTTTAATACTTGTATATTCATATATTTTAAGTTGTATTGCAATGCTTTCAGTTGTGAGCTGCTTTTAGTCTCTGTATGGAGAGAGAAAGTGGGATATAAATAAACATAATAATAATAATTCCTCCTTTCTGTTGAAATTGTCCACATGTTTGTGGATTTCAATGGCTTCCCTGTGTAGCCCGACATGACGGTTGTCAGAATGGCCCAGCATTTCTGTGTTCTCAAATAGTATTGTCTCCAGGTTGGTTCATCAAGTACTCTGCTATGGCTGACTTCTTGGGCTGACTTCAGAACAATCCTCTGAGGATGCTGTCCACAGATGTAGTCAAAACGTCAGGAGAGAATGCTACTGGGGCATGGCCTTACAGCCAGACAAAATCACAGCAACCCAGGCCCCTTTCACATAGGTGAATAAAATCCCAGATTGTTTGAAGTGTGGACTCAGACAATCCCATTCAAGGCAGATATTGTGGGATTTTCTGTCTTGATATTTTGGGTTATATGGCTGTGTGGAAGGGCCAAAAAACACAGAAAACTGTAAATTGCAAATCACAATATCTATATTACAAGAAATTCTACATTAAACATAAGGTGGGGACAGTAACTCGACTGATGAGTAATTATTTATAAATGAAAGTTTGCTTGTCAATATACTATAAACACAAAGAAACTTAAGCTTCCAGAACGACAATTTCTATATTCCAGGAGATTCTTCATTAGTTCATGACGTTAAGAATAGTAACTTAATTATAGTTAAATGAAAAGTTGCCTGTCAATATTTTTAGAATACCATGAAATTTCAGCTTCCAAAATTACAGTTTCTATGTTGTAGGACAGGGGTCCTCAAACTTTTTAAACAGAGGGCCAGGGCACAGTCCCTCAAACTGTTGGAGGGCCGGATTATGATTTGGGGAAAAAAAAAACCCAATTCCTATGCACACTGCACATGTCTTTTTTGTAGTGCAAAAAACACTTTAAAACAATACAATAATTATAATGAAGAACAATTTCAACAAATATTAACTTATTAGTATTTCAATGGGAAGTGTGGTCCTGCTTTTGGCTGATGAGATGGGATTGTTATTGTTGTGTGCTTTCAAGTCATTTCAAACTTAGGTTGACTCTGAACGAGGGCCGGGTAAATGACCTTGGAGGGCCGTATCCAGCCCCGGGGCCTTAGTTTGAGGACCCCTGTTGTAGGAGATTCTTCATCAATACATAACGTCAGGAAGAGTAATACAACACAACAAGGTCTCCCAGGTGTCATTTTGGAAATTTTCCTTCCTTTTCTCTTCCCTTCCTTCCCCCCTTTCTTTCCCTTCTTCGTTTTCCCCTTTCTTCCTTCTCTACCTATTTGTGGACTGCAACTCCCAGCAGTCCTTCTGATTGATCGATCTACCTACCTATCTATCTCTATGTAATCTATCTACCTTATCTATCTGGAGGATTGCTGGGAGTTGCAATCCAGGAATAGGAAACTGGAAATATTTAGTGATTGGAATGCTCTCAAAGAAATCCAAGGAGAAGAAAGCTTGCTTCTTGGAAGCAGTGCATTTGGATCAACCTCCTCTCCTAAAGGGTCTGGTCTAGGGATGCTGGGAGCTGTAGTCCAGAAGAGAGTGGGGATATGCTATTGTGTGTTTTGTTTCCTGGGGAATCTTTTGCACGTGCGCTGTAACATCTTTTTGCTTTTTTGGCTTTTTAAATCCCTTCTGCTGTGTTTTCCAGTGTTTTTATGAGTGATGGTCACTCATTGGCCTGATACGTGTCTTGTGTCCAAATTTGGTGTCAATTCGTCCAGTGGTTTTTGAGTTCCGTTGATCCCACAAACGAACATTACATTTTTATTTACATAGACTAGCCGTCCCCTGCTACGCGTTGCTGTGTCCCACTCTGGTAGTCATAGGGGTTCTGTGTAGGAGGTTTGGCCCAATTCTATCGTTGGTGGGATTCAGAATGCTCTGTGATTGTAGTTCAAATACAAACCCCAACAACTACAACTCCCAAATGTCAAGATTCTATTTTCCTCAAACTCTACCAGTGTTCACATTTGGGCATATTGAGTATTCATGTAGAGTTTGGTCCAGATCCATCATTGTTACATCCCGAATAGACTACTGCAACGCACTCTACGTGGGGTTGCCCTTGAAGACTGTTCGGAAACTTCAACTGGTCCAGCGAGCGGCAGCCAGATTGCTCACCGGAGGGAGAACACCACCCCCCTGCTGTGTCAACTCCACTGGCTGCCAGTCCAGTTCCGAGCACAATTCAAGGTGCTGGTTTTGACCTACAAAACCCTATACGGTTCCGGTCCAGCGTACCTGTCCGAACGCATCCCCTTCTACGTCCCACCCCGGAGTTTGAGATCATATGGGGAGGCCCTGCTCTCGACCCCACCGCTATCACAAGTGAGGTTGATGGGGACGAGGAGCAGGGCCTTCTCAGTGGTGGCCCCTCACTGTGGAACTCGCTCCCGGGGGAAATTAGGTCATCAACTTCCCTCCTCTCCAGGAGTAAAGTAAAGACATGGTTGTGGGACCAGGCCTTTGGGCAATCTGACAACTAGATAAGGACAATCAGACGATTAGGACGGACAGGACTGACAAAGTGGAATTGGAAATTGGAGTATGAGATGGCGAACGCTGACCGTTAATGAGGTGTAATTAGTTTTAGTGGTTTTATTGGCTTTATTGGTTTTATTGTTGTAATGCAGAAACTGTTTGTTAACTGTTAATTGCTGCTAGATTGTTTTATACTACTGTTATGTGATGTTGGCATCGAATTGTGCCTTTGTAAGCCGGCCTGAGTCCCCTCCGGGGTGAGAACAGCGGGGTAGAAGTAACCGAAATAAATAAATAAATAAAATTGTTTGAGTCCACAGTGCTCTCAGAATGTAGGTGAACTACAACTCCAAAACCAAAGGACACTGCCCACCAAACCCTTCCAGTATTTTGTTGGTCATGGGAGTTCTGTGTGCCAAGTTTGGTTCAATTCCATCATTGATGGGGTTCAGAATGCTCTTTGATTGTAGGTGAACTATAAATCCCAACAACTATAACTCCCAAATGACAAATCCATTTTTTTGAGTGAAGGACATACATTGGGTTGTTAAGTGACTTGTGTCCAAATTTGGTGTCAATTCGTCCAATGGTTTTTGAGTTCCGTTAATCCCACAAACAAACATTACATTTTCATTTACATAGATTACCAATCAGTCAAGTTACTGTTCCCACCTTACGTTTAATGTAGAATTTCTTGTAATATAGATATTGTGATTTGCAATTTACAGTTTTCTGTGTTTGTTGCTATAGATCAGGGGTCCTCAAACTAAGGACCGAGGGCTGGATAAGGCCCTCCAAGGTCATTTACCTGGCCCTCACTCAGGGTCAACCTAAGTCTGAAACGACTTGAAAGCACACAACAACAACAATCCTATCTCATCAGCTAAAAGAAGGCCAACACTTCCCATTGAAATACTAATAAGTTTATATTTGTTAAAACTGTTCTCCGTGTGAAAAGGATCTTGGAGTCCTCGTGGACAACAAATTAAACATGAGCCAACAATGTGATGTGGCGGCAAAAAAAGCCAATGGGATTTTGGCCTGCATCAATAGGAGCATAGTGTCTAGATCTAGGGAAGTAATGCTACCCCTCTATTCCGCTTTGGTTAGACCACACCTGGAATATTGTGTCCAATTCTGGGCACCACAACTGGAGAGAGATATTGACAAGCTGGAATGTGTCCAGAGGAGAGCGACTAAAATGATAAAGGGTCTGGAGAACAAGCCCTATGAGGAGTGGCTTAAAGATCTGGGCATGTTTAGCCTGAAGAAGAGAAGGTTGAGAGGAGATATGATAGCCATGTATAAATATGTGAAAGGAAGCCACAGGGAGGAGGGAGCAAACTTGTTTTCTGCTTCCTTGGAGACTAGGACGCGGAGCAATGGCTTCAAAGTACAAGAGAGGAGATTCCATCTGAACATGAGGAAGAACTTCCTGACTGTGAGAGCCGTTCAGCAGTGGAACTCTCTGCCCCGGAGTGTGGTGGAGGCTCCTTCTTTGGAAGCTTTTAAACAGAGGCTGGATGGCCATCTGTCAGGGGTGATTTGAATGCAATATTGCTGCTTCTTGGCAGGGGGTTGGACTGGATGGCCCATGAGGTCTCTTCCAACTCTTTGATTCTATGAATTAATTTATTGTTTTTAATTGTTTTGCACTACAAATAAGATATGTGCAGTGTGCATAGGAATTAATTCATATTTATTTCAAATTATAATCCAGCCCTCCAACAGTTTGAGGGACTGTGACCTGGCCCTCTGTTTACAAAGTTTGAGGACCCGTCCTATAGATAATCTGTGCATGTTACACTGTGTGGAAGGGCCCCCAGTGATTCAAGCCTTGGGCAACAGCATTGGCAAGGCTGATTCTCCCTGTTTATGAAGGACAGCTGAAGCAACCATCTGTAAACACTGCAAGTTGTTGAGAACACATTCAGGTCATAGAATCATAGAGTTGGAAGAGACCTCATGGGCCATCCAGTCCAACCCCCTGCCAAGAAGCAGGAATATTGCATTCAAATCACCCCTGACAGATGGCCATCCAATCTCTGTTTAAAAGCTTCCAAAGAAGGAGCCTCCACCACACTCTGGGGCAGAGAGTTCCACTGCTGAACGGCTCTCACAGTCAGGAAGTTCTCCTCATGTTCAGATGGAATCTCCTCTCTTGTAGTTTGAAGCCATTGTTCCAGGGCAGCAGAAAACAAGCTTGCTCCCTCCTCCCTATGTTCCTCTCACATATTTATACATGGCTATCATCTCCTCTCAGCCTTCTCTTCTTCAGGCTAAACATGCCCAGCTCCTTAAGCCGCTCCTCATAGGGCTTGTTCTCCAGACCCTTGATCATTTAGGCGCCCTCCTCTGGACACATTCCAGCTTGTCAATATCTCTCTTGAATTGTGGTGCCCAGAATTGGACACAATATTCCAGGTGTGGTCTAACCAAAGCAGAATAGAGGGGTAGCATTACTTCCCTAGATCTAGACACTATGCTCCTATTGATGCAGGCCAAAATCCCATTGGCCTTTTTGCTGCCACATCACATTGTTGGCTCATGTTTAACTTGTTGTCCACGAGGACTCCAAGATCTTTTTCACACGTACTGCTCTCGAGCCAGGCATTGTCCCCATTCTGTATCTTTGCATTTCGTTTTTCCTGCCAAAGTGGAGTATCTTGCATTACTTCCCTAGATCTAGACACAATGCTCCTATTGATGAAGGCCAAATCCCATTGGCTTTTTTTGCTGCCACATCACATTGTTGGCTCATGTTTAACTTGTTGTCCACGAGGACTCCAAGATCTTTTTCACACGTACCGCTCTCAAGCCAGGCATTGTCCTCCATTCTGTATCTTTGCATTTCGTTTTTCCTGCCTAAGTGGAGTATCTTGCATTTGTCACTGTTGAACTTCATTTTGTTAGTTTTGGCCCATCTCTCTAATCTGTCAAGATCGTTTTGAATCCTGCTCCTGTCCTCTGGAGTATTGGCTATCCCTCCCAATTTGGTGTCGTCTGCAAACTTGATGATCCTGCCTTCTAACCCTTCATCAGCGTTTCTCAACCTGGGGTGGTCACGGGGGGGTCAGAGGGGGTGTCAGAGGGGTCACAAAGACCATCAGAAAACACAGTATTTGCTGGTCATGGAGGTTCTGTGTGGGAAGTTTGGCCCAGTTCTATCATTGGTAGGGTTCAGAATGCTCTTTGATTGAAGGTGAACTATTAATCCCAGCAACTACAACTCCCATATGTCCAGGTCTATTTTCCCCAAACTCCACTAGGATTTACGACTGGGCATGTTGAGAATTCGTGCCAAATTTGGTCCGGATCCATCATTGTTTGAGTCCACAGTGCTCTCTGGATGTAGGTAAATTACAACTCCCAAAACTCAAGGTCAGTGCCCACCAAACCCTTCCAGTATTTTCTGTTTGTCATGGGAGTTCTGTGTGCCAAGTTTGGTTCAAATCCATCGTTGGCGGAGTTCAGAATGCTCTTTGATTGTAGGTGAACTATAAATCCCAGCAACTACAACTCCCAAATGACAAAATCAACCTCCCAACCCCACCAGTATTCAAATTTGGGCATATTGGGTATTTGTGCCGAATTTGATCCAGTGAATAAAAATACATCCTGCATATCAGATATTTACATTACTATTCATAACAGCAGCAAAATGACAGTTATGAAGTAGCAATGGAACTAATTTTATGGTTGGGGGTCACCATAACATGAGGAAGCGGATTAAGGGGTCGTGGCATTAGGAAGGTTGAGAACAACTGCTATAGATAATCTGTGCATGTTACACTGTGTAGAAGGGCCCCCAGTGATTCAAGCCTTGGGCAACAGCATTGGCAAGGCTGATTCTCCCTGTTTATGAAGGACAGCAAACATTAACAACCTCAGATATGCAGATGACACCACTCTGATGGCCGAAAGCGAGGAGGAGCTGAGGAGCCTTCTAATCAAGGTGAAAGAAGAAAGCGCACAAGCCGGGTTGCAGCTAAACGTCAAAAAAACCAAGATTATGGCAACAAGAATTATTGACAACTGGAAAATAGAGGGAGAAACCGTGGAGGCCGTGGCAGAATTACAGCAACCAGACTGATTGATAACTGGCAAATAGAGGGAGAAAACGTGGAGGCAGTGATAGACTTTGTATATCTAGGCGCACAGATTACTAGATACAGATTGCAGCCAGGAAATCAGAAGACGCTTACTTCTTGGGAGGAGAGCAATGTCTAATCTCGATAAAATAGTAAAGAGTAGAGACATCAGACTGGCAACAAAGATCCGCCTAGTCAAAGCCATGGTATTCCCTGTAGTAACCTATGGATGTGAGAACTAGACTTTAGGGAAGGCAAGGAAGATCGATGCTTTTGAGCTGTGGTGTTGGAGGAAAGTTCTGAGAGTGCCTTGGACTGCGAGAAGATCCAACCAGTCCATACTCCAGGAAATAAAGCCCAACTGCTCACTGGAGGGAAGGATATTAGAGGCAAAGATGAAGTATTTTGGCCACATAATGAGGAGACAGGAAAGCCTAGAGAAGACAATTATGCTGGGGAAAGTAGAAGGCAAAAGGAAGAGGGGCCGACCAAGGGCAAGATGGATGGATGGCATCTTTGAAGTGACTGGACTGACCTTGAGGGAGCTGGGAGTGGTGACGGCCGACAGGGAGCTCTGGCTTGGGCTGGTCCATGAGGTCACGAAGAGTCGGAGACGACTGAACGAATCAACAACAACATGAAGGACAGCTGAAGCAACCATCTGTAAATACTGCAAGTTGTTGAGAACACATTCAGGTCAATGTCTAGTTGCCAAAATGTTTTTACTGTCTGTACGAGACCCCAAGCAAAGTGTGTATGTGGGGAGAAGGGGGGGGGGGTTCTCCAATGGTGGGAGAAGAGGTGGCCAGCTGCTGCCTGAAAGGAGCAACGGTGGCCACAAAGGGCTGTGTGCGGGAGAGGGGGAAAGGGAGGCGGCCACCGAGGAGAAAGGGAGCCCTCCCTCCGTCCCTCTCCCCCTCCCCCAGGAGCGCCTTTGCGCCAGGAGMGAGGCCCATCTGTTTTGGGAAACCCAGGGGCTGAGGGCGTCCCTCAGGCGACCTCGCAGGCCTTTTCAGCCTCGCCTTTTCAGCCTCGCCTTTTCGGAAAAGAAAGTTCGCTGTGCACTGCGCTCCAAGTCGGAAACGGCGAGGAACAGAAACACGCGGGAAAGAGGGAAAGAGTTGAGGGGAGGATGGGGTTTGCAGGCCGGAGGGCCCCCGAGCAGCGCCATGTTGCCAACCAGGGGCGAAGGGAGGCCCGCTTGACTCACCCGAGGCCGCCTCCGGGCGGAGCAGCAGCAGCAGCAGGAGGAGGCCCGCCGCCGCCCAAGTCGCCCAGCGGAAGAAACTCGCGCGGGCTTCCCGCCTCAGGCGCTGAGGGGAGAAGGCGGCCGCCGCCATTGTCTCGCGCTGGTCCCCCTCCGCCTCCTCCTTGTCTCCCTCAGCCGAGCGGGACTGGGCCCGCCCCTCCCCCCCTCCTCCGTCCTTCCTTTCTTCCTTCCTTTCTCTCGCAGCCACTCAGCATCTGAATGGTGAGCGGGGCTCCCGCGGCTCGGGCAAACAAAGCCCTTCCCTGATTGGCCAGCGCCGGCCCTAGGCTCCGCCCACGCCCCGCCGCATACACAGGCCAGACAACAAGCCGCGAGGGGCGCCGCCGGCTGCGCGAAGGAGGAGGAGGACTTCTGTCTGCGGAGGCTTCCGTAGGAAGATGGGCAGTCGAGAAAGGGGAGGGGGGGGGGCGGCTCACTAGGACAGTGCTTCTCAACCTTCCTCATGACCCCTTAATACAGTTCCTCATGTTGTGGTGATCCCCAACCATTATTTTCATTAGGTTCTTGTGGCTTTTTTCAGGCTTTAGGGCCATGGTCTAGAGGCATTTCTCCTGACGTTTCGCCTGCATCTATGGCAAGCATCCTCAGAGGTAGTGAGGTCTGAGAATGGGTTTATATTAGGGCTGTCCAACCATGGAAAAAATTGTTTCTAAACTCGATTCATTTTTAGGGGGGTTTTGCATTTCGATTTTTAAAAGAATTCCGAAATTTTTTCTTTAAAAAAGTTCGAAATTTACGAAATTTCGGAAATTACGAAACAATTACGAAACAATTACGAATCGATTCGTTAATGGCGGACGCGACCTGCGCAATACGCTAAAAAAACCTCCAAATGGGACAGGGGGAACTTCTGAAGCTTCCCTCTCCCTCTGTTGTTGACTGTTGGTGTGATAATTATATATTTTTTTCACTGATAAAACAAACAACAACCCTAAAACTTGCACCAGACATGCGGAAATAATAACGAAACGATTTCGAACCAATTACGAAACAATACGAAATAAATTGGAAAAATTGTTTCGATTTTTAATTACTCCTCACACTATTCCTGCATGGCTCAATATCAGATCGTAAGCTAATTTAAATACGAATTAATAACGAATTACGAAATTAACAAACGAAACCGCCCAGCCCTAGAAATCATCTATCGGACAGATGGCAAGCTGTTTAACCTCAGCAGACTGAAAGCCAAAACCAAGGTTACAACAACATCTGTTATAGAACTCCAGTATGCTGATGACAATGTCGTCTGTGCGCATTCAGAAGAAGATCTACAAGCCACTCTAAACACCTTTGCAGAAGCATACGAAGCTCGGCCTGTCATTGAACATCGAGAAAACCAAAGTGCTGTTCCAGCAGTCACCAGCCATCCCCTCCCAATGCCAGAGATACAGCTTAATGGTGTAACATTAGAAAATGTTGACCATTTCCGCTACCTTGGCAGCCACCTCTCCACCAAAGTCAACATCGACACCGAAATACAACACCGCCTGAGCTCTGCGAGTGCAGCATTTTCCCGAATGAAGCAGAGAGTGTTTGAGGACCGGGACATCCTTAGGGATACCAAGGTGCTTGTCTATAAAGCTATTGTCCTCCCAACCCTACTATATGCCTGCGAAACGTGGACTGTCTACAGACATCACATTCAACTCCTGGAACGATTCCATTAGCGCTGCCTCCGGAAAATCCTGCAAATATCTTGGGAAGACAAGCGGACAAACGTCAGCGTGCTGGAAGAAGCAAAGACCACCAGCATTGATGCGATGGTCCTCCGCCATCAACTCCGCTGGACCAGCCACGTTGTCCGGATGCCTGACCACCGTCTCCCAAAGCAGTTGCTCTACTCTGAACTTAAGAACGGAAAAGAATGTTGGTGGGCAGGAAAAGAGATTTAAAGACGGCCTTAAAGCCAACCTTAAAATCTCTGGCATAGACACTGAGAACTGGGAAGCCCTGGCCCTTGACCGCTCCAGCTGGAGGTCAGCTGTGACCAGCAGTGCTGCAGAATTCGAGGAGGCACGAGTGGAGGGTGAAAGAGAGAAACGTGCCAGGAGGAAGGCGCATCAAGCCAACCCCGACCGGGACCGCCTTCCACCTGGAAACCAATGCCTTCACTGTGGGAGAAGATGCGGGTCAAGAATAGGGCTCCACAGCCACCTACGAACCCACAAGAATACTCATCAAGGAAGACCATCTTACTCGTCCAACGAGGGATCGCCTAAGTAAGTAAGTAAGTAAGTAAGCATGTTACAGAATTGGAGCAGTAGGAGCCTACGAGAACCATCCAGTCCAACCCACTACACCAGGGGTCCTCAAACTTTTTAAACAGAGGGCCGGGTCACAGTCTCTCAAATTGTTGGAGGGCTGGATTATAATTTGAAAAATCAAATAAATAAAAATATAATGTTCGTTTGTGGGATTAACATAACTCAAAAACCACTGGACGAATTGACACCAAATTTGGACAAAATACATCTATCAGGCCAACGAGTGACCATCACTCATAAAAACACTGAAAAACACAGTGGAAGAGACTTAAAAAGCAACCAAAAAATACAATGCATGCGCAAAACCACACATATATATATACACAAACACACATCTCTGTATGTATACACACGCGACAAAATACATACACAGAAGGGAGGGAGGAGAGAAGGAGGGAGAGAAGGAGGAAAGAAGGAGGAAGAGAAAGAAGGAAAGAAGAAGGGTAGAGAAGGAAGGAGAGAAGGAGAGAGAAGAGAGGAAGAGGGAAGAAGGAAAGAAAGAAGGCTAGAGAAGGGAGGAAGGAGAGAAGAAAGAGGGAAAGAAGGAGGGAAGAAAGAGAAGAAGAGAGAGAAGAAGAAGGAGAGAAGGAGGGAGAGAAAGACGGAAAGAAGAAGGGAAGGAGAGAAAGAAGGAAAGAAAGAAGGGTAGAGAAGGAAGGAAGGAGAGAAGGAGGGAGAGAAAGAGGGAAAGAGAAGGGGAAAAGGAGGAAGGAGAGAAAGAAGGAAAGAAAGAAGGGTAGAGAAGGAAGGAGGAGGAGAGAAGGAAGAAAGGAAGAAGGAAGGAGAGAAGAAGGAAGAAAGAGGTAGAGAAGGAAGGAAGGAGAGAAAGGGAAAGAAG
The DNA here is from genome assembly GCF_025583915.1 of Anolis sagrei ordinatus. Lineage (NCBI taxonomy): Eukaryota > Metazoa > Chordata > Lepidosauria > Squamata > Anolidae > Anolis > Anolis sagrei. The sequence continues at coordinate 59,684,985 of NW_026847660.1, read as the reverse complement.
GGGGAAGAAGAAAGAGGGAGAGAAGAGGAAGGAGAAAGAGAAGGAAGGAGAGAAAGAAGAGAGAAGGAGAGAGGAAGAGAAAGGGAAAGAGGGAAAGAAGGGAAGGAAAGAAAGAAGGAGAGAAGGAAGGAAGGAGAGAAGAAAGGAAAGAAGGGGAAGGAAAGAAGGAAGGGTAGAGAAGGAAGGAGGAGAGAGAAGAGAAAGAAGAAGAAGGGAGAAAGGAAGAAAGAAGGAGAGAAGGAGGAGAGAAGAGAGAAGAAGGAAAGAGAAGGGGAAAAAGGAGGGAAGGAGAGAAAGAAGGAAAGAAAGAAGGGTAGAGACGGAAGGAAGGAGAGAAGGAGGGAAGGAGGAAAGAAAGAAAGGTAGAGAAGGAAGGAGAGAAGGAAATAAAAAAGTGAAAGAGGGAAGGAAGGAGAGAAGAAATGAAAAAGAGAAAGAGGGAGGGAAGGAAGGAAAGAGACAAGGAAGGATGGAACCAAAGAAAGAACATCAGGAGAGAATGCTTCTGGAACACAGCCATACAGCCCAAAATCTACAACCCAGATGATGTCTGTGTGTGTGTGTGTGTGTGAAGGGAGGGGGTTCTTGCCCAGCAGAGGAGGAGGAGGAGGAGGAGGGTCTTGGCGGGTGCTTCCCTGGTGGAAGGAGACCCCTCCCTCCCTCCCTCCGCACTGACCCCCTCCCTCTGCTCCTTGCCTTGCAGGGAAGCCCATGGAGTCCCCGCCCTGACAGGCAGAGGCTCGGGAGGCGCACCATGCCTGGGACGCGGCTGCTGCTCCGCCTGGCTCTGCTCTGCGGTTGCACGCAGCTCGTGGCCCCTTCCCGAAGGCAGAAGAGCTGGCTGGGCCCAAGGAGGCAGAGGACAAAGCAGCCCCGAAGCTGCTTTGCCCGCCGCCTCCCCCCGCCTTCTCCTGCCGTCGGGATGAGGCCAGGCCCCTTCCTGAAGGCAGGAGAAGAGCCGGCTGGGCCCAGGGAGGCGAAGGACAAAGCAGCCCTGAAGCTGCTTCGCCCGCCACCTCCCCCCCTTCTCCACACCCCGCGGGCCGGATAAATGCTCTCGGGGGGCCATATCCAGCCCGCGGGCCTTGGTTTGGGGACCCCTGCACTACACAAACCCTTTCAACAGATGGCCACCTAGCTTCTGCTTAAAAACTTCCAAAACGGGGAAACTCCACCACTCTCTGAGGCAGCATATTCCATTGCTGAATTTTACCACCAGGGAGTTTAGGAAGGATCTCTTCCTTTGATGTGAATAAAATTTAGGTTGCAATTAAATGAGAGTTCGGCCTGGCAAGCATTTTACGGTAACAATTAAATGTTCCAGGGTTCTAAGACAGAGACAGAGGCTTTAATTACCCAAGAGTGGATGCCCAAAACTACAAGCATAACCAACATGGAGTGTGCAATAATTTTTATACAGTCAAAGATTCATGCACTGACATTGTGTTTGAGTTTCCCTCTCCCGACCCCGATTGGCTGAGTGCCGTGAGCCGGTCGGTGCCAAGGGGCAGGCCAAACGACAGGCTCAGACCCCCGTGGCGCACTGGGTTAAACCCCTGTGCTGGCAGGACTGAAGACCGACAGGTTGCAGGTTCGAATCCGGGGAGAGGCGGATGAGCTCCCTCTATCAGCTCCAGCTCCTCATGCGGGGACATGAGAGAAGCCTCCCACAAGGATGATAAAAACATCAAATCATCCGGGTGTCCCCTGGACAACGTCCTTGCAGACGCCAATTCTCTCACACCAGGAGTCACTCCTGACACGACAAAAAAAAAAAAAAAGGCTCAGACCGGCTCACTCTATGATTGGCTCTGGCTCCAATGACGTGGCAGAGGATCTCCTCCAAGCCAAGTCACCTATTGGACAGATGGCAAGCTATTTAACCTCAGCAAGCTGAAAGCCAAAACCAAGGTCACAACAACATCTGTTATAGAACTCCAATATGCTGATGATAACGTAGTCTGTGCACATTCAGAAGACCTACAAGCCATCCTAAATACCTTTGCAGAAGCATACAAGAAGGTCAGCCTCTCGTTGAACATCAAGAAAACCAAAGTGCTCTTCCAGCAGGTCACCAGCCAATCCCTCTTCAATGCCAGAAATACAGCTTAATGATGTAACTCTAGAAAACGTTGACCATTTCCTCTACCTTGGCAGCCACCTCTCCACAAAAGTCAACACTGACACTGAAATATGACACCGTCTTAGCTCTGCGAGTACAGCATTTTTCCAAATGAAGCAGAGTGTGTCTGAGGACTAGATATCTCTCCTGCCTGCCTTCCCTTCTCCCAAAGACCTTTCTCCTGCCCTTTCTCCTGGCCTTTCTCCTTTCCAGAATTAATATTATTGTAATGTTATTATACCACAAGCTGATAATTGTGCTGGGGAGTATTCTTGCATTGCAGCAAATGCTTTTTTCTTCTTCTTGAAATTCTTACTGTGTTGAGTTCAAATATCAAGGACAGAATAGCAAAACAAACTCCATTGTGCCTTTCATGATGCACTTAGGCAATGAAGGAATTTCCTGGGAATAAACTCCCCACATATACATTCATACAAACGTTGCACATTTTTATCTTCCCAACTATCCTTTGAGGAAAGTTCAACAGAGAGTTTATGATTAGCTCAAGGTGAGTTCATGGGGAGTGGGGATATGAATATTGTATGCCATTATCCTGGGTCAGGAGAGAAGCTTTGATAAAGGCATATTGTAGATTTCCAGAATTAATATTATTGTAATGTTATTATAAGCAAAATGCCAGAATACTGGTATACATTCAAACTAACTTGGAAAATAATCTTCTGAAAGAAGATGATGATAATAAATCTTACCTGTCTCTTTGCGTGACTCATCTAAAGTGTATTTTGGGAATGATTACCATTAGATATTACTTTTGAAAAGCCAAAATACAACAGGCCTCAAAAAATTGAGGGTCAGAAATCCTTTTCTTAAAAATGTATAGTGGTTTTATTGGAATTTTGCATTCTAAGTCCAAAGGTGACTTCAAATTTGCTCCAACTTCCTTTGACATTTTTGTGTTGTATGATGAAATCAGTATTACAGTAGTAATGACATTTGTGAATAACTGTATTATATTTTTATTGTGCTTTTCAAATTCCTCATCCAAAAATACATCAAAAAACAGATGCAATATTGAAAAGGGAATTGCCATTGCAGGCGTGTTATTTAATAGTTAGGAAAGGTGGGAGAAAGGAAAAACTTCAATTGATATGTCATGTTTATTACTGTATGTTTAAATTGGTATGCTAATTGTTTAAATTGATATTTATTGTCATATGTGTAATGCGGCATTGTATGCCATGGTTTGTAAACTGCCCTGAGTCCCCCATTGGGGTGAGAAGGGTGGGGTATAAATGTAGAATAATAATAATAATAATAATAATAGAACCAATGCCATCAAAGCCAGAATTGAAAAGTTGATGACAGGTCCCAAATGTAGAATCTGCAAGGAAGCAGATGAAACAATAGATCACATCCTCAGCTGCTGCAAGAAGATCGTAGACAGACTACAAGCAGAGGCATAACACCATTGCTCAGATGATTCATTGGAACTTGTTCTACAAATACCATTTGCCTGCAACAAAGAACTGGTGGGATCACAAACCGGAAAAAGTTACAGAGAATGAACACGTCAAGCTACTCTGGGACTTCTGGATTCAGACAGACAGAGTTTTGGAGCATAATACTCCTGACCTCACGATCATGTTAAAAAACAAAGTATGGATTGTCAATGTTGCAATCCCAGGTGACAGCAGGATTGAACAGAAACAACTGGAAAAGCTGACACGATGTGAGGATTTAAAGATCCAACTGCAAAGACTCTGGCACAAGCCAATCAAGGTGGTCCCAGTGGTGATCGGCACATTGGGTGCAGTGCCTAAAGACCTTGGCCTGCACTTAAACACAATCGGCGCTGACAAAATTACCAGCTGACAGGTGCAGAACGCCACCTTACTGGGATCTGCATGCATTATTTGCCGATACATCACACAGTCCTAGACACTTGGGAAGTGTCCGACGTGTGATCCAGTACAACAGCCAACAGAGAGATCTTGTCTGCTGTGGACTCATCTTGTTGTGTTTCAGATATAATAATAATAATAATAATAATAATAATAATAATAATAATAATAATGCAGTGCTTGTTTTTTCATAACAGTTGGTGTCAAAACTCCATTTCTTATTCTTGCCCACACATGTCACAGTAATATAATTATCCAAGATGATTAAGAGCAATGCTTAATTAAGAGCAATTCAGATAATGTTTCTGTTAATGTTGTGATTTTATTTAATTATTATTTATTTAAAACTTTTATATCCCAATCTTCTCAACCTACGTAGAGGGACTCAGATTGGCTTTTTTTGCGTGTGTTTAATAGCTGAACCATGCTTTCAGCATAAAAAAATATTTTTAATTTTCAGATTTTTCACCATGAATCATTTATCTCATTTTAAAAATGACTAGATAAAAGACGGCTGTTTAAAAGGAGAAAATTGAGCCAATAATGGAGGATATAGCCACCTCTGAACACAACTATTTCATCAGGCAATTTTATATAATTCCTAGACTTGTGGAATCTATGGAAATTTCTAATTGCCAACTCAGCAACCACAAAGAAACAAACAAGCAAATAACCCTAGTAGAATCCATTATATAATTCTATAAATTACTGGCTAATGGCATCTGTCAGTGGTTGCAATGGTGATCCAAGGTCATAATGTAATTTGAGCTCTACAAAGCACCATTGACTCTGCATTCTGTGAGGCTTTTAGTGAGTAATCATCAGGAGCCCCAGAACTTCGGTAGGCAGGTTGTTATTAATTTTATCTACATGCAGGTATCTTTTCATATAACTGTGAGAACACCATAACAACTGATCAGTGTCACAGGCATGGAATGGCACCGAGCTGCCTAATGACTAACTAAGTGGTACCAAACTGGTCTGGAGCAGCTTGACAGCCACGTTTACCTTTCTCCTCTTGGCCTTGGCTGAGCAGTGAACACTGTGTACTGCTTACCATTCCTCACATCAACTCTTCTTCCCCCCTTCTCTTTTCCAATTGCTTGATTGCTCCAGCATGTGTTTGCTACTGGCAACTGGCTGATAACACTTTGACAACCATGGGAGCAATGGGAAAATAAGAAAATAAGAAAAGGTAAATACATTAGTAATTAAAAGAATGGATAAACACAATGTCTCAAGCAAAAGGAGGTTCCATCTGAACATGAGGAAGAACTTCCTGACTGTGAGAGCCGTTCAGCAGTGGAACTCTCTGCCCCGGAGTGTAGTGGAGGCTCCTTCTTTGGAATTTTAAACAGAGGCTGGATGGCCATCTGTCAGGGGTGCTTTGAATGCAATATTCCTGCTTCTTGGCAGGGGGTTGGACTGGATGGCCCATGAGGTCTCTTTCAACTGCACGATTCTAAAAGGAAAATATGCACAACTGCGCAGCTTGGGAGTGAACCTGGACTCATCGTTGAGCCTGGAACCCCAGGTCTCAGTGGTGGCCGGGAGAGCTTTTGCACAATTAAAACTTGTGCACCAGCTGCGCCCGTACCTTGGGAAGTCGGATCTGGCCACAATGGTCCACGCTCTTGTTACATCCCGAATAGATTACTGCAACGCACTCTACGTGGGGTTGCCTTTGAAGACTGTTCGGAAACTTCAATTAGTCCAGTGGGCGGCAGCCAGATTACTCACCGGAGCGTCATACAGGGACCATACCACCCTCCTGTTATGCCAGCTCCACTGGCTGCCGATCCAGTTCCGAGCACAATTCAAAGTGCTGGTTTTGACCTACAAAACCCTATACGGCTCCGGCCCAGCATACCTGTCCGAATGCATCTCCCTCTACGTCCCACCTCGGAATTTGAGATCTTCTGGGGAGGCCCTGCTCTCAACCCCATCTCTATCACAAGTGAGATTGGTGGGGACGAAGAGCAGGGCCTTCTCGGTGGTGGCCCCTCACCTGTGGAATTCACTACCCGGGGAAATTAGGTCATCGACCTCCCTCCTTTCTTTCAGAAGGAAATTAAAAACATGGTTGTGGGACCAGGCTTTCGGGCAATCTGGCGATTAGATAAGGACAATGACGACCAGAATCGATGGTACTGACAATGTGGAATGAATTTACGGACTCTGAGATGGTGAACGCTGAGTTTTAGATTGTTTTTATTGATTTTGATGTATGAACTGATTGTCTTAATAGTTATAATTGCTGTTTACATGTTTTATCCATTGTTATGTTTATGCTGGCATCGGATTGTGCCTTGTAAGCCGCCCTGAGTCCCCCCTCGGGGAATGAGAAGGACGAGGTAGAAATTCGGGAAATAAATAATAAATAAACTGTATTAAGCGACTATAACATATTCCGATATACCTTCTCCTGCAATTCAATTAAGGGCCCATCTACATGAGCTATATACATCAATACTGATCCTGAATGGGATCTTCCAGATCAGTGTCACAGGCATGGAATGGCACCGAGCTGCCTAATGACTAACTAAGTGGTACCAAACTGGTCTGGAGCAGCTTGACAGCCACGTTTACCTTTCTCCTCTTGGCCTTGGCTGAGCAGTGAACACTGTGTACTGCTTACCATTCCTCACATCAACTCTTCTTCCCCCCTTCTCTTTTCCAATTGCTTGATTGCTCCAGCATGTGTTTGCCACTGGCAACTGGCTGATCAAAATGTGAACAGAATTGTTGCTGTCTGCCTTCAAATCATTTCCAGCTTGATGGCTGTAAGGTGAACCTGTTATGGAGCTCCCTCCTCTTTTTCTCTTAAAAAGACTTAAAGCAGTACCTATGGAACTCCCTGCCACAGGAGGTTCAGGCCAAAGTTTGCCCATGCCTAAGTTAGCCCATTTCCCTGCAAGCAAAGATTTTTTTGTTGACTGATTTTCATCGTATGTGCAAGTGGTACTTTAAATGTATTTTAAATTATATATTAATCTTTAGCTGTGTGTTTGAATAGAGTTGATACTAATTTTTAACTTTTTGCAGTTGTACATTTTAGCTAAACTTTTTTTAAAACTAGCCGTCCCCTGCCACGCATTGCTGTGGCCCAGTCTGTGTATATGTGTTTTGTGTGCGTATATATGTGCGTTTGTGTATGTATATGTATGTGTGTGTGCATATGTATATGAATATGTGTGCATGTACGAGTATGTGTGCATGTGTATATGTGTGTGTATATATGTATATTTGTGTGTGCATGTGTATATGACCCATTTAAGGTGGAATCCGGCGTCAAACAGGGATGTGTTATTGCCCCAACTTTATTTTCCATCTTCATGGCTATGATACTTCACCTTGTTGATGGGAAGCTTCCCACTGGAGTGGAAATCATCTATCGGACAGATGGCAAGCTATTCAACCTCAGCAGACTGAAAGCCAAAACCAAGGTTACAACAACATCTGTTATAGAACTCCAGTATGCTGATGACAACGTCATCTGTGCGCATTCAGAAGAAGATCTACAAGCCACTCTAAACACCTTTGCAAAAGCATACGAGAAGCTCGGCCTGTCATTGAACATCGAGAAAACCAAAGTGCTGTCCAGCAGTCACCAGCCAACCCCTCTCCAATGCCAGTGATACAGCTTAATGGTGTAACATTAGAAAATGTTGATCATTTCCGCTACCTTGGCAGCCACCTCTCCACCAAAGTCAACATCGACACCGAAATACAACACCGCCTGAGCTCTGCGAGCGCAGCATTTTTCCGAATGAAGCAGAGAGTGTTTGAGGACCGGGACATCCGTAGGGATACCAAGGTGCTTGTCTATAAAGCTATTGTCCTCCCAACCCTGCTCTATGCCTGTGAAACGTGGACTGTCTACAGACGTCACATGCAACCCCTGGAACGATTCCATCAGCGCTGCCTCTGAAAAATCCTGCAAATCTCTTGGGAAGACAAGCGGACAAACGTCAGTGTGCTGGAAGAAGCAAAGACCACCAGCATTGAAGCGATGTTCCTCCGCCATCAACTCCGCTGGCAACCCCGTTGTCCGGATGTCCAACCACTATCTCCCAAAGCAGTTGCTCTACTCCGAACTCAAGAATGGAAAACGGAATGTTGGTGGACAGGAAAAGAGATTTAAAGATGGGCTCAAAGCCAACCTTAGAAACTCTGGCATAGACACTGAGAACTGGGAAGCCCTGGCCCTTGAGCACTCCAGCTGGAGGTCAGCTGTGACCAGCAGTGCTGCAGAATTTGAAGAGGCACGAATGGAGGGCGAAAGGGAGAAGCGTGCCAAGAGGAAGACACATCAAGCCAACCCCGATCGAGACCACCTTCCACCTGGAAACCATTGCCCTCACTGCAGAAGAAGATGCAGAGCAAGAATAGGGCTCCACAGCCACATACGGACCCACAAGAATATTGGAAGACAATCCTCCTCGGAAAACGAGGGATCGCCTAAGAAGAAAGAAGATATGTATATATGTGTGCATGAATATGTATGTATGTGTATATGTGTCTATTTCTGTGTTTGTGCATATATATACATGTGTGTATGAATGTGTGCATGTGTATATGTATATGAGTATATTTGTATATGTATATATGGTGTATTTTGGGGGGTTTTAAGTTTGTTCTGCTGGGGTTTTGTGTGTGTTGTTTTTTTTTTCTTAAGGGTGATGGACACTTGTTGGACTGTAAGGTATATCATGTCCAAATTTTGTGACAATTCATCCAGTGCTTTTTGAGTTATGTTAATCCCACAAACATTACATTATTATTTACCGTATATTCTGGGGTATTACACGACTGGGGCTATAAGACGACCCACCAACTTTAGCACACAAAATAGAGAGTTGGGGATAAACTCGCTGTTTAAGACGACTCCGCATTTGTCCTCTACGCCTGGCGTGCGGTTGCCCCTGGGCCTCTGGGCTGCTTCCTGCGCCGCCTCCAGAAGGGCCTCCCGCGCTGCTCAGGCTGCTCTCCTTCTTCCTTCCGCCATGGCGTCTCTGGCTCTACTGGTAATTTTATTATTATTTTAATTTTATACCCGGGGTACTAGACAACCCTCTAAATTTTATAAGGTTTTACATGCCTAAAAAGTCATCTAGTACCCCGGAATATACGGTATATAGATTGTATAAACCGTTTTAAGTAAGGAGGGCTGTAAATGCAATAAGGAGCCCCCGGTGGTGCAATGGATTAAACCCTTGTGCCGGAAGGACTGAAGACTGACAGGTTGGAGGTTTCGAATCTGGGGAGAGTGCAGATGAGCTCCCTCTGTCAGCTCCAGCTCCCCATGTGGGGATATCAGAGAAGTCTCCCACAAGGATGGTAAAACATCAAAACATCCAGGTGTCCCCTGGGCAACGTCCTTGCAGATGGCCAATTCTCTCACAACAGAAGTGACTTGCAGTTTCTCAAGTCGCTCCTGACACGAAAAAAATGCAATAAATAAATACATAAATCAAATTTCCGAGAAAGCACACTCGGGAGCAAAATCAAAACACAAAATAAAAAATGCCACGCAAAAACACAAACAAAAGCAAAACAAAAAGCTATGAGTTAAATGAAGTTTTGGAAGCACCACTAATGCAGGATATGGTGCTGGGTGGCAGCTCCATTGTCTTTCTGTTGTCCTCTCATCTGGTTCCACTTGTATTTTTCTTATACATTTATATGGAAAGAAAACATGACAAAACGGTACAACTCTATAGTGCTCTTTAATGTGAAAAATTACAAAAATGTGAAAGCACCAATACCTGTCACAGACAAGGTGGGAAAGGTGTTTTTATGTCGATTCAAATGGAAATATGGTTCTGCAATTCACATTTTTACATCATAGATTTAAAAAAAATGTGTTAGAAATTACAGGAACGTTGGTAGTAGACTTTTAAACATACAAACTATAGTAGTGGTTTGGTGGCAACGAAGTCAGAGAGATTGTTGAAGAACAGAACTACTTGCTTACATTTCAAAACTGACTATTGCATTATTGCATTATGGTATGACAATTCAAAGAGAATAGCTTCTTGACATACACCATGAGAAAATTCAGAAAAGACAAACATCTAAACATGATAATACTGTTATTTGTGAGGAACAGTCGGCAATTCTGTTTCTCTGAACAATCGTTTGAGCAACAGTTCTGAAAAAATGAGAACTCCATAGAAACGAGAAGTCGGTGAGCGAGTAAACACAGTCATCCTGCATTTTGGTTACACAGGAAAGTGACTGTCTTAAAGAAAATAACTTTTCTCAGTTCTATCCACAGAGCAGTGTGTCCTTGTTAATTTTCTCCCACCTCAACTGCAATACTTTATGTAGCACCAAGAGCAAAATCAGGCTTTGGGAGAGGCTTTTTGTTTGGTTCGTGGAGGAGAACATTGTAGAGGAGAGATCCCCAAAACCCTCAGAGTACATAGGAGCGCATTATATGTCCTTCAGAGTAGCCACCACTGATCATGTTAGAATTTTCTCTCAACACTGTTTGGGTTTCTTTAAAGACCACAGGATGCCAGAATATGCATCTAGTTCTGTTTCCATATGGGTGAAATTCATCTTCCAAATACTTCCTGTGTGCAAATATTTAGGGATGAGGTTTGTTTGCATCAGGAAGATTTTAGAGAAACAAAAACATTCCAGTTTTTTTTAATTGCCTCCTTTTTTAAACCAGGTTTTGCACAATTATACACAACTCTCACATGTCCAAGAGCATTTTGGATAATAACTTCTCGATTTCCCATGTTTTACAGCAAGCTGGTTTGGAAAGAAAAGGAGTGTCTTGGAACATTTTCCGATATGACCCATTGATACAGTGGGCCCTCTGGATCTGCAGTCTCCAGATCCATGATTCCCACAAAAGGAAAAAGATCAAAAATTTCAAAGAAGAAGATCAAAATCTCACTAGATGAAGCTGGTAGAGCTTTTTGCACCCTGAGCTAGGGTTTGTCTGCAACTGGGACAAGAAAATACAGGAGCTAGCAAAATTCAATATTATTTAATCTAGCAGAACCAGTCCATACTTCAAGAAATAAAGCCTGACTGCTCATTGGAGGGAAGAATAGTTGAGGCCAAGATGAAGTACTTTGGCCACATCATGAGAAGAAAGGAAAACTTAGAGAAGACAATTATGCTGGGGGAAATGGAAGGAAAAAGGAAGAGGGGCCAACCAAGGGCAAGATGGATGGATGGCATCCTTGAAATGATGGATGGCATCCTTGAAGTGACTGGATTGACCCCCAAAAAGAAGGAGGATTAGGCTTACCGAATATACAAAAATATTCTGAAGCAAACCAATTAAGATATGTAGTAGAAAAGATGATGGATGGAGATGGTTTGGAATGGATGGAAGCAGGGAATAAGGCAATTGAGTGGAGAAAGGACAACATATTCTTTAAAGAAATTTCAAAGAAAGAGATAAAACAGATTGGAAATATGTCATTAAGAAATATAATGGAAATATGGAGCAAGTATAAAGGACAACTAATCAATAAGAATTCAGTCGTAACACCAATAATAATGGAAAAAGATTTCCCAAAGGTACTAAAAGGAACTTTAGATAAATAATTAGAAAAAAAGGAACTAAAAAGGGTAGGAAATTGGATAGAACGTAAAATGAAAAAGGTAAACATGAGAAAAGAATTGAGAGGAATAAACATTTCTTGGCTCCATTGGATTCAGTTAGAAAAATGGAATAACAATTGGTGAGTCCGAAATAAAACTGGGAAACAACTAACACAGTTTGAGGAATTGATAATAAAAGAATTAAAAAGAGAAAATGGCGAGCAATTAAAAGGAACAACAAGTAAAAAATATAAAATACTAATTAAAGACACAGGAAAAAGAAAAGATTAACATTAAGAGAATTATGGGAGGAGGAAGTAGGAACAATGATAACTGAAAAAGAATGGGAAGAGATATGGAAAACAAGACACTTAAAAACATGTCAATTAGAATAAAAGAAAATTATTAAAAACTAATTTGGAAATGGTATTTAACACCAAGAAGGTTAAATATTATAAATAAGAACAATAATGAAAAATGTTGGCGAGGATGCCAAGAAATTGGAACCTACATGCATATGTGGTGGGACTGCAAATATGTAAAAGATTTTTGGGAATTGGTTATAACAGAAATAGAAAATATCATGGATATAAAAATTAGGAGGAATCCAGCAGAAATATTACTTTTAATTAAAAAAGAGGATGGGAAAGATAAGAGGGGAAAAAATAATAGACATGCTATTAACAGCAGCTAGATTATTAATTGCAAAATATTGGAAAGGGGCAATGAAAATACAGATTAATGAATGGTATAAAGAAGTCTGTAAAATGGCACTGAACGATAAGCTAACATCAAATTTAAAAGTAAAGAAGGGATTATGTAAAAAAAATGACTTTGAAAGTATCTGGAAAAAATTTCTAGAAAAATGATTGGAAAAAGAAGATGGGAATTTACCTCCAAATGAAGAACTGATTTTTGGTGGGACTTTAAGAAAAGAGATGGCTCTGGAGAAGGGGAGCACAGGGGTGAATGTAAATAAAAGAGAAGGAAATGTATAGTATATGTCTATATAACTGTATTTTCTCTTCTCAAATAAAAATCTAATGAAATAAAAAAAGTGACTGGATTGACCTTGAAGGAGCTGGGGGTGGTGACGACAGACAGGGAGCTCTGGCGTGGACTGGTCCATGAAGTCACGAAGAGTCGGAAACGACTGAATGAATGAACAGCAACAGCAAAAATGTTTATGGAAACCTATGGGCTACAGCACAGATAACACTCTTCTTTACTCCACGCAAATGTTGCAGAGCCACTGCACCAATGGGAGTGATCTATTTTGCTTGCACACCACACCTGATATCTGCTCAATAACATTTAGGAACTAGCCCAACCAGGCTTATAACACTGACAAGTGCCATATGGCTCAGGCCCTTTCTACCCTGCCATATAAAATCTAGAGTATCTGCTTTGAACTGGATTAAATGGCAGTGTAGGCTCATATAATCCAGCTCAAAGCAGATCATGTGGATTATCTGCTTTAATAACCTGGATTATATGGCAGTGTAGAAGGGGCCTTGGACACTTCTATATGTTTATTTATCCTTACTAATCTCTTACCAAGCTTCTGCATGGGCTGGAATGTTTTGTAAAAATGAATTTCACCATCTTGGAATAGGATTCTGCACTGAGGTATGCTTTCTTTGGTTAGTATCTTTTTTAAAAGTACAATATTTACATCATTTCAAAATTATAATTAAAAATTAAATTTTCATGGGACGGAGGAAAAGATCATTTCCTTTGTAAATCTGAGATATAGCTGTTTTCAATACAAAGGACAATAAACCTGTTGCTACAGCTATATGCTTTTTGATCCAAAAGCTTTCCAGACTGCAGAGGTGATGCTTGTCCCATCACAGCAAGATCTGCTGTCCTCCAGGCTTCACAGTAGTTACTAATTTGTCGTATTCCATGTGGACTTGAACCATGCCAGATGATTTTTTGAGGCCTAAAGATAGAAGAATGTTTTAAAATTCTTGCGGTTATTGACACTATACATTTCATGTCAAATATTAATTAATGTAATGTTCATTCAGCAAACTGTGGTAAAGGAGGAATGTATTACCTGGAGAGATTACCTGGAGAGATTAGGAAAGCCCCTACCCCAGAAACCTTTAGGAAGCACCTTAAAACCTGGCTCTTCCGCTGCGCCTTTGGTGAGTAGGTATACAACCTCGCACTATTGCTTAGCCTCAATGTTTTGTCATTGGAGCATACATTCCCCTTCCCCTTGTGGGAAAGTTTGATTAAAATAAATAATAATAATAATAATAATAATTATTATTTAGTTTATTCACCGGTATCTCACTTTTCTCCTAGTATTGGGTTTCAAAGGAAGAAGGGGGTTGGTAAGAGAAAGATCGTTTTTAGAGTACAGTTCTTTTACATAGTTTTTTTTTCTGAGGTGGGGGGACAAGTAGTTTCGGTTTATTTTATGATGCTAGAAGTATTTCTAGCATTATAATCTCACCTTGTGACTCTGATCCCCCGTTGTGGCAGATTTTAGTGTGGGGTGTCAAACTCATTTTCATCAAGAGCCACATCAGCCTTACGGTTACCTTGAAAGCAGGCCCTTAGCCAGGATTTTGTTTCGGGGGGGGGGGGGGGGCTGAGTCTGAGTGAAAGAGGGTCTACCCTAGCAAACCTTTTGTATCGTTACCCCAATACCCCCATGCATATGAGATATATTGAGCATGGTGATCAGAACATGATATGTATAAACATAACAGTCTAAATAATGTACCAGTAAGACCTTTTCGCAGACCACCATGAGAATTTCGGGGGGGGGGGGGGCTGAAGCCCCAAAGCCCCCCCCCCCCCCCCCCCGGCTACATGCCTGCTTGAAAGGGTTATTAAAGCCGTAGACAGAGAATCCGTGGATACAAAGGGTCAAATGTGTGTGTGTGTATTACATAGCGGCAATGCTCTTTAGTTTTTACCCAATTGGGATCCCCAGATATTACTGAATGGGAACTCTGGTCACTTTTGATTATGTGGGATAATATTTGTATCTACATTCAAACCCCACTGTCTTAACTAAATAGAACTAATTGCAGCCTTCCAGATTTTACTGTATCACAACTTCCATCAACTCTATAATAATAATAATAATAATAATAATAATAATAATAATAATAATAATAATAATAACAACAACAACAACAACAACAATAATAATAATAATAATAATAATAATTTATTTATATACCGCTCTATCTCCCCGAGGGGACTCAGAGTGGTTCCCAGGTAAAAAAATCACAGAACATACAAAGTAAAACAACATAACCATAAGATTAACAAAACAAAATATGCATTTAAAACAAACTCTAGTCATGATGTCTACTGATGTGAGCCAAAGAAGATGACATGGTGGGCTACATTTGGCCTGCAGGCCTTGAGTGATAGATCATCTTCTTTGGTCCCTATATTTATTTATTTATTTATTTATAACATTTATATTCCGCCCTTCTCACTCCGAAGGGGACTCAGAGCGGAGCACAGCATATATACAGCAAACATTCAATGCCGGGACACAAATTCTTATATACCTACATAAACATTAAAAACATTTATCAAAATATTAAAATACACCATTTAAAACCACCCTAGTCATCCGTGTAAAATCTAATTGGCCTGGTCATCTGTTCTATTGCCGCTTTATTGCCCTGTCCCAAAAGCTTGGTCCCACAGCCAAGTTTTTACCATCCTTCTAAAGGACAGGAGGGAGATGGCCGACCTGATCTCACCAGGAAGGGAGTTCCATAGCCAGGGAGCAATCACCGAGAAGGCCCTGTCTCTCGTCCCCACCAATCGTGCCTGTGACAATGGCGGGACAGAAAGCAGGGCCTCCCCGGAGGATCTTAATCTCCATGATGGTTCATAGGGAGAGATGCATTCGGACAGGTAATTTGGGCCGGGGCCGTTTAGGGCTTTATAGGCCAAAGCCAGCACTTTGAATTGTGCCCGGTAGCAAACTGGCATCAATGGAGCTGGCGTAACATGGGAGTTGTATGCTTCCTGTATGCCACCCTAGTTATTAACCTGGCTGCCTCTCGTTGGACTATTTGAAGCTTCTGAGCAGTCTTCAAAGGCAACCTCATGTAGAGTGTGTTGCAGTAGTTTATCCTAGATGTAACAAGAGCGTGGACCACCGTGGCCAAGTCTAACTTCCCAAGGTATGGTGCAGCTGGTGCACAAGTTTTAATTGTGTGAAAGCTCCCCTGGCCACTGCTGCAACCTGGGATTCCAGGCTCTTTGATGAGTCCAGGAGGACCCCCAAGCTGCGAACCTGTACCTTCAAGGGGAGTGTAACCCCATCCAGCAAAGGTTATTGCGACCCTATACCCTGTTCAGCCTTGCAAATGACCAGGAGGACCTCTGTCTTGTCTGGATTCAACTTCAATTTGTTCACCCTCAAAAGCATTCAATTTGCTGGGAGTTTTTTGGTTGTAAATATTTTGTTTATTAAAAATACCCACAAAGTTGCATTGTCAAATGGTTGGAATTTCAAGAGATTTTTTTAAAAAGCTGTTCAGTAAAAATGGCACAGGATACCCAACTTGAAATCTTAATTTTGTGTAGGTTCTGAAACAGACTAAACTGTCCCATCTTGGTACACATGCAGCTGTTAAAATCATTAAAATGTGAAGGTAAACTTACCAGGCTGGATCTGTGAAGACATTTCTGCCATCAAAGGAGTATATTGGAATCCGGAGGTCAAACTGACCTCCTTTGCCAGAGAAAATTGCCTCCCAATTATTGAACAATATTTCGCCCTGTTGGGGAAAAATGAGTGAAACTCTTCAAATTAAGTGAACATTCAGCATTATTTCTTGTCATAATATTAAATACTTTGTTTAGTTTTGTTCTAAAATCTGGGTCTATTTCTCATTCCAAGGTTTTGGGGTTGCATTTATCTGCTTCTTACTTGCTTATGATTTTTCTCTCTCTTTGAAATTCAACCACTACTCACAATGTGTAGAAACTGCATCCAGCTCTACAGTTGACAGACCATTTACCCAAAGAACATTCCTGTTTCTTTAAAAGTCCAAAATGGTGAAAGAAAGTGTACTTGTGAGTTCTCCCATCCAATTCCCAGTTTGCCCCAGTTCCTACTCTCCCCCTTTTCCACTGCTATGGGCCCTGTTTTTTCCCCATGAACTATAAAGTAAAATGAAAGTGTGCTGTCGCACGCTGGGCCTGTGCATAAGACTGTAGACAGGACATAAATTCCGTGTGTTCAACGGGATGCCGGGGCTGCCTCAGATTAAAGGCCCTTGGATTTCCTTAAAACAGAGTCTTTAGTTTGCTTAAAGGTTCAACAAAGTTCTTTATTCATGAAAACAAACAGGCACTTTAAGTCTTTCTTAACAATCTATTGACTCTTTCAACCTTGTCCACAGGGAACAGGCACTATCTTCATGACTGGTATTTTAACTAATGGGGAAATCCTTAACTTCTAATCTGGGCAGTCTTTCTTTGCCTCTGTTGGTGTGGAGCCCCTACACCCGGTACCAACTGCTTCTGGCTTCCGTGAGAGACCCTTACCAAGCAGAGCTTTGTAGACTTCCAGGGGGAAAGAATTCAAGCTTCTGTGATGGCTGACTGAAGTCCTTCAGCAAAGGAGCTGTAGGGCTGTATAACCCCGACCAAGCTGTGGGCTGTATATCTCCCCAGCCAAGCCATAGAAGACAAAGCTTTCTACAGGAGCTCTTGGTATTATGTCCTGCATGAAAAGCTTCTCTGTGTGGATTGAACCCAAAAAGGCTCCTATTCCCTCCAAAAACCCAAAAGGGGGCGGGACCAGGGAACCTAACTATAATTGACAGGGGGCTTGCCCCATGATTGCAGCCAAAAGAAGCCACCTATCTGCAGAGTCCCTGAAACTTAGGACTCCAACAAACATTCAATGCAAAGCAAACAAAATTGGAGCTCCTGGTACAGCTGTACCTGCACAGAAAGTGTGATAGAATGGCAGTGGTAGATGTGTTCAAAGATTATATGCAGCCACCTCTTCATGGAGAGGAATAATAGAATCATAGTGTTGGATGTATTAGATAGTGTTGGATCATAGAATCACATGGGCCAGTCGGTCCAACCCAATTTTACAACCCAATTGTACAATACATGCCTGTCATAAGTCATGCACCTGGCTTCAGGATCACTTGTTGACTCATGTATAGGAGAACATCAGTTACAATATCTGATGTAATTGTACCGATTTATTTGTGTACCTTTACAGGATCTAGCCAATTTTATCTGACATTTGTTTTTCCTCTTATGCTTTCCCACCAATTTTTGTGTCAGTTCTCAGCAGAAAAAAAGAGTAATAATAATATCTATATAAATAAAAATGTAATGTTCGTTTGAACCACTGGATCAATTGACATGAAATTTGGACATAATACACCTAACAATCCAACAAGTGTCCATCATCCCTAAAACACACACAAACACACCCACACCCAAAACCCCAGCGGAACAGACTTAAAACCCCCCAAAAATACACCATATATACATATACAAATACACACATATACATATACACATGCACATATTCATACACACACATGTATATATATGCACAAACACACAAAAATATACACACACATACATATACATACATATATACATATACACTTGCACACACACACATATATTCACACAAATATTCATATAGACAAGCACACACATATACACAATATGCATGTACACATATAAACACAAATATACACACACACACACACACATATATATATTTGCAAACACACATATACACATATATACACACACATACAGAGGCAGCCCTAGGTAATTTTCAACGGTAAGCAAACAGTATATTGGTGCCCCCCTTCCCAACCAATCACTGATATATATTTTCTGTTCATCATGGGAGTTCTGTGTGCCATATTTGGTTCAATTCCATCATTAGTGGAGTTCAGAATGCTCTTTGATTTTAAGTATACTATACATCCCAGTAACTACAACTCGCATATGTCAAGGTCTATTTTCCCCCAAGAGCGCCCCTGAGCAAAATCAACTATACTGCGAATGCTTACTTTGCGTAATGGGTTGAGCCGCCCCTGCACACATAAACACATACACACACAAAACACACATACACAGACTGGGCCACAGCAACGCGTGGCAGGGGATGGCTAGTAGCAGGCCCGTAGCCAGGATTTCGTTTCGGGGGGGGGGGGGGCTGAATTTTTTTTCAGGGGGGGTTTCGGGGGGGCTGAGTTTCGGGGGGGGGCTGAGGCTGAGTGAAAGAGGGTCTAGCCTAGCAAACCTTTTGTATCATTACCCCAATACCCCCATGCATATGGGATATATTGAGTATGGTGATCAGATCATGATATGAATAAACATAACAGTTTAAATAATGTACCAGTAAGGCCTTCTCGCGGACCACCATGAGAATTTCGGGGGGGCTGAAGCCCCCCGAGCCCCCCCCCCCTCCCCGGCTACATGCCTGGCTAGTAGTATATAATTCCTTTAGTTGGGAATGCAATGCCAGGTGTGCTAAAACTGGAAACACTTGGAATTTCATAAAGCAAACAAATGTGTTTTACCTTAAGGTTAACTATCGGCAAATGATATCGGTCAGTTTTTCTGACAACTGTCAAAAGGTCTTGAAGATGTGAAGACAGGAAAGCTCTGTATGTTGATGTTAACCCAGCAGCCCGGGCCTGTTGAAAGCACTGGTAGTCAGCTCGCATATCACCAGAAAACGGGGTATTCAAAGCCACCAGATGAAGCTGCAGAGGAAAGGATGAAAACAAATTACTGTAATGCAGTATGGTATAGAAGGAAATCTAGTACACACAGGCTGAATTTGGATGATCAGGTCTTCCCATTTTGACCATAAGGACTGTCTCAATCCAGGCCCCTAAACATTACATTTATTTATTTATTTACACCATTTCTACCCCGCCCTTCCCACCCCCGAGGAGGGACTCAGGGCGGCTAACATAGGCAACAATTCAATGCCAACAGTATCAATAATAATAATATAAACCAACAATATAAAATCCTATTACATAACAATTAAACAGTGATATTAATTAAAATTACATAATCACATAGAACAAATCACATAATCACAAGTCATATAGCCATTTCCAATTTTCATAACAATCCTATTGTCCAGTTCAGTGCCTAAAGTGTTGCTGTGCCCACTAGCCAAAGGCCTGGCTCCAAAACAACGTCTTTAGTTTTTTCCTAAAAGTAAGGAGGGAGGACGCCGATCTAATCTCACTGGGAGCGAATTCCATAAGCGGGGGGTCACCACCGAGAAGGCCCTGTCCCTCGTCCCCACCAGACGCGTTTGAGACGCTGGTGGGACCGAGAGCAGGGCCTCCCCAGTAGATCTTAAATTACGAGGTGGAACGTAGAGAGAGATACGTTCAGATAAGTAAGCTGGGTCAGGCTAGAATGGAGACAAGAGAAGAGAAGGAAAATGACTCCAGAATGAGAGCCACTGCTGGTCTCATTCTGCCTTTTCCCAGTTGAGAAAGATGTTGGAGAAAGAAGCCTTTGGTCCTCCAGTTGTTTTGTACTTCCAGAAATCCCAGCCATCTTAACAACAGTTAGGAATTATGGAAGCTGAAGTCCAAAACACCTGGAAGAGCAAAAGTCTAGAGGAAGAGCACTGGTCTAGAGGAAATAAGGATGGTAAATAAGGATGGCCCTATGTAAGCCACCCTGAGTCTCCTTGGGGAGATGGTGGTGGGGTATAAATAAAGTTTAATAAATAATAATAATAATAATTAATAATAATAATATGTGATGAGTACTGTGGGGGCAGAAGTTACAAAAAAAGTGAGAATCTTGAAAATGTGAAGGTAAGAAAAGTCACCTTTTTTCTGCTACATTTCAGTAGTCTTTCTTGAATCCCTTTCTCATATGATTTGGAGACAAACAAAACCTCACTATCTCTTATAGTTGTTTTGTTGGATTTCTATCCCACTCTTTTCAATGAATTCAAGATGGCATAGAAGGGTCTTGAGACTATCTGGCCCCTCTAAATGAGTTCAAGTCCCCAGGGCCAGATCAACTACACCCAAGAGTACTGAAGGAACTAGCGGAAGTCGTTTCGGAACCATTGGCAACCATCTTTGAGAGTTCTTGGAGAACGGGAGAAGTTCCAGCAGATTGGAGGAGGGCCAATGTGGTCCCAATCTTCAAGAAGGGAAAAAAGGATGACCCAAACAACTACCGTCCGGTCAGCCTCACGTCAATACCAGGCAAGATTCTGGAAAAGATTGTTAAGGAAGTGGTCTGCAAACACTTAGAAACAAATGCGATCATCACTAATAGTCAACATGGATTTATCAAAAACAAGTCATGCCAGACTAATCTGATCTCTTTTTTCGATAGAGTTACAAGCTGGATAGATGCAGGGAATGCCATGGATGTAGCGTACCTGGATTTCAGTAAGGCCTTCGACAAGGTCCCCCATGACCTTCTGGCAAACAAACTAGTCCAATGTGGGCTAGGCAAAACTACGGTGAGGTGGATCAGTAATTGGTTAAATGGACGAACACAGAGAGTGCTCACTAATGCTTCCTCTTCATCTTGGAAAGAAGTGACAAGTGGAGTGATGCAGGGTTCCGTCCTGGGCCCGGTCCTGTTCAACATCTTTATTAATGACTTAGATGAAGGGCTAGAAGGCATGATCATCAAGTTTGCAGACGACACCAAATTGGGAGGGATAGCCAATACTCCAGAGGACAGGAGCAGGATTCAAAATGATCTTGACAGATTAGAGAGATGGGCCAAAACTAACAAAATGAAGTTCAACAGGGACAAATGCAAGATACTCCACTTTGGCAGGAAAAACGAAATGCAAAGATACAGAATGGGGGACATGCCTGGCTCGAGAGCAGTACGTGTGAAAAAGATCTTGGAGTCCTCGTGGACAACAAGTTAAACATGAGCCAACAATGTGATGTGGTGGCAAAAAAAGCCAATGGGATGTTGGCCTGCATCAATAGGAGCATAGTGTCTAGATCTAGGGAAGTAATGCTACCCCTCTATTCTGCTTTGGTTAGACCACACCTGGAATATTGTGTCCAATTCTGGGCACCACAATTCAAGAAAGATATTGACAAGCTGGAATGTGTCCAGAGGAGGGCGACTAAAATGATCAAGGGTCTGGAGAACAAGCCCTATGAGGAGCGGCTTAAGGAGCTGGGCATGTTTAGCCTGAAGAAGAGAAGGCTGAGAGGAGATATGATAGCCATGTATGAATACGTGAGAGGAAGCCACAGGGAGGAGGGAGCAAGCTTGTTTTCTGCTTCCTTGGAGACTAGGACGCGGAACAATGGCTTCAAACTACAAGAGAGGAGATTCCATCTGAACATGAGGAAGAACTTCCTGACTGTGAGAGCCGTTCAGCAGTGGAACTCTCTGCCGGAGTGTGGTGGAGGCTCCTTCTTTGGAAGCTTTTAAACAGAGGCTGGATGGCCATCTGTCAGGGGTGATTTGAATGCAATATTCCTGCTTCTTGGCAGGGGGTTGGACTGGATGGCCCATGAGGTCTCTTCCAACTCTTTGATTCTTTCATTCTATGATTCTATGAAAATGCATCTGGGACATGATGCTGGGAGTTTCCTTCTGGAAAGGCACACCGGAACAGCCAAGCCTTCAAGCTCTAAAGACTGCCAATGTTCCTAGGACCACTATCCAAATATTCAAAGCGAGAACACTAAACACACTTCGATAATTTACTGCAAACATGGCCCGAGAAAAGAATACTCACTATATGACCCTGTCAATGGAAGACCCGTTATACATATACGAGATAAGTAAAGGCTCTGCTGAACTCGGAACTATTTCCTTAAGGATTGGATGCAGACCCTACCACGGAAAAAAGAGAAGAAGGAAAGAAGGGAGAAAAAAAGGAGGAAAAGGAAAAAAGGAGGAAAGGGAAGGAAGGGGAAAAAGAGAGAGGGAAGGAAGAAAGAGAGGAAGGGAGTGGGAGGAAGGTGATGTCATGGGTACCCGTAACGGCTAATAACCATGAATGGATTTTCCATGCCAGCAAACTACTGTACCTGAAATTAGTGAGAGCCATAACTGGATTATGTAAGTTGTAACTGGAAAGGAAGCAGAGGCAGGTATGCTAAGCATATTGGAAGAAGGCATAGTGTTATAATGGAGGAGAAAGCAACAAAGGATCGTTAAGTGGGCCATTACACTTGCAAGCCACATATAAGTGTCACTTGACTTGGCAGAGGGAGGAGGCTGAATTTCATGTATTCGATGAAGTGGCTTGTCTATGAAGCTTGCTAGCTGTGTGTCTAATACGATGCACTATCACAGATAAATTACATTGCCTTGAATTAAAGCAGACGTCTCGAATTAACTAGGTAGACAGTAGTCTCTTCCAAATGAACATATTTAATTACTCTCTATTGAATAATAATTCAGCATAAAGCACATGTCTCAATTTTACTGAGACAAGGTATAGCTCTGTATGACCTCATCAACAGGCTCTGTTTCAATGCAACATGGTCAGCAATGTTTAACCACAGAGTCCTAGCGGATCCATTATCACAACACAATATACTTCAGGAATCATTAGGTGTCCCATGCTAATAAGTATAGCGCGAAATGACGTTGAGCTATGTCCCCCCCCCCATTTAAGAATGCCGATAACTGCATGTTCTGCAAAGGCATAGGTAAACTACACTAAGGGGCTTGTGCAGTCATGCAACTGCGTGCTTGGCGCTCAGGTCCGGACTGGATGAGGAACAACAGTATTTGAACTAATCCAGACCACAGACATAGAAGTGTATCCTGGCAGTGCTGTAGAGACGTTAGCGACGCTTTCACAGCTATAACAAGAAGTGCGGCGCTGTCTATCAGCACGTGGCTTGGCAAGGGCGATGTGTCCACCACTGAGCAACCTGATAAGCTCACGAGTACGGCACAGTCTCGGATACGTACACTCCTGATCAGCTGTCTAGAGCCTTGGGAACTGTCCAGGTAAAAGGTTAGCTCATCGAGCCTGAACCTCAGGTTTCAGCGGTGACCAGGGGAGCATTCGCACAGTTAAAACTTGTGTGCCAGCTGCACCGTACCTTGGGAAGTCTGACTTGGCCACGGTGGTCCACGCTCTGGTTACATCCCGTATAGACTACTGCAACGCTCTCTACGTGGGGTTGCCTCTGAAGACTGCCCGGAAGCTGCAATTAGTCCAACGAGCGGCAGCCAGATTACTAACAGGAGCGGGGTACAGGGAGCATACTACTCCTCTGTTGCACCAGCTCCACTGGCTGCCAATTAGCTTCCGAGCACAATTCAAAGTGCTGGTGTTGACCTATAAATCCCTAAACGACTCCGGCCCAGTTTACCTGTCCGAATGGATTCTCCCCTATGAACCATCAAGGTTGTTAAGATCTTCGAGAGGCCCTGTTCTCGGTCCCACCAGCCTCGCAAGCGCTGGTGGGGACGAGGGACAGGGCCTTCTCGGTGGTGGCCCCACGACTCTGGAACTCTCTCCCTCTGGAGGCCAGAACCGCCCCATCCATCCTAACATTTAGGAAACGGGTGAAGACGTGGCTGTGGAGTCAGGCCTTCGAGGAATGAGACAACACCATAGGACTCTGGATGGAAGTGGATATAGATCCATCTTATTAGGACGACTGACCACTGTAGTTTTATATTTAGTGTTTTTAAAGTTGTTTTGTAATTTGTGATATATGATATTTTAATGAATGTATATGTTTTTATGGCTGTAAACCGGGCTGAGTCCCTCGACGAGGTTGAGAAGCTTGGTATACAAAACTGTGAAATAAATAAAAACCGGGCTGAGTCCCTCAATGAGGTTGAGAAGCTCGGTATAGAAAACGTTGAAATAAATAAATAAATAAATAAATAAATAAGATGCAGAACAATAGCTTCATTGGTCAATTTGCCAAGACACTAGCAACAACAAGGACCCCATGAGGCTTTCAGGGAAGAGCCTGGCCATGGGGTCCCAGTCCTTGGAGGAAGCTATAGTTTCCCAAGGACTAAGGACCAGCTTGATCTTGGCTGCAAGAATCCATTCCTTGGCTCAGTGGAGATCATCAAGCACCCTTTTGTGACTGTTGGACTTTCTTCAATTTCTTTTTGGCTCTAAAGAACTCATTTTCACATCTGAACTTCCCCAGTATGAACTATGGACACATGTTTTATTAAAATTATTATTTTAATCAATTTCTCTGGCGGGCAGGGGGTGGGAAGGGATGCTTGATATGAATTTCTTTGGATTCCTATATTTCCCCATGTATTTTTCCTTATTTTTGCCCTGGCACCCAACCCCTTCCCCCTTCGCCTCTTCGAGAAGGGGGAGCCAACAAGGAAGTTGCCCTTTGGCACTGAAAAGGGCAATCAGTGATCACAAAAACCCCATATCTTTGCCATTTTCCCGCAAAACAACAATGGAAAATGTATTGTCGAAGGCTTTCATGGCCGGAATCACTGGGTTGTTGTAGGTTTTCGGGCTATATGGCCATGGTCTAGAGGCATATTTTACAGTTATATGTTCATCTATGGGAAGCATCCTCAGACCTCACTACCTCTGAGGGTGCTTGCCATAGATGCAGGGGAAACGTCAGGAGAGAATGCCTCTAGATCATGGCCATATAGCCCGAAAAAACCTACAACAACCTAGAACTTGAAATTCCTATTTGATTTTGGAGTTGGGACTGTCAAACTGGAATTTCCTTTGGCAAACTTTTTGATCATTTCACAATGGGAGCGAGACGACTCTCAGGAGGTCGCCTTCCCCAACTTTGTTTACTTCTTTCAAAACTCCTCATAGCAAACATCCACCCCAAGCCTCACCTTTGTGCCTTATCTGATCATAGCAGGAAAACTCGGCTCAAATAATCAACACCAATCACCCACCCATCACATAACAATAGAAGTTGGTTTCTCTAGCTGGCCGATTTCCCGGACGCAGGAAACTCAGGACATTGGAATTCCATAATCCTATCACAGACGCTTTGTTTCTTTTCCGTCCCGCCTCCCTGATTTGCTGAAGCGCCAGAGCGGTGGGAGCTTCCTGATAGGCTCTRGCATAGCGGCGGAGCCCTGTGATRGGTCCTGGCGAGGGGACGACGGCCGAGCCTCCTCCCAGRTGTTATCCGGCCAGCCAATCACCAGCGAGCTGGGCGGAGGGCAGGAAGCGGGAGTTTTGAAACTTTCAAACCTGTAAATTCCTATAAAAATGCCTCTGATCTCTGTAACCACAWGCTCTGTAGGCGAATGATTGCTACATTGCATCCTTTTCAGCTGAATCGCTAATAAAAACACCACGGTGCTGTTTCCTCAACTTTGGTGAAGTTTATTTRGAATTTTTAATMTAATAAAATTGCTGAAATCAGGCTTCTCTAGCTCGCCAAAGTAGCGATCCCTCTTTGGTGAGGTCCCAGGGTCCCTCCTCCTGGGGAAGTCCC
Source organism: Anolis sagrei ordinatus (assembly GCF_025583915.1). Taxonomy (NCBI): domain Eukaryota; kingdom Metazoa; phylum Chordata; class Lepidosauria; order Squamata; family Anolidae; genus Anolis; species Anolis sagrei. The sequence continues at coordinate 59,658,979 of NW_026847660.1, read as the reverse complement.
TCCTAAAATTCCCGTCGGCTTCAGAACTGGTACATCTGGCCGCTGCGGCAACATAGAAAGCTTACTGTGTGGGCGGCCAATGCTTCCCCCCATGAAATGGGGCAACGGGCGGGTCAGGTGATGCAGGTCATGGGGCGAGGGTTCTCCATACCTCCCGACAGGCACCACTGGATTTGCCATTATCTGTGGCAATTGTGGTGGCCTGTATGATAAGGTCTTTAATGAGATATGGCACTTACTTTGACATCATTCATTTTAACTCTTGCTACGTCATGGTTGATATATGGGAATATTTTTTTTCTTTTTATACTAGATACAAAATATAAGGACTTAAAAATTAGGAAACATGATGGAAATTATTTGATTACTTCATTAGAAATTATTAAAATTAGAACACTATTTCAAAATTTGTTATCCACTAATTTTGAGGGCTATTTAGGTGCCATCTTAGTTTTTAATAAGTGTGTAGGTTTTAATAGAATAGGTATGTAGAACTGAATCCAATTGTAAATTATAACTAGAGAAGACCCACTGTACTGATGTGATTTGCTCCATAATAATCATCTGCATAACTCCCCATGAACAAGCTTTCTTTGAAATATAATTGGAGTAGTCGAAGGCTTTCATGGCCGGAATCACTGGGTTGTTGTAGGTTTTTTCGGGTTGTATGGCCATGGTCTAGAGGCATTCTCTCCTGACGTTTCGCCTGCATCTATGGCAAGCATCCTCAGAGGTAGTGAGGTCTGTTGGAACTAGGAAAAAGGGTTTTATATATCTGTGGAATGACCAGGGTGAGGTTAAGCAGTTTGCATAGTTAGTTACTAGGGCTGGGCGGTTTCGTTTCGTTAATTCGTAATTCGTTAAAAATTCGTTATTTTTTTTATAACGAAGCGATAACGAACCATTCTGGAGCAACTTAAAAATGAAACGAATTTTTAAATTCGTTTCGTAAATGCTTCAGATTCGTTATGTATTCGTTTCGTTATCGGTTTGAGGTCGTTTCGTTATTATTTCCGCATGTCTGGGGCAAGTTTTATAGTTGTTTTTTGTTTAATTAGTGAAAAAAAATTATAATATCACACCAACAGTCAACAACAGAGGGAGAGGGAAGCTTCAGAAGTTCCCCCTGTCCCATTTGGAGGTTTTTTAGCGTATTGCGCGGTCGCGTCCGCCATTAACGAATCGATTCGTTATTGTTTCGTATTTGTTTCGTTAATGTTTCGTAATTTTTTTAACATTTACGAAATTTCGTAAATATCGAACTTTTTTAAAAAAAAATTTCGGAATTCTTTTAAATATCGAAACGCAAAAACCCCCAAAAAACGAATCGATTTTAGAAACAAATTTTTCCGTTGTTACCCAGGCTAGATTAGATGTCCTTGTTTGTTTCCTCTCTGTTGTTGTGCTGTTGTAATTTTAGAGTTTTTTAATACTGGTAGCCAGATTTTGTTCATTTTCATGGTTTCCTCCTTTCTGTTGAAATTGTCCACATGCTTGTGTATTTCAATGGCTTCTCTGTGTATTCTGACATGGTGGTTGTGAGAGTGGTCCAGCATTTCTGTGTTCTCAAATAAAATGCTGTGTCCAGGTTGGTTCATCAGGTGCTCTGCTATGGCTGATTTCTCTGGTTGAAGTAGTCTGCAGTGCCTTTCATGTTCCTTGATTAGTGTTGGGGCAGTGTTGCGTTTGGTGTCCCTATGTACAAATGATCTACAGACCCACCAAGAAAATCCAACAAATGCTATGTTCAGCAAAGGACAAGAGGGATCCTTTCACTTCTGCAGGAGTCTACCGTGTACCATGCAGCTGTGGACAAGTCTACATAGGGACCACAGATATATAAACCCCTTTTCCTAGTTCCAACAGACCTCACTACCTCTGAGGATGCTTGCCATAGATGCAGGCGGAACATCAAGAGAGAATGCCTCTAGACCATGGCTATACAGTCCAAAAAAACCTACAACAACCCATAATTGGGGTAGCCAAAATCCAAAATACACAACCAAAATTCAGAAAATGCATCATGCACGCTTTCAAAGATTCAGTGGTTTCATCATTAAAAGGAGTTTCATGAAAAAGCCTGTGAAGATTTGAAAGTCTACATGATGTATTTTCTGCATTTTGGTTGGCCACTAGAAGCATTCTTGGTATTTACTGCTGATCACTTCACCATGGGACAATGAATCCACTTAGCCTGAACAAAACCAGAAAGTATACTAACACCTCCTCCCCTCCTCCCTGGTTTGGTATTACTTGAACACAGGTTTTCAAGAGATTTGTTCAGAGAGGGACAATGCCCACATGTCCTTCACCTATAAACTTTCTGTATGAATGGTAATAGCGCAACCTCTCCACTTCTACTTACACTTGGTCTTGCACTGTCAGGACCTGGACCTGATACTGGATGATGTAGAGATCCCTATTGGTTCAACACACAACAAATTATAAGTGTTAAAATACAGCCCTGAAATCATAGTTAACAAAGATAAAGACATTCATAAGATTCTGAAACTATTCAGAAGTGACCATGAGCCATAATCTAAACCCAGCTTGGTAACTCAGAAGACAGAAGCTAATAATAATAATAATAATAATAATAATAATAATAATAATAATATTATTTATATACCGCTCCATTTCCCCAAGGGGACTCAGAGCGGTTCCCAGGTAACATCACAAAACATACAAAGTAAAAACAACATAACCATAAGATTAACAAAACAAAATATAAGCATAAAAATTGTCGCCATAACACACATATATTAAAAGTAATCCTGCCTGTTCAAGGCAATTTAAAAGGCCGGGCCAAGATTTGTGCAAGCCCAAAAATTCTAGGGGGCCCGGGAATTAAGTGCAATGCTATGGCAGGCAACAATAATATTAGGTACAGGCCTGTGGCTGTTCATTCCGGGGCCGATTAGAGGAAAGAATCTGGGTAACTGGTAGGAAGAATAAGGCCGTATTAGACAATGTGTAGGGCTGAGTTAGAACTGGTCATTTTCAAAGGCTTGTTGAAACCACCAGGTCTTCAAGCTCTTACGAAAGGAGGGGAGGGATGGGGCCTGTCTTATTTCCTTTGGAAGGGCATTCCAGAGATGGGGGGCCACCACTGAGAAGGCCCTCTTTCTTGTCTCCACCAACCGTGCTTGAGACAGTAGTGGGACCGAGAGGAGGGCCTCCCCAGAAGATCTTAGAGATCGTGCCAGTTCATAGAGGGAGATGCGATCATGGAGATCATGGCCTGAACCGTTATATCATCAAGATCAACCCCAATCTTTTCTCTCTCCTTATATGTTAGCCATTCTATCAGATTTTTTAAACTCAAATGGCATCTGTAAGCTTATGCTAATCTTATTTTTGACCCCAATTATTGGCAATCAAAAAGCAGATACAAAACTGTTTTAGAAACTGGGACACAGGGAGAAACATGCACCAATGATAACATGGATGCTTCCCTAGTTAATAGGTTCCATGTTGTTCTGTCGCCGCTGGACCTGAAATGAAGTGCCTTTAAGAGAGGATTTATGGCTTAGATCCAGTGGGAAGCCAGGGGTGTCCGAAAAGAAGCCTTTAGGCAGGGGTAGGGAACCTTTGGCCCTCCAGCTGTGGTGGACTTCAACTCCCACAATTCCTTGAGGCTCGGCATTCGCCCCAAAGGCTTACCTTGGCCCAATGCCGAGCCTCAAGGAATTGTGGGAGTTGAAGTCCACCACAGCTGGAGGGCCAAAGGTTCCCTACCCCTGCTTTAGCGAATCTCCCTTATTAAGCAGTCTTTATGAGGCTTGAGCTTAAATATAACAGTCTTTTATTGGTGAACAAACAGGAATTGTAAAGCTTTCTTAACAGTCTTGCAATCTTGTTCACAGGGAACAGGTACTATCTTCAAAAACCTTGTTTGAAGGAAAATCCCCCTTTCTAGCTCCTCCCAGGCTGCTGTGAACCTAAACCTTATTGATGTGGATTCACTACTGGGTGCCGAGCAAACCTATCAAAAGGCTTGTAATCACTTAGCTGCGTTGATGGTTAGAGCTGTTATTCCCTCCGGAATTCCTCAGGGCTGTAAGGCTGTTTCCCCGGAACCTTTGGGAATCTTCAGAGGCTCTCAAGACTGTTCTCCCCCGGAAAGTCTTAAGGGACGAAGCCTTTGTACAGGAGGATGTCTGTATACATCCTCAGCATAGACTTCCTTTTTGAGACTAACTGAAAAATGGCCCCTTCCCTCCAAAACCAGAGAGGGGCGGGACCAGGGATCCTAACTATTATTGACAGGTGGCTTGTCCTATGAATGCAAATTATAACAGGAAGCCACCCTGCTGCAAAATCCCTGCAACTTAGGACAATGAACAAACACTCAGTGCAAAGCACAAAATTGGAGCCCCTGGAACAGCCGTTCCAGAACACATGTATGGCCAGCATTTTCCTATTGAAGCCGAAATATCCAAAGAACTAGTTTTCCCAGTTCCTTTCTCTCTTCATCTCAATTCCACATCACACTCCTCAAACAGTTGCTCCAAAAAGTTGACATTTTAGCCCTCAAGAGAGGTCTATCTTGCAGCTAACAAAATCTTCCATATTCGGTTAAGAATAAAATTGTTTAACTAGTATAGCTATGGATGCTTGGGTGAGTGTTCATATGATCTGCCAAATCTCCACAATTCTTTCCTCTCCAAAGAATACTCCAAAGAAAAGTTAACCAGACAAACACTGCAAACAAGTTCACATGATTCCCATATTACTTCCTAGGACAGTGGTTCTCAACCTTCCTAATGACATGACCCCTTAATACAGTCCCTCATGTTGTAGTGACCCCCCAACCATAACATTGTTTTTTGTTGCTACTTCATAACAGTCATTTTACTACTGTTATAAATCATAATGTAAATATCAGATATGCAAGATGTATTTTCATTCACTGGACCAAACTGGGCATAAATACCCAATGAACCCACATGTAAATGCTAGTGGGGTTGGGGGATGATTGATTTTGTCATTTGGGAGTTGTAGTTGCTGGGATTTATAGTTCACCTAATCAAAGAGCATTCTGAACTCCACCAGCGATGGATTTGAACCTAATTTGCCACACAGAACTCCCATGACCAATGGAAAACACTGGAAGGGTTTGGTGGGTATTGACCTTGAGTTTGAGAGTTGTAGTTCACCTATATCCAGAGAGCACTGTGGACTCACGCAATGGTGGATCTCGACCAAACTTGGCACCAATACTCAATATGCGCAAATGTGAACACTGGTGGAGCCTGGGGAAAATAGACCTTGATTTTTGGGAGTTGTAGTTGCTGGGATTTATAGTTCATTACAATCAAAGAACATTCTGAACTCCACTGATAGAATTGGCTCAAACTTCCCACATGGAATCCCCATGACCATCAGAAAATACTGTGTTTTCTGATGGTCTTTGGCGACCCCTCTAACACCCCTTCGCGACCCCCTCAGGGGTCCCGACCCCCAGGCTGAGAAACACTGTCCTAGGAGATGATAACATTAACAGGGCTAGGATTCATATTCAACTACATATAGACCATTAAAAGGTCAAGTCTTACTCAGAGTTTTAAAACCTACCGGGCTTGAAATTGCTGGAGGTGGAGGGCTGTCGACAGAGATGGGAATAAGTTCACCAAGCTGAAATGAAACATAGCATGACATTGAAAGAGAAACAGTGATGGACTGCAAGAAAGAAATTTGCTTGAGCACCCACTCATTCCTACTAGGAAAAAAATCACACAATCGTCTTTTCAATAGAAGATATACCATCTAGAATGAAGCATTACCTGCACTTTTTTCCATCCATCTTGAACACGAATGAAAACTTCACTGGTTTCGCTAAGATAGATCAATGTGCCTTCTGAAACTAAGTGAACATTTTGTAGCATGTTGCCAACATTTCTTAGTGTCATAACCTGTCCAGAGAAAAATATAAGACCAATTGCTTAAATTCTGAAAATAGCAAATTAGGGTCTAGTTATACTTGAACAAGAAATGTTCAGAAGTTCAGAAAAAAGACTCATTTTTCACAGAAGAGAATGTAAACATAGTGTTGGAACTGCAAAGCTGAAGAGAAGCAAATACTAGAATAGGCTATTGGCACAAAAACTACTGGAAAACTATGTTCCCTACCTCTTAGAACAGTGGTTCTCAACCTTCCTAATGCCGCGATCCCTTAATACAGTTCCTCATGTTGTGGTGACCCCCAACCATAACCCTAACATTTTGAATCGCCATGTAAATAATGATCTGCAGGATGTACTTTCATTCACTGGAGCAAATTTGGCACAAATACCTGGTATGCCCAAATTTGAATACTGGTGAGGTTGGCAGGGGGATTGATTTTGCCATTTGGGAGTTGTAGTTGCTGGGATTTATAGTTAACCTGTAAAAAAAGAGCATTCTGAGCCCCACCAACAATGGAATTGAACCAAAGTTGGCACACAGAACTCCCATGACCAACAGAAAATACTGGAAGAGTTTGGTGGGCATTGACCTTGAGTTTGGGAGCTGTAGTTCACCTATATCCAGAGAGCACTCTAGACTCCAACAATGATGGATCTGGACCAAACTTAGCACTGATACTCCATATGCCCAAATGTGAACACTCATGAGGTTTTGGGAAAATAGACCTTGAGATTTGGGAGTTGTACTTGCTGGGATTTATAGTTCACCTACAATCAAGGAGCGTTCTGAACCCCAACAATGATAGAATTGGGCCAAACTTCCCACACAGAGACCCCAATGACCAACAGAAAATAATGTGTTTTCTGATAGTCTTTGGTGACCCCTCTGACACCCCTTCGCGACCCTTCCAAGGGTCCCAACCCCCAGGTTGAGAAACACTGTCTTAGAACATCTTGGTAAGTGGGTGGGGAGAGGAACACAGGATTATTATTTTGTAAGAGAGAAAAAAAGGCTACACCATGCCTTCATACCCAATTTGTTTTGAATCATGTCTGTTAGTTTGTTATAATGCTTGACAGGTAGCTGCCCATGCATACCACTGTTAGACACTCTTGAGTGACCAGAGGTATGGTCCACTTCAGATGTTTTGTAGCCCACAAAATCGTGCTCCCTCCATATGGTAGCTTTGGACCTCAACAATGATAATCTATGTATATAATAAAAGTCAGTGTTTGTATGCAGAGGGAGGGCAGTGTATGTGGCAGCTTTCTGATTGGCTGCCACTTTCACAAGCCACTGTGACCGCTACAAATGGTAAACCTGGACCAAACTTGGCACACATAACCCCCATGACCCACTTTACATCCTGGTGTGGTTTGGGGGAGTTGGACCATGGATTATGGGATCTGTAGTACTTTCAAACGCTCTGGTTCCCACGGACCACTATGGCCTCCAACAAAGACCGATGAAGACCAAACTTGGCACACAGAGTTCCCACTCTACATCCTACTGCAGTTTGGAGGAGGGCAGACCATGGATGATGGGACTTGAAGTACCTCCACTCACTTCCCGAGACCGCTGCGACCCTTATCCAATGACTGATCAAGACCAAACTTGGCACTCATAACCCCCATGACTGCCTTTACATCCTGGTGAGGTTTGGGGAAGGACAGACAATGGATGATGGGATTGTAGTACTTTCAAACCCTTTGGATCCCACAAACCACTGCGGCCCCCAACAAAGACGGATAAAGACCAAACTTGGCACACAGAGTTCCCATGACCCACTCTACATCCTACTGCAGTTTGGAGGAAAGTGGACAATGGATGATGGGACTTGAAGTACCTAAACTCACTTCCTGAGACTGCTGCAACCACATTCAATGACTGATGAAGACCAAACTTGGCACACAGGGCACCCATGACCCACTCTACATCCTGGTGGGATTTGGAGGAGGTTGGACCATGGACGATGGGACTTACAGTACCTTCACTAACTTCCCGAGAGCACCGTGAGCCACATAAATAACAGATGCAACCTTGGCACACAATGCCTTTCTCAGAAAAACTCCAGGTCCCCAAGCTAGTAAATAATAAAAAACACTGATCATATGAAATGTGGCTACTGCAAAGGATGTGGCTGCACATTTTAGCAGCTGCTTAGATTGAATTTGTGTTGATGCAGTATGTTTATGCAGTCTGTGCCTAGTTGCAAGATTGCAGTGAATCCTGCATTAAGCAATATCATTGCGATCACAATATTTCCTTCCATTCAAACTCTTGATGTCTGGCAAGCTCTTAAAAATCCCATACATGCCTACCAGATTTCTGGTTCCTGGTAATCCAGGTTCTCCAGGAGGTCCTGGTGGGCCTGCTACCGCTGCTGTTTGAAGAAAACAAAAACCAATGTTATAACACTATATAACAAAATTTGAAAAAAAAAATCTGTTCCTGGTTTGAAAGGATTATTTCCTGTTTAATTGTGCGCTGGAGCTAGGTGTGAATGATTCAACTGCCCACCTTGATTAGCATTTAATGGTCAGTTGAAACATTCACACCTAGATCCAGCAGACAAAAGTCCTTTGTCCCACCCTGGTCATTCCACAGATATATAAACCCATTTTCCTACTTCCAACAGACCTCACTACCTCTGAGGATGCTTGCCATAGATGCAGGCGAAACGTCAGGAGAAAATGCCTCTAGAACATGGCCATATAGCCCGGAAAAACCTACAACAACCCAGTGATTCCGGCCATGAAAGCCTTCGACAATACACAATTACAAATATTGTGTAACGACATAATGCGAGGGGGTCTATCACCGGATTCTTGGAAACAGGAAGAAATACTTAAAATTTTAAAAGATGGGAAGGACCGTTAGAGGTAACATCTCATAACATCACTCTTCTCACCTTTTTGAATGAGAGATCACCATAGGACATTACAAAATGTACTCTCTGAAAGGAGCTATATGGGTTAAGGAATGGGCAGGTTTCACTCCTCCAGAACTCAGTTCTGGCATTAAGGCTGTTTGGTGTTTTACTCCAGATACCTAATAAGTATCCCATTTCTTCATTTCTAAGATGCACTCATCCCCGATAAAAATATCTAAAACAATGTGACTATTGGAATTGTAAGTGCCTTTTATAAATATAAATAAAGCTCTATTTCTGTTACTGGTACTGAAATTAGTATGCGTTTTACAATTGATGATGGCTTAGAATTGACGAAATACAGGATCTATATTAATGTATACATCAGCACATCCATGTTCCTATATGTACATACACATTTCATACATATGTGCACAAAAAAGGTGTTGTCATTATACTATACCTGAACCATAGATTGCAGGAGGTCCTGGAGGCCCAGGAGGCCCCGGGGGACCAGGTGGCCCAGCTGGTCCAAATCCTGGAGGCCCAGGCAGGCCAGGTACCCCTGGGGGGCCTCTAGGCCCAACAACAGTGTCACCTTTTGGACCCTGTCACAATGGAAAGCACATACATTTTTCAACAAAATTTGCAGGTGCAGCAGCCTCAAGAGCAGGATTATTATTATTATTATTATTATTATTATTATTATTATTATTATACTTTATTTGTACCCCGCTAGCATCTCCTGAAGGACTCGATGCGGCTTACAAAGGCCAAGGCCTCAAACAACAACAACAGACAATAACAATAACAAGCAAATTAAAAACATAAGCAATAACAACAACAAAACATTACACTATTACGCAATAAAACCAGGGCCGGGCCAATGAAGGGTACAGGTTAAAAAGTGCTGGGTGTAAGAGGTGATATGTTGGGATTCTGGGCAAGTGCAATGTGCAGAGAGTCTGGGACGTAGTGCTGGAGATTATCCTGTTCCGGAAAGACACATAGGAATAGCCAGATGTAATAAATCTGATCTTTTGCCGGCAAGCCGAAGCCTTAGAAATCAGTAGCAGACATCTTGAGATAGGCAAAGAGGCAAGGAGGCAAGAGGGAGGAGTCAGCCAACTCCCGACTGGTTAGAGCAATAAGGGGAGGAGTTGGCTGTGAGAGGGAAAAAGGCTGGGTCTTTTGACAAGCTGGAGAGAAGCAATTTGAACATCGAAGAGGGTAGATGGATTTCTAGGATAGGGAGCTGAGGAGAATTTAGACAGAAGAAAGTGAGCTGTTGGAGTGAGACTTTCAGTCAGAGAATAAGAGAAGGACAAGGGCTTGATGTTTACTGTACAGAGGGTCAGTAAAGAAGACTTGTTCACTTGAAGCTTATTGCTCTGAGGGGAGTATTCGTTGAAGACTAATTGCTCTGTGAGACAGTTAGGGAGACTGTTCTCAAGGAAATACTGTTTCAAAAGGAAGTTGAACAGTATAGTTAAAGAGCCTCACAGCAAACCAAAGCTACTTTCTGAGTGAAAACTGTCTAAACAGCTAAGCCTGTGTAACTGAATTACGCTTGTGTACCACTCATTATATGAGTTGCTATATATTCTTGAAGTTTAATAAACCTGTTTCTAGTTCACTTTCAACTGGTGTCTGCCTTGGTCTGTCAAACTCATTAGAACCAAGCCAGCCTAAAGAAAACCTATTTACAGTCCAGTCAGCGAGTAAAGCAGCTAATAAAGAAGAACCAAGGGCTTAAGCACAATTTACCTAAAACACATTCACACTTTGTTTTCCTCAGACAATATAATTGAGGTGGTGCCGGCAGAAACTACCACTTACATCGGTCATTAATATCTTTATCTTAGTCGGTCACTTAATAATAATACAGTGGTGGGATTCAAGTTCTTCCTAATGACTGCCAGTGTGAGTGCTAGTCTAATGTCTTTGGGGAGGGTGTTCCAAAGTCGGGGGGCAACCACAGAAAAGGCCCTGTCCCTCGTCCCCATCAAACGAACCTGCGACGCAGGTGGAATCGTGAGCAGGGCCTCTCTGGATGAACGGAGGGAGTGTGTGGGTTCGTATACGGAAATGCGGTCACGCAGGTAGGCAGGTCCCAAACCATTTAGGGCTTTGTAGGTAAGCACCTGCACCTTGAATTGGGCTCGGTAGGTAAACAGCAGCCAATGGAACTCCTTAAACAGGAGGGTTGACCTCTCTCTGTAAGGGGTGCCAGTTAACATCCTGGCCGCTGCCCGTTGAACCAGTTGGAATTTCCGAGCCGTTTTCAAGGGCAGCCCCACGTAAAGCACATTACAGCAATCCAACCTAGATTAAAAAAGTGGGTGCTAGAAACAACATCATACGAAAGCTGACTGGCACAACCTGGGGATCACAACCAGACACAGTGAAGACATCTGCCCTTGCTATGCTACTCTGCTGCTGAGTACGCATGCCCAGTGTGGAACACATCTCACCACACTAAAACAGTGGATGTGGCTCTTAATGAGACATGCCGCATTATCACAGGGTGTCTGCGCCCTACACCACTGGAGAAATTACACTGCTTAGCCAGTATTGCACCACCTGACATCCGCCGGGAAGTAGCAGCCAATAGTGAAAGGACCAAGGCAGAGACATCTCCAGCTCATCCCCTGTTTGGGTATCAGCCAGCACATCAACGACTTAAATCAAGACATAGTTTTCTTAGATCTACAGAGACACTCGCTGGAACACCCCAGCAAGCGAGAGTCCAAAAGTGGCAGGCCCAAACCCAGCACCTCAATTCATGGGTGATACCAGATGAGAGACTCCCCCCTGGGCACACAGAAGACTGGGCGACTTGGAAGGCGCTGAACAGACTGTGCTCTGGCACCACGAGATACAGAGCCAACCTTCAGAAATGGGGCTACAGGGTGGAATCCTCGGCATGCGAGTGCGGAGAAGAACAAACCACTGACCACCTGCTGCAATGCACCCTGAGCCCTGCCACATGCACGATGGAGGACCTTCTTGCGGCAACCCCAGAGGCACTCCAAGTGGCCAGATACTGGTCAAAGGACATTTAACCAAATACCAAATTTGCAAAATCTGTGTGGTTTTTTTTTCCTTTTTTCTTTTTCTTTCTAATCTCTGTGTTTGTTTTGCTCTGTTAGAATTGTAATACAATGGTTGCTGATGACACGATAAATAAATAACCTAGAGGTGACTAAGGCATGGACCATCCCGGCCAAATCAGTTTTCACGATTTGGCCAGGGTGGCCCATGATATCTGCATATTGCTATTCTGTATAAGAGTGTGAGTATTCAAACATTTGGTCCTTGCAAGTGATGAATACTACATTTTGTAATGCTTTCCCTCTGTGGATAAAACAGCTCTTGCCCTGTAGTGGCATATTCTGAACAAAAAACTATCTGGAATCGGTAGGGTTTTTTTGCACACATTTCTTTCTGCCCACAATGAAGCTCACTTCCCTTCTGTTTGTCAAGAAGTCACATGGAACATCTTTGTTCTGCTCTCTTCTCTGGTTGCTGGATCTGAGAGCTCAGTTCTTCTCCAGTGTTTGGACCAACTGTTTATTTATTTATTTCATATATTTATATCCCGCCCTTCTCGCCACAAGGGTGACTCAGCACGGCCTCACATGAGCACCAGAGGATGCCAACAACTGTTCCAATGAAGCAAGTGCTAGATCAACTTCAGAGAAGTTCCGACTCTATTTCCTAGGGCTGCCATTCAACAAAGGAAGCTGTCAGATTCTTCTCCTCTTTAAAGTCCAAGACCTGAGCCATGACACCATCTCTGTACATATCTTTCGGAATGGCTGATATGCGTTTTTCTAATATCTGTGAGACTGGAGGCTCAGCTGGCGCATTAGAGTTCTTGTCTTTGCTGGATGTGTTCTGGCCAACAACTCTGTGAGGTCATTGTTGCACTCTGGAGCAAGCTTGCTATATATTTATTAGAAAAAGGTGTACTTTACATTGGAGGGAAGTTTTGAGTGTAGTGCCACATGGCTGTATCCTAGGACAACATGCTTAAATATTTMTATCAATGATCAGTGGTTCTCAAAGTGTGCTCCACGGAGCCCTTGGTGCTCCAAGAAGCATACTGGATGGTCCCTGGGTTTCTGCTATTATCACTATTGTTGTTGTTGTTATTACTACTACTACAAAGGCTGGGGGGGGGGGGCATCTGTTGTAGGTGCCTTTATTGCACTTTTCCTGCATGGCAGATGAGGGTTGGACTGAATGCCCCCTGGGATCTTCCACTGAAATAATGTTAAAGTTTGTATTGAATATAATATGTGATATAATATATAAACATTTCTTGGGACTCCACAAGAAACATTTGCTTCAAAAAGGGCTCCACGGCTGAAAAAGTTTGAGATCCCTTGACTTAGATTATGGGTTTGGGGGAATCAAGTTTGCAGATGATACCAGACTGGAAGGGGTGGCTAACCCATAGGAAGAAAGAATCCGAATTCAAAAGGACCTTGATAAACTAGACATTTGGACTGAAATTAATATAATTTTTATTGAGATTTTTTGAAAATTGTCCAAGTTATTTGACATTTTATATGCCTGCAGTGGCAACAGTCTAGGAGGCCGCAAAAGAAGAAAGCAGCTGATTTTAAGTTGCCTCTTCCTGGAATGTCTGGCTTGGACAGAGGCGACCTTGAGGCCAATGTACTCTGGGAGCTGTGGCTTCTGGTTTGGCCAATTGCCCATTCTGTGGTACTGGAAACTGTCCCAACTCCATCTTTCATCATATTTTTCTACCCAACCTTGACATTCAAAAATAGGAGGTAGTCTGAAGCTGGTTGCCTCCTGGTCACTATAGTCAGACATTTTTTCTTCTTATTTCTCTCATTATTCTTGCAATTCCTACTACCTTTCCCACATTTGGTAAAATTGTATGCGGGAGAACGGGATTTTGGACAATTTACGTATTGAATTCATACACACACACACACACACACACACACAATGTGGATATTAGGAGCCAAGTGGGCCAAATTAAAATATGAAAAATATTAAATGTTTTAATAAACCAACTGGAGATTTAATTGGGTCATTTATTTTATAAAAGAAAAACTTACCATTGGTCCTGGTCTTCCTGGAAGTCCTGGTATTCCTGAAATTGAAAATCCTCCATTTGGTTCTCCCTTCTCTCCATTTGTTCCTTTCTCACCCTTAAAACAGAAAAGATAATATAGAAGCACTTATGGGTTCTTCTTTTAAGTGTGCACGCATCTAAATAAATAAAAATGTAATGTTCATTTGTGGAATCAACATAACTCAAAAACCACTGGATGAATTGCCGCCAAATTTGGCCACAAGACACCTACTAACCCAAGGAGGGACCATCACTCAAAAAAATTGATTTTGTCATTTGGGAGTTGTAGTTGCTGGGATTTATAGTTCACCTACAATCAAAGAGCATTCTGAACTTCCTCTCCTCTCTCTTGCTGCCGCCGGATTTTAAACCACTTTCCCACTAAAAATGAGTTTAAAATCCGACAGTAGCAGGAGTGAGGTAAGGAGATGAAGCCATAGGGGAAGGGATTTACAGCTTTGTGGGGGGCTGGCAATTTTTGCAGGAAATGGGAGGCCAGAAGGAGAGAGGCAAGGAGGTAGCAGAAGTAGACAGACAAAGCAGTGGATCATTGGGAAATAAATTTAAAATCTGCCAATGGAAGGAGATAGGTTAGGAGATGAATTGTTTGGAAAGGGATTTAAAATTTGGCAACAGAATGAGAAAGTCTTCTCGATAGGAATGTGGTAAATGGGCTGGTGCTGTTGGCAAGGCTTGGAAGGACAGGTACAGGGGCAGCAAAAGGAGTGATGTGAGGTACAGGTAGTTAAGCAGAAGCTCCTAACTTGCAAAAAATCAAATCCACAAAAAAGAGACCTGTGAATGTGGATGACGCAGGGGACAACTGTATTGGTAAATTGGTTTTAGTGAAACGTTGTATTTGAAATATGATAGGAATATAGTATAGTTCAAATCTCTCAAAAGAGCAGATGTTTCATTTTCTTCCAAAATTACTATATTTTCTTGAGTCTAAAGGAGCTTCTACACAGCCTGGAAATACACATCAAAGTGGATTTCTGTCCCCATTCCTACAAAAAAATCCTGGGCTTTCCTGGGGGGGTGGCTACATGTCATCCCAATTATGATTACAATTACAAGCCACCCCAAAGCCCCCCAGATATACCCCTAAAGAGTAAATAAAACTTACCTGGCTGCCATTATATTCCTCCTTGCACTCTCCCGGCATGAGGAAATGATGCATCAGGAGAAAGTGTCTGTGTGTATGGGGGGGGGGAGGGGGATTTCCCCCCCGCCCCAATTTCCTGATGTGTCATTTTCTCATACCAGGAGGGCGCCAGTAGAAACGTAATGGAGGCCAGGTAAGTTTTATTTACTTCTTCTGGGTACATTTGGGGTTTGGGGGGAGGGGGTGCCTTCACATTTTTGGGGGGTTCCTGGAGTCCGAAAAACTGAGACAGCTGTGTATAATGGGCCCAGGGATCGCGTGATGCAGTCCCCGGGCCCAATCCACACAGGGACCACACCTAATAAGACCCGGATCTTACCATAAGATCTGGAGCTTACCAGGTCTTTAATTAATTCAGAATAAACCAGGGGATTTGACTTGTTCCAAATTAATTTGGTTTTACTGGAGGTGTTATTTGGACGCCTCCGGTAAAACCAAGGCAGGTTCCAGTTTTTGGGCCCATCTGGATGTACCCTAAAACACATGGCCAAAATTAGAGTTCACATTAGTAATTAGGGTACACATTAGATAATCTAAAAATTGAGGCAAAGTAAAAGGGAACGTTATTTCAGAAGTGCCATGAGGCTTGCAAGCAGGAAGTAGTCACTGAGAAAGAGGAGGAAAGGACACGAGAGAAGAAAACTACTTGCTTTTAAAGTATCTTCTGCCTCCCTTTTCCAACATTAGACTGCTTCAGAAGCCGAACAGAAGCCTGGGAGGCAGGCAAGAAACCTGGCTGTGAGTGAGTGAGTGAGTGAGGGAGGGAGGGAGGGAGAGAGAGAGAGAGAGAGAGAGAGAGAGAGAGAGAGAGGCAGTAACAGGGCCCCACAAAGTGATTTTTTCCAACTCCTCCACCAAAAATATAACCTCCCCCCCCCAAAGACAATACTTGAGCATCTTAAACAGATCATCTACACGTTCTTCCAGACAAAGAAGAAGAACATGTACAACATCATCATTTAATCCACATTCACCCCTCGCATACATTTGAAACATCTTTACCTTCATGACATTTAAGAAATCAACATATTGTGATGGCAAAGGATGACCTGGAAAATAAGGGAAATCATTTTATGTAACTTCCATTTTACATTAAGGTCTCCAGAACAGCAAAACACAAAATTGTCCCCTCCTCAATGTGACATCCTTTCAAATATTTAAACTATCATGTCCTCTCTCAGCCATCTCTTCTCAAAGCTAAACATAGCTATCTCTCTATGTAACTCCTCATAGGCTTGGTTTCCAGATCTTTGATCATGTTGGTGCCTTTTCTCTGGGCATGTTCCAGCTTGTTAATATCCTTCTTAAACTGTAGTACCCAGAAATGGACACAATATTCCAGGTGAGGTCTAACCAATACGGAATGGAGTGGTAGAAGAAGAAGAAGAAGAAGAACTTTATTTTTCTACCCCGTCTAAAAATAAAACAGCATAAAACAGCATAAAACAACATAACAAAAATAGCTAGCAACAACAATAACAACAGACTAATTTTGGAGGGGGGAGGGGAGGAAAACCACTACACGAACTAGTTAAAGGATAAAGTGGTTTAGTAGATGACAATGTATAACGGCATAGGAAAAATCATGGAAACAGAGCAAATTAACAGGATCAGTTAATATAATATAGGACATCAGATTGAATGACAATTCAAGTCATGATACAGGCCATTTGTCATAGGAGTCGTCAATCGAAAGCACGACGAAACATCCATGTCTTTAATTCCTTACAGAATGTGGCAAGGGAGGGTGCCAGCCTAATCTTCCTGGGGAGGGATTTCCAGAGACGGGGGGCCACCACCGACAATGTCCCCTCTCTCGTCCCCACCAAATGTGCCTGAGACGGGGGTGGGAGCAAGAGAAGGGCATCCCCGGAAAATCTTAAGGACCCCGTAGGCTCGTAAGGGAGGAGGCAGTCACACAGATAGGCAGGTCCTGAACCGTTTAGAGCTTTATAGGTGATAACCTGCACCTTGTATTGGGACCGGAAACTTATCGGCAGCCAGTGGAGCTGTTTAAACAGGAGGGTTTACCGCTCTCTGTAACTTGCTCCAGTTAACAATCTGGCCACCGATCTTTGCACCAGCTGTAGTTTCCGAACTGTCTTCAAGGGCAGTCCTATGTAGAATGCATTACAGTAGTCTAATCTTGAGGTAACTAAGGCATGGACCACCATGGTCAAATCAGACTTCTCGAGGTACGGTCACAGCTGGTGCACAAGTCTTAACTGTGCAAAGGCCCTCCCGGCCACCGCCGACACCTGCGCATCAAGCATCAGCGCTGAATCCAGGAGGACCCCCAGACTGCGGATCTGTGTCTTCAGGGGGAGTGTAACCCCGTCAAACACAGGTTGCCACCCTATACCCCGTTCGGCCGAGCGACTGACCTGGAGGACCTCTGTCTTGTCAGGATTCAATTTCAATCTGTTAGCCCTCATCCAGCCCATCACAGCGGCCAAGCACTGGTCCAGAACCCCAGGGGCTTCCTTGGATGTTGGTGGAAAGGAGTAGTAGAGTTGCGTGTCATCTGCATAGAGATGGCAACAAACTCAAAAACTCCGGATGACCTCGCCCAGATAT
Source organism: Anolis sagrei ordinatus (assembly GCF_025583915.1). Taxonomy (NCBI): domain Eukaryota; kingdom Metazoa; phylum Chordata; class Lepidosauria; order Squamata; family Anolidae; genus Anolis; species Anolis sagrei. Next base: position 59,641,342 of record NW_026847660.1, on the reverse strand, counting down.
CATGTAGATATTAAAGAGCAGGGGGGGAAAGAATAGAACCTTGCGGGACCCCACAGGTCAAAGGCCAGGGGTCCGAGCAGGTATCCCCCAGCTTCACCAACTGGGTGCGGTCTTGCAGAAAAGACCAGAGCCACTGCAATGCAGTTGTACTATTGGTTCCCTTGATCAAGACACTATACTCCTATTGCTGCAGACTAGAATCGCATTGGCTTTTTAAAGTTGCCGCATCACACTGTTGACTCATGTTCAGCTTGTGGCCAACTAAGACTCATAAATCCATTTGTACTGTTTTTAAGACTGGTGTCATCCATCTTATATCTGTGTATTTAATTTTTATTTCCTGTACATTTTCCCTGTTGAAGTTTATTTCTAACCATGGGCCATAGTCATATATAATATGTATTTCATAAGGATCGTCTCAGTAATTCTAAAAATATAGGGAAGTATGTTTTTGTCCTGACATTGACAGGGTGGCAATGGCCAATACATAGTAAGATTATGAAATCAACCCAATGGGATCTTGACTGAAGATCAAACCACCATCTCCCATGGCTTGAGAGATGCAGTGTTAAATCAAATAATTGGTTAGCTTGACATGTTTAGAAAGCTTTAGTAAACAAAACAAAAAAAGGGATTTCTCCAGTTGTTGCTGTAATGTAAGCATCCCCCTGAAACATGTATCTGTTATGTACAAATAAGAAAAGCATGCTTCTTCCTTCAAAATATGTTTTTACTCAAATGCAATTTAAAACCAAAATCATTGAAAATCCTCATCATTGATCTCTCATGTCCTATTTAGTAAGATTCAAATTAAGGGCACTCAGACCAGCTACTACTTATCTCATGCATTATGCATAAAATGATATGAAACTTGGCAATGATATGAGTCCCCTTTAGGATGAGAAGGGCGGCATATAAATGTCGTAAACAAACAAACAAATAGCTATGAAAGACCCTCTTTTTAAAATAGCACTATATATTGAAAATACTCTTCAAAATATAAAACTCTGGTGCTATAGGAAATGTCTTTACTACATATTTCCTCTTTCCAGTTTTCTGGAGATATTTGAACTTGGGTTGTTGTAGGTTTTTTCGGGCTATATGGCCATGTTCTAGAGGCATTCTTTCCTGACTTTTCGCCTGCATCTATGGCAAGCATCCTCAGATGTAACCTCACTACCTCTGAGGATGCTTGCCATAGATGCAGGTGAAACACCAGGAGATAATGCCTCTAGAACATGGCCATATAGCCCGAAAAAACCTACAACAACCCAGTGATTCCAGCCATGAAAGCCTTTGATGATATTTTAACTTATTTGTGGCATATTCTCATTCGTAATCACCATCAGAAAGAGTCTTTTAAAATATAATACCTGGTGGCCCTGGAGGACCTCTGTCTCCCTTTTCACCTTTGCAGGTCGGTGGAACATGTACATTCCTAGAACCTGTATTCAAAAAACATTTTTAGGAGAAAATATGCTATCAGTAATATGGTAATTTCTGCATGGCTTAAAACATCCACATAGTACAACACATAAACAGATTTCCAACATGTTTTGCTAAAAGTCTCCCCCTTTTAAAGCACCATTACTTTTTTTTTTTGCTGGCAAAACCAAAGCAGTAGTAAAAGTGGCATCCTTGGAGAACTCTATCAGTTCTCTATCAGTTCTCTATCAGAAAAATACAGAATGTCTCCCCATCTTGGAATATATTCTCTCTTGGAGGAAATACGAGGGGTATTTTTTAAGTAAGATCCGTTGGAACATAAGTACACAACGAAAGTTTATTTCAAAAAAGTAAATTTATTTTCAGAAAGTACATACTTCACTCTATTTTTCGACATAGTTGCCAAGTTTGTTCAAACACTTATCATACCTCTGAACCAATTTTAAAATACCCTCTTCATAAAAACTTGCCGCCTTCTCTGATAATTGCCTGTAATCAAAGAAGGGCGACCAGAGCGGTCCTCATCATGGACGTTGTCACGGCCATCTTTGAATTGTCGTACCCACTTACGCACTTTGCTTTCACTCATAACAGTATCACCGTACACTTCACAAATCTGTCGATGAATTTCTGCAGCAGGCAGGTTCCTTGCTGACAAAAACCGTATCACTGAGCGAACCTCACATGCAGCGGGTGAGTTGATAGTCTTAAACATTTTTAAAGCACAGAACAGAACCGTACAGGTTAGCTACAGAGCGGAAACTGAGCACAGTTGTTCCCGAGGCATGGCGGTACACGACGCACTGCTCGTTGCGGTATGCGTGCGAACTACTAGTGTCTACAACAAAACGGACCTTACTTAAAAAATAACCCTTGTGTATGAGATAGGATAGATTTGTTCTATTCTACAGCCCGACAATTTCTTAATTATATTCCCCTGTCCCTGATCAATACATCTGAGAGTGTGAAAATCTTTGTATACTTCAATATAGTAAGGAGTGTGGATTAGAACTGGCTACTGTCCTGAAAGAAACCACCAGTGCTGCCTCCATTTAAAGTGTTAGGGAGGCAGGGCAGCAAGAAAACCTCAAACAGACCCTGTGTTTTTCCTTCTGGTCCTTCTTGCAAAGCAAATTTAGAAGAGTTAATATGGTACAATAAGAACTTCTCCAGTAACAAGGGAAGCGATTCAAATAGTATTTCTCTTCCAGATAAACCCATTGCTACTTATTCAAGAACCAGTTGCAGATAAAACTGTTTCTATTAGTCAGGATAAAGGAAGGCACAACTGTGCAGAAGTCATTGTTATTATGTTTGTGTTTAACTGTTAGAGTATGTATTTGTGTTTGTAACAGTAGCTAAAACTGGAGTCATCTGGTTTGAATCCACAGTGAGCGTTGCCAAGGAGACGAGGCTGGCTAGCTCATAAGAGGGAGAAGTGGGCGGAGCCAAGCAGGAAAAGTTATGTGCGTTTTTAAAAAAAGAGGAGAGGGAGGCTTGGAAAGGCCTGAGAGAGAGGCTTGTGTGTGAGCGACTAGTGTTTTTTCAGTCTAGGAGGGCTGAAGAAAGAAACCTGGCCAGATTCTTTAGTCAAAGAAGACTAAAGGAAGCCTAGTTAAGATCCCTAGTTAAGGAACGACTAGAGATCAGAGATTTGATCAAGGGAAGATCAAATTGAAAGGCTATTTATAGTAGTGAAACATTGTTCACTAGAGAGCTTCACCTCAGTGAGTTAGCCACAAGCTGTGTTATCTGGAAGAGTGGACTGTATTATAAACCACGTGATATTCAAAGTTCCATAAGTTATTTAACAGCCTGCAACCATAAGCTTTGTACACAATAAACTTGTTATCTTTTGTTGAAAACCGTCTCATCTCAACTAATCTGCGTCTGTAGAGCCAGATCTCATCGGTGGTACCTCAAATACCTCACGTTAGTGGCAGTTACCTTAATTTACAAATAATAATTGGCCTCCTCCATAATATACTCTTCTACCCAATTGAGGCCTGAGATAAATTCCCTCCATAACATCCACATCTGTACAATTGGTGGCAGCGGTGGGATTAAAAAGTGTCTGAGGTAAAATACCTCCATTATTAGGGCCTGCCGTTGCCAACCTCAGCAACACACAAGCACCTCCTTGCAATTGGTGATAGCGGTGGGGATCTTCAAAGATAAAATTCCTATACCCTGTCCATCGTTGTGTTCACATCTTCCCAACAACGAAACATCCATGTCTTTAATTCCTTGCGGAATGTGGCTAGGGAGGGTGCCTGCCTAGGGAGGGAGTTCCAGAGACGGGGGGCCACCACTGAGAATGCCCTCTCCCTCGCCCCCACCAATTGCGCCTGAGACGGAGGCGGGAGCGAGAGAAGGGCATCCCGGGAAGATCTTAAGGACCGTGTGGGCTTGTAGGGGAGGAGGCAGTTGCGCAGATAGGCAGGTCCTGAACCGGAAGCAGATGAACACCAGAGTTTTTGATTCCAAGGTAATTTACTGTCTGCAAAGAGTAAATGGTGACAAGCCAACTGAACAGCTGAACTGCTACACCCATTGTTACAGACATGCGCAGTCCTAACTCATGACTTCATTCGCATTTCCTAAGAAGACTGGCATTACTTAATAGATGTCCCATAGATGTCATACAAAGTTCAAGTGTCTGGGTCAGCAAGTTATTCAAAGTCCAGGGATCAGCAATTTTAGTGCAAAGATCAGCCGTTTATCTAAGTTACAGAGATCAGCAGAAGCTATTCATGATTAAAGCAAAAAAAAAAATGAAGTAAAAATCTTCCCATATAAAATTTCCCTTATTGATTAAGCTCCTACACTTGGGGTCACGTAAACATTTCTCAGATAAAATGGGGATGTGCATCAAAAAAGTTTTAAAAGCTCTGCTCAAGTCAACATTCACATGGAAATTGATTGGAAGCCAATGTAGATTGCAAATACTGGCAAATCACAGATCTTAGAACTATAGCCTCAGTTTCTGAATAACTCACCGTCGGTTGATTCTTGGTTTCCAAGGTTATCAGTTCTTACCTGTATACAGAACAAATGTATTCAGAATGTAATTTACACACATTTACTTATGACTCATGTAATTATGTCAGTTTTTCCTGTGCAGTATCAATAATAAGATGTGGCCTGGAGAAGGTTCTTGTTGACACACCATTTTCCCTGCAAAAAAGTTCATTTCCTTCTTCCTCAGAGATTTTATCCCCTCCTTTGCATGCTGAAATAATTGGAGCATATTTTCAAGAGTTCAGAGAAGGGGTAACTCCTCTCAATTCAATGCTATGGTTCCCACCAATGGAGAAGGAAAAAAAACACACCACTGCCCTTTTTCAATGCCTGATTGTAGTGTGATAAGAGCAACATGGGAGTATGGCTGTGTACTGTGTTTATGTTAAGGAGTGTATGTGAGATGCATGGCATTCATTGACCTTGCAAAGGGATTTGGCACAGTGAATCGCAGCGCTCTCTGGACCATCCTCCAAAAAATCAGGTGCCCTAACAAATTTGTGAACATCCTGCGGTTCCTCCATGACGACATGAATGCAACAGTCTTGGACAGCAACGGCTCCCAAAGTGACCCATTTAAGGTGGAATCAGGTGTCAAACAGGGATGTGTTATTGCCCTAACTTTATTCTCCATCTTCATCGCTATGATACTTCACCTTGTTGATGGGAAGCTTCCCACCGGAGTGGAAATCATCTATTGGACAGATGGCAAGCTATTTAACCTCAGCAGACTGAAAGCCAAAACCAAGGTTACTAACATCTATTATAGAACTCCAGCATGCTGATGACAACGTTGTCTGTGCACATTCAGAAGAAGACCTACAAGCCACTCTAAACTTCTGAACACCTTCACAGAAGCATACAAGGAGCTCGGTCTGTCATTGAACATCGAGAAAACCAAAGTGCTCTTCCAGCAGTCACCAGGCAGAAAATGTTGACCATTTCCGCTACCTTGGCAGCCACCTCTCCACAAATGTCAACATTGACATCGAAATACAACACCGCCTGAGCTCTGCGAGTGCAGCCTTTTTCCAAATGAAGCAGAGAGTGTTTGAGGACGGGACATCCGTAGGGATACCAAGGTGCTTGTTTATAAAGCTATTGTCCTCCCAACCCTGCTATACGATTGCGAGACGTGGACTGTCTATAGACATTGCATGCGACTGATGGAATGATTCCATCAGCACTGTCTCCAGAAAATCCTGCAAATCTCTTGGGAAAACAAGCGGACAAATGTCACCGTGCTGGAAGAAGCAAAGACCACCAGCATTGAAGCAATGGTCCTCTGCCATCAACTCCGCTGGACCGGCCATGTTGTCCGGATGCCCAACCACCATCTCCCAAAGCAGTTGCTCCACTTTGAACACAAGAACAGAAAACGGTCACGTCTAGGCTGGACTATTGCAACGCCCTGTATGTGGGCCTTCCGATGTCTACGACCCGAAAGCTCCGTATTGTTCAGAATGCGGCAGCCAGGTTACTCACAAGAACGCCCATGAAATGCCATATAACACCAGTGCTGCAACATTTACATTGGCTTCCAACTGAGTACCGTGGCCTGTATAAGATGCTAGTTCTGACCTTTAAAATTCTTTACGGCCAGGGTCCATCGTACCTTAGGGACCGCCTCTCCTTCTCCCATCATCGGAGGTCGCAACGACCAGCCCAACGTGACTTACTCCATATACCGGGTCCTAGAGAAGTGCACTTGGAAAGGACCAGACGCAGGGCTTTTTCTATTTCTGCCCCTGCCTTGTGGAATTCCTTGCCGCCCTACATGAGAGCCATGCGTGACTTAGGGCCTTTTACTCTCGCACTTAAGACCTGGCTTTTTACTAGAGCATTTGATCTCTGTTAATTTTTAATTTTGTATGTATGTATTTTATCTTTCATAATTTAGCTGTAAATCGCCTAGAGCATTCTCGGATGGAGGGCGATCAATAAGTTATTAAATGATGATGATGATGGTGGACAGGAAAAGAGATTTAAAGATGGGCTCAAAGCCAACTTTAAAAACTGTGGCATAGACACTGAGAACTGGGAATCTTTTGTGCGCTCCAGCTGGAGGTCAGCTGTGACCAGCAGTGCTGTGGAGTTTGAAGAGGCACAAATGGAGGGTGAAAGAGAGAAATGTGCCAAGAGGAAGGCGCGTCAAGCCAACCCTGACCGAGACCGCCTTCCACCTGGAAACCAATGCCCTCACTGCGGGAGAAGATGCAGATCAAGAATAGGGCTCCACAGTCACCTATGGACCCACCGACAGAACACCGACCTTGAAGGACCATCATCCTCAGACTACGAGGGATCGCCTAAGTAAGTAAGTAAGTAAGTAAGTGTATGTGAGATAGTGGCATTCTGGCAAACACATTGGGAGCAACACCCCAAAGCAGCAGGACCACATCTATCAATTGTGGCAGGGAATTAGACTGGATGGCTCCTGTGGTCTCTTCCAGATCTATGATATTCTATGAATCAGTTGGCACCATACTACTGGCAGGTGGCTCCTTCCGATGTACTTCTTCAAAAGATACTGGGTCCTCAGACTAAATAATGTTTCTTTACTGTGCCCTCTTGTGTGTTCCTAGTCTTAGTATCCAAGATGTCCACATAGTTAAAAACAACTATCCTTTTAAAACATTGATTGGTTTCCCAAAGGACTGTTGTCTCAACCTCAGCCACCACAATCTGTTCATCAGCTCTTCATCACCACAATGCAACAGTACATAGACGTCAAAAGAACAGATTTCAAATGCACAGATTGTGTTTGCATGGTTAATTAGATCAAATTGTTAAATATTTACCTCCTAAAAACACAGATGGCAATTTACAGTCTAATGAAATCCATGATCACATTCCAGTTCTCAGGTTTTAAAATAATAAATGCAGCTGTATCTTTCTCTATTCGATTTTGCAAACTTTTTGCTGCCCTTGCATATATGTATTGAATTTTTTTCATTTAAAACAACCCTGAGGTATTTTTTTAAAATCAATATGCATCCCATCAGCTAGACTGTGATGTCTCTTTTGGGGGTGTGTCTGGGGGTGGATTCTGGACCGTGTGAGTCTTGACAGAAGAAGCTGCCATTTTTTATATATATATTTTTCTTTTTCCCCTCTTTTTTCCCCCCGACTTTTTATTTTTACAATACAGAAAATACATACCTTGCACACACAAAACATTTACAATTCCCACCACCAACATGAGGATTATTATCTTTCACATATTCATTTCTTTTTGAGACAATCATTATTTCTTTATCTTTATACATTTCCATCCTGTATGCTATATAGCATTTGTATCTTATTTCTTATGACCTGATCTCCAGAATGATTCATAATATAGTTCATTACCCTTGTCCAGGGCCATAGCCAGAAAAAGATTTTGGGAGGGGTTGAAAATTTGGGGGGGGGGGGGGTTGAAACCTGCCTCCTATTTATTTTATTTATTTATTTACAGCTTTTATATTCCGCCCTTCTCACCCCGCAGGGGACTCAGGGCGGATTACAGTGTACACATATATGGCAAACATTCAATGCCAATTTTGACATACAACATATACAGACATAGACAGAGGCTATTTAACTTTTTCTGGCCGCCAGGGGAGCTGTCGCTTTCATCGTCCATCTGCGACACTGATGAAGCACTTCCGCATTCCCCGCACGCTTCCCTGCTGAAATGTGTTGCCAGAGTCTTCTTTATGGCTTCATAAATCAGTTAATTTAGCCTCCCCACACTTTAAAGTGGTACCTTATTTTCCTACTTGACAGATGCAACTGTCTTTCGGGTTGCAAAGGTCGACAACAGGCTACACAATTGGTTGGAAACCCACTCCAACCCGGGCTGGCTTCGAACTCATGGCCTTTTGGTCAGAGTGATCTTAATGCAGCTGACACTCAGCCAGCTGCGCCACAATCCCCACAAAGAGCACAGCAGGGGGCAGAGCAGCCTTCCATAGCCTGCAGCTCCGCCCCTGTCAACCACCTCCACCAAGTCTGGCCTCCTTAATGAGAGCATTCAACACACACACACACTCCCAACTTGACTACATCGGCCATTGCTGCAAGTAATGACAGTGTGAATAAATTGTCAATATTTGCTTGAGATAGTGCTTGCAGTTCTGGAGGGACTCTTAATTTTTTGCATCTCATAGACTTAGCATGGGGATTTGGTTAACCAGTTAAAATTCATAAGTAAACCAGTTTTTTTAAAAAATCTGAAACATTTCGGGGGGTTGAACCCCTAACCCCCACCGCCCAGCCCTATTCATTACCCTTGTCCATCTATCTTCCATTTCTCTCATTCGATTTTCATTGATTTTTAAATCATTTAATTTCACATTCATAATTTCAAATTCCATTTGCTCCACCATATAATGGTACCATTTATTTATTGTCCATTTTGATTTATCTTTCCACCCTAATACTATTACTGCTTGTGCACATTCAATTATTGCTTCTTTTATTTCCCTTTTATTTCCCATTTCCTCTCTTTTCCCTAATACCGCTAATTCCTTTGTTATGACCCACTCATTTCCTAGTATTTGATTTGACACATTTTGTATAGTCTGCCAAAAATCTTGTACATATTCACATTCCCACATCATGTGCATAAAGTGCCCTTTCTGGTGGCATCCATGCCAGCACTGACTACTCCCCTCTTTATAGTAGTATGCTAATTGGCAGGGTGTGCGATACCATTTGTGCAATATTTTCCTCCTCGTTTCTCGTACTTTAGTATTCCTTTCCATCCCTATTATCTCTACCACATTTCTCATTTCTTGTTCCGAGATTTGTAACTCCGTTTCCCACATAGTTTTCAAGTCCTGTATTGTACATCCATCGGCCTCTATTAGCATTGTATATATTTTGCTGGCCTGTGCCTTCTTTCCTTCCCCCTTTTCTCTTATTATCTTTTCAAAGGCGGTATCTTCTCTCTTAACCATATTGATATTTTCTTTTGTTTTGCAATATGCACAGATTGCTCTTATCTGTAAAATTACAAGCTGCCATTTCTCTTCCAGTGCTTGCTGCAGGAAAAGCTCAAGACAAACTAATCAATAATTGATGATCTTCCTTTTGTTTGTTTTCTTATTTTTTACTGATATCTGCACAAATTCTTCCCTCCATTGTATCGTGCCAAAGGGTAGCAATCAGGGAAACCTATTACTGATCAGACGCATATATATATATATATATATATATATATATATATATATATATATATATATAAATGCTCTGTGCATAATGAGTACCTTAAAAACAAAAGAACCAATGAACAAAATCACACCAAATTTGGCAACAAAACGTCTCACAATACAAGGAGCGACCATCACTCAAAAAATATGATTTTGTCATTTGGGAGTTGTAGTTGCTGGGATTTATAGTTCACCTACAATCAAAGAGCATTCTGAACTCCATCAATTATGGAATTGAATCAAACTTGGCACACAGAACTCCCATGACCAACAGAAAATATTGGAAGGGTTTGGTGGGCATTGACCTTGAATTTGGGAGTTCACCTACATCCAGACAGCACTGTGGCCTCAAACAATGATGGATCTGGACCAAACTTGGCACAAGCACTTAATATGCCCAAATATGAACACAGATGGAGTTTGGGCGAAATAGACCTTGACATTTGGGAGTTGTAGTCACTGGGATTCACAGTTCACCTACAATCAAAGAGCATTCTGAACCCCACAAATGACAGAATCGGGGCAAATTTCCCACACAGAACCCCCATGACCAACAGAAAATTCTTAAGGCCATCCAATCCAACTCCCTTCATCAGGGCAAAAAAGTGTAATCAAAGTTCTCCTGACAAAGAGCCATCCAGCCATAGATAGATAGATAGATAGAGAGAGGGATGGATATATATATATATATATATATATAT
>NW_026847660.1:59530402-59630167 GCF_025583915.1 Anolis sagrei ordinatus | reverse complement strand
TAGGCTAAGTATATATATATATAATATATGTGTATAATAAATGCTCTTGCATGATACCTTAAAACAATAATAGATCATGCAAATCTACAACTTGGCACGAATACTCAATCAAGTGAACAATGGTGGAGTTTGGGGAAAATAGATTTGACATTTGGGAGTTGTATTTGCTGGGATATATAGTTCACCTACAATCAAAGAGCATTCTGAACTCTACCAACGATGGAATTGAACAAAACTTGGCACACAGAACTCCAATGACCAACAGAAAATATTGGAAGGGTTTGGTGGGCATTGAACTTGAGTTTTGAAGTTGTAGTTCACCTACATCCAGAGAGCACTGTGGACTCAAACAATGATGGATCTGGACCAAACTTGGCACAAGCACTCAATACGCCCAAATATCAACACAGATGGAGTTTGGGGGAAATAGACCTTGACATTTGGGAGTTGTAGTCACTAGGATTCACAGTTCACCTACAATCAAAGAGCATTCTGAACCCCACCAATGACAGAATCGGGGCAAATTCCCACACAGAACCCCCATGACCAACAGAAAATACTTAAGGCCATCCAATCCAACTCCCTTCATCAGGGCAAGAAAACGTAATCAAAGTCCTCCTGACAAAGAGCCATCCAGCCATAGATAGATAGATAGATAGAGAGAGGGATGGATATATATATATATATATATATATATAGATAGATAGATAGATAGATATGATTCACACACACAGATATAATATCATTGATTTGAAAGGGACCCTTAAAGAAGGACAATGATCTGTTGCATGTTCCAGGGTGGACAAACCAGACACTCTCCACATCAAGACTGAAAGAAGCACCATTAAAGCCTTGACAGACCGTGCAAAAAGAATCTGCGAACCCCACCTCCTCCAAGATGAACTGAACCACCTCAACTGGGCTCTCCAGGCCAATGGAGACTCCACCTCAGACATCAGAAGAGCTGCAAGACCAAGAACAAGCCACGAGAGTAAAGATGAAGATCCACCCAGAGGAAAAGTGTTCCTGCCATACATCAAGGGAACCACTGATCGCATAGGGAAGCTGATGAGGAAACACAACATACAAACCATCTACAAACCCACCAAGAAAATCCAACAAATGCTACGTTCAGCAAAGGACAAGAGGGATCCTCTCACCTCTGCAGGAGTCTACCGTATACCATGCAGCTGTGGACAAGTCTACATAGGGACCACCAAACGCAGCCCAAACACGAATCAAGGAACATGAAAGGCACTGCAGACTACTTCAACCAGAGAAGTCAGCCATAGCAGAGCACCTGATGAACCAACCTGGACACAGCATATTATTTGAGAACACAGAAATGCTGGACCACACCAACAACCACCATGTCAGACTACACAGAGAAGCCATTGAAATCCACAAGCATGTGGACAATTTCAACAGAAAGGAAGAGACCATGAAAATGAACACAATCTGGCTACCAGTATTAAAAAACTCTAAAATTATAACAGCTAAACAACAGAGAGGAAAAAACCAGGCACAGATTAACACCTCCCAGCAACAGATTTTCCCAGGCTCAGGCAGGCCTTCAAATGCTAATGAAGGTGATCAGCTAAACATTCACACCTAACTGCAGCAGGGAAGAGCTCCTTGCCCCACCCCAGCCATTCCACAGATATATAAACCCATTTTTCCTAATTCCAACAGACCTCACTACCTCTGAGGATGCTTGCCATAGATGCAGGCGAAACGTCAGGAGAAATGCCTCTAGAACATGGCCCTATAGCCCGTAAAAAACCTACAAGAACCTAGTACAAGAAGTACTGTTTACCCACAAGCATATTAAATTACATATATTAGAAACCAACACTTTGTAATTACTTTATTTTCCAGATCACCAGACTGGACCACAGCAACGCGTGGTAGGGGACGGCTAATATATAATATAATATAATATAATATAATATAATATAATATAATATAATATATGTCAATGAATAAGATAAAACTTTGGTACTTACTGTTGTTTTGCACTGAGGTCTGGGAGAAATTGGAAAAACTGTCTGTTCAAAAATTGGAGGAACATAAAAACAGTAAATGCTATTTTAAAATTGAAATGTAACATATAATAATAATAATAATAATAATCTTTATTTATAACCCACCTCCATCTCCTCAAAGGGGACTCAGGGCAGCTAACATGAGGCCAAGCCCAAACATAATCCAACATAATAAGACACCAAACAACAAAAACTACATCATAACAGAACAAATAAAATAAACAGTATAAAATAGCATAATAAAATCAAACACAAATTAAATGCCTGACACAGTTGGAAAGGTTTGTAAGAAAGGATCATTCAGTTGTGAACACTATGCACATGTATATCATAAGGTTCTTGTGGGTTTTTTCGGGCTATAGAGCCATGTTCTAGAGGCATTTCTCCTGACGTTTCGCCTGCATCTATGGCAAGCATCCTCAGAGGTAGTGAACCTCACTACCTCTGAGGATGCTTGCCATAGATGCAGGCGAAACGTCAGGAGAAATGCCTCTAGAACATGGCTCTATAGCCCGAAAAAACCCACAAGAACCTAGTGATTCCAGCCATGAAAGCCTTCGACAATGTATATCATAACTTTCTTAAGTTCTGAATTCTACTTTGCCATAAAACGCAATTTTAACTCTGCAAGAGGGAAACTGCGGAAACAGTTTGGAGCAGGAACATCATCCCTTTCTTGCTCACCCCATCTCATTTATTCATTACAATTATCTTTGTCTTTGCTTCAAGATAGCTTGAAAATACATTTCCACTCCAGTGTGTTGTTTTCAAAACCATCCTTAGCTAAGGCTGTTTCAAACTCCGAAAACTACTGATGCCCAGATTGTTTGTGGCACTGCAGTATATTGTGGTGTTGCGGCAAGGTTTGTAGTGCTGCAGCATTTTGTGACCCAATAGGAGCACATTTTGTGTAGCAGGGCCCTGGGAAATTGCAAGCAGAGTGTGATAGAAATATTTGTCCCTTATTCATTGTATCTATTATTCAAAGATACAGTGATTGTTTAGATGGATGCTGCATTTATCTGTCACAGCAACTCTGGGCACAGTTAAGCATAGAGACAATCTTCAATATACTTACTCCTTTAATATATACTACACGACCTGGAGGGCCTGGAAGGCCAGGAGGTCCAGGCAGACCAGGGAGGCCCTGGAAAGACAAAAAATGAGGAACCATCAGGCATTATTATTATTATTAACTTTATTTATTTATTTATTTATTTTTATTTACTCCTTTTGTATACCGCCTATATCAGCCATACAAGGCGACTCTAAGCGGTTTACAGTAAAAAAAGTGCAACATTAAACAATGCATGTGACAGACATCCACAAACAATACACATAACGTCATCACGCCTCGAATAAAATCAGATCCAAATCTCATAGTCATTTTACCATTCCTTGTTCAGTATGCCGTCTTCTGAGTCAGATGTTATTGCATGCTTATCCGAACGCCTGTTCGAAGAGCCACGTCTTCACCCGCCTTCTAAACGCCAGTAGCGATGGGGCCTGTCTGATCTCCGTTGGTAGGGCATTCCATAGCCGAGGGGCCACCACCGAGAAGGCCCTGTCTCTCGTCCCCGCCAGCCGCACTTGTGATGCTGGCGGGACCGAGAGCAGGGCCTCCCCGGACGATCTTAGTGTCCTCGCCGGTTCATGCGTTCGGAGAGGTAAGTGGGGCCGGAACCGTTTAGGGCTTTATAGGCTAAAGCCAGCACCTTGAATTGTGCTCGGTAGCAGATTGGCAGCCAGTGGAGCTGGCTCAACAGTGGAGTGGTGTGCTCCCTGAGTGCCGCTCCCGTTAGCAACCTGGCTGCCGAGCGCTGGACCATCTGAAGCTTCCGGGCAGTCTTCAAGGGCAACCCCACGTAGAGCGCGTTGCAGTAATCTATGCGGGATGTGACAAGAGCGTGGACTACCGTGGCCAAGTCCGACTTCCCAAGATACGGGCGCAGCTGGCGCACGAGCCGAAGCTGTGCAAATGCTCCTCTGGAGACCGCTGAAACTTGGGGTTCCAAGCTTAGCGAAGAATCCAGAGTCACACCCAAGCTGCGAACCTGCGTCTTCAGGGGGAGTGCGACCCCGTCCAACACAGGCTGTAACCCTATACCCTGTTCGGCCTTCCGACTGACCAGGAGTACCTCTGTCTTGTCTGGATTGAGTTTCAATTTGTTCACCCTCATCCAGTCCGACACAGCGGCCAAGCACCGGTTCAGGACCTGAACAGCCTCCTTAGTAGTGGGTGGAAAGGAGTGACAGAGTTGGACATCATCTGTGTACAGATAACACCGCACCCCGAAACTCCGGATGATCTCTCTCAACGGCTTCATGTAGATGTTAAACAACATGGGGGACAGTATTGAACCCTGCGGGACCCCACAAGTCAATGGTTGTGAGGACGAGCAGGTGTCCCCCAGTAACACCTTCTGGGTACGATCCTCTAGGAAGGACCTGAGCCACTGTAGAACAGTGCCCCCCAGGCCCATTCCCACGAGGCGTCCCAGAAGGATACCGTGGTCGACGGTATCGAAGGCCGCTGAGAGATCCAGCAGAACTAACAGAGACACACTCCCCCTGTCAAGCTCACGCCGGAGATCATCGACCAAGGCGACCAAGGCTGTCTCGGTACCATGCCCCGGCCTAAAGCCAGACTGCGCCGGATCCAGATAATCAGTGTCTACCAAGAATGCTTGGAGTTGTGAGGCCACCACACGTTCCAGGACTTTGCCCAAAAAGGGGAGATTGGAAACAGGCCGATAGTTGACGAATTGAGTGGGGTCCAGTGATGGTTTTTTCAACAGCGGTTTTATTACAGCTTGTTTTAAGCTGGCTGGAATTATGCCTTCCCGAAGGGAGGCATTAACCACCACCTTTACCCACTCGGCCAATCCCCCTCTGGCCTCCTTTAGAAGCCAGGATGGGCAGGGGTCTAGGATGCATGTGGTTGCCCTCATCCCTCCCAACACCTTGTCCACATCCTCAGGTGTCACAAATTGAAACGAATCCAACAAACTCGGACAGACAGGTGCACTCGTCACATCCACAGAGACTGCCGTTAACATGGTGTCTAGACCTGAACGGATCAAAGCGACTTTGTCCGCAAAGAACCGAGCAAATGCTTCACAGCGGGCTGTCGAGTTGCCAGGGCTCCCATCCTCAATGGTGGGTTTTAATAGGCCTCTGACAACTCGAAACAGCTCCGCCGGACGGTTCTTTGCGGACGCAATATTGGCCGCAAAGAAGGATTTCTTTGCAGCTTTTATTGCCACGGCATATGCCCTTAATAGGGCAACAAACCGTGTTCGGTTTGACTCGCTCGGGTCCGAACGCCACACACGCTCTAGTCTCCTCTTCTTTCGCTTCATTGCTGCCAGCTCCTCGGTAAACCAAGGGGCTGGTTTAGCTCGGCTACTCGAGAGGGGACGTTCCGGAGCGATCGTGTCTATAGCCCTGGTCATCTCCCTATTCCAGAGAGTTACCAAGGCCTCAACAGGATCACCAACCGAAGCGGCAGGAAACTCCCCAAGAGCCGTCAGGAATCCATCCGGATCCATAAGCCTCCTGGGGCGGACCATCTTAATGGGTCCCCCACCTCTGCAGAGGTTCGGTGGTGCGGTAAGTCTAAAGCTGATCAGATGGTGGTCGGTCCATGGCAACGGAGAGATAGATAACTCCTCAACCCCGCCACCTTGCTCCCATCCCTGCCAGAAAACCAAATCTAATGTGTGTCCAGCACTGTGGGTGGGGCCAGTTACTTGTTGGGACAGCCCCATGGTTGCCATGGAAGACATGAAGTCCTGAGCCGCTCCCACTAAGGTAGTCTCGGCGTGTACATTGAAGTCCCCCAGCACAAGAAGCCGTTGGGACTCCAATGACAGGCTCGAGACCACCCCTGCAAGCTCAGGTAGGGAGACTGTAGTGCAGCGAGGTGGGCGGTACACTAACAGAATCCCTATTCTGTCCCGGTCCCCCACCCTCAGGTAGACACATTCAAAATTAGTTGACTGTGGGATGGGGCCTCTGCTCAGCGAGATGGAATTTTTATAGACTACCGCCACCCCGCCTCCCCGCCCCCCAGGTCTCGACTGGTGCTGCACGGAGAAGCCTGGAGGGCAAAGCTGGGTTAAATTAACTCCTCCAGCTTCGTCCAACCAGGTCTCCGTAATGCACGCCAGATCTGCCCGTTCATCCAAAATTAGATCTTGGATGAAAGATGTTTTACCGTTGACAGATCTGGCGTTCAACAGCACCATCTTCAACCCGGGGGGACTGCCAGCCTGGGTACGTCCATTTACCTTGTCAGGAGACCAATTACATTTTATTAAATTTTTTTGGTTTCTTTTTTTTTTGTTTCTATACCGAATTTGCGGTGGTATTTCTCTGTCATTTTGGAGCCGAATTACTGGCCGAATTGGTGGTCTCCCTTTCCCGCATCTCCCCCTCCCCATTAAGGTTTCTATGGGGGCCCCTCGACCAATGGAATGCTCCTCCCCATCCATATTGCACCTTGATATTGCAACCTCATCCCTTGATTCCTTCCAGAGTCCTCCGTTCCCTCCCCTATTTGCCAGCAGTGTTATTAGCAGATACCACAAAATAAGGGGAGACATGGGTGAACGCAGAACAGTCGTAATATACAGGTCATAAAGTGCTATTAATGACCTCTTAGATCTACCAAGTCATTAGGGGGATTGAGGACCTATGGTATCGCAGAGGGTCAAAGTGCACAAGTATAAAGTGCACGAGGTTTTAAAGTGCGCAGATTTTAGTTTTTAAAGTGCTCAATTCTAAAGTGCAGTAATCGATGACTCACTAGCTAGTGCAATTGGATGGATAAGTGCAATAGGATGGGGGATTAACAACAGATTTTGTTCATTTTCATGGTCTCTTCCTTTCTGTTGAAAGTGTCCACATGCTTGTGGATTTCAATGGCTTCTCTGTGTAGTCTGACATGGTGGTTGTTGGTGTGGCAATCTGGCTACCAGTATTAAAAAACTCTAAAATTACAACAGCAAAACAGCAGAGAGGAAACAACCAGGCACATCTTAACACCTCTCAACAGGGGATTTTCCCAGGCTCAGCCAGGCCTTCAAATGCTAATGAAGGTGGTCAGTTGAAACATTCACACCTAGCTCCAGCAGGGAAGAGCTCCTTGCCCCACCTCAGCCATTCCACAGATATATAAACCCATTGTCCTAATTCCAACAGACCTCACTACCTCTGAGGATGCTTGCCATAGATGCAGGCGAAACGTCAGGAGAAATGCCTCTAGAACATGGCTCTATAGCCCGAAAAAAACCCACAAGAACCTAGTGATTCCAGCCATGAAAGCCTTCGACAATACATTATTAACTTTATTTGTACCCCGCTAGCATCTCCCGAAGGACTCGATGCGGCTTACAACGGCCAAGGCCTCAAAACACAACATAACAATACAAAACCTAAAGCAAAAACAGTTAAAGCAATATTAAAACAACAAGTAATAAAACAATACACCAAGACACGATAAAATTGGGCCGGGCCAGAGTAATGGGTATAGATTAAAAGTGCTGATGTGACAGGTGATATGTAAGGATTATAGGGTAAGTGCAGTGTGCCGGCAATCTTAATTTCTACTAAAGTGCTTCTGGGACTTGTTGGAGATTTCCTATTCTGGAAAGGCACATCGGAACAGCCAGGTCTTCAAGTTCTTTCTAAAGACTGCCAATGTAGGGGCCTGTCTAAGATCTTTGGGGAGGGTGTTCCAGAGTCGGGGGGCCACCACAGAAAAGGCCCTGTCTCGCGTCCCCACCAGATGCGCCTGCGATGCAGGCGGAATCGCAAGCAGGGCCTCTCCAGATGAACGAAGTGAGCGTGTGGGTTCATAAACGGAGATGCGGTCATGCAAATAAGATGGTCCCAAACCGTTTAGGGCTTTGTAGGTAAGCACCTGCACCTTAAATTGGGCTCGGAAAATAAACGGCAGCCAGTGGAGCTCCTTGAACAGGAGGGTTGACCTCTCTCTGTAAGGAGCACCAGTTAACATCCTGGCCGCTGCCCGTTGGACCAGTTGGAATTTCCGAGCCGTTTTCAAGGGCAGCCCCACTGTAGAGCGCATTACAGTAGTCCAATCTAGAGGTGACCAAGGCATGGACCACCCCGGCCAGATCAGCCTTTGCGAGGTACGGTCGCAGTTGGCGCACGAGTCTCAGTTGTGCAAAATCCCTCCTGGACACCGCCGACGCCTGAGCCTCAAGCGTAAGTGATGAATCCAAGAGGACTCCCAAACTGCGGACCTGTGGCTTCAGGGGGAGTGTAACCCCGTCCATCATGCTCTCTAACTGAAGCACACATGTAAATTGATCATTCAGGGACTGAATTCTAGATTTCTTTTATTTACTACGGAACAAAAATCAAATTACAATTCTCCATTTTCCCCAAAAACACTGACATTAATAAAAAAGAATTATGGGAGTCTAGCAAGAGCAGTGGGGGTGGTGCTTCTGCAGTCAACATTCTTGTAAGCCACTCCGAGCCCCAGGGGAGTGGCGGCATATAAGTTCAAAATAATAAATAAATAAATAAAAACATGTGCTGTGATGTACTGCATTTTGGTTTTTGTTATTTTTAAATGTTGTATTTCTCTACACTAGGAAAGGGAATTATTCAGATTCTGTTCAACTATAACTCCTACCAGGAGTAACCAGCATCTCCAATGTGAAATGCAGCCCAACAACAACTGTAATTCCTATCCCTGGTATCTCATCAAAATCTCAATTGAAGGAAAAATTATAAAATTTTGTTTTTTTGTTTTTTCTTCCCCTTGATTGAAATTTCTCTTTCAAATGTCCATTCTCAAATGTATTCAACCATGGATGCTTAAATGTACATTTACAAACAAATCTGTTGTCCTCCAGGGTAATGCAACAAATTAAAAGAATAATGCAGATCTATACTTTTGACAAACTTAACTAAATGGAATGTTTATCCCGTCCCCGTGTGGCCACTGTTTATAGAGGTAGTGGGCAATAGAGGTAGTGGACAGTTTATAGAGGTAGTGGACAGCGGTAATTGACGCAAGTTCGCAGCTTGGGTGTGATCCTGGACTCATCTCTGAGCCTGGAACCTCAGGTCTCAGTGGTGACCAGGGGAGCATTTGCACAGTTAAAACTTGTGCGCTAGCTGCGCCCGTACCTTGGGAAGTCTGACTTGGTCACGGTAGTCCACGCTCTGGTTACATCCCGTATAGACTACTGCAACGCTCTCTACATGGGGTTGCCTTTGAAGACAGTCCGGAAGCTTCAACTAGTCTAACGAACGGCAACCAGGTTGTTAACAGGAGCGGCGCTCAGGGAGCATACAACCCCCTTGTTGAGCCAGCTCCACTGGCTCCACTGGCCCAATTCAAAGTGCTGGCTTTGGCCTATTAAGCCCTAAACGGTTCTGGCCCAACTTACCTGTCCGAACGTATCTCCCCTTACGAACCACTGAGGACTTTAAGATCATCTGGGGAGGCCCTGCTTTCGGTCCCGCCTTCGTCACAAGCACATTTGGCGGGGACGAGAGACAGGTCTTTCTCAGTGGTGGCACCTACTCTATGGAATGCCCTTCCTAGGGAGATCAGATCTGCTCCCTCCCTCTTGACGTTTTGGAGGCAAGTTAAAACGTGGCTATTCGAGCAAGCGTTTACAAATACAGAGTAGCTAATATAGGAAATCGAATGACCTGACAATGGAATTGGACAATGCTTGAGAATAATGAGACGCTGATGATGTTGCTTTTATTGCTTTTGTGATGTCTTATACTGTTTAATGTTTTTTATCTATTATGTTTTATGTATACTGATTTGTTGGAAACGCCTTGAGTCGCCAATTGGCTGAGAAAGGCGGTATACAAATACAGTAAATAAATAAATAAATAATTGGAAAGAAAACTTAGGATATCTGCGACACTGGATTTACCCTGACTTGGATTTAGTTTTAATTGGCATGTTTAATTTATTGTTTAATAAATTGTATAATGTGCTTTTAATGACTGTTAATGTTTTAAATGTAATTTTTGATTGTTTATATGTTGATAGCATCATATGATGCTTGTGTGAGGCCACCCTGAATCCCCCTTCGGGAGGAGAAGGGCAGGACAGAAATGCAGAATAAATAAATAAATAAATAAATAAATGTGTAGTCTATGTGACCCACTAATTTTTGCAACTCTAGACATCTAGACATCAGTGTATCTGTCCGAACGGATCTCCCTCTACGTCCCACCTTGGAGTCTTCTGGGGAGGCCCTGCTCTTGACCCCACCTCTATCACAAGTGAGGCTAGCGGGGACGAGGAGCAGGGCCTTCTCGGTAGTGGCCCCTCACCTGTGGAACTCACTCCCCGGGGAGATTAGATCAGCGACTTCCCTTTTGTCATTCAGAAAAAAATTGAAGACCTGGATGTGGGACCAGGCTTTTGGACATTCTGGCAGCTAAAGGAAAGACCTTGATGATGGGCAGGAATTGACGGAATGGAATGGATTTATGGAACTCTGAACACTGACCATGAGATTGTTTACTATTGTGTTATGTACTGATGTTTTTAACCTGTTAACTGTTTAATTGCTTTTATGTATGTATGTATTTTTGACATAGGCATCGAATTGTGCCTTCCTTTGTAAGCCGCCCTGAGTCCCCTCTTGGGGGTGAGAAGGGCGGGGTATAAGTAACTGAAATAAATAAATAAATAAATAAATAAATAAATAAATAGCTGCTACAAACAGCATGTACCAAAATAATCCCCCAGTACTTTGGAGGAGTACTCCCTTGTCCTATAATGGACGGCTGGTTCTATGTTTTGTGGAGAGGGGTTCTACCCATATTGGGACACGTGGCCCTGGGGCTTCCAAACTGATATACAGTGTGATCAATGCCCTTTGTTTGTCTAATTGTGTGACATGAAGAAGTGCTTCTTTTTCTCTATTCTGCTATGCCTGCATCTTTTTATACAATAAGTAGGAATTCTTTGTTTTAATAAAACTTACATATAATGTTACACCCCGTTCACCTTTTAGGCCTTTCCGTCCATTTAGCCCAGGACGTCCCTGGAGAAAGAGACACGTACAAAT
Organism: Anolis sagrei ordinatus; assembly: GCF_025583915.1. Taxonomy (NCBI): domain Eukaryota; kingdom Metazoa; phylum Chordata; class Lepidosauria; order Squamata; family Anolidae; genus Anolis; species Anolis sagrei. The sequence continues at coordinate 59,619,036 of NW_026847660.1, read as the reverse complement.
GCTTTAGTACCTATTTTAAAATAATAGGAAAAATATTAATCCCCTGCTCCAAAAGATGTACATACAGGCCGTCCAGGAAAGCCGAGTTCTCCTTTTGGTCCTGGATTTCCAGGTGGCCCCTAAAGACAAAAAAGATTATGATGAATGGAGGAAAAGAAAAGAAAAACATTAAAAATGACAAATATGCTTGAGTTGCATATACATATTAAGGTTTCTATTGTGAAGTTGCCCTTTGGGATTTCATGAGCTGGGAGCAGGAGACTGTTTCTTTGATTCGATACCCTCTGATCCAGGCCCGTAGCCAGGATTTCATTTCGGGGGGGGGGGGGCTGATTTTTTTCAGGGGGGGGGGGAGGGCTGAGTTTGGTTGGGGGGGGGGCTGAGTCTGAGTGAAAGAGGGTCTAGCCTAGCAAACCTTTTGTATCATTACCCCAATACCCCCATGCATATGGGATATATTGAGTATGATGATCAGATCATGATATGAATAAACATAACAGTTTAAATAATGCACCAGTAAGGCCTTTTCGCGAACCACCATGAGAATTTAGGGGGGGGCTGAAGCCCCACCCCCCTCGACCCCCCCCCCCCCCCGGCTACATGCCTGCTCTGATCAATTCTCTTCCACAGAAAAAGTTAAGGAGAAAAAGACAACAAAGTAGTGCAATGTCCCTTTAGCAGTACTGTATTTCTTCAATTCTAAGACCCATTTTTTCCCTAGAGAAACATCTCTAAAAATGTGGTGCATCTTAAAATTGCAGGTGTGATCTTAGGTATTTTTGTTCATGGTGGTTGTACTGAAATTAGGGTACATATTATAATACATGGTGTCTTACAATTGAAGAAAGGTACCAGTTTTCAGAGTTTTAAATCAAGAAAGAGCAGACAAAAGAATCTGGAAACAATTAATGAGAAAAAAAGAGTGTGGGTCCCACGATGTAGAAAAGAACATTTATTCACTGAAAAAACTGGATGCATTTTGGTTAGTAAATTATATTTTGGATTTCTTTAAAGGATGCTATAAAGAAAAAAGAGACATTGTTAAAGGAACAAAAAATGGATTCATAAGACAATAGTGATATAAACCTTCATTTATTGCACTCCCACATTCAAGAAAGTTTTCTTTCCATACTTTTTGAGAAATAAATCCCTCTGAATCTAAAAAAGATTAAAATACACAAAATATCATGCTGCCTTCAGTTATTTTCCAAATTTGGAGAATTTTTGTTGGTCGAAAATAATTTGTGCAAAAAGTTGGGATTTTGTACAAACACAGCATTTTTGTGTAACAAGGTTATCTCAAAAACAGAAGCCAACAAGTTCCTAATATTTGATTGTATTCATTTTCTCAATAAATAAAAAAATGTATGAGTATTCTTCATATAATTCTAAGATACCAAGATAAAGATATATAAATCCATTCCATGAGCTGGAAAGTCTCCAAAAGTGGATGACTAAAATGATCAAAGGCCCCAGAGTTGAGTATGTGTAGCCAGCAGAAGAGAAGGTTGTGAGAAGACATGATAGTTATGCATAAATATGTGAAAGGGCCATAAGGAAGAGGGAGCAGACTTGTTTTCTACTGGAAACTTGGACTCTGAGCAAGGATTCAAGTTGCAGGAAAAGAGATTCCACATGAACATTTGGAAGAATTTCCTGACTGTAAGAGCTGTGGAGCTCTCTGCGTTTGGAGTGTGATGGAGGCTTAGATGGCCATCCTTTGGTTGTGCTTTTGCTGCATAGCAGCAGGTTGGACTGCATGATGCATGCCGTCTCTGTCAACTTTATGATTCTATGATTTACAGTTGTCATATACATACTGGTGGATTAACAATGCATACCCCCATGCATATGGGATATATTGAGCATGGTGACCAGATCATGATATGAATAAACATAACAGTTTAAATAATATACCAGTAAGGCCTTCTCGCGGACCACCCTGAGAATTTCTGGGGGGGGGGCTGAAGCCCCTCAAGCCCCCCCCCCTCCAGCTACGGGCCTGCCTACAGAGATATCTAAATGTTAGTAATTGGGAACTTATTATGGGAGGCAGCAGAATATATAATCCATCACACATATCTTACTGTCGAGTAGGATGTGTTTTCAGCACTTTACTGACTCTTCTTAAAAGACAGCAACTCAATAAATCTAAGGAGCGTGTGTGTACTAATAAAGAACAATTTTTTTTGTGTGTTTTGTTTTGTTCAAGCTCTACTGGATACATAAGGAAGAAGAAATGAGGCACTCTTCTGTTTCATCATTTTATGAAACATCTAATGTTCTTTGAAAGGTTATTAATTGGGCAACAACAGTTTATACAAACAACAACAAAAATCTGTTGAAAGAAATAAATGGGCTTTATATTAAGATTAGCCCCTAAAGATCTGAATAAATAATTAGTGCTTCTGAATAAATAATTAGCGCCTGTACCTCGGGAAGTCTGATCTGGCCACGGTGGTCCATGCTCTTGTTACATCCCGAATAGACTACTGCAACGGGCTCTACGTGGGGTTGCCCTTGAAGACTGTTCGGAAACTTCAACTAGTCCAGCGAGCGGCAGCCAGACTGCTCACCGGAGCGACATACAGGGAGCATACCACCCCCCTGCTGTGCCAGCTCCACTGGCTGCCGATTCAGTTCCGAGCACAATTCAAGGTGCTGGTTTTGACCTACAAAACCCTGTACGGTTCCGGTCCAGTGTATCTGTCCAAACGTATCTCCCTCTACGTCCCACCCCGGAGTCTGAGATCATCTGGGGAGGCCCTGCTCTCGACCCCACCACTGTCACAAGTGAGGCTGGTGGGGACGAGGAGCAGGGCTTTCTCAGTGGTGGCCCCTCACCTGTGGAACTCACTCCCGGGGGAAATCAGGGCATCATCATCCCTCCTCGCCTTTAGGAGGAGGGTGAAGACGTGGTTATGGGACCAGGCCTTTGGGCACTCTGGCAATTAAATCAGACAATCAGGCAAGTAAGACCATCAGGATTGATGAAGTGGAACGTAAAACTAGATCTATGAGTTAGCGAACGCTGCCCATGTAAGAGGAGAAATTGGGTTTGTATTGGTTTTTATTGATTTTATTGATTTTATGGTTATAATGAATGAACTGTTGTTAACTGTGAATTGATGTAATTTTGTGTATGATTGTTTTATGATGCAGGCATCGAATTGTGCCTTTGCCTTTGTAAGCCGCACTGAGTCCCCTTCGGGGTGAGAAGGGCGGGGTAAAAGAACCCCAAATAAATAAATAATAATAAATAATAATAAATAATAATTCTTTAATTTTTATTGACATTGGAACTTATAAAAAGAGTTTCTGTGATTTATATACATTTCCTATGTCCTTTCAGTTATTATATTATACGAAGGGTGTTTTTTAAGTAAGGTCCGTTTTGTTGTAGACACTAGTAGTTCGCGCGCATACCGCGATGAGCACGTGCGTCATGTACCGGCATGCCTCGGGAACAACTGTGCTCAGTTTCCGCTCTGTAGCTAACCTGTACGGTTCTGTTCTGTGCTTTAAAAATGTTTAAGACTATCAACTCACCCACCGCATGTGAGGTTCGCTCAGTGACATGGTTTTTGTCAGCAAGGAACCTGCCTGCTACAGAAATTCATCGACAGATTTGTGAAGTGTACGGTGATACTGTTATGAGTGAAAGCAAAGTGCGTAAGTGGGTACGACAATTCAAAGATGGCCGTGACAACGTCCATGATGAGGACCGCTCCGTTCGCCCTTCTTTGATTACAGTGAACTCTTGGTTATTGGTGCAGGCGGCAAGTTTTTATGAAGAGGGTATTTTAAAATTGGTTCAGAGGTATGATAACTATGTCGAAAAATAGAGTGAAGTATGATACTTTCTGAAAATAAATTTACTTTTTTGAAATAAACTTTCGTTGTGCACTTATGTTCCAACGGACCTTACTTAAAAAATACCCCTCGTATTATTGCCTGTCAAAGTAAAATGGGGGAATTATACACACACACAGAGCACTTTCTTTGAACAAAGCATCAGCTGCCGCTTGATCAAAAGAGTCAGTAGCTGGAAAGACTATCCAAGCAATGCTCTTGGTGTCCACCTATCAATGTGAATCAGGCTTTTAAGCTTATGCTTACACCAAAAATAAATTTAGGCATACACTGTATGCCACCTTGGAGTTACACATTCATCTGTCAGACATAATCCCTATTTCAAAATTATTTTAGGTGCAAAAATGACACAATTTCATTTTTGCAATATTTAAAATATTTTCTCTTTATTTCCAAATGTAGTACATTGTACAAAATGCCCAGACAATAGTAGATTAAAGAAGGAACTTTGTGGATTCATCATGCATTACTTAGAGAAAGAGTTAGGGTTCCATGGGGAAATCAGGGAAAGAGTTAGTGTTTCATGGGAGGAAAGTCTTCAGAAGGGTTCCATGACCAAAACAAATTGGGAACCACTGCTCCAGAAGACTAAAATCCATTTGATCTTGGAAGTTAAACAAAATTGCCTCTGGTTAGTACTTGGATGGGAGATATGCAAATGTTTCCTTCCATCTTTCATTCCCTCTATTAATATTTGCTGTCTGTTAAAATATTTTAATGTTTCTCACCTATACTTTTTTTTTCATGTCAGGAGTGACTTGAGAGACTGCAAGTAGCTTCTGGTGTGAGAGAATTGGCCATCTGCAAGGACACTGCTCAGGATGTTTTGATGTTTTACCATCCTTGTGGGAAGCTTCTCTCATGTCCACCGTACCTTAGGGACCACCTCTCCTCCCATCATCGGAAGTCACAACTACCAGACTTACTCTATATACCGGGTCCTAGAGAAGTGTACTTGGAAAGGACCAGACACAGGGCTTTTTCTATTTCTGCCCCTGCCTTATGGGATTCCTTGCCACCCTATATGAGAGCCATGCGAGACTTAGGGCCTTTTACTCTAGCACTTAAGACCTGGCTTTTTACTAGAGCATTCGATCCCTGTTAATTTTTAATTTCTATATGTATGTATCTTTTACAATTTAGCTGTAAATTGCCTAGAGCATTCTCGGATGGAGGGCGATTAATAAGTAATTAAATATGATGATGATGATGATGTTCCCACATGAGGAGCTGGAGGTGACACAGAGAACTCATCCGAGCTCTCCCCTGACTTGAACCTCTGATCCATTGGTCTTCAATACTGCTAGCATGAGGGTTTAACCCATTGAGCCATCATAGAATCATAGAATCATAGAATCAAAGAGTTGGAAGAGACCTCATGGGCCATCCAGTCCAACCCCCTGCCAAGAAGCAGGAATATTGCATTCAAATCACCCCTGACAGATGGCCATCCAGCCTCTGTTTAAAAGCTTCCAAAGAAGGAGCCTCCACCACACTCCGGGGCAGAGAGTTCCACTGCTGAACGGCTCTCACAGTCAGGAAGTTCTTCCTCATGTTCAGATGGAATCTTCCTTCTTGTAGTTTGAAGCTATTGTTCCATGTCCTAGTCTCCAGGGAAGCAGAAAACAAGCTTGCTCCCTCCTCCCTGTGACTTCTGCTCACATATTTATACATGGCTATCATGTCTCCTCTCAGCCTTCTCTTCTTCAGGCTAAACATGCCCAGCTCCTTAAGCCACTCCTCATCAGGCTTACCTATACTGAAGAGTATAAAAAGGAGCATGCACTCTTTTTTTGAAAAATATATATATTCACCATTGGCCCTGGTGGTCCCAGTATTCCAGGTTCACCCTGTGAGAAAGAGGTTATATATCAGTGATTTCAGACAGCACTGTATCATCTGTGTGACAAGGTTAGCAAAAAAAAACAAAACAAAAAAAAAGTTTTTTATATAGGCAGTCCCCGAGTTACAAACATCCGACTAACAAACAACTCACAGTTAAGAATGGGGGTGAAATAACAGGAAATGAGATAAATCTACCCCTACGAAGGAAAATTGTTTCTACAACAAGCCATATTTATTTACCATATTTATTTATTTGTTTAGTTATTTATTATTTACAGCTTTTATATTTCGCCCTTCTCACCCCGCAGGGGACACAGTGTACACATATATGGCAAACATTCAATGCCAATTTTGACCTACAACATATACAGACATAGACAGAGGCTATTTAACTTTTTCTGGCCGCCAGGGGAGCTGTCACTTTCATCGTCCATCTGCGACACTGATGAAGTACTTCCGCATTCCCCGCATGCTTTTGCTGAAGTCTTTTTTTATGGCCTCATAAATTAGTTAATTTAAGTCTCCCCACACTTTAAGGTGGTACCTAATTTTCCTACTTGACAGATGCAACTGTCTTTTGGGTTGCAAAGGTCGACAACAGGCTACACAATTGGTTGGAAACTCACTCTAACCTGGGCTGGCTTCGAACTCATGACCTTTCGGTCAGAGTGATCTTAATGCAGCTGACACTCAGCCAGCTGCGCCACACTCCCAGTGGATATATACCGCCTCTCTCAACCCGAAGGTGACTCGAGGCGGTTTACAGTCGGCAATCAATGCCCCCAACAACATAGTTAAAAACATTAAGATATAATACAGCTCATATAAAAGCAGTAAAACAATAAAAACCATAAAACACAAATCCTCAGCGTCTCATCACTAAAATCATTTTCGTCCAATTGTTCTGTGGATCTCAATTAATCTGTTACACTGCATCTGCAAATGCCTGCTCAAAAAGGCATTTCAAAACATTAGGAGGGAGGGGGCCAATCTGATATCCTTAGGGAGGGCATGATGATGATCACAGAGACAAAAAGAGAGGTTTTTTTTCTATGTCAGGAACGACTTGAGAAACTGCAAGTCGCTTCTGGTGTGAGAGAACTGGCTGTCTGAGGGGACACCCGGGTATTTTGATGTTTTACCATCCTTGTGGGAAGCTTCCCTCATGTCCCCGCATGGGGAGCTGGAGCTGACAGAGGGAGCTCAACCATGCTCTCCCCGGATTTGAACCTGTGACCTGTTGATCTGCAGTCCTGCTGGCACAAGGGTTTAACCCACTGTGCCACCAGCGGTTGGTAAAGTGAAATCTGACCTGGGGCACAGACAGAAAAACAAAAACAACCCCCCCCCCCCCAAACAGGGGTATTAACCCTTCCCTATGCTATACAAAGCATACACACACACAAATATAATGGAGTTCTACTTAAAAATGTACTTTTCCAACTCACAAACAAATTCAGCTTATGAACAAACCTAAGGAACGTATCTTGTTCATAACTTGGGGACTGCTGTATACATAATAGAAATAATCAATGAATATTACCTTTTCTCCCGGTCTTCTTATCACTTCTGTTAATGAGTCAGCTGAAGCAAAGATAGCTCCCGGCTCACCCTTTTCTCCCTATAAAAGCACACAAGGATTAGTTTGTTTGTTTAAATCAGGGGTCCTCAAACTATGGCCCGCGGGCCACTTCCGGCCCACCAAGGGCACTTATCTGGCCCGCGGAGAAGGAGCATCCTCCCACACAGTGCGCCTCCCTTGGCTGGCTCATGCTCACAAGGTGCTTTATGTGTGAGTAGGCCGCGTGGGGCTGCTCCTCCCTTGGCAGGCTCACGCTGCCCATCAAGCCCGATGGGCAGCGTGAGCCAGCCAAGGGAGGCTGCCCCGGCGCTCCATGCAGTCATGCCGGCCACATGACCTTGGAGATGTCTACGGACAATGCCGGCTCTTCGACTTAGAAATGCAGATGAGCACCACACCCCAGAGTCAGACACGACTGGACTTCATGCCTGAGGAAAACCTTTAACTAGGAAAATTGTGGAAGATCCAGGGTGGGAGAAAGAACTCTTGTCTGTTGGAGGTAGGTATGAATGTTTCAATTGGCCACCTTGATTACCATTTCATAGCCTGACAGTTTTTAGGGAGAATCCTTTGTTGAGAGGTGATTAGCTGGCCCTGATTGTTTCTTGTCTGGAGTTCCCTGTGTTTGAGTGTTGTTCTTTATTTACAGTTATAATTTTAGAGTTTTAGTTTTTTTAATACTGATAGCCAGATTTTGTTCAGACTAGAAATAGGAAGATTTCCCATTCTCTGCTCCTGGAATTACTGCCTAAAGAGGGCTAGAAAGAACCCCCTCTAAGGGCCCTTCCACACAGCAAAATAAGATATGTGCAATGTGCATAGGATTTTTTTATTGATTTTTTTTTAAAAAAAAACTATAATCCGGTCCTCCAACGGTCTGAGGGACAGTGAACTGGCCCCCGGTTTAAAAAGTTTGAGGACCCCTGGTTTAAATGGTTCAATCTGGCCTGAAATAGTGCCTTCTGAAGGAAAAGAAATGGACCATCCATTCTTCTTGGGTTCCCCTTCTCTTTAGCTTGCGGTACCACAATGCATAGCAGAGCAGGCAGTTTTTTCATCTACACAAATCTGATTGGATTATTTTAGTACATACAGTAAATCTGTGTGTGTGTGTGTATTTGAAATGCATTTGAAATGAACTAAAAAAGAGAAAGTAATACAAAGCTTATTACAATATGATTTTCAAAACAATATCCTATGTTTAAACAGAATGCATTACAGTGTTCCTTCGTTACTTCGCGGTTCACTTTCCACGGACTCGCTGTTTCGCAGAGTTTTTTTTAATGAATTTAAAATATACAAGTACAGTAGCGAGGGAACATTGAGTAGAAAGGCCTCGCCAATGCACTCTGGATGCAGATCTGGTGGCAGCAGTGGCGGTGCAGGTTCAGCCCTCCTTGTCCTCTTTACCTTCCTCCTCCTCAGCGCCTCCCTTCCCACCGATTGAGTGAGTGAGTGAGTGAATAAACAGAACTGTTGGTATAGGGTGGCAGATAACCCACAAGAGCTGCACCAACAGCCTCTCCACAGCCCGATTATGATGTGTTCTATCACAGGTCGGAATCATCTTTTTGAAGAGGAGGACAGCGACGTCTCCATGTCACACCACAATGTTAAATGACTTTGTCCATCCCAATATGATAAGACATGGACTTCCTGCAGGAATACGGTTTCAACAGGATGGTGCAACAAAGCATAAATTGAGACCATTGATGTCCGTGGTGAAATGCATGTCCCCTCCTCCGTGTGATCTCCGGATTCAGCGATATTGCATGGCTCTCACACTCTCCTGATTTATCAGTTTGTGATTCCTTCTTATAGGGATATCTGAAAGCCAGAGTGTATGCAAGAAAACCACACACAGTAGAGGACTTAAAAATGCCATTCGTGAAGAAATTGTGGCTCTGCCGGTGCAAATGTTAGTGAATGCAATTGATAACTTTGGACAGGAGCTCCAAATGTGTGTACAGAATGGCAGACATCTTCATATTGTCTTCAGTTCATAATGGTTAGTGTTCCTGTGTTTAAGTGGATGAATGTACCTTCCTTTTTCTGTATGTATGTATGTATGTATGTATGTATGTATCAGGGCCGTAGCCAGAAAAAAATTTCGGGGAGGGTTGACAATTTTGGGGGGGGGGTGAAAATTTGGGGGGGGGGGTGAAAATTTCGGGGAGGGTTGAAAATTTGGGGGGGGGGGGTTGAAACCTGCCTCCTAGCTCACGCTGAAGCAAAGAGCACAGCAGGGGGCAGAGCAGCCTTCAATAGCCTGCAGCTCCGTCCCTGTCAACCACCTCCACCAAGTCTGGCCTCCTTAATGAGAGCATTCAACACACACACACCCAACTTGGTTGCTTCACTACATCGGCTATTGCTGCAAGTAATGACAGTGTGAATAAATTGTCAATATTTGCTTGAGATAGTGCTTACAGTTCTGGAGGAACTCTTAATTTTTTGCATCTCATAGACTTAGCATGGGGATTTGGTTAACCAGTTAAAATTCATGAGTAAACCAGGTTTTTTAAAAAAAATCTGAAACATTTCGGGGGGGGGTTGAACCCCTAAAACCACCCCCTCGCTACAGGCCTGTAGATTATTGTAACGGATTGTTGCTCTGTATGTATGTATGTGTTCTGTCGCGTGCTGGGCCTGTAAATAATTGTCTTTAAAACAGGACATGCAACCTTTGCCCAACGGGAAGCCAGGGGGCCTAAAGAGAAGTTCTCTGAGGTTTCCACCACAAACAGTCTTTAGATGGCTTGAGAAGTACAACAAAGTCTTTTATTAATGAACAATCAAACAGAAACTTCTCTTGTCTTCAGTAAAGTTAAGTAAATGATTCCAAGCTTTTGGGCAACTGGTGAATTCCTAAACTTGCCCACGAAGGACAGGCAACTATCTTCAATAACTTCTTCTTTAAAGGAAAATCCCCTTTTTAACTTCTCCCAGGCTGACTGAAACTTAAACCTAACTGATGTGGGCACCACTACCGGGTTGAACTGCGTCTCAAAGCACCGAGTGGACCTACCAGCAAGGCCTGTAGTCTTTTCAGCTGGAGTTCTTTGATCTTTAGGGCTGTTTCCCTGGAAAGTCTTTGGAGACTCTTTTCCTTCTGTTTCTGTTGGAATTTCTGTAACCCTGGAAATTCTTAAAGGTTGAAGCTTTTGTACAGGGGAAGCTTTACACACGTCCTGTACATAGCTTTCCTTGCTGAGACTAACTAAAAATGGCTCCCTTCCCTTCCCAATTGCCCTGAGCAAGAGGTGGGACCAAAACTTAATGATGATGGACAGGTGGCTTGCCCTATAACTGCAACCAAAGAAGCCACCTATCTGCAGAGTCCCTGAAACTTAGGACTGCAAACAAACATTCAATGCAAAGCAAACAAAATTGGAGCTCCTAGTACAGCTGTACCAGAACAGTATGTATGTATGTATGTATGTATGTATGTATGTATGTATGTATGATGTATCTTGCTAATACACTAAGTTATGCATATTTCAGAACCATGTATTTCCTCTGCCCCACTCTGTACATACAAGACAAGCTCTCGTATGCTTGTAATTTCTCCAGATCTGACTAACGTCCCAACATTCATTCTGATTTCTGTTTGCCAACCACCTGCTTCCTTCTTACCTGTTTTCCTTTCTGACCTGGTAAACCCGCTAACCCAGTGTCTCCTTTGGGTCCTCTGGGGCCCTGGAACAAGACAGATATTCCGTAAACAATAATATTACAGTTAATAAACTTACCCATGTTGCAAAATTTAATTCAAATCTGAAAATGTAGGGCAAACTAGATATGGCAGCAGAGATCAGAACTGTGTCTTTTGCCAAATGTTTATGTTGAACAGCTGATGAAATGATTAGAAGCAGTGCTTTTCTGATGTAGAGGACCAACATTTTTATTGTTTCAGCATCTGGTACCATAGCTATGCCCATTGGCTACAACTGTTTCTTTCTTGGAAACTACACATAGAGAGTCAGCCAGTAGCTTATGGACCAGAACCAGTCCAGGGACGGTCACCTGCCCATTTCATATAGCACGGGCAGGTGAGGACTGAATTCTTTCTCCCCAAGTTTCCACTTCCAAATATTTTGGTATTTTTGCAGTTGACTATGTTGTAAATAGATCATCACTAGCAATGTTGTAAATGTTGCTGCTCTGTTCATTTATGGAAAGTAATAGGAATGTCTACAATAGTATGGACTTACATTTTCACAATTTATGGTGCAATTCTTCAAATTTAACTAGAAGAGTATAGGGAAAAATAGACTGCAGCAGCTCCCATATAACTTATTGATACACTGATATCCTAAAAGTGCTGCAGTATTTTCTCTCATTTTACTCAAATGCATATTACGTATTTTCTAATTAAGTTTTAATCTTTTAGCCTCTTTGTCTTGTAGTTGCTCAATTATTTGGGAGTGGGTCGACAGGCCAGTAGGCCATGATGCCTTGTGTTCATATGTGGTTTTACTGTATGTGTATGTTTTGTATGTTTTGCATGTTTTGATATGGTCAAAATTGACTAATCAATAAAGAATTGTTGTTTTGTTCTATTTTCTAATTTAATTTGGGGGTGTTGGTTTTATATCCCCTGACAGTAAGTTAAACATTACATATACATTTTGGATCATACCAAATGACAAAATATTCATAGGACTGTTTATATATGTATTATTATTATGCTTATATACTCCGATTTTTCTCTCCACAAGGAGACTCAAAGTCGCTATGTACTGTCTCAGAAACTTAGAACTCAGTGCTTACAGGAAATCCTGGCAGGCCCGGCTTACCATCTGGACCCTAGAAAATGCAAGAACAAAACACATGAGGACATCTCACCCTGGTTAAACGGAGCATGTAGTGTCTGGGTTATCTGCTATTTGTGAACATCAGATAACTTCTTAATGTGGAATTAATCGACATCTCTCTCACTATTGGGCTACTGTAATACATACATAATCCTATTGGTGTAGCTGATTATGTAGGTCATTATCAGGCATACACTGTTTAGCCAAATTCAAGAATAGTGATTGGGTTGCAATAATATTGATGATTGGCCATGTCCAGGTCAATATTATGGCCAATCATCAATATTATTGCAACCCAATCACTATTCTTGAATTTGGCTAAACAGTGTATGCCTGATAATGACCTACATAATCAGCTACACCAATAGGATTATATACCATGAAAAATTTCAGCAGTGCCGAACTCACTGAAAAATAATTCCTATGCCATTGTTGCATACCTGATGAAGAGGGCCACCATTTAATTCTGCTCATTGGTTACAATTGTTTCTCTCCTAGAAATTCAATGGGATCTGGCAGCCAATAGCTTATTGGCCACTTCCAGTCCTGGGCCACCAGTCATAGGGCCCATACAGATAGGCCCATATCCTGGGACCTATCCAAATGACGCCCCGGTAAAAATGAATTGATTTGGAATAACTGAATTAATTAAATACCCCATTAGATCTGGGCCTTCCTGAAAGCCCTGGGTCTAATGGTGTATTGGGCATGTGGGGATTCACCCCCGGGTAGTTCACAGACCAACTGGAACTCACCTTTAAGGCCTTGCATGGTCTGGGGCCGATGTACCTGAGGGACCGCCTCACCCCCTACCAACCCCAGAGATCCCTCCATTCTGAGGACCAAGATCTATTGGAAATTCCCAGTGTCAAGACCTTGCGTCTAACAGCAACCAGATGCAGAGCCTTTACAGCAGTGGCACCATCACTTGGAATACTCTGCCACCTGAAGTCCGTGCCTTGCGGGATTTATCAGCTTTCTGCAGGGCATGTAAGGCATATCTATTTCGACAGGCCTTTGATTTCTGATTGTTTTTAAATTGTTTTAAATTGTTTTTAAATTGTGTTCGATTTTAGCCTGTTCTTGTAAGCCGCTCCGAGCCCCAGGGGAGTGGCGGCATATAAGTTTGAATTATAAATAAATAAAATAATAAACTACCCAGAGGTGATTCTTCACAACCATTTTGCACCTTTTGGGTTCCTGGAGCCCAAAGGTGTGGGATGGCACTCCCCCCCTCCCCACAAGCCCCTTAAAGCAACACTTAAAATTTTAAAAAACTTACCCAGCCACCTTACATTCTTCTGGCACATAGAAATGACATGCCAGAAGATCGGACGGGGGGAGGGGGGGAAGCAATTTTTCTCTTCACTCCTGTCTATGCGCCAGGAGGATGCAAGGACCACCTTAATAGCAGCCAGGTAAGTTTTTTTAAAATTTTAAGTGTTGTTTTGGGGGGCTTTGGGGAGATTGCATGACATCCTGGTAGTTACTGGGATGGCATGCAAACACCTCCCCACCTCCCAGGAAAGCCCGGGTTTTGGGGTGGGGTGGGGACAGAAATGCACACTAAAGTGGGTTTTACTTGCCTGTCTGGAACCAGGGGCGGCTCAACCCATTATGCAAAGTAAGCATTTGCAGTATAGTTGATTTTGCCCAGGGGCACTCTTGAGGCACTCTTGGGGGAAAATAGACCTTGACATATGTGAGTTGTAGTTACTGGGATGTATAGTTCACCTACAATCAAAGAGCATTCTGAACTCCACCAATGATGGAATTGAACCAAATATGGCACACAGAACTCCCACGACGAACAGAAAATATATATCAGTGATTGGTTGGGGGGGGGGGGCAAAATACTGTTTGCTTACCATTGAAAATCACCTAGGGCCGCCTCTGTCTGGAAGTAACCTGAGTAGCACTGATTTAAGGGACATTCTAGTTCAGCAAAGTCTGTCTCTCAGGCTGCATCTACATTGCCCTATAATCTCAGGCTGCATCTACACTGCCCTATAATTCAGTTTCAGAATGTGGATTAACTGCATTGATCTGGATTATAGGGCAGTGTAGACTAATATAATCCAGTACAATGCAATTAACCCACATTCTGAAACTGTATTATAGGGCAGTGGAGATCCAACCTCTCTTTCTCTCAGCATCAATCATATATGGCCATGTAATGGAATTGCCATTCATCCTTGCCTCTACTTTCACCCTCCCATATTTATCTATGTCAGTCAATGTAAAACGAACAAATGACTATATAAATACTGTATGTACACACCACAGTAACAAGACTTAAGTGCAAAAATAATCAGAAAATGCAGAACAATTTTAAAGAACAATTAACTCAATTTAATAATGATAGAAGTTTGATTATCAAAGAGTAGAGTGGGAAGCAACAGTAAAGAAAGAAGGAGAACAGTCCGTTGCGTGTGCAAGTGCAATACATCTCCCACAGCCAACCCAAGAAGTACACTCACACATGATGTGGGATGAACAATGGCCACAACTCATTTATTGATAACAGGAACAAGGGTTGGCAGCCAAGCATGGGTCCTGGATCATGATCGGGCAGCCCAATACTGCCCGATCCCGCACACATCAGGGTGCCACCGGCGCAATACCGGGCAAATGCAACTCGGCACCCCTGGGACCACCGGGCGTCCCCCCTAACCGCTAGGGGGGATACCAAACCAGATCCAGGGCCCATGCCCCACGCCAACAAGGAGTTGTGACAAGGAGCACAAAACAAACAAGTAACTGTCAACCAGAACCATGACAAGGTAAACACCAACAAAATTAACTGCCAATGAAAACATAAACCGCATGCAGGGTGGGTGGGATGGATCAGCTGTTGCAGGCCAAGTGCCTGCTGGGGAGCCTTGGGCAGCCTTTTGAAGGCTGTCCAGAAGGAGGGAGAGGTCAGCTCAGGCCTCACCCACGGTGGACGTGGTCAATTGGCCATTGGCCCATTGACCCGCCGGCGGGAATCCTTCCCGCCATCAGAGGGGGCTTCTGGGAGGAAGAAGCCCCCCTCAGGCAAGAATGGCGGTGGGGGACGCCCTGCACCGCAACTTCTTTGGCCCGGTAAGTCGGGCCATGCTTTTTATTATAAACACTTAAGTGAAAAGAGTCGTCTCTGGTTGCTTCTGAACACCCCAGCAAGTGAGAGTCCAAAAGTGGCAGGCCCAAACCCAGCACCTCAATTCATGGGTGATACCAGATGAGAGACTCCCCCCTGGGCTCTCAGAAGACTGGGCGACTTGGAAGGCGCTGAACAGACTGCGCTCTGGCACCACGAGATGCAGAGCTAATCTTAAGAAATGGGGCTACAGGGTGGAATCCTCGGCATGCGAGTGCGGAGAAGAACAAACCACTGACCACCTGCTGCAATGCACCCTGAGCCCTGCCACATGCACAATGGAGGACCTCCTTGCGGCAACCCCAGAGGCACTCCAAGTGGCCAGATACTGCTCAAAGGACATTTAACCAAATACCAAATTTGCAAAATCTGTGTGTTTTTTTTCCTTTTTCTTTTTAATCTGTGTGTTTGTTTTGCTCTGTTAGAATTGTAATACAATGGTTGCTGATGACACGATAAATAAATAAATAGTGAAAATTGAGGAATAAAGAGGCCACAATATTTATTGGCAGGAGTACAAAGTTTACTTTGGCACATCTAAGAAGAAAATATTGAAAGAAAGAGAACCAAAGCTTCAAAGACTTTCCTTTAAAATGCCATGAAATTATACAAATAAATCTGTAACGCATAACACTGCCGTTTCAGTGTAATACTCACTGACAGTTAATTGAAAAATCTTCCAGATTCTGAGAAACACAGTCTTTACAAAGCAGGCCAGATCTGATTTTGTACAACGACTGTGCAGAGACATAATGTCAAATGAGAAATCTTTAAAGAAGCTTCAGCTTATTACTCTGCCTTCTTCAAGGAGAAACAAGCAAGAACACTGTATCAGATATCACAATTACAAAAGATCAGGCAGAAGGTCTGTAGTAAGTGCTGATACCACTTATAATGGAGGGAATCGGGCAGCGTGTAGTATCACACTTCCCTATTCCCAGTAAGCTAAAATTCTGTAAATTATTCTAGTTTATTGATGCATCCAAAGTGTCCAATGTGTTACCATGACTACTAGACAGAATGAATTATTCGTTCTCCTGGTCATTTATTCTGCTTTCATTTGGGATGTCTTCACATATGAAAATTGCATCAGATTTTGTTACTTGAATTTATCAGTTTGAATCTTCAGAAATGTCGAAAATAAAAAACATTTCCTCTATATGTTGTGAATACATTATATAGGACAGCAATGTTTAGTTTACTAAGCTTCTGGATAAATCAACTACCTGTACTATCTTTCGGTGGTTAAATAATAAATGATCCAGCCATACACATAGATAGATATTAGGCTTGGTTGATCGTGTTCGTTAGTTTCTAAACTCGTTATGAATTCGTATTTAAATTAGCTTTCGATCCAATATCGAGCCATGCAGGAATAGTGTGAGGAGTAATTAAGAATCGAAACAATTTTTCCAATTTTCGTAATTATTTTCGTATGTATTATTATATTATATTATTATATTATATTATTATTGTATATTATATTATTATAATTGTATATTATTATATTATTATATTATTATTATATTATATGTTATAATTGTATGTTATTATATTATATTAATATAATTGTATATTAAAGCACCCCTGACAGATGGCCATCTATTCTTAATAATAATAATAATAATAATATAATATATAATAATAATAGTTTTAAGCTGCTGGGCCAGGAAGACGTTTAGCTGGGTTAAGACAAGCCGTTTTAAAGCGTTTTAAAGACTGGATTCCTGTAAGTGCTGACTCCATTCTGACTTCGGATTGTTTTTGGATGGACATCTCATTCTGACTTAATCTTCTGCTTTTGGACGTGCTATGGGCTTGGGACAGTTTTTTGATAATATAATAATATATAATATAATATAATATAATATAATATAATATAATATAATATAATATAGTTGTTGTTAGTTTTATCACACCAACAGTCAACAACAGAGGGAGAGGGAAACTTCAGAAGTTCCCCCTGTCCCGTTTGGAGGTTTTTTTCGCGTATTGCGCAATCGTGTCCGCCGTTAACGAATCAATTCGTATATTTACGAAATTTCGTAAATATCGAAATTTTAAAATTGGAAATTTCGGAAATCCTATCAGATTAGAAATGCGGGAGCCCCTTAATTACAAAACGAGTTTAGAACCCATTTTTTTTTCTTGATCAACCAAGCCTAATAGATATATATGATTCACACACACACACACTTAAAGTATTATAGATGTGAAAGGGACTCCTAAATATATGTTGCATGTTCCAGAGTAGGCAAACCAGACAATCTCTACGTCAACACTGTCAAAGAAACATCAAGAAATACTGTTTACCCACAAGCATAAAGACATTACATATATTAGAAACCAGCACTTTCTAATTACTTTATTTTCCATATCACCAGACTGGGCCACAGCAACGCGTGGCAGGGGACCGCTAGTAATGCATAAAATAAAGTTTCAGAGAGTTCTAATTGCTCTCCATCTCTGCTTCCCTTAAACCACCCAAGTGTCTGTTTGACAGCCCAATCAGCTGATCAGCTATTTCAGGCATTTAAAAAGCACACTTGTGTTGGAGCAGTCTACTCAGGGGGAGGGAAGGAAAGCACATGTTTTGCATGACTGCAGGAATATACGGACATGCAAAGGTGCACAATTTTGGGGCGCAATCAGGTTTTAAGTGCACCTTTTAAAAATATGTTTTTACCTCTTAACCTGATCCCTCACACACTTTGGCTTTTAACTTTTAACCCCGTTACGTCCAGGTTTTACAGCATGTGTAGAAGTGCCCACAGAGTATATCGTAGCTTTAGTGTGGTCTAAGATTTTGAGAAGAAACATTAACAACCTCAGATATGCAGATGACACCACTCTGATGGCCGAAAGGAGGAGCTGAGGAGCCTTCTAATCAAGGTGAAAGAAGAAAGCGCAAAAGCTGGGTTGCAGCTAAACATCAAAAAAACCAAGATTATGGCAACAAGAATGATTGACAACTGGAAAATAGAGGGAGAAAATGGAGGCCGTGACAGACTTTGTATTTCTAGGTGCAAAGATTACTGCAGATGCAGACTGTGGCCAGGAAATCAGAAGATGCTTACTTCTTGGGAGGAGACCAATGTCCAATCTCGATAAAATAGTAAAGAGTAGAGACATCACACTGGCAACAAAGATCCGCATAGTCAAAGCCATGGTATTCCCTGTAGTAACCTACGGATGTGAGAGCTGGACCTTAGGGAAGGCTGAGCGAAGGAAGATCGATGCTTTTGAGCTGTGGTGTTGGAGGTAAGTTCTGAGAGTGCCTTGGACTGCGAGAAGATCCAACCAGTCCATCCTCCAGGAAATAAAGCCCGACTGCTCACTGGAGGGAAGGATACTAGAGACAAAGTTGAGTACTTTGGCCACATCATGAGGAGACAGCAAAGCCTAGAGAAGAATTATGCTGGGGAAAGTGGAAGGCAAAAGGAAGAGGGGCCGACCAAGGGCAAGATGGATGGATGGCATCCTTGAAGTGACTGGACTGACCTTGAAGGAGCTGGGGTGGTGACGGCCGACAGGGAGCTCTGGTGTGGGCTGGTCCATGAGGTCACGAAGAGTCGGAGACGACTAAACGAATGAACAACAACAAAAGAAAGAAAATGATTGGAATCTCCACTCAATCATGAAACCCATTGGGTGACATTGAGCAAGTTACACTCTTTCAGCCTAAAAGGAAGGCAATGCTAAACTCTGAACAAATCTTTCCAAGAAAGCTTGAAGCCGCACTTAAGCAACACAAACAACAAACTCAGGAAGCAATTGTAATAAATCTCAACGAATTTGAAAGAAGTTAGTAGAATTAGTACATGAGGATCACAGAAAGTTAAATAAACAAAACATTATTTTATTTAAGACATACTCACTGGAGGCCCGACAAGTCCTTTGATTTCAGAAATGTTGAACGTTACGTCGGAAGCATTGAGCCAAGACTGGAAAGGATATAGAAAAATAAATTTGTTGTTTTTCTAGAATGCTTACACATTTCTAGAACTGCCCAGAAAGCATGATTAGTACTACTTACTATGAGAGCATCTCTTATCTGAAATAGTTGGGACCAGATGTGTTTAGGATATATATCTATATAAATAAAAATGTAATGTTCGTTGTGGTATTAACAGAACTCAAAAACCACTGGGGCAATTGGCACCAAATTTGGACACGATACACCTAACAAGCCAATGTATGTTCTCCACTCAAAAAAATTGATTTTGTCATTTGGGAATTGTAGTTGCTGGATTTATAGTTCACCTACAATCACAGAGCATTCTGAACCCCACCAACGATGGAATTGAACCAAACTTGGCACATAGAACTCCCAAGACCAACAGAAAATACTGGAAGGGTTTGGTGGGCAGTGTCCTTTGGTTTTGGAGTTGTAGTTCACCTACATCCAGAGATCACTGTGGACTCAAACAATTATGGATCTGGACCAAACTCTACATGAATACTCAATATGCCCAAATGTGAACACTGGTGGAGTTTGGGGAAAATAGAATCTTGACATTTGGGAGTTGTAGTTGCTGGGATTTATAGTTCACCTACAATCACAGAGCATTCTGAACCCCACCAACGATAGAATTGGGCCAACCCTCCCACACAGAACCCCCATGTGGGCCACAGCAACGCATGGCAGGGGACGGCTATATTATAATAAAATAAAAAATGTAATGTTCATTTATGGGATTAACATACTCAAAAATGGACGAATTGTATCTTTTAGATTGGATTTTATAGAGTTATATATGTGGTAACGAGCAATTTGAATTGTTTTCAAAAATGAACTGGAAAAGAAGGATACAAATATTTAAAAATAATTTTGTGCACGCAAAAATAATATTTATTTTATTTTATTTTTTTTTTTTTTTTTTTTTTTTTTTGTTGCTGCTCGTACATTGAACCATCAAAAAAAAAAGGAAATGGTGTCTTGGTCCATTAAACAAGATCACATCAGCCAACGCCAAGAGTGCCGAATTTTAAAATAGAAGAAGAATTTTTTTTGTTTGTTTTTTTTTTTGGTGTTTTTTTTTGTGGAAGTCATTTTTTTTTTGTTTTTTTTTTTGTGTTTTTTGTGTATTTTTAGAATTTTTACTACATGTTTAGGCCATTTTTTTTTTTTTTGTTTTTTTTTTTTTTTTTTTTTTTTTTTTGTTTTTTCTTTTTTTTTGTTTTTTTGGGTAAGCAAAATATTTTTTTTGGATTTAATCAGATTCTGGGAAAAATAAGGGGGGGCGGGGGGGGGGGGAGGCAGGAGGAGGGGAAAAGTGGAACAAAGACGGGAGGCACAGGAATGGGCCTTAAAAGAAAGAGGGTGAAATACTAGGAAATAGAAATCTAGAAAACAAGAAGTGAACACCACAAATAAAAAACCGCTTTACACCCCATAATCACAACCACCAAAACAACCAAAAAAAAACCCCCCCCACACACCAAAAACACTGGCTCCCAAAAGACACCACATGCACTACTCGGTGGGGCTGGGGGGCGGTGTGGAGCTGGTTATGACAAGCAGAAAAAAACGAAACATAAGAAACGTCCCCAAGGCTGAAAAAAATGTGATTTCTAAGAAGGCAAACTGATATTGCCTTCCCTCTCTTTCTCCTTCCTTCCACCCTTTCATCCTTCCTTCCCTCTTTCCTCCCTCCCCCCCCCCACCCCCTTCCCCCCCTCCCCCCCCCCCGCTCAAGATACTTTAATGCCATCTTCCCTCTCCTTTTCTCTCCCCCCCCCCCCCCCCCCCCCCCCCCCCCCCCCCATCCCCCCCTCCCCCCCCCCCCCCCCTCCCCCCAATGGATTCTAAGAAGCAAACTGATTTCCTTTGCTTTCCTCAAAACATAGTTAATCATTTTCCTCAGTAGATGTGTTTTCATTATGAATGCAGTACACTTTATCCTCAAAAAACACAACTCTAGCAAGAAATATGTGGCACAAATGAATAATCAGAAAAGAAAATTTCAAAGCTAAAAAACCAAGTTGTGATTACTTTACCCTATCTATCCAGTTAGATGCATAACTCGCTCTACAGTTCTGTTGCTCTGGTATTTTTCATATATACTTATTTCATTAAAGCAACTTTGCAATTTTAGCAAACTTTGGTGATTTTTTATTTAAAAAACCCTAAATTTTAATTGCTGTCAGGGGAGACTGGGAGAGAAGGATACTTCCACTTCCTAAAATTATGTCAGTGCTGGCATACGAGCAGGTGGACCATATCGCGCAAAGAAAGTACCCAAACCGGGATGTGATCTGGGGTTATCAGCTTGTCATAGGGAGTGTGGGATCGGCAATGAGTTGTGTCAGGTGATAGGAGCTGAGCTTCTGCTCAAATCTTGAGGTAGAAGCATTGGCAGTTTGAAATTTTGTAATAGCTCCTAAAGCTACAAATGATTTTGCAAGTAACAATATATCCTTAGCACTAGTTAAATACTGTATATATTCGAGTATAAGCCTAGTTTTTCAGCCTTTTTTTTTAGGCTGAAAAAGTCCCCCTCGGCTTATACTCGAGTCAAGGTTATTTATTATTTTACCTCTATTATTATTATTATTATTATTATTACATTTATTATTTTACTCTATTTATTTATCATTTATCATTTTACTCTATTATTGTTGTTATTACTACATTTATTATTTTACTCTATTTATTATTGTTATTATTACGTTTATTATTTTGCTTTATTATTATTGGAAGGATATGTAAGCACATTTACATTGAACAAGGTTAGAGTAATGGTTTAATCAGAGTTTAATCTGATATTACAATTTTATGTAAATATTTTATTATTGTTTTTCCATAGTTTTTATTGAAGTTTTTTGAGTTGAGTATACATCGAGAAGGTGCCAATCATCGACATAACTTCGATTAACATAAAAAGGGGAAAGTATCTATTTCCAGAAGGGGAATAATAGGAAGAAAGGAGGAGGAGGAAAAGAGAAGGAGGAAAAAAAAGTGCCGGTGAAAAGGAGTGTAATAGATGGAGGGTGCAGAGTGAAGTTAGTACTTTTGTTTACTGATTTACTCCAAGAGGTGTTGTTAGTTATTAGTGGTTTCTTCTTTTCTTCTCTTTCTTCTATCTATATCTACTTGATATTGAAATGTTCTTTGACCGGAGACCAGTCTGTCTTGTTTTCATCAGTTGTTTGTGCATTCTTCAAGTATTCTGTTAAAACGTCCATGTACATTATATCTAATATTTTCAGCAATTCGTCTATCGTTGGCATTTTTTGTTTTTCCATTTTTTTGGCTGCTACTATCCTCGCCGCCGTTGTCATATGGAAGAAAAGTTTGTCTTTGTTTTTTTTCAATTTCAAAGTCTAAGATACCCAGTAAATAATATTCCGCTTTCTTTTTTTTTCTTATATCCAAGATCTTGCTTATTACTCCGTGGACCTCTTTCCAAATTTTTTAAATTTTGTCACATGTCCACCATAAGTGGAAAAAGGTACCCTTCTTTCTTTGACATTTCCAGCACGTATCAGGCACATTTTTGTGGTATTTTGCTAATTTACTAGGAGTGATGTACCATTGGTACATCATTTTAATCCCATTTTCCCTCAAATCATAGGAGTTTATCCACTTTAA
This sequence comes from Anolis sagrei ordinatus, assembly GCF_025583915.1. NCBI lineage: Eukaryota > Metazoa > Chordata > Lepidosauria > Squamata > Anolidae > Anolis > Anolis sagrei. The sequence continues at coordinate 59,596,183 of NW_026847660.1, read as the reverse complement.
TTTGGTCTTCCAGATCTTCTCCCATTCTGTTGTTCCGATTGTATGTCCTAGATTCGCCGTCCATTTCAATGTGCAGTTTTTGATTCGATTTTTCTCCGTCTTCCAATCTAAAAGAATTTTATACAGTTTGGTAATCCCCTTTTTTTCCGAAAGCATAACTTTTTCCCAGTATTTATCGCCAGTTTCAAAACCTATTTTTTTATCTTTGTTGAAAGCTTCGTAAAGTTGTCTATATTGAAACCATGATAGTTCACCATGTGTTGCTCTTAATTCCTCCAGGGTTTTGATTGTGTATGCTTCTCTATTTTTCTTTAAGATATCTTTGTATCGGGGCCACTTTTACCAACCCAATTCTTTTCTTTGCGTAGCTTTGAGGGGTGATATCCATAGGGGTGTTTTTTTGATAAAATTTGGCTTTGTATTTCTCCCAAACTTTAATCAACAAAGATCGAATGAAATGATTGCCAAAATTCTTTTCGATGTTCCTTTTAGCGTACCATAAATAGGCATGCCACCCACTTTGGAGGTCATGCCCTTCCAGCACTAGATCTTTAGTAATATTTTATTATTTATTTATTTAAAACTGTTATATCCCAATCTTCTCTACCTCCATAGAGGGACTCAGACCTACTTTAACTTACTGATGCCTCAATTAATGTAATTGTATTGGTATCTATGTTTATTTTGAAATTGATCAGTAGCTGCTGCATTTCCCACCTTCGAGTCAATCTGTTTTCCTAGTTATTTGTGGTAAAATTAGATGCCTCGGCTTATATTCAGGTTGGCTTATATTCAAGTATATATGGTAATACTTACCTTTGGAATAGCTATAACAGGACCTGGTGGTCCAGGAGGACCTGGTGGGCCCACAACTCTAGCACCATCTTGCCCTGCTTCACCCTATTTCAACAGAAGAATATTTTTGTTCTTAAAATGGCTATTTCTGTATAACTGATATCCAAATTAATATTCATTGATAATAAATGGCATTACATTATTTCTTACCTTGGAACCTGGGTCACCTTTATCTCCTTTGGGCCCCTGAATTGAAAAGTCAGCATTAATTGTAGGAAAAGAAGATTCATAAAGGCATCAAGAGTAACATAGACTGCATTTGTTGAAATCCTTCACATTTCACACTTTCAAGGGGCACTTGAAAGAGTAAGTATATATAAGTTTTCTGAAATGCAACATTCTCTCTTTGAATCTTAAGAATGCTATCCGCCCCTCACTCAAATCTCTGTCCCCAAATCCCCCACCTAAACTAAATTTCAATTGTTCATTTCTAACGCTACAGTTTAAATATTGCATGAAGAACCCTCTTGCATACTGTAATGAACTCATACCTTTTCTTCGTAGGCCACAGCCTGGAAGTCAGTGAGCTGGCCTCCATGTTGGGAAGGCAGCTCAGGATGGCAGACATGATGGTATAGGCAGAGAGGCAAGGGGAGGAGTCAGTTAACTCCTGATTGGTTCAGACCCCAAGGGGAGGAGTTGAAGGAGAGTGTAAATAGGCTGCCATTTCTGACAGAAGGGAGAGAGAAGGATTTGATCTAGCAGAGAAAAGCTTAGGATTTCAGACAGGGAGAAGAGAGTTTCTTAGTGAGCTAGGAATTAGCCTGTTAGGGAATAATTAAAGAGCAAGTGCTTCTGTATAGTTTGACTAGGGCAGTCAAAGTGAAGGCTTGTTTACTTGTATTAGGACAGAATACAAGTGGGTTTATTTCCCTAAAGGTCAGAGTAGTCCAGGGGAAACCTAGATACTCTGGAAGGCAGCCAGGGGTGGCTGGTCAAAGAAACGCACTGTTACATATTACAGGATAGTGTGAGGAAAGTAGCTCATGTTAAGGAAAAGTTACTCCTTCTAAAGAAACCATTTGCTTAATAAGTCTGTGCTTCAGAAACAAACTACGCGTATGTACCTCTCAGTAGTCAGTTGTTTGCTTCAAATACTTCAATAAACCTGTTCTCTAGTTTACTGTTAATCTGCCTCAGCCTTGTTTCATCATATAAGGTTAGATCCAGTAAGCCTCCACATCTCTACAGTTCAGTCACCAGAAAGGGAGCCAAAAGGAAGAACCGGTGTATAGGGACATTTTACCTCAAGTACAACAACACGACAATTCCTCAAACTGTAATTTGGGGTGGTGGCAGCAAACCTATCATTACACACACATCGTTCTCTCTCATTACCTGTAATTCCCTCGTATATTTCTTACAGTGGTGGCAGCGGTGGGATTGAAAAGAAAGGTTCCCCCCTGTCACATGCAATAATAGACCCAATATTCCTTTACACATACGTACTTCATCACCAGGGCGCCCTGCAACACCAGGAAATCCTGGCCTTCCTTCTGGACCTTCTTCTCCCTGGTTAAATAAAAACAACAAATATTAACAACATTGACATTAGATTTATTTTAATACTCTGCATGCTATGTTCTGCTTTTTGCAACTTTTTTATTTAGAGGTCCCTGTGATTTAGGTCAAAGCTATAGATTAGAACTCTTGCCTATACCATATGTGAGTTTCCAAGTAACTGTTACTAATCAGGAAACAAGGTATGTGGGCTCATGCTGGAGAAGAATGAGAAGAATGAGCATCTATAAATTAGCCTCACCCTCAATAAAATAAAAACTCAAAGAAAATCCTGTTGACATAAACTTGTTGGAATCCTACCATTTTCTGAGGATAATCTTTGCTTCTTATTTGGTGACCTCTAACTTTTTATGAGTTCAAGAGTGGTTGGAGTAAGAACACTAGCATGCCTATACTCAGTAATTGTCAATTTGCATGTTTAGGGGTGTCAAACTCATTTTCATCAAGAGACCCATCAGCCTTATGGTTGCATTTAAAGGATCATTGTATCCATGGACAGAGAATCAGTGGATAAATATTATAATACTAGCTATACCCATCACACATTGCTGTGGCCAATCTTCCCTCCCTCTTTCTCTCCTTCTTTCTTTCTCTCCTTCCTTCCCTCCCTCCCTCTTGCATACTCAGCAGCAGAGTATGCATGCCCAGTGTGGAACACATCTCACCACACTAAAACAGTGGATGTGGCTCTTAATGAGACATGCCGCATTATCACGGGGTGTCTGCGCCCTACACCACGGGAGAAATTACACTGCTTAGCCGGTATTGCACCACCTGACATCCGCCGGGAAGTAGCAGCCAATAGTGAAAGGACCAAGGCAGAGACATCTCCAGCTCATCCCCTGTTTGGGTATCAGCCAGCACGTCAATGACTTAAATCTAGAAATAGTTTTCTAAGATCTACAGAGACACTCGCTGGAACACCTCAGCAAGCGAGAGTCCAAAAGTGGCAGGCTCAAACCCAGAACCTCAACCAATGGCTGATACCAAATGAGAGACTCCCCTGGGCACACAGAGGACTGGGCGACTTGGAAGGCGCTGAACAGACTGCGTTCTGGCACCACAAGATGCAGAGCCAACCTTCAGAAATAGGGCTACAAAGTGGAATCCTCGACATGCGAGTAGTGGGGAGAGGAGCAAACCACTGACCACCTGCTGCAATGCAACCTGAGCCCTGCCACATGCACAATGGAGGACCTTCTTGCAGCAACACCAGAAGCACTCCAAGTGGCCAGATACTGGTCAAAGGACATTTAATCAACTACCAAATCACAAATGTTGTATTTTGTCTGTTTGTTTGTTTTGTTCTGTTAGAAATGTAATATATTTGACTGGTTGGCCTGACACGACAAATAAATTCCTCCCTCTTTCCTTTTTCCTTCCCTTTTTTTCTTTCCTTCTCTCCTTCCTTCCCTACCTCTTTCCTTCCTTCCCTTCCCCTTTTCTTTCTTCCTTTCTTCCTTCTCTACCTATTATTGGACTGCAACTCCCAGCAGTCATCCTGATCGATCTATCTACCTACTATCTATCTCTATCTAATCTATATATCTTATCTATCTGGAGGATTGCTGGAATATGGCATGAAAATGGATGTCTATGGGATCTGTGGATGCTCTAGTTCAGTGGTTCTCAACCTGGGGTCCCCAGATGTTTTTGGCCTTCAACTCCCAGAAATCCTAACAGCTGGTAAACTGGCTGGGATTTCTGGGAGTTGTAGGCCAAAAACATCTGGGGACCCCAGATTGAGAACCACTGCTCTAGTTCCATCCAAAGCCATTATATGGTTGAGGTAAGGAGACTGGTGACCTCTATATGTTCCTCAAAGTGGCTTAAAGTGATTGAATATTATAACAACATTTTAATGCTGGATACCAGACCTTTGATCATTTTAGTTGCCCTCCCCCGGACACTTTTCGGCTTGTCAATATCTCTTTTAAACTGTGGTGCCTAGAATTGGGCACAGTATTCCAGGCGATATCTAACCAAAGCAGAATAAAGACGTGCCATGACTTCCCTTGATCTAGACACTATACTTCTTTTGATGCAGTCCAAAATCCCATTGGCTTTTTTGGCTGTTGCATCATGTTCAACTTGTTGTCCACAAAGACTCCAAGATCCTTTTCACATGGACTATTGTCAAGTCAGGCATCCTGTAGCTTTGCATTTCATTTTTTTTCTGCCTAAGTGTAGCATCTTACATTTGTACTTGTTGAAATTCATTTTGTTAGTTTGGTCCAGTGTATAAATTTTTATTTAAAGTCTGACCTTTAAACCAGGTGAGCCTTCTACTCCAGGGTCCCCTTTTTCTCCCTGGAAAACAAACATATGAAGTAAAATAATAAAATTTTACAGTACAAACTCCACCTAACAAAGTTGAACATTATGATTAATAAACAGTTGAACTCTCTTATATGCAGTAACAAGAGCTTAAGAAAGGGCCAATATCACCAACATTTCCTGATGGTCCAATGGGCGGTGGTCAGGTTGTTAACTGGGGCTCCTTAAAGGGAGCGGTCAACCCTCCTGTTCAAGGAGCTCCACTGGCTGCCATTCATTTTCCGGACCCAATTCAAGGTGCAGGTTCTTACCTACAAAGCCCTGAACGGTTTGGGACCCGCCTACCTGCGTGACCGCATCTCTGTATACGAACCCACACGATCTCTTCGATCATCTGGAGAGGCCCTGCTCATGCTCCCACCTGCATCGCAAGCGCGATTGGGGGGACGAGAGAGAGGGCCTTTTCGGTGGTGGCCCCCCGACTCTGGAACTCACTTCCTAAGGACATCAGGCAGGCCCCAACTCTGGCAGTCTTTAGGAGGAGCTTGAAGACGTGGCTGTTCCAGTGTGCCTTCCCAGAATAATGATCCCATAGCACTTTGTCCTCCAAAGCACTTTACATTTTTTAAGGTCTGCTTGTATGTTTTCCACAAACGCCCCATCACTTTTTTGCCCATGTTCCAGCATTATTTTCAATTTTAATTTTACATTTGGCCTTCCCATAGTTTTTAATCGTGTGGTCTTATTGTTAATGTTGCATTATTGTATTGTCCATGTTTTATTTTAATTGCTTGTATTGTTGTTATTATTGCTTGTATTGTTGTATTTGGGCTCGGCCTCATGTAAGCCGCACCGAGTCCCTTGGGGAGATGGTAGCGGGGTACAAATAAAGTGTTATTATTATTACTATTATTATTAAAAAGAATGTTGCTTTGCTTAGATGAGTTAAAGGAAGGTACTAATAAACAAAGTTTGCTGATATTAAATACCAGTTTTAGGAGGCCAAAAGCAAATCTCTTTTTTTATGAAGGTTTGCTTGCCATTCCTGGTCTTGTTAAGAAACTGCTGAAACTGCTGAAAAGTATCCTAAAACTTTCAGAACATCTGAAGTTAGAGGTCGGTTAAGGGTCACTAGGGTCAGGCCTGTAGCCAGGATTTTGATTTGGGGGGGGGGGGGCGGAGTGGGAGGGGGGGCTGAGTTTGATTCGGGGGGGGGGGCTGAGTCTGAGTGAAAGAGGGTCTACCCTAGCAAACCTTTTGTATCATTACCCCAATACCCCCATGCATATGGGATATATTGAGCATGGTGATCAGATCATGATATGAATAAACATAACAGTTTAAAAAATGTACCAGTAAGGCCTTTTCGCAGACCACCATGAGAATTTGGGGGGGGGGGGGGCTGAAGGTACATGCCTGACTAGGGTGTAAACTTCCACCAGATTTTCAGCCTTGTTTGACCATGAAGGCATAGGAGAAGCCTTCTTTGAAACAAGAGGCAAACAAGAGATTAAGATCCTTTGGGGAGGCCCTGCTCTCCATCCCGCCACAGTCACAGGCGTGATTGGTGGGGACGAGAGAGAGGGACTTCTCAGTGATTGCTCCTTGGCTTTGAAACTCCCTTCCTGGCAAGATTAGATCAGCCCCCTCCCTCCTGTCCTTCAGAAGGATAGTAAAAACTTGGCTGTGGGACCAAGCTTTTGGGACAGTACAATAAGGCAGCAATACGAAAACTTACCATGCCAACCAGAGTTGATGCAGGGATGATTAAACAGTGGATTTTAATGTCGAGATAAACAATTTCAATGTTTATGTATGTGTATTTATGTCCTGGCATTGAATGTTTGCCATTTATATGTTGTGCTCCGTCCCGAGTCCCCTTTGGGGTGAGAAGGGTGGAATATAAATGCTTTAAATAAACAAATAAATATATTGTCGAAGGCTTTCATGGCCGGAATTAATGGGTTGTTGTAGGTTTTTCCGGGCTATATGGCCATGTTCTGGAGGCAATTTTTCTCCTGACGTTTCGCCTGCATCTATGGCAAGCATCCTCAGAGGTAGTGAGGTCTGTTGGAAGTAGGAAAAATGGGTTTATATATCTGTGGAATGACCAGGGTGAGACAAAGGACTTTTGTCTGTTGGGGCTAGGTGTGAATGTTTCAGCTGATCACCTTGATTAGCATTCAATGGCTTGGAAGTGCCTGGGGGGAATCTCTTGTTGAGAGTGATTTTATGTGCCTGTTTGTTTCCCCTCTGTTGTTTTGCTGTTGTAATCCTCTCACCTCTGCAGGAGTCTACCATGTACCATGCAGCTGTGGACAAGTCTACATAGGGACCACCAAACGCAGCGCCCAGACACGCATCAAGAAACATGAAAGGCACTGCAAACTACTCCAACCAGAGAAATCAGCCATAGCAGAGCACCTGATGAACCAACCTGGACACAGCATATTATTTGAGAACACAGAAGTGCTGGACCACTCTCACAACCACCATGTCAGACTACACAGAGAAGCCATTGAAATCCACAAGCATGTGGACAATTTCAACAGAAAGGAAGAAAGAAACCATGAAAATGAACAAAATCTGGCTACCAGTATTAAAAAACTCAAAAATTACAACAGCAAAACAACAGAGGGGAAACAAACAGGCACATAAAATCACTCTCAACAAGAGATTCCCCCCAGGCCCTTCCAAGCCAGCTGAAACATTCACAGGTAGCCCCAGCAGACAAAAGTCCTTTGTCTCACCCTGGTCATTCCACAGATATATAAACCCATTTTTCCTACTTCCAACAGACCTCACTACCTCTGAGGATGCTTGCCATAGATGCAGGCGAAACGTCAGGAAAAACCTACAACAACCCAACAAATAAATAAATAGGAAATTACTTCTACTCCAAGATCCCATGTCCTAAGCATACCTCATAGCAGTGGTTCCCAACCTTTAGTCCTCCAGGTGTTTCGGACTTCAATTCCCAGAAGTCCCAGCGAGCTTACCAGATGTTAGGAATTGTGAGAGCTGGAGTCCAAACACCTGGAGGACCAAAGGTTGGGAACCACTGCATGTTTGGGAAAATGTTATTTTACTTTTTTGTGGGAGCATGTACGTCACTCCAAGGTTGGGGAGAGGGGATAATGCAGCCTTCTAGCCTTCTACAGTTGCCCATCCCTGATTTAAAGTGGGAGAAGAGACACAGGCAAATGGTTAGTCCTGTTATCCAGATTTCCAGAGGAGGTCTAAACAGTGTTGTAGACATTGGTATTGTGTGCATTTCTGTGTACGAACCCACACAATCTCTTCAATCATCTGGAGAGGCCCTGCTTGCGCTCCCACCTCCCTCGCAGGCGCGATTGATAGGACCGAGGGAGAGGGCCTTCTCGGTGGTGGCCCCCCAACACTGGAACTCACTTCCAAAGGATATCAGGCATGCCCCAACATTGGCAGTCTTTAGGAGGAGTCTGAAAACGTGGCTGTTCCAGTGTGCCTTCCCGGAATAAAGAAATAACTCCTAGCAAAATGTCCTTACAAATGCACTTTAACTACTGGATTGTGTTGGACTGCGCCCCTCACTTCTTAAAACCCTCCTACCAGACATATTCTACCTTGTTTTTGCCCAGCGTTATTTTTTAAATTTAAAATTATTACATTTGGCTTGGCCATAGGTTTTTAAATCCTTTTGCGTTACTGTTATATGTGATTTATATTATTATGTATTGCATTGTATTGTTTTGTTTATTGCTTTTTTGTTTTATTGATGTGTTGTTGGGCTACGGCCTCATGAAGCCGCTCCAAGTCCCTTGGGGAGATGGTGGCGGGGTATAAATAAAGATTATTATTATTATTATTATTATTATTATTCTAAAAGTAAGCACCACTAGCTCAGCAAATTGATTGATCCCATTGCCAAATGACGGAAACACCAAGTTTAAAAAAGTGTTATAATTAAAATGTACACATTTAGAATTTGCTTGTTCAAAAGAGCAATTTGTCTACTGTCTAGCAATAGAGCTACAATTGGGTAGTTTCAGTTAAAAATGTGTTTTTTAATTCAGCTAATTTTAATTATGGGATGTTCTTTGAAAGCTTTGCAGTTTGAGGATCTGATGTCCATTAAAATTATAAGATAATTGGAATATAGATGAGGTGGCAAACTGAATTCTTGCAACAAGTACAAAAATGCTCTAATTAACAGAGAGTTTACTACATTTATTTACCTTTGGTCCCATTGGTCCTTGTTGGCCCATCTCACCAGCTGGACCCTATAAGAAAATGGTACAAATATTTAAACCTCAGGGGAGCGTGCTTGCTCCATCCATGTTCAACATCTACACAAATGACCAGCCACTGGCAGAAGGGACAGAGAGTTTCATCTATGCTGATGATCGTGCCATTACCGCTCAAGCAGGGAGCTTTGAGATGGTAGAACAGAAGCTTTCCGAAGCTCTAGGTACCCTTACTGCCTATTACAGGGAAAACCAGCTGATCCCCAACCCATCTAAAACACAGACATGTGCCTTTCATCTCAAGAACAGACAAGCATCCCGAGCTCTGAAGATCACCTGGGAAGGAATCCCACTGGAGCATTGCAGCGCACCCAAATACCTGGGAGTCACTCTGGACCGTGCTCTTACCTACAAGAAGCACTGCCTGAACATCAAGCAAAAAGTGGGTGCTAGAAACAATATTATACAAAAGTTGACTGGCACAACCTGGGGATCACAACCAGATACAGTGAAGACATCTGCCCTTGCGCTGTGCTACTCTGCTGCTGAGTATGCATGCCCAGTGTGGAACACATCTCACCACACTAAAACAGTGGATGTGGCTCTTAATGAGATATGCCGCATTATCACAGGGTGTCTGCGCCCTACACCACTGGAGAAATTACACTGCTTAGCCAGGTATTGCACCACCTGACATCCGCCGGGAAGTTGCAGCCAATAGTGAAAGGACCAAGGCAGAGACATCTCCAGCTCATCCCTTGTTTGGGTATCAGCCAGCACGTCAACGACTTAAATCAAGAAATAGTTTTCTTAGATCTACAGAGACACTCGCTGGAACACCTCAGCAAGCGAGAGTTCAAAAGTGGCAGGCTCAAACCCAGCACCTCAATCCGTGGGTGATACCAGATGAGAGACTCCCCCCTGGGCACACAGAAGACTGGGCGACTTGGAAGGCGCTGAACAGACTGCGCTCTGGCACCACGAGATGCAGAGCCAATCTTAAGAAATGGGCTACAAAGTGGAGTCCACACATGCGAGTGTGGAGAAGAGCAAACCACTGACCACCTGCTGCAATGCAACCTGAGCCCTGCCACATGCACAATGGAGGACCTTCTTGCGGCAACACCAGAGGCACTCCAAGTGGCCAGATACTGGTCAAAGGACATTTAATCAGCTACCAAGTTTGCAAAATTTGTGTGTTTTTATCTGTTTGTTTTGTTCTGTTAGAAATGTAATACAATGTTCTGGTTGCGGATGACATGATAAATAAATAGTGGAGCTAGCTTTCACAAAGCTCACAAGGCACAGCCCCAAACCCAGGTTTTTGGAGAGTGCAAGATTAGGTGTATGAGAGTCAGCATTGTGTAGTGATTTGAATATTGAGTTCCTGGTTTTATAAGACCCTTGATTGCTCTCAATACCATTTATTAGGTTTGTTTCTCTGTAATTGGGACTTCAAGGTAAAATGTAGATAACACCCAATACTATTTTCTCCTTTTCATCTAAAATTCAGAGAACTGTTTTAAATCAGGATCTGATGTCAGTCATGAATTGAGTTGAATACAGCCCTATACCCATGTATTGCAGTGCAGAGAAAGTTAACAAATATTTTTTCAATGTATTGTCGAAGGCTTTCATGGCTGGAATAACTGGGTTGTTGTAGGTTTTTTGGGCTATATGGCCATGTTCTAGAGGCATTCTCTCCTGACGTTTCACCTGCATCTATGGCAAGCATCCTCAGAGGTAGTGAGGTCTGTTGGAACTAGGAAAATGGGTTTATATATCTGTGGAATGTCCAGGGTGGGACAAAGAACTCTTGTCTGTTGGAGCTAGGTGGCCACATAGCCCGAAAAACCTACAACAACCCAACCTGATTTTTCCGGGATTTATAAAAATTAATTAACAATATTGCTAATTTAGCAATTTCCATCTATACCAGCTCAGTACAGGAAGTCCCCAAGTTACGAACAAGGTAGGTTCTGTAGGTTTTTTCTTAAGTTGAATTTGTATGTAAGTTGAAACATACAATTTTTGAAGTGCAAAACCTTTTTACCACTATGCAGGTCCACCAAACATGGAAGAAGGTGACTTTCTACATTTTTTATCTCCAACATTCCCCCTTTTGGGATTTTTAAATTTTAGCCATTAATTCAGGAGTTATATAACTTCTATAGAACATTTGGAGCCCCCGGTGGCACAGTGGGTTAAAGCGCTGAGCTGCTGAGCTTGTTGACTGAAAGGTCGCAGGTTAAAATCCAGGGAGCGGCATGAGCTTCCGCTGTCAGCCCCAGCTTCTGCCAACCTAGCAGTTTGAAAACATGCAAATGTGAGTAGATCAATAGGTACCACTCCAGTGGGAAGGTAACAGCACCCCATGCAGTCATGCTGGTCACATGACCTTGGAGGTGTCTACGGACAATGCCAGCTCTTCGGCTTAGAAATGGAGATGAGTACCAACCCCCAGAGTTGGATACGACTGGACTTAATGTCAGGGAAAACCTTATATAAATGGCAATATGTGCATACTTTACAAAAACACAACATGCACCTAATCTATGTATATAATAAAAGTCAGTATTTGTATGCGGAGGGAGGACGGTGTATGTGGCAGCTTTCTGATTGGCTGCCACTTTCACAGGCCACTGTGACCAACATGGGTGACAGACCTGGATCAAACTTGGCACACATAACCCCCATAACCCCCTTTACGTTCTGGTGAGGTTTAGGGGAGGATGGACAAAGTTTGATGGGATTTGTAGTACTTTCAAACCCATCGGTTCCCACAGACCACTGTGGCTCCCAACAAAGACCGATAAAGAGCAAACTTGGAACACAGAGCCCCCATGACCCACTCTACATCCTACTGCAGTTTGGAGGAGGGCAGACCATGGATGATGGGACTTGAAGTACCTCCACTCACTTCCCGAGACCGCTGCGACCCTCATCCAATGACCGAGCAAGACCAAACTTGGCACACATAACCCCCATGACCCCCTACATGCTGGTGAGGGTTGGGAGAGGACGGACAATGGATGATGGGATTTGTAGTACTTTCCCACCCTTCAGTTCCCACAGACTACTGCGGTCCCCAACAAACACCAAACTTGGCACACAGAGCCCTCATTGCCCACTCTACATCCTGGTATGGTTTGGAGGAGGATGGACCACGGATGATCGGACTTGAAGTACCTTCACTCACTTCCCAATACCGCTGCGACCCTCATCTAATGACTGATCAAGACCAGACTTGGCACACAGAGCCCCCATGACCCCCTCTACATCCTGGTGCTGTTTGGAGGTGGGTGAACCATGGACAATGTGACTCTCAGTACCTTCACTAACTTCCTGAGAGCACTGTGAGCCACATAAATGACTGAAAAAGACCACCTTTGCCACACAATGCCTTTCTCAATTTACCTGGGCAGCACTGGGTCCCCAAGCTACTATATTAATATTTAAGAATAAAGAATAGACTGCCATACCAGAAATAACCCCTGGAGAGCACTCCCTTGCACACACATCATGGGGGAGCTTTAATACAACATATGGTTTTATCTCAACTGCCTTTCTTTCCTTAATAGATTTTCACTGGTAAGAGGAAAGCTGGAAGCAGGAGTAGGGAAAAATCAAGAGGCTCACAAATAGAAAATTGGGTATTGATCCAATAAAATTCCATAAATGAGAGAAGGCAATTACACAGTCAAAGCCTTGTCTGAAAGACTCATAATTGGATTAAGAAAATCTAAAAGAATGATTGCCATTGCATCTGAAAGAATCTGTCTACGACACAACAGTATCTATGAACAGCTAAACGAGAGCTCTTGTCATAACAGCTGGCTTTAGTCAAATCCTCTTCAAAACCCACTTCTTTTCATCACCATCACTTGAAATAGATTTGCTTGAATAGCTTAGATGGGAAAACCTAGAGCTGCTTGAATTTGAATGGAATGATGTAATTCTTAATTCTGGTTCAGAACATAAACGTGATCATCTCCTCTTATTGTACGCTACTTTACCAGTCACTGTGTTCTCTTCCATTCATGCTATTCCCAAAACTGGACTGTGAATTGCTTTTGGAACTATGAAACAGGTTGGTGCTGCATCAATATTATCAATGATTAGACAACATCAAGGGAAATATGGGCAGTGTCAAGTCAAAATAGTCCAACTCCCCACAGATTATGCCTAAATGGATTTAGAACATTCCAAGTTCTCAGATATTAAAAACAAAACCCTATTATATTTACTTACGTTTTGCCCCCTGGATACTGGGATTCGAAATTCACTTGACAAGCCGGTGATTCCTGATCCTTCCATATCCTAATAAATATAAAGAAAGGTTATCTTATCTGTATCTTTACAGATCTTTTTTGGCCCCAGGTACATTTGCTCCCCCTCTCCCACAGTTAGATTCCAAGGTTGGGACCTCATCCAAGGTTTGTGCTAGACAATCCATTGAGATGTGGCGGCAAAAATAAACCAATGGGATTGTGGCCTGCATCAATAGGAGCCTAGTGTCTAGATCTAGGGAAGTCCTGCTCCCCATGCTCTATTCTGCTTTGGTTAGACCACTTTACCTGGAATATTGTGTCCCATTCTGGGCACCACAATTCAGAAGAGATATTGACAAGCTGGAATGTGTCCAGAGGAGGGCGACTCAAAGGATCAAGGGTCTAAACTGCATAGGGCTGGGCGGTTTCGTTTCGTTAATTCGTAATTCGTTAATAATTCGTTATTTTTTTTAATTACAAAACGATAACGAACCATTCTGGAGCAATTTTTTAAAAAAACGAATTTTTAAACACGTTTTGTAAATGCTTCGTATTTCGTTATTGTATTCGTTTCGTTATTGTTCTGAGGTCGTTATTATTTCCGCATGTCTGGGGCAAGTTTTTTGTTTAATTAGTGAAAAAAAATTATAATATCACACCAACAGTCAACAACAGAGGGAGAGGGAAGCTTCAGAAGTTTTTGGAGGTTTTTTAGCGTATTTCGTGGTCGCGTCCGCCATTAACGAATCGATTCGTTATTGTTTCGGAAATCGATTCGTTAATGTTTTGTAATTTTTTTTCACATTTACGAAATTTCGTAAATATCGAACTTTTTAAAAGGAAAATTTTGTAATTATTTAAAATATCGAAACAAAAAACCCCCCCAAATACAAATCGATTTTAGAAACAAATTTTTCCGTTGTTACCCAGGCTGCTGGAGAACAAGCCCTATGAGGAGCGGCTTAGGGAACTGGACATGTTTAGCCTGAAGAAGAGAAGGCTGAGAGGAGATATGATAGCCATGTATAAATATGTGAGAGGAAGCCACAGGGAGGAGGGAGCAAGCTTGTTTTCTGCTTCCTTGGAGACTAGGACGCGGAACAATGGCTTCAAACTACAAGAGAGGAGATTCCATCTGAAGATGAGGAAGAACTTCCTGACTGTGAGAGCCGTTCAGCAGTGGAACTCTCTGCCCCGGAGTGTGGTGGAGGCTCCTTCTTTGGAAGCTTTTAAACAGAGGCTGGATGGCCATCTGTCAGGGGTGCTTTGAATGCAATATTCCTGCTTCTTGGCAGGGGTTGGACTGGATGGCCCATGAGGTCTCTTCCAACTCTTTGATTCTATGATTCTAATGTCTATTATAATTGGGACTAACAATTTAGACCATCCAGTCCAACTCCCTGCCAAGAAGCAGGGAAATTGCATTCAAAGCACCCCCGACAGATGGCCACCCAGCCTCTGTTTAAAAGCTTCCAAAGAAGGAGCCTCCACCACACTCCGGGGCAGAGAGTTCCACTGCTGAACGGCTCTCACAGACAGGAAGTTCTTCCTCATGTTCAGATGGAATCTCCTTTCTTGTAGTTTGAAGCCATTGTTTCGCATCCTAGTCTCCAGGCCAGCAGAAAACAAGCTTGCTCCCTCCTCCTAATGACTTTTCTCTTATACATGGCTATATTGTCTCCTCTCAGCCTTCTCCAGGCTAAACATGCCCAGCTCTTGAAGCCGCTCCTCATAGGACTTGTTCTCCAGACCCTTGATCATTTTAGTCGCCCTCCTCTGGACACATTCAGCTTGTCAATATCTCTCTTGAATTGTGGTGCCCAGAATTGGACACAATATTCCAGGTGTGGTCTAACCAAGGCAGAATAGAGCATGACTTCCCTAGATCTAGACACTATGCTCCTATTGATGCAGGCCAAAATCCCATTGGCTTTTTTTTTTGCCGCCACATCACATTGTTGGCTCATGTTTAACTTGTTGTCCACGAGGACTCCAAGATCTTTTTCACACATACTGCTCTCGAGCCACGCGTCCCCCATTCTGTATCGTTGCATTTCATTTTTTCTGCCTAAGTGGAGTATCTTGCATTTGTCACTGTTGAACTTCATTTTGTTAGTTTTGGCCCATCTCTCTAATCTGTTAAGAGAGTTTTGGTTCATAAACGGAGACGCGGTCGGGCAAGTAGGCGGTTCCCAAACCGTTCAGAGCTTTGTAGGTCAAAACCTGTACCTTGAATTGGACCTGGAAAATAAACGGCAGCCAGTGGAGCTCCTTAAACAGGACGGTTGACCGCTCTCTGTAATTCGCACCAGTTAATAATCTGGCTGCCGCCCGTTGGACCAATTGGAATTTCCAGGCCATCTTCAAGGGCAGCCCCATGTAGAGCGCATTGCAATAGTCCAATCTAGAGGTAACTAAGGCATGGACCACCATGGCCAAATACAACTTAACGAGATACGGTCACAGCTGGATATGGATATGATTGAGCCAGAGCAAAACAAAATTGTAAGTTTAACAATGTCAGGCTACATGGTATATTCTCTCTGAAACAAGCAAAATACCTCAAATCCAAAGCCATAACCCGGGCCCGGTGGTCCTGGGGGTCCCGGAGGCCCTGATTGCCCAGGTTGTCCATCATCTCCTGCCTCGCCTTTAGGGCCTGGTGGTCCAATCTCTCCTGGATCGCCCTAAGAAAAACAAACATATGATTTTGATGATGTGGCATTGTTTTGTATTAATCTTGACCATGCGTAGTTTTGCACATCCTTGTCACCACCCTTTCATCTCCTGATCAATGCAAATAGGTGCATAATAAATATAATAATAATAATGCATAGAATCTGTATGTCTGCATGTCCAATGTCATTCTTTGTCTAAATGTTTTTTTGTAATCTGATATACCCTCTCACACTGGACATTGCAATAAAAAGAACCTGTGCTTTAAAGTTATTGAAAAGTCATTCGTGACAGGTGGAGGCAGAATGGGCTCCCCCAAGAAAGCATTCTTATTGCTTATGATAGTCCATGGTATTTCACCTTAGAACTCCATCTCTGGGAAACCTGTTTATTTTCTAACTAATAAAATGTTAAAAGTAATCTATTCTATTACCTTTCTTCCAACTGGTCCCTGTATACCTTGTTCACCCTGTTAAGACAAAACATAATGGCTATGGACTAAATTATAGAATCATATAATCAAAGAGTTGGAAGAGTCCTCATGGGCCATCTAGTCCAACCCCCTGCCAAGAAGCAGGAATATTGCATTTAAATCACCCCTTACAGATGGCCATCCAGCCGCTGTTTAAAGCTTCCAAAGAAGGAACCTCCACCACACTCCGGGGCAGAGAGTTCCACTGACCACCAGAAAACACAGTTTTTTCTGTTGGTCATGGGTTCTGTGTGGGAGGTTTGGCCCAATTCTATCGTTGGTGGGGTTCAGAATGCTCGTGATTGTAGGTGAACTATAAATCCCAGCAACTACAACTCCCAAATGACAAAATCAATTTTTTTAGTGAAGGACATACATTGGGTTGTTAGGTGTCTTGTGTCCAAATTTGGTGTCAATTCACCTAGTGGTTTTTGAGTTCTGTTAATCCCACAAACTAACATTACATTTTTATTCATATAGATAAAATGCAGTGACAATATCACAATTATACCTCTAAGTATAATGAGCTTACAATATATTTGTAACTCCTATACTGCCAACCTTTTACACTATTGGCCAGCTTAGGCACTATAACTTTCTTATACACGTTCTTTCCTCAATGATCACAATGGGAATGTTTTTTAAAAAAGAGATTTTTTTTGCTTTTTTAAATATAATTCACACAACTGCTTTAAGCTTGGTACCTATTAGCTAATTATGTAACCCATTTTTGTAGGAAGACTTTTAATTACTGCCCCAGTTGTTTTGAAGGGTTAGAAAACTTTAGTTTTTTAAACATGAATCATGAAAGAACTCTGTGAAATGAAAGACAAAAATGTCTACTGAAAACCAAAGGCAGTGGGAGTGGATTTCCAGAAAGGGTAATACAGTTAAGTTGCTAGAACCTGTCCACTGAGTAGCTTGTTAAGAAAAAAATACCTTAAAGCAGAGACCTAGCTGTAAGAGCTGTAAGCTTCCTAAATAAGAAACTTTGCCCCAATTAATTTTTTTTCTGGAATCAAAGTAACTTTTCCAATGTCAATATAATTGGACCTTATGTTGAGGGGTCACTATCTTGTAAATGATGAGGGTGTTTATGTGTTGGGAGATGCATCTAGCAGCAGTCCTGTACACTCCACCCTTTCAATCATTAAGAGTTTCATTCATGAACAGCTTGTGGTCAGAGAGATAATGCAATTTCAATTAGGCCCATTTTCTGAAACACGTATGTCACACATGACGTGTGACATACAATTCTGTATGTTACACGTCATGTTTAAAGTAGTCCTCTGAGAATAAGGAAATCTCTGTCATGAACCGACTGGGTGATCTGAGGTAAGCTGCTACCAGCTCAAATTTCCTTTACTCATTTTCTATGTTTTGGTGTGAGTAAGGCTACTGATGCCATGTGGACAACCCATGCACTTGAAGAACTATTATCTAAATAGGGCCAATTAGATAACTTCATATGCAACACGCACTGCTATCTGTCTCCCCCTGGTAGTGTCCACCTCAGCAAGCGAGAGTCCAAAAGTGGCAGGCTAAAACCCAGAAACTCAATCAATGGCTGATACCAAATGAGAGACTCCCTCCTGAGCACACAGAAAACTGGGTGACTTGGAAGGCGCTGAACAGACTGCGCTCTGGCACCACGAGATGCAGAGCCAACCTTAAGAAATGGGGCTACAAAGTGGAATCCACGACATGCAAGTGTGGAGAAGAGCAAACCACAGAACACCTACTGCAATGCAACCTGAACAAACCACAGATCACCTACTGCCATGCAACCTGAGCACCTACATACACAATGGAGGACCTTCTTATAGCAACACTAGAGGCACTCCAAGTGGCCAGCTACTGGTCAGAGGACATTTAATCAACTACCAAGTTTGCAAACTTTGTGTTTTGTTTGTTTGTTTGTTTTTAATGCAATACAACTGTTTGGTTTGCTCCTGACACGATAAATAAATAATGTCCACATGAAACAGAGACAAATCATTACATCAACCAATATGCTCTTTTTAGTCAAATCAGAATGAGGTGATCTGGGCAAAAGTCTGGGCACAAGGAAAGAGCATTCACGGTGTTGAGCCAGCCCAAGACAAGCTTAGTACAAACCCATCAGGAGTGTTTTTCAATCCACACATTCCACCATTCACACTGATTAAATAGCTGAATTTAAAGAAATCTTGATGTTTCATTTGCTTTCTACACTGTGACTTATCAATGCGTATATGTTTTGTGTGACCTCAACTAAAAATAGTGGCCATCTATGCTTAAGTGTGTCTTGGATGATGTCTGGAAGTTGTTAGCAGAAGAATGATGAATTGTTAATACATTTAGATGTCTTTGGAAAAAGTATGAGATATTTGAAACTCTCAAAACTGGAATTAAAAGTTGTATATGTTTTTAAAATGAATTTGAGATTGAACCTTACTTTTTCTCCCTTGATTCCTGCAAAACCAATCAGTCCATCTTGACCAAAATGACCAGGGACACCCTGAAAATGACAACAAGTATTAGGGTAAGTCATAATTGCTTGCAGAAGATAGCTCTGACTATGACTTTGGAGACCAGGGTTTCAGCCATGGAAGCCCATTTTCAGCTTCAGAGGAAGCTAAAGGCAAAAGCCCAACTGGACAAACTGTGCCAAGAAAATCTCATGATAGATTATTATAAGTCAGAAACAATTTAAAGGCACACAACAACTGCCAAAATAAAATCTGCTTACAATAAAATCTGTTTTTAAACACTATTTTTCAGAAGTAGAGAAAGGTTTGAAGCAACAGTAGAATTTGCCTATACAAAAGACATTAATATAATTCTTTTGGGGTTCTCTTACAACCCAAATAATAGAGATGATATCAGTGAAATTGGATGTGCTACCCTCTTGCCCAGTTGCATGGCCTCCGTTGGGAAACCTTGGCCCATAAAAGTCTTATGACCTCATTACATGGAAGTCTAGAAGCATCTTCTCTGCACTGCTCAGCAAACTTCCTGCATGTAGCAGTAGTATGGAGTCCCCCAGAGCCCATCAGATGACACAAGGCTACATCTGGCGGGGCTCCACTCGGTTCCTTGCCGGCAGTGTACCATAGCACTGAAGAGCGGAGCCCAGAGAAGCTGGATGTACACCTGTCTCCCCATAGAAGAAGCTGGGGAGTAAACAGTGGGAAGCAGGGGAAAGTGGAGAAATGGTGTGGGAAGGGAATGCAACATGACACTGCCCCATGGTTTCTCCTACTGTCCCTTACTGTTCCCTCGCTTCTCGGCCTCCATGTGATGAGGTCCCTAGAAATTTATATAGTTATTAACCCAGTGGTGAGATTTTTTTTTCATAATAGTGACATAGAGTTTGTCCAAGAAACAGATAGTCTGGTAGCAAAAGCCAAGTAGGATAGACTTCTGTTAGTAGGGGAAATTAGAAGGTAGACATTTGAGGAGTCTACCAATATTCATCACAGGACCTACAACCTTTAGTCCACAATTGCACTGCTATAGCTATATGAGCTATTCCATCAAATGGCAATTAGCAAAGTGAATCCATTTTTTAATGATACTAATATTGACTCCACTGCTAATATAGAAGGTGAAAGGCTCCAGAGCTTGGGTATGCATAGTTACTTACATGAGGTCCTGCTTCTCCATCTTTCCCATTTTCTCCTGGAAATCCAGGGGGTCCTGCATTTGAATCTGGCACTGGGAATCCAGGAGCACCAGGTGGACCTGGAGGACCTGGAGGACCTGGAGGCCCAGGGGCACCCTGCATAAATCAGACACACTATTACAGAATAATTACAATAATTGACTCAGTAATGGAGTTACTTAGTAGTCTTGGAAGCCCATTGTCTCAGCCTGAGGCCCACTGTACTTGTCTACTGTAGGGGATAATATATGCAAAGTACCTGAAATGCTGTTTAAATAATAATAATAATAATAATAATAATAATAATAATAATAATAATAATAATAATATATGTATATATAAAGATTAAAATAAAGAGCCTGAAATAAAATAAAATAAATTATTTTATGTCAGGCTCATCACAAGTTTACAAGTTGGGACTGAATCCTCAAACATTCTGATTCACTGGATTTTCATAAAGCTATATGGACTAATCTTGACTTGCCACTTGCTCAATCTGTCATATCAGTTAGTCACACCAATGGACACACTAAGTTAGGCACAGTGTGCTCAGCTACTGGAACCTTAAATAAGTAATTCTAAGGACCTTGTCATATGGCCTGTAGCAGCACTCCTCTTAATGGCCAGCCATGTGATGAGGTCCTTATCTAAACTCCCACTAATATTAACATTCAAAGCACCAGTGAGAAAGGAAAATCATTACTTCCCGCAAAGTTGTTTTTATTCTGTCAAGATCTGCAGCCTCAATTCTGAAACAAATATGTTTCTTCCAGTTTTTCCATTGTGTTATAGTGAGACAGTGAACAGTATTTTGCTACTACTACCCTAGGTTCTTAAAACCTTAAGCGGACATTATTGTTGAAAAAGCTACCAGGAACAACTAGAGCACCGACTTACTCTGGGTAGTTCTATTTCTTTGCCAAAGTCACCAGATCCAGAGCCTTCGATTTCCACTCTTCTCTGAAATGAGGAAGAAGAAGAAGAAGAAGAAGAAGATTATTTTTCTATCCCGCCTCCATCTCTCCAAAGGGACTTGGGATGGCTTACATGGGGCCAAGCCCAAAGCAATTACAAGCAAAGCAGTAACAATTAAAACAGAATAAAACAGCGTAACAATAATAACAAGCAATAGCAGTAACAATAATTTTGGAGGGGGGAAGGAGACCACTATGCAAACTGGTTAAAGGATAAGGTGGTTCAATAAGGTGGAGACAATGTATAATAGCATAGGAAATATCATGAAAAGTCATGGCCCGACTTACCGGGCCAAAGATGTTGCAGTGCAGGGTGTCCCCCACTGCCATTCTTGCCTGAGGAGGGGCTTCTTCCTCCCAGAAGCCCCCTCTGATGGCGGGAAGGATTCCCGCCGGCGGGTCAAGGGGCCAATGGCCAATTGACCACGCCCCTGCAGGTGAGGCCTGAGCTGGCCTCTCCTTCTTTCTGGTCAGCCTTCATAAGGCTGCCCAAGGCTCCCCAGCAGGCACTTGGCCTGCATAGGAAATATCATGAAAACAGAGTGAAATTAACAGGATCAGAATCAATTCAATGTAATATAGGAAATCAGATTAAATGACGATTCAGGCTATGATACATATCGTTTGTAATAGGAGTCATCAATCGAAAGCACGATGAAACATCCATGTCCTTAATTCCTTATGGAATATGGCTAGAGAGGGTGCCAGCCTAATCTCCCTGGGGAGGGAGTTCCAGAGACGGGGGGCCACCACAGAGAATGCCCTTTAAAAACTGCAAATGGGTTGTGAAAAAACTTTATGCTACTTTAAGGGTCCTTTTACACATGCCTAAAAAAGCCAGAAGTAACCAGGATTAAAAAAAAGGGGGGCGGCGGCTAAACAGTGTTTAGCGAAATAGTGGGCAGAATTGGGTTAACAGCTTTTTTTTTTTTTTTGTCGTATCAGGAGTGACTCCTGGTGTGAGAGAATTGGCCGTCTGCAAGGACATTGCCCAGGGGACACCTGGATAATTTTGATGTTTTTATCATCCTTGTGGGAGGCTTCTCTCATGTCCCCGTATGAGGAGCTGGAGCTGATAGAGGGAGCTCATCCGCCTCTCCCCGGATGCGAACCTGTGACCTGTTGGTCTTCAGTCCTGCTGGCACAGGGCTTTAACCCACTGCGACACTGGGGGCTCCGGGTTAACAACTGAAAAGCATGTGTTAAAAAGTTGTGCTTAAAACCCGATCCCCCCTCCCCAATGCACACTTTCACATGACTGTGTATCTTTGCAGTCATGCAAAGCACGTGATTCCCTTCCCTTCCTCCTGTGTGGACTGCTCCAGCGTACATGCACATTTAAAATGCCTGAAACAGTTGGTTGGACTGTCAAAAAATGGAGTCACAGAAACACAGGGGGCTAAAGGGAAGCAGAATCGGAAAGCAATTAAAATTCTCTGCAACATTTCCTTTATTTAGATCTTTATAATATTAAGAAGAGCTTGAATTAATAGTTGGGCGAAGAGAGAGAATAAGAAGTCTGCTTGTGTTTACATCTGAATCTCTGCATGTGTGCAAATGAGATCCAACACATCTTGAAGAGATTTTTTTTTTTAAAAAAAAAAAAACTTCCACCAGATATCCCCTGTTCGCCCTCCAGCTTGATTTTCTTCAAAGGAAGGTGTGAAGATGGTGGGAAACCATTTATCGGGACTGACACATCTGAGTGCCCTTGCTATCAGGCCCTGGGATTTTTTTACCCCACTTTTAAAACTCGCATTTTGGTGCTGTCTGGAAGCGCCCTAAGAGAGCATTTTTCTGATCAAAACTCTTAGATAGCATTTTTAGTTTGTAGCCTAAGTTGGTAGACTTTCCCCTGCAGATTAAAGAATAGCGACGCAACATCCATGATGCACCAAAATGTAACGGGGAATCTTTGTTTGGGGCATATTATTGCCTCATTCACAAACCAGGTGAGCAAGTATGTAATTTTACAGCAACAGGGAATATGAAGTGAAGGGACCTGATTCTTGTCCTTTCTGTCATCCCAGGCATTTTTCTCCCAAACTAGATTGGATTGGAGAGAAGGATATTAGCAATGACAGACTTGAGGATATGAAGTGGGAGACGATGCTACTGTAGTTCTTGTCATTGTCGTGTCCTTTTCATACCAGAATCTAACTACTGCTGGAGTCTTGTTTAATATCTGAATAGAACAGAAAAGTACACAAAGCCACCATCTATTAGGGCCCCATCTACACTGCCATCTGCAATCTGATTATCTGCTTTAAACTGGTTTATGTGGCATTGTGGTTGGGCGTTGGGATTCAGGACTTCTGCTCGATCTATCTGGCTGTTCCTCCAGACAAATTTATACATGACTAAAGGTCTACATCAGGGGTCCCCAAACTACGGCCCACGGTCCGGATCCAGCCCCCCGAGGGCCCGCGGGGAGGGTGAGAGGAGGGCGAAGGGGGAGGGAGGCGGCGGGCGAAGGGGGGGAGGCGGCGGGCAAAAGGGGGGAAGCGGCGGGCAAAGCGGCTTGGGCCCGCTTTGCCGGCCATCTCCGTGGGCCCAGTCTGCTTTTCTGACTTCTGGATGCATCCAGGAGGCTGGGGAACGGGAGGGAGGCGGCCAGCAAAGGGGCTTGGGCCCGCTTTGCCGGGTGTCTTCATGGGCCCAGCATGCTTCTCCTGCCTTCGGGATGCGGCCTCGCCACATCCAGGAGGCAGGAGAACGAGGGGGGGGGGAGGCGGCGGGCAAATGTTGTCCCCTGACCTTAATTCCAGTCATGTCTGACTGGGGGGTGGTGCTCATCTCCATTTCTAAGCTGACGAGCCGGTATTGTCCCTAGACACCTCCAAGGTAATATGGCCAGCATGACTGCATGGAGCGCCGTTTACCTTCCCGCCGGAGCGGTATCTATTGATCTACTTACATTTGCATGTTTTCAAACTGCTAGGTTTATATTTATTATAAACTGCTAAGTTTATATTTGTTTAAATTGTTCTTCATTTTAATTATTGTATTATTTAAAGTGTTTTTTGCACTACAAATAAGATATGTGCAGCATGCATAGGAATTCATTCATTATTATTTTTTTCAAATTATAATCCGGCCCTCCAACAGTTTGAGGGACTGTGACCCGGCCCTCTGTTCAAAAAGTTTGAGGACCCCTGGTCTACATTAAATGATTTGACTCATAAATTCAAAACTCTTCATCCCAACACCAAGCATAAAGTCACAACTCAGTCAATGAACCATATATGAATAGATTTATTTCTCCTGTTCTCTCACGCACCACTTCCTTCTAAGTGGGAAACTCTTGCCAAAGGTCAAGTCCCTTCCCAGGCCTTTCTGTTGCTCTCTCTCATTACAGGCAGGCAACGAGTTGCAAACATCTGATTTACATATAACTCTATTGCAAACAGGGATGAGACAACAGGAAGTGAGAGGAAATCTACCTCAAGAATGGAAATTTACTCCTGTAAGAGTTATCATGGGAGAAAGGGGGTCTCAAGTGAAGCTTTGTCAGCAATCGTTGTTTTCACAATAATCCAAATTTTTCAAAATCTAATTGTCGCAGGGACAATAAATTGGAATGAAATCTTCTGAACAGGGGTACAGACAGCAAAACTAACATTGTGAGCTGGTAATCCTAATAATAATAATAATAATAATAATAATAATAATAATAATAATAATCTTTATTTATATACCGCTCTGTCTCCCCGTGGGAGACTCAGGGTGGTTTCCAAAACCGAAACATACAAAGTAAACAGCATAACATAAAATTAACAAAAAAACAATGCTATCCAAATAAATTAGCTGGTGTTACAGTTTGAAATGCATTGTTCCAACTTACATACAAATTCAACTTAAGAACAAACCTACAGAACCTATATTGTTCATAATTTGGGAACTGCCTGAACTTCTTAATAATCTCTATCTTTCTCCCTCTTTGTGGCCTATTTCTT
The DNA here is from genome assembly GCF_025583915.1 of Anolis sagrei ordinatus. NCBI lineage: Eukaryota > Metazoa > Chordata > Lepidosauria > Squamata > Anolidae > Anolis > Anolis sagrei. The sequence continues at coordinate 59,571,309 of NW_026847660.1, read as the reverse complement.
TCACTCACCTTTGTATTTCCCATATTTTTATTTTTCTCGTTGTTTTCTTATCCACTGCTGATCACAGTACATATGTTATGCATGGTAAAGATTCAGTATAATATTGAAAAGGCAAGAAAATACAGAAGCTGTTGTACATAAGAAACATCAAAACTCACAAATACCTTAGATGGAGCAGGCAGTCCTGGTGGCCCTGGAGGTCCAGGAGGGCCTGGGAGTCCAACACCAGTATCTCCCTAGAACAGGAGTGAGTATGATATTGTAAAAACTAGAGCATATTTGTTAAATTGTATGATTATTTCATTCAGAGCAACCTTTCTTGCATTACTGAGACCTTGATAAATGAACTGGATGGCACTTAACTTTTGTCTGCCTTGTTTCATCTGGGTACTCAGTGCAGTATTAAACTAGGCTTGCAAGTTAGAAACGGAATAAGTGTCAGCTATAGGGAATCTCTGACATAGGCTGAATCTACACAATCCAGTTTCAGAATGCAAATTAACTGCATTGAACTGCTTTATATGAATCTACATTGTCATATGACCCAGTTCAATGCAGTTAATCTGAATTCTGAATCTGGATTATATGGCAGTATAGATCCAGCCTAAAAGATCTTATTGGTTAAGTTCTGGGTTTTAGAGGTTAGTGTTGGAGCTCAGCCTGTGAATGTGTTTGAGGATCAGGGTGCTTTGGATGTGGGGAGTGGTGTCAATGAGTTTCAAGATAGGAATGGTTTGGTCAATGATATTGATGCAGAGAATGACCAGGAGATCCCTGTTCAAAGTGTAGTTTTCCATGAGAATGTCCCTGAAGGGTGTGGGGATGAAGGTATGCTCCCTGAATTGCTACCAGAGAGTTCCCATGATTTGGAGTTTGAAAACAGCTCGGCACCAGGTGCAGAAATTAATGAGCAAATAGATAGATGGGAGAAGATTAGTCAAAACAGGAAAGCCGAACAGTGGCTTCAGCATTCTGCCAGGCTCTGAGAGAAAAAGATAAGAGATTCTAAACTAAAGTGAAACCAATTCTGAGTGCTTCGAACATAGCTAACAAGGAGATAAAAGTCCCAAGTACAGGATATGTAGTTATATGAAGCATTGTTTGGAATCAAGTCAAGATCTCATCCTTCTTTCATGGAAGCCTAGCTTGGAAGATTCATGTTTAAGTGCAAGCTGTTAAAGTACAGTAAGTCCACAAGTGACAAACATCAGACTTACAAACAACTCCTAGTTAAGAACAGTGCGAGACAACAGGAAATGAGAAATCTACCCCTCAGAGAGAAAATCACTCCAGAAAGAATTTTCATATGGAAAAGGTGTCTCAACTGAAGCTTTCTCACAAATCCTTGTTTCCACAAACAGGACAATAATCACAGGGACAGAAAATGAGGTGAAAGCTTCTGAACAGGGGCACAGACAGCAAAGCAAACACCACAGGGACGTGAAACTTTCCCTATGTTTTCCACAGCTAAAAGATATATATGTATCTGTTCCAATTTACAAACAAATTCAACTTAAGAACAAACATACAGAACCTATCTTGTTTGTAACTTAGGGACTACCTGTATTCACAATAGTCCTTTATTATTGTAGCATCACAGAAAGATCCAATGGACTCTAGTCTCCCTCCTCCCTCTTCTTCTCAGTGTATTTCCCTTTAAACTTCCCTGAGGCCCACCCTTCACATCACCCAGTTGATGTTCCTCAACAAGCCTTGATTCATGGCTGGTCTCTCTTCCTTAGGATTAAGGAGTATGCTGACTTCAGAACTAGGGCGAGACCTTCTGCCTCTCACATTCTAACAAGGGACTTGAGAACTCAGATGAGGCATGGTAGTGCTAAGGTGGGAAGTGGGGATTGATTCTGGAGTTACTGGCAGGACATGAAATAGAGAGGAGATTTGATCCACCAGTGGAATGCTACTGCTAAAAAAGCAGACAGGCATTCAAAATCAAGGTGAGGCATGCTGGTGCCATGATTGGAAGGGGAAGTAGGTGTTGGTTCTGTTGGCAGGGCAGGAAATTGAGAGGAGCAAGGGGAGAAGGAGGGAAGATAGCCATGTATAAATATGTGAGAGGAAGCCACAGGGAGGAGGGAGCAAGCTTGTTTTCTGCTTCCTTGGAGACTAGGACGCGGAACAATGGCTTCCAACTACAAGAGAGGAGATTCCATCTGAACATTAGGAAGAACTTCCTGACTGTGAGAGCCGTTCAGCAGTGGAACTCTCTGCCCCGGAGTGTGGTGGAGGCTCCTTCTTTGGAAGCTTTTAAACAGAGGCTGGATGGCCATCTGTCAGGGGTGAATGCAATATTCCTGCTTCTTGGCAGGGAGTTGGACTGGATAGCCCATGAGGTCTCTTCCAACTCTTTGATTCTATGATTCTATGAAGAAACAGATCAAGCTATCATCTGGATCGATGGAGGCTTATAACAATCACAGTTTTCCCGTTTTCAAGGAATATCCTACACCCTTTTATGTATCACAGGGCACAATGGCTCCATTACAGTTTAACTCCTCCAACTTTTTGAAAACTGAGAGAGTGCTTCCACTCCAGCTCACTGAAGAGAAACAAAGTAATGGGGGATGCGTGGCTCAAGAGCAGTACGTGTGAAAAAGATCTCGGGCTTCTCGTGGACAACAAGATAAACATGAGCCAACAATGTGATGCGGCAGCAAAAAAAGCCAATGGGATTTTGGCCTGCATCAATAGGAGTATAGTGTCTAGATCCAGGGAAGCAGGGGCGGCTGGTCCATTACGCAAAGTAAGCGGTTGCGGTACACTTTTTTTGCCAGGGGCAGAGGCGGTTGACCTGGATGGCTCATGAGGTCCCTTCCAACTCTTTGATTCTATGATTCTATAATTCTGACTACTAGTGATAATCTTGACACCATTAGAAACCAAACAGAACCAAATCAAACTCAAACGAATTAATGTTTTCATCCTTTGTGTGTGTGTGCATGCATGAATGGGTGAGAGGGATGAGCAGCTGAAAGAGTACAGACTGTCTTGTCTCTGAGGAAACTAAGCCCGAAATATGAATATGGTGTTAGGAAGCAAATTATAGGAAAAGCACTTATACAATATGTTGCTATAGGAACTGCTTGGCGAAATCACACTGAAGCAAGCGAATGAACTCATAAAGACATTTACTGTCATAGCAGTTGAATAAACACAGACATGTATTTTAGTAATCACAGTATTCAGTGTCTATTCTTATTTTTTTTAAAAAAGATTCTTCTTCTAAGACAAGCTGATGGAATAAACAAGGCAGTGATATATCTTACTAGACCCTCTGGCAACACTAGTAGAGAAAAGAAATTCCAAAGCAACTTAGTACAAGCCCTATGCTTCCTAGTTATTGGTTGACTCAAAGCAGAGCCCACTGAAGACTCTCATTCCTGGCCCAGAGGAGAGCCAACTCCTCTGTGGCCCTTTCTGCACTGCCATATAATCCAGATTATCAAATCAGATAATCCACATTATCTGCTTTGAACTGGATTTTATGAATCTACACTGCCAGATAATCCAGTTCAAAGCAGATAATCTGGATTTCATATGGAAGTAGAAGGGGCCTGTGTCATACATACTTTTTGCAGAGAAGAGTTAATTCCAAAAGTTTAATATTGTTTACTATTTCATAGAATCATAGAATCTTTAGATGGATCTCCACTGCCGTATAATCTAGATTATCAAAGCAAATAATCCACATTATCTGCTTTGAACTGGATTATATGAGTCTATGATACTTCATCGCTATGATACTTCACCTTGTTGATGGGAAGCTTGCCACCAGAGTGGAAATCATCTATCGGACAGATGGAAAGCTGTTTAACCTCAGCAGAGTGAAAGCCAAAACCAAGGCTACAACATCTGTTATAGAACTCCAGTATGCTGATGACAGTGTCATCTGTGCGCATTCAGAAGAAGATCTACAAGCCACTCTAAACACCTTTGCAGAAGCATACAAGAAGCTTGGCCTGTCACTGAACATCGAGAAAACCAAAGTGCTCTTCCAGCAGTCACCAGCCAACCCCTCTCCAATGCCAGAGATACAGCTTAATGGTGCAAAATTAGAAAATGTTGACCATTTCTGCTACCTTGGCAGCCACCTCTCCACCAAAGTCAACATCGACATCGAAATACAACACCGCCTGAGCCACATCTCCACCAAAGTCTACATCGACACTGAAATACAACACCGCCTGAGCTCTGCGAGTGCAGCATTTTTCCAAATGAAGCAGAGAGTGTTTAAGGACCGGGACATCCGTAGGGATACCAAGGTGCTTGTTTATAAAACTATTGTCCTCCCAACCCTGCTATATGCCTGCGAAACATGGACTGTCTACAGACGTCACATGCAGCTCCTGGAACTATTCCATCAGCGCTGCCTCTGGAAAATCCTGCAAATCTCTTGGGAAGACAAGCGGACAACGTCAACGTGCTGGAAGAAGCAAAGACCACCAGCATTGATGCGATGGTCCTCCGCCATCAACTCCGCTGGACCAGCCATGTTGTTCGGATGCCCGACCACCGTCTCCCAAAGCAGTTGCTCTACTCCGAACTCAAGAACGGAAAATGGAATGTTGGTGGGCAGGAAAAGAGATTTAAAGATGGGCTCAAAGCCAACCTTAAAAACTGTGGCATAGACACTGAGAACTGGGAAGCCCTGGCCCTTGAGCGCTCCAGCTGGAGGTCAGCTGTGACCAGCAGTGCCGCAGAATTTGAAGAGGCATGAATAGAGGGTGAAAGTGAGAAATTTGTCAAGAGGAAGGCGCGTCATGCCAACCCCGACAGAGACCACAATCCACCTGGAAACCAATGCCCTCACTGCGGAAGAAGATGCAGATCAAGATTAGGGCACCTACAGACCCACAAGAATACTGACCCTGGAAGACTAGCCTACTCGTCTAACGAGGGATCGCCTAAGTAAGTAAGTAAATGAGTCTATACTGCTTCAGATGGAGGTGGGACCGAGTGTAGGGCCTTCTCTGCTGACCGCAGTGTCCAAGTTGGTACATAAGAAGAGATAAATAGCCTGGACCTGAGCCATTTAGGGCTTTAAAGGTAATGAGCAGCACTTTGTATCTAGCCCAGAAGCAGATAGATAGATAGATAGATAGATAGATAGATAGATAGATAGATAGATAGATAGATAGATAGGGGTCACAGTTTGATTAGAGCCGTTTACACCTCTTCACCAAGGTCAGTTTGTTTTAACACAGTATGTGAGAGCCAGGTTACTATAGTGTTGGACTACATTTTTGGGGACTAAAATCCCCACTCGGTCATGGAAACGTACTGGGAGACCTTAGGCAAGACACACTCTCTCAGCCTGAAAGTAAAGCAAGGACAGCCCCATCTGAATACATCTTACTAAGATACATACACCTTACGGTCACAATAAATCAGAAATTACTTGAAGGAACACAAGAACAACAAGAAAATTGGAAAGAACAGTAACAAAATCTGAGACTTTTCAATCAGTCTGAGGTCCCTTCTACACTGCCTTATATCCCAGGATCTGATCCCAGATTATCTGCTATAAATTGGATTACATGAGTCTATACTGCGACATAATCTAGTTCAAAGTAGATAATCTGGATTTTATATGACAGTGTAGAAGGGGTCTGAATGGGCCCTTCCACACTGCCCTATATCACTGTTCTACAATTTTTCCAGTTTTTCTCAGTTTCGGAAACAAAATGTGCCGTTTCTTAATAAATTTAACATGCTGAATTCAAACATAATAATTAAATGTGTTAATTGGCTCTGGTTTTTATGCAACAGCTATTTCAATTTTCTCCACAATAGGTAATTCTTTAATAATTATGATAATGCGCCTAACCTTACTGCATGTATATAAACCGTGAATATTTACTAAATTTTAGTCAAATTATATTGCCAATAGTTTATACATGAGAAATATTTATTTAATTAGTCTATTGTTTATGTTTGTGCAGCAAGAAACTATATTAGTAGGCCTAATGCAGTTGAAAAGTCTGAAAGTTTAAATGTCGCTTTAATCGTGACTTTAGTTTATATCCTGTTTGCTTCTCTTGACTTTTCTTTTGTATTCAAGGAAAGGATTGTCTCTTACAATGCTCCAGCAGTAGTCTGACAGCATTGACGGAGTCCATTTGCCTTGATATCTTTTTTCCATAGTGCTTTATTTACACACGTGCGAGGCATAACTACAGTAAAAAGAACAATGTAAAACGATGTTTAATGATACTGTCTCAGTCTTCAACTGACTGACTCTCACCGTTCAAAAGTCTGGCCTTATATAGGGCTTTCTGGCTTTTGCACACGGCACTAATACTGCATCATCAAACTTTCTAGAGTATTCTAGAATCTTCCATAGTGTAAGTCGCAACATGCATTTTTTCAACCATACGTGATCACGTGATTGCTTATATCATAAAAACTAGAGCCAATATACATTTTTAAATGTCATTTTCATTTTCAGCACCCCAAAATCATAAAAGAACAACTATTTTCAGGCCCGCAACTTTTTCTCCGTTGAACAGTGTATTTCGGGATCTGAATCCAGATTATCTGGAAGTGGAGACTCATATAATCCAATTCAAAGCAGATAATCTAGGATCAGTTCCTGGGATATAGGGTAGTGTAGAAGGAGCCTTAATCTCAAAATGTTTCCTTTTAACACAATCACCTTTTAAATGGCAATTTATGGTGTCGTTTTTTTAAACATCAAATCTGCACCTACCTTTTCTCCTTTAGGACCAGGCTCTCCCTTTAATCCAGGTGATCCAAGAGTTCCTGGCATAACCTTAAAAAAAATATATCTTTTCCATTATTATTCTCCAAATAGTTGAGATTGCATTGTTAAATCTGACAAACAGTTAGGGCAACGAAAAGGTTTCTTAATAATTCCAAGAATATGGTATTAAACACCGTTATCCATGTTTTGATGACAACTTAGGATCTCATCACATGAGCTGTGGGAAGTGGAGGCACTCATTTTCCCAGCACAGCAAATCATAGTGTTCCATTCTGAAACTGATTGTTTTATTTTGAGGCTTCTCATGACATGCATATGTTCCCCAGCCTTTCCCCCATTGTGTCCTGCATTCAAAACCATCACACAAGCAATTTCTGCCAGTGCCCACCGTGTATTCCTTTTCTTTCTTTAAAAAAAATTAATTTTATTATTATATAAAACAGAAATGATTTTTAAATTATGTATGTATGTATTTTATCTTTCACAATTTAGCTGTAAATCACCTAGAGCAGTGATTTTCAACCTAGGGGTTGGGACCCCTAGGGGGGTCGCAAGGGGGTTTCAGAGGGGTCGCCAAAGACCATCAGAAAAAAACAGATTTCGGATGGTCTTAGGAACCCCATTGGCAGACAAGACTGAAGATCTCTATGCCTGCCCTTCTCTTCCTTTTTGGTGTTGGTGAACTAAACCCAGAGGTGGCCCTAGGTAATTTTCAACAGTAAGCAAACCGTGTTTCCCCCCCAACCAATCACTGATATATATTTTCTGTTCGTCGTGGGAGTTCTGTGTGCCATATTTGGTTCAATTCCATCATTGGTGGAGTTCAGAATGCTCTTTGATTGTAGGTGAACTATACATCCCAGTAACTACACTTGCCACATTTGCTCCCTTGCCTGGCCCGCTTTGGGTCCGGAGGTGTGCCTGAAGACCCCGGCGTGTGCACCAAAAGTCACCTCTTCTCCTGACTTTCTCCTCAGCCATTGGGACCAAGAGAGAGAGAGAGAGAGGTGGAGATGCCCACCTTTCCTGAAGGAAGGCGCAAAAACAAAGGAGGGAGCGGAGGTGGGAGATACCTCCAGCCGGAGGGGCTCTCTCTCTCTCTCTCTCTCTCTCTCCCTCTCTCTTTAAAGCCCACCAACTACAACTCCCAAAGGTCCAGGTCTACTTTCCCCAAACTTCAGCAGTGTTCACAACTGGGCATATTGAGAATTTGTGACAAGTTTGGTCCAGATTCATCATTTTTTGAGTCCACAGTGCTCTCTGGAGAACTACAACTCCAAAACTCAAGGTCTTCCAGTATTTTCTGTTGGTCATGGGAGTTCTGTGTGCCAAATTTGGTTCGATTCCATTGTTGGTGGAGTTCAGAATGCTCTTTGATTGTAGGTGAACTATAAATCCCAGCAACTACAACTCCAAATGACAAAATCAATCCCCCACTCCCAACCCCACCAGTACTCAAATTTGGGCATATCGCGTATTTGTGCCAAATTTGGTCCAGGGAATGAAAATACATCCTGCATGTCAGATATTTACATTGCGATTCATAACAGTATCAAAATTACACTTATGAAGTAGCAACAAAAATAACGTTATGGTTTGGGGGTCACCACACCATGAGGAACTGGATTAAGGGGTCACAGCATTAAGAAGGTTGAGAACCACTGGCCTATAGCATTCTCGGATGGAGGGCAATTAATAAGTAATTAAAGATGATGATGATGATGATGATGATGATGATGAAATGAGAAAAAACAAACGGGGAAATCTTCAAAATCCCAAAACTCCAAAAATTTTAATTCATGAAAAATGCAATTATGTATTTTCAAATAATAATTTAAAGCACCTGGTCTTAAGAGAAATCAACCTGGTTTGAAAAAAAAATCAAGATTGATCCTAGTAGTCCAGGCATGAACTTCCACAAATATAAAACCTCTTTGGTGATATGGCCTAAGGGCTAATCAATAAAATTTATTTTAAATATGAAACCTGCCTCAAGATGCAAGGTTGTGCTGTGTACACAACATGGCACAGCAAATGACCATCTGAAAAATTTAGTCTGCACAGATGCATACTGAAGCCCACCCATCACTCTAAATATTGTGCAATACTGCTTATCATCTTAATTATATTAAGATTAATCATAGAATCATAGAATCAAAGAGTTGGAAAGAGACCTCATGGGCCATCCAGTCCAACCCCCTGCCAAGAAGCAGGAAAATTGCATTCAAAGCACCCCTGACAGATGGCCATCCAACCTCTGTTTAAAAGCTTCCAAAAAAGGAGCCTCCACCACACTCCAGGGCAGAGAGTTCCACTGCTGAACGGCTCTCACAGTCAGGAAGTTCTTCCTCATGTTCAGATGGAATCTCCTTTCTTGTAGTTTGAAGCCATTGTTTTGCGTCCTAGCCTCCAGGGAAGCAGAAAACAAGCTTGCTCCCTCTCTCCCTGTGGCTTCCTCTCACATATTTATACATGGCTATCATATCTCCTCTCAGCCTTCTCTTCTTCAGGCTAAACATGCCCAGCTCCTTAAGCCGCTCCTCATACGGCTTGTTCTCCAGACCCTTGATCATTTTAGTCGCCCTCCTCTGGACACATTCCAGCTTGTCAATATCTCTCTTCAATTGTGGTGCCCAGAATTGGATGCAATATTCCAGGTGTGGTCTAACCAAAGCGAAATAGAGGGGTAGCATTACTTCCCTAGATCTAGACACTATGCTCCTATTGATGCAGGCCAAAATCCCATTGGCTTTATACAAACAAAAAACCCACATATACACAGACTGGGCCACAGCAACACATGGCAGGGGGTGGCTAGTGTTTAAATTAAACTTTTCTTTTCTGTTGGTGGCATCTTAGAATCGAAGAAATACTGTATTTTTTATTTGGACCAGTTATTTGAATACACAGATATTTTACTAAAATTATTAACAAGCCTGTGTGGTAAAATAAACACTATCACTAAAAACTATACCTGGAATACCTGGAATAGTTTCTGATTGCAGTAATATATAATTGTAAGGAAGTTATTGAAACTAGGTATATGTATTTGAACTGTTTAACTATTTGTTTGGTAACAGTAGCTAAAAGCTAGAAATAACTGGTTGTATCCATTGTGGCGTTGCCAAGGAGACCAGGCAGAGGAGAGTGGAAAGTGGGCGGAGCCTAGCAAGAGAAATCCATCTGCGTTTTAAAAAGAAGCAGTTAGTTTGGGTTTAGGTTCCGAGGAGTTAGGGTTTAGGTTTAGAGGAGTTGGTAGAGGAAAGTATTAGGAGGTTGTAGCTGAAAGAGAGTGAATTGTGAAGCAAAGTTTCGAGGCTTTGGAAAGCCAGATTAAGCTACTGGAAGTTTCTTAGGCTAGAGAGGCTGATAAGGGAAACATAGCCAGTATTCCTTTAGTCTAAGGAAAGGCTAAAGAATAGGGCTGGGCGGTTTCGTTTCGTTAATTCGTAATTCGTTAATAATTTCGTTAATTTTTTCAATTACAAAATGATAACGAACCATTCTGGAGCAATTATTAAAAAAACGAATTTTCAAAACGTTTTGTAAATGCTTCGTATTTCGATATTGTATTCGTTTCGTTATTGTTTTGAGGTCGTTTCGTTATTATTTCCGCATGTCTGGGCCAGTTTTATGGTTTAATTAGTGAAAAAAATTATAATATCACACCAACAGTCAACAACAGAGGGAGAGGGAAGCTTCAGAAGGTTTTGGAGGTTTTTTAGCGTATTTCGCGGTCGCGTCCGCCATTAACGAATCGATTCGTTATTGTTTCGGAAATCGATTCGTTAAATTTTTTACCATTTACGAAATTTCGTAAATATCGAACTTTTTAAAGGGAAAATTTTGTAATTATTTTAAATATCGAAAAAAAAAAACCCCAAATACAAATCGATTTTAGAAACAAATTTTTCCGTTGTTACCCAGGCCTACTAAAGAATAATCTTATTAAGTATCTGATCAAGGGAGGATCAGATAAGGGAGACATCCCTGTATTGAAACTTTGTTTGTAATAAGTGCTTCACCTCAGGAAGATACTGTGTAACCTGAAAGAGTGTAACATTCAACTAACCAAGCATTGTTCTAAGTTCTATAACAAAAGTTACGTCTTGCAACCACACGCTGTGTACTTAATAAAATTGTTAACTTTTATTTGAAGATTGCCTCAGCTCCGTCTATTCTGTGTCCAAGTGCCATTTCTCACAATATTACAACTTACCTCACGTGGTGGCAGAAACGCAGGGAAAAGTAACCAAATAAATCTACATTCTTCTCTCCAGTCACGCTACAGTATATACAGTGTAATTACTACTAAGTTATTACTTTCTTAATAAAGGAGGAGGTGCGATTGAACAGCTTCCCTTCTAACTTTATGGTAAATTTGGTTCCTAATCGGCAACCTCCATTGCAAATCGGCTAGTTCTTTTTAAAATTGGGAACTGGGGTAAAATCTCCTGAACACTGGTTCCTTTCAAATTGGTAGCAACAATAAATTATCCCTCCGCTCCCTTGCTTCTTCGCAATAATAATCTAGAAAATGTGGTAGGTTTTATCCATATTTTACTTTTATTTTTAAAGTGCTTTTCTTTCTTTCTTTAAGTTTCTAGTAATTGTCATAAAACACTTGGGTACGCTCTAGAATCATAGAATCATAGAATCTACAAAACCATCTATACACATAATAAAAGTGAAAATCTGTATGTGGCACAGGTGTCTGTTCACACAGACAACCTCCAGCCTCCACAAATAGGCTATTGTTTCCAGTGCTGAGAAGACAGCAAGTCACTCTCTCGAAGGACATTGCAGGTTATAGCAAGCACATCCCAGTGTTCCTTTCTCTCTTCATTTGCATGACCCCACCCACTGCTTCTCCCTTATCCCGTTCCAACCCTTTACTTTGGCACACAGCAGAGGAATTGATCAGCAACTGAACATACTGGAGAGGTTTGGAGAGAATTCACAATGATTTATAGGAGTTGTAGGGACTGGATGCATAGTTCACCTGCAATCTAAGAGCACTCTGAACTGCACCGATGATGGACCTGGAACTCACTTGACACACAGACCCACCATGGGCAATTGTCCATACTTGCAGAGTTTAGGGGTGATTACCCTGAGAGTTGTAGTTCACCCTTATCTAGAGAACAGTGAACTCAGCCAACGATGGATAGGGACCAAACTTGGCACACAGAACCAACATGGCCAATTGTGCATACTGGCTGAGCTTGGGGGTGATTGCCCTGGGAATCTGGGAGTTGTAGTTCACCCTTACCTAGATATCACTGAACTCAAACTGCTGCCAGATCTGGACCAAACTTGGCACACAGATCCAACATGGCCAACTTTAAGTAATGGCAAGGTTTGGGGTTTTTGGAATTGTAGTTCACCCACATCCTTATGCATTTTCTAATGGGAGCATTAGAATAATAAATAGCATTACACATTACCAAACTGATATTACCAAACTTCACAAAACAAACAATGCCTTCTCAAATAACCCGGGCAGCGCCGGGTCCCCAAGCTAGTTATATGAATAAAGTGGAAAGGAAACAGTTCATCTGATATTTGATGCTGGTTTTCCCCTTTTCCAGAAGCAAATAGCATGAAAGAAACTATGATGTTCACTCAACTCAACTTATTCCAGATTATATTCATTTTCAGTGCTATCAGAAAGGAACTTTTCTTTATCTATTGATATTTAGGACTCATCTGAACATATTCTCATTCACATTGACAGTTTTAATTAACTAAGCTGTGATACTCACAGGTGCCTTGGTTGTCCCAGGTTGTGTTTCTTCCAGGCTTGCTTCTTCTGGAGGTCCAGGTACTCCTTCTTTCTCCTTTTGACCATTTTCACCTTTCTGTCCCTTCAGGTAGGAAACAAAAAACAGGGCTATAATCTTAAACTACTTCAGTGTAAAACTCTTACAAGAATTAGATTATGTTTTGCCACTAAATAAATATATTAGAACTGGGCAATAAAGAACTGTGTGTGAAACACTCCTTTTAAATGCAAATAAAACAATGAAATCAAATATTCAATCTTTTTAAAAGTTATGAATGGGAGAAAGGAAATTGATGTCTATCTCCCCAAGCATAAAGCTGGCTTTAGCCTAACTTTTCTAAGTATCTTCTTACAGAATTTACAATTAGTAGCAGTAACATACTGGTTCTTTCACACCCTCCTTCTCTTTAGATCTTCCAAAGATTGGTTTGTTACATGCCCCAGGATGTATCAATGGATCATAGCAAAAATCATAATTTTGACTCCAAAACACCCTCGATTTATGCATGAGGATGTTATACTAAGCTCCACTTAGTAACATGAGGCTTATTAAAACACCAAAATATATACTTACTTTTTCTATTTTTGCACCTTGCAGAACACTATCATGAGGCTCTGCTTCTGTTTTTAATATTTCCTGAGCTATAGTGGTAGTTTCACTTTTTGGTCTGTTTGTTGCTATAGTGGTTACACCTAAAAGAGACAAAAAAATGAAATATACATAAAAATATGTAAATCATGTAATAAAATAATATTCCATCAGTAAGAAAATAACACACAGTGACCGTTAATAAAAAGATAAAAAGGAATGACAAGGCGCTTCGGTATAAGATTGAAAAGGCAAGAAGACACAGGGGTCGTTCCACAGAAGATGCACCAAAACTTACAAATTTATTTATTTATTAATTTACTTTATTTCTATACCGCTTTTCTCAACCCTTAGGTGACTCAAAGCGGTTTACATACTACAAATTATCACAAGACAGTATCATAGGCCAATTAAAACACATTATACATTATACATAACAGTCAATATCAATAAACAATCATTATCATAGCGCCTCAACAACAAATCAGAATCCATTCTCGTAATCCTTTGTTCCATATTCTTATGTTCGATTGCACCGTGTTCCTATATTCAGTTGCACTGTTTAGCCAAACGCTTGTTCGAAAAGCCAGGTCTTCACCTTCCTCCGAAACGCCAACAGCAAAGGGGCCTGTCTGATGTCTGCAGGTAGGGCATTCCGCAGCCGAGGGGCCACCACCGAGAAGGCCCTGTCTCTCGTCCCCGCCAGGCGCGCCTGTGATGCAGGTGGGACCGAGAGCAGGGCCTCCCCAGACGATCTTAATGTCCTGGTCGGTTCATAGGTGGAGATGCGTTCGGGATTAAGGGATTAAAAGGAGAGGGAAGAATCAGGAAGTGAAAATACTACGGGAGAAATCTTAAGAATGGCTGGAATCAACTGCTACATAGGAAGTGTAGTGTTTAATCAAGCTATTTGGGGCCATGGTGGTGCTCCACAACCAGGGCTCCACAAACTTTTTAAACAGAGGGCCAGGTCACAGTCCCTCAAACTGTTGGAGGGCCGGATTATAATTTGAAAAAAACATGAATGAATTCCTATGCACACTGCACATATCCGATATGTAGTGCAAAAACACTTAAATGCAATACAATAATTAAAATGAAGAACAATTTCAACAAATATAAACTTATTAGTATTTCAATGGAAAGTGTGGGGCTGCTTTTGGCTGATGAGATAGGATTGTTGTTGTGGGCTTTCAAGTAGTTTCAGACTTAGGTTGACCCTGAGCGAGGGCCGGGTAAATGACCTTGGAGGGCCGTATCCGGCCCCCGGGCCTTAGTTTGAGGACCCCTGGTTTAAACCCTTGTGCTGCTGAACTGCTGACCTCAAGGTTGGTAGTTTGAATCCATGGGACGAGGTGAGTTCCCACTGTTAGGCCTAGCTCCTGCCAACTTAGGGTTGTATCTATGTTTTTGATTGAATGTTTGCCTTGTAAACCGCTTCGAGTTGCTGGAAGGCTGAGAGGGATGGTATATAAATATACTAAATAAATAAATAAATAAATAACTTGCTGCACCATTGCGGCCCCTAGATGGGGTCTTAAAGTACCATTATTTGTTTTGTTAGTATCACAATTGTCTGAGAGACGACTTATCAACCACAAGAAAGTCTCCATTCTTAAAAACATGCAGGAGGAGGAGAAGGGAAATGAAAACACACAATACCTTGTTCTTTGGTTGTAGTTGGCTTCACTGTTTCTTCCAAGAGATGTTGTCCTGAGAAATCCATCTCTTCACTAGGAAATGACAGAGTTGGTGGTGCGCTTACTGGCCCAGCAGTAGTTTCTTCTGATGAATTCCCAGGCAGTTTCTAGGAAAGGAATTAGAAACCAAACTTTATCTGGACATTATCTCATTGAAAATATTGTTGTTGTGTGATGAAGTATAAACGCTGTATAAGACCCCATCCACTTTTTGCAGTCTTGAAAATCTACATTGAATAAAATGTGGAAGATATTATCTCAAACAAAGAGCCCTACTGTGACTGTGGTTGGATGTCACACACTGCTCTTTGTTTGGATGCAGACTAAATAGTAGAAAACAGTTGCCAAAAGAATTTATTTATTATTTATTTACAGCTTTTATATTCTGCCCTTCTCACCCCGCAGGGGACTCAGGGCGGATTACAGTGTACAGTGCCATTACTGCTCAAGCAGTGAGCTTTGAGATGGTTGAACAGAAGCTCTCTGAAGCTCTAGGTGCTCTTACTGCCTATTACAGGGAAAACCAGCTGATCCCTAATCCATCTAAAACACAGACATGCGCCTTTCACCTTAAGAACA
Source organism: Anolis sagrei ordinatus (assembly GCF_025583915.1). Classification (NCBI taxonomy): domain Eukaryota; kingdom Metazoa; phylum Chordata; class Lepidosauria; order Squamata; family Anolidae; genus Anolis; species Anolis sagrei. Next base: position 59,555,914 of record NW_026847660.1, on the reverse strand, counting down.
GACAAGCATCCCGAGCTCTGAGGATTACCTGGGAAGGAATCCCACTGGAGCATTGCAGCACACCCAAATACCTGGGAGTCACTCTGGACCGTGCTCTGACCTACAAGAAGCACTGCCTGAACATCAAACAAAAGTGGGTGCTAGAAACAACATCATACGAAAGCTGACTGGCACAACCTGGGGATCACAACCAGACACAGTGAAGACATCTGCCCTTGCGCTATGCTACTCTGCTGCTGAGTATGCATGCCCAGTGTGGAACACATCTCACCACACTAAAACAGTAGATGTAGCTCTTAATGAGACATGCCGCATTATCACAGGGTGTCTGCGCCCTACACCACTGGAGAAATTACACTGCTTAGCCGGTATTGCACCACCTGACATCTGCCGGAAGTATCAGCCAATAGTGAAAGGACCAAGGCAGAGACATCTCCAGCTCATCCCCTGTTTGGGTATCAGCCAGCACGTCAACGACTTAAATCAAGACATAGTTTTCTTAGATCTACAGAGACACTCGCTGGAACACCCCCGCAAGCGAGAGTCCAAAAGTGGCAGGCTCAAACCCAGAACCTCAACCATGGCTGATACCAAATGAGAGACTCCCCCCTGGGCACACAGAAGACTGGGCGACTTGGAAGGCGCTGAACAGACTGCGCTCTGGCACCACGAGATGCAGAGCCAATCTTAAGAAATGGGGCTACAGGGTGGAATCCTCGGCATGCGAGTGCGGAGAAGAGCAAACCACTGACCACCTGCTGCAATGCACCCTGAGCCCTGCCACATGCACAATGGAGGACCTTCTTGCGGCAACACCAGAGGCACTCCAAGTGGCCAGATACTGGTCAAAGGACATTTAACCAAATACCAAATTTGCAAAATCTGTGTGTTTTTTTTTTCCTTTTTCTTTTTAATCTGTGTGTTTGTTTTGCTCTGTTAGAATTGTAATACAATGGTTGCTGATGACACGATAAATAAATAAATACAGTGTACACATATATGGCAAACATTCAATGCCAATTTTTGACATACAAACATATACAGACATACACAGAGGCTATTTAACTTTTTCTGGCCGCCAGGGGAGCTGTCGCTTTCATCGTCCATCTGCGACGCTGATGAAGCACTTCCGCATTCCCCACATGCTTCCCCGCTGGAATGCTTTTGCTGGAGTCTTCTTTATGGCCTCATAAATCAGTTAATTTAGCCTCCCCACACTTTAAGGTGGTACCTAATTTTCCTACTTGACAGATGCAACTGTCTTTCAGGTTGCAAAGGTCGACAACAGGCTACACACAATTGGTTGGAAACCCACTCCAACCCGGGCTGGCTTCGAACTCATGACCTTTTGGTGAGAGTGATCTTAAGAATAAGTATAAAATGGATACAGGTTTTATGTGGGAGCACTTGTTTTTAAACATTGAACTGTTCAAGAATCAACTGACAGGACCTCATCACATTTAAGTCAGTATGTCAGCGATAGTGGGGGGTTTCACCACTAATTGTGACAAAACTGGCATGGGGTACCCATAACCCTGAGTCACGCTTTGTCCACATTGCCACTTTCTCATCCCACGGGGAGAAGAGTCGCCGTCCGGATTCCCCTGTTCTTCTCTATGCAACACAGAAAACCTCCCGCATTCTGGCTGCTGGCTCTTATGACAGTTTGGTCTCAATTCAGGCATGGATCCCCATCAGAAGTAGATCTACCTTGAGTGAAAGGATTCAGTGGGCTCAGTGCCTGAAGTGAGTTTAAATTGTCATAGGACAGGCAATTTTGCCCATGTGATGAAGTCTCCAAGTTAACTCTCTCTCTCTCTCAGTCTTTCAATTTATCTATTTCTTAGCTTAAACAATGGCTCATAATTTTAAACCTTTCCCCTAGAATCATAGAATCAAAGAGTTGGAAGAGACCTCATGGGCCATCCAATCCAACCCCCTGCCAAGAAGCAGGAATATTGCATTCTAATCACCCCTGACAGATGGCCATCCAGCCTCTGTTTAAAAGCTTCCAAAGAAGGAGCCTCCACCACACTCCGGGGCAGAGAGTTCCACTGCTGAACAGCTCTCACAGTCAGGAAGTTCTTCCTCATGTTCAGATGGAATCTCCTCTCTTGTAGTTTGAAGCCATTGTTCCATTGCGTCCTAGTCTCCAAGGAAGCAGAAAACAAGCTTGCTCCCTCCTCCCTGTGGCTTCCTCTCACATATTTATACATGGCTATCATATCTCCTCTCAGCCTTCTCTTCTTCAGGCTAAACATGCCCAGCTCCTTAAGCTGCTCCTCATAGGGCTTGTTCTCCAGACCCCTCCCTTATACAGCTATTTTAAATATGCTATTTATAGAGGAGATCTTTTTAATTCTTAGGAAAAGAAGAAACAGTAAGAACTGTGTCACATGCAAATCAGTTTGCCTATGTTTGTTCTGTTTATGAGATTCAATAGATACATATAAACAGCAAATTCATTGCCTATGTGCATTAAAATTATTAGATACAAACAGAGGCAAATCATTTTGTTCATTAGAAAAAAGTCCCAAAGATAAAGCTGGATAATATCTCTATACTTACTGGGGCTTGTGAGGGCCAAATGACTTCCTGTGTCTCGGGGATACCCTCCTGTTCCTGCACGCTGTCATGGCCACTGTTCTCTCCTGAAGTCTATCAGAAGCAAGCCACAAAACAGAACTTGGGTCATCAGAAATTTAATGGATAATTCATAGACATATTATACCCACCAAAACTGAACAAACTTGGATTTATTTATTTATCATGTCAGGAGCAACCAGACAGTTGTATTACATTTTTAACAAAACAAACAGACAGACAAAACACAAAGTTTGCTAGTTGATTAAATTTCCTTTGACCAGTATCTGGCCGCTTGGAGTGCCTCTGGTGTTGCCGCAAGGAGGTCCTCCATTGTGCATGTAGCAGGGCTCAGGTTGCATTGCAGCAGGTGGTCAGTGGTTTGCTTTTCTCCACACTCGCATGTCGTGGATTCCACTTTGTAGCCCCATTTCTTAAGGTTGGCTCTGCATCTCGTGGTGCCAGAGCGCAGTCTGTTCAGTGCCTTCCAAGTCGCCCAGTTTTCTGTGTGCCCAGGGGGGAGTTTCTCATTTGATATCAGCCATTGATTGAGGCTCTGGGTTTGAGCCTGCCACTTTTGGACTCTTGCTTGCTGGGGTGTTCCAGCGAGTGTCTCTGTAGATCTTAGAAAACTATTTCTTGATTTAAGTTGTTGACGTGCTGGCTGATAGCCAAACAAGGGAGGAGCTGGAGATGTCACTGCCTTGGTCCTTTCACTACTGGTTTTTACTTCCTGACGGATGTCAGGTGGTGCAATACCGGCTAGACAGTGTAATTTCTCCAGTAGTGTAGGGCACAGACACCCCGTAATAATGCGGTATGTCTCATTAAGAGCCACATCCACTGTTTTAATGTGGTGAGATGTGTTCCACACTGGGCATGCATACTCAACAGCAGAGTAGCATAGCGCAAGGGCAGATGTCTTCACTGTGTCTGGTTGTGATCCCCAGGTTGTGCCAGTCAGCTTTTGTATGATATTGTTTCTAGCACTCACGTTTTGCTTGATATTCAGGCAGTGATTCTTGTAGGTCAGAGAACGGTCCAGAGTGACTCCCAGGTATTTGGGTGTGCTGCAATGCTCCAGTGGGATTCCTTCCCAGGTGATCCTCAGAGTTCGGAATGCTTGTCTGTTCTTAAGGTGAAAAGCACATGTCTGTGTTTTAGATGGATTAGGAATCAGCTGGTTTTCCCTGTAATAGCCGGTAAGGGCACTTAGAGCTTCAACCATCTCAAAGCTCCCTGCTTGAGCAGTAATGGCACGATCATCAGCATAGATGAAACTCTCTGTCCCTTCTGGCAGTGGCTGGTCATTTGTGTAAATGTTGAACATGGATGGAGCAAGCATGCTCCCCTGAGGCAGGCCGTTCTTCTGTTTCCGCCATCTGCTTCTCTGGCCCTGGAACTCCACAAAGAAGCTCCTGTTTTGTAGCAGATTTCCTATGAGGCGGGATAAGCACATACATCTTCCACACACTGATTATGGAGTTATAAAAATAAGCAGTTTGTAGATGATTTTCAAAGATGAAGTTTTAACTTATTTTTCATAAGCACAGATTTTATAAACAGCATATATGAAGCCATGTAGATCGACTCCATATTATGGACTTTCTGCTTTTAATGTTGTGATTTTCTGATCTGAATGTTAATGTTGTTGGGTTTTTTAAAAAAAAAAAACCCAAACTATTTCAAATGTTATAAAGTTTTACACTCATGGCCTGTGACTGTAATAATAAAATTCAAAAATTCAAATTCAAAATAAATTTAAGCCTATGATAGCCAATTTTTTTTTTAAAGGCATACAATTCTCATCCCACTTTGTTCTTGTCTTACATGGAATGTTTCCATAGGGAAGAAAAACAGGGCAACTCTATGTAGGCATTCCTTTGGTGACTAAGGGCTACAGCAGTGTTTCTCAACCTGGGGGTCGGGACCCCTGTGGGGGTTGTGAGCAGGTGTCAGAGGGGGTCACCAAAGACCATCAGAAAACAGTATTTTCTATTGGTCATGGGGGTTCTGTGTAGGAAGTTTGGCCCAATTCTAATGTTTGTGGGGTTCAGAATGCTCTTTGATTTTAGGTAAACTATAATCAACAACTCCCAAATGTCAAGGTATATTTTCCTGAAAGTTCACCAGTATTCAAATTTGGGCGTATTGGGTATTTGTGCCAAATTTAGTCCAGTGAATGAAAATACATCTCATATCAGATATTTACAGTATGATTCATAACAGTAGCAAAATTACAGTTATGAAGTAGCCCTAAACGGTTTTGGCCCAAGTTACCTATCCGAACGTATCTCCGCCTATGAATCCACCAGGACTTTAAGATCCTCTGGGGAGGCCCTGCTCTCGATCCCGCCTGCATCACAGGCATGTTTGGCGGGGACGAGGGACAGGGCCTTCTCAGTGGTGGCCCCTCGGCTGTGGAACGCCCTTCCCATGGACATTAGATCAGCCCCCTCGTTAATGGTGTTTCGAAGAAAACTGAAAACCTGGCTATTTGAACAGGCATTCGGATAAGCAGTGCAATGAATATAATGGATATAGGAAAACGGAATTACGGATGACGAGTTGGATCACGATTCTAGTTACGAGATGTTAATGTGTTGTATATTGATGTTAATTACTTAGTATACTACGGTGTTAATTGTTTTTAAATAGTGTATGTTGTTAGCACTGAATTTTTGCTCTTGTTGTTAACCGCGTTGAGTCACCTACGGGCTGAGAAACTGCGGTATACAAATAAATAAATAAATAAATAATAGTACTCACATAGGGGTCATCATCCTCACATTGATCCTCAGTAGCCCTTACATCAGGCTTGATCGTCAGCTGCTGAATGGAACCCTAGAAAGATTAAGAATAGCAACTCAAAATGACATTCTTTAGGAAAAATCTACACAGAACACATGACAAGCCTTCAGACTTCAAAGGGTCAAAGAATGATGACTTCATCACACGGGGCTGCAAGCGTTGTAGGATGCTTGCAGCACAGTTGTTCTACGGAGCCCCACGTAGCCCATCACACGACACAGGCTCACTTTCAGAAGGCCTTCATAGCAGAACTGTGGCACGAGTATCCTTTGATGCTGCGCCCAGAACAAAGGAGGCTTCCTGTGTTCTGTAAGGAATAACAGGAGCAGTGCAAGGAGAAGCCTTCCTGATATTTTACATTGCCCTATCTCCCAGTGTTTTAAAATTTTAATCTTTGAATTTGGCCATGGTCACCTTGATCATTTTTAGTCTTTTAATGTTTTGATTTTATATTGTTGTGTCGCTTATTTACATTGGTTTTGTATTTTAGGTAAAGGTAAAGGTTGTCCCCTGACATTAAGTCCAGTCATGTCTGACTCTGGGGTCTGGTGCTCATCTCCATTTCTAAGCCGAAGAGCCGGCGTTGTCCATAGACACCTCCAAGGTTCATGTGGCCGGCATGACTGCATGGAGCGCCGTTACCTTCCCACCGGAGCGGTACCTATTGATCTACTCACATTTGCATGTTTTCTAACTGCTAGGTTGGCAGAAGCTGGGACCTTATTTTCTGATTTTCTGTATTGGTGGGTGTGTCCTCATGTAATCCGCCCTGAGTCCCCTTGGGGAGATGATGGCGGGGTATAAATAAAGCATTATTATTATTATTATTATTATTATTGTCATTATTATTGTTATTAACACTTCCTCGCAGGTGAAACAGGGCACAACACTATGGCCCCATTGCCCCACTGACTCACCATGGTGAGTTACCCGGCAAGATGGGCCAAAACTAAGAAAATTAAGTTCAACAGTGACAAACACAAGATACTCCACTTAGGCAGAAAAAATGAAATGGAAATATACAGAATGGGGGACAATGCCTGGCTCGAGAGCAGTACGTGTGAAAAAGATCTTGGAGTCCTCGTGGACAACAAGTTAAACATGAGCCAACAATGTGATGTGGCGGCAAAAAAAGCCAATGGGATTTTGGCCTGCATCAATAGGAGCATAGTGTCTAGATCTAGGGAAGTAATGCTACCCCTCTATTCTGCCTCGGTTAGGCCACACCTGGAATATTGTGTCCAATTCTGGGCACCACAATGGAAGAGAACCACATTTTCATTTTGTTGAAGTTGTCCACATGCTTGTGGATTTCAATGGCTTCTCTGTGTAGTCTGACATGGTGGTTGTTCTAATATTATTATGATATGCAACTAAAACTTATGTTGAATTAATATTTTAATTTTAATAATAATAATAATAATAATAATAATAATAATAATAATAATAATAATAATAATAAAATAATGGTTGCAAGTGGGCACCCTTTGTCTCCTGGCAACCAATATTTTTAGACCCAGGCAACCACTGAACAAAGCATGCAAGTAGAATTGGGAAATAGCATTGGGTATGTGAACAAGACAAGAAGCTCCCACTCACATCTCACCTCAACTATAAATCTGCAACATCATAGAATCATAGAATCAAAGTGTTGGAAGAGACCCCATGGGCCATCCAGTCCAACCCCCTGCCAAGAAGCAGGAATATTGCATTCAAATCACCCCTGACAGATGGCCATCCAGCCTCTGTTTAAACGCTTCCAAAGAAGGAGCCTCCACCACACTCCGGGGCAGAGAGTTCCACTGCTGAACGGCTCTCACAGTCAGGAAGTTCTTCCTCATGTTCAGATGGAATCTCCTTTCTTGTAGTTTGAAGCCATTGTTCGCATCCTAGTTTCCAGGGAAGCAGAAAACAAGCTTGCTCCCTCCTCCCTGTGGCTTCACTGAGTGACAATTTCTCATTGGTGTGCTTTGTGTTCACAGCCATCTCTGTTTTCACCTGCCCCTGCCTGTTCTTGCTACCTTGCTGCTTACCCACATGTAGATGCGCCTGCTTGAATGTATAACACACTTCCACCATCGAGCCTGACACTAAATATCTCACTATTCCTACTTGGCAAGGATGTTGTACTCTTACAATTAGTTGCTCAGGTGATCTCTTTTTCTAATTTCTCCTCCATCACGCGGCATCCTCCAACACTCTCCAATCCTCAAATGCAACTCCCTCAAACACAAACATGTATACGCCTTCCCCATCTTGCTCCCATTCACCAACCAAAGGACTGTGCCCATGTAGGCAAGGTAACATATATTATACACTCATTTACCATACAGTATACTTACAGTGAATCTGTCCAGTCCCGTTGCTCCTGCATTCCCAACAAATATTCCTGAGCTGGATTCAAAGAGCAAGGCGTGATGTGATCTCTGGAAACGGACTCTGTGATATTCCTCACAGTCCATGAACAAGACAATGTCATTGTCCTCTACAGTCATAGTAAAGCGATTCCATTTGTTGGTCATCACTGGCACTTTAAAGGATGCAGCTTCTCGGGATATGTGAGAACCTGGTTCAGTGTAGTACATAATGATTCTCTGTGTGTTATCATCCACAGGTGATAGTCTGATGCCCAAGTATATTGTCTTCTGAAAAGCATCGGTTATGGCAAACAATACCCCTCCATGGTCACTATTTGGTTTGACGGTAACAGTGATAGCAAAATCTTTGTAGAATGGCTGAGGTATCAGAGTTCTTGTCAAGCGGCCTATGTTTGCTTCTGGTCCAAAATTGTAGGCTGGAAACCCTCCGTATCCAGTGATAAAGGAAACTGACGGGGGCAGTGGAACGCCTATTAGTTCTGTTAGGTCAAGATTCCCCTTTGATCCCCTTTCTGTAACACAAGACAAAAATCACAACGTGTTTAGTTTAAGGCTTATCAACACTACATATTTCACAGCTCTTTTAAGCTGAGTCAAGTACTCCAAAACATTTGGGAAGAGGGAATTTTGAAGGCAAAGTTTTCTGACTCTTTCCCTTGGTCATCATGACCCCTTCTTTCTATATATATAAAAATGCTCTGGTCATAATGAGTACCTTAAAAACAAAAGAACCAATGAACGAAATCACACCAAATTTGGCAACAAAACGTCTCACAACACAAGGAGTGACCATCACTCAAAAAATTATGATTTTGTCATTTGGGAGTTGTAGTTGCTGGGATTTATAGTTCACCTACAATCAAAGAGCATTCTGAACTCCACTAACGATGGAATTGAACCAAACTTGGCACACAGAACTCCCATGACCAACAGAAAATACTGGAAGGGTTTGGTGGGCATTGACCTTGAGTTTGGGAGTTGTAGTTCACCTACATCCAGGGAGCACTGTGGACTCAAACAATGATGGATCTGGCCAAACTTGGCACGAATATTCCATATGCCCAAATATGCACACAGATAGAGTTTGGGGGAAATAGACCTTTCCATTTGGAAATACTTAAGGCCATCCAGTCCAACTCCCTTCACCAGGGCAAGAAAACGTAATCAAAGCCCTCCTGACAGAGTCATCCAGCCATAGATATAGATAGATATATATGATTCATACACACACAGATAAAGTATTATAGATTTGAAAGGGACTCCTAAAGATGGACAATTGTATGTTGCATATTCCAGAGTAGGCAAACTAGACAATCTCTATGTCAACACTGTCAAAGAAACATCAAGAAATATTGCTTACCCACAAGCATCAAGAAATTACATATATTAGAAACCAGCACTTTTCTAATTACTTTATTTTCCATATCACCAGACTGAGCCACAGCAACGCGTGGCAGGGGACCACTAGTTTCTTCTAAAAGTTTCTAGTTTCTTTTTTCTGTGATAAAGAAAAGCATGCAAGCAGCAATCTTTTAACAAATTTCCCAGTCAGAGAAGAAAGCTAGTGAGAGAAAAGTAATAGACCCTTTGTGAGCCAGTATGGTGTAGTGATTTCAGCATTGGATAGGACTCTGGAGAATGGTATTTAAATATCCACTCAGACACTGAAATCTACTGGGTGACCTGAAGCAAGTCACACTCTTTCAGCATTTGGGGAAGGCCATAGCTAACCTTCTCTGAACAAATCTTCCCAAGGAAACACCATGAGAGGTTCATAAAGCTCTGTACAGTTCTGGCCCAGCTTACTTGTCCGAACACATCTCCCTCTACATCCCGCCTTGCAGTTTAAAATCATCTGGGGAGACCCTGCTCTCGCTCCCGCCAGTGTCACAAATACATTTGGTGGGGATGAGAGACAGGGCCTTCTCGGCTGTAGCCCCCCGCCTGTGGAACTTGCTTCCCAATGAGGTAAGATCGGCTTCATCCCTCCTGTCTTTTAGGAAGAAATTGAAGTCGCGGTTCTGGGACCAAGCTTTTGGACAGCAGGCATAAATAGCGCTTTGGATATGGAATTTGAGTGGAATGGTGATATTTATTTATTTATTTATTTGTTATTCGAACTTATATGCCGCCATTCCCCTGGGGCTCGGAGTGGCTTACAAGAATGGCTAAAATCTAACACAATTTAAAAACAATTTAAAACAATTTAAAAACAGCAATATCAAAAATCAAAGGCCTGTTGAAACAGGTATGTCTTACATGCCCTGTGGAAAGCTAATAAGTCCCGCAAGGCACGGACTTCAGGTGGCAGAGTATTCCAGAGTGATGGTGCCACTGCTGTAAAGGCTCTGCGTCTGGTTGCTGTTAGACGCAAGGTCTTGACACTGGGACTTCCAATAGATCTTGGTCCTCAGAATGGAGGGATCTCTGGGGTTGGTAGGGGGTGAGGCGGTCCCTCGGATACATCGGCCCCAGACCATGCAAGGCCTTAAAGGTGAGTACCATCACTTTGAAAGTGATCCGATTAGAAAAGTAACCAATGCAGCTGCAGTAAGATTGGTGTTATGTGGCATCTCATCGGAATTCCCGCAAGAAGCCGAGCAGCTGCATTTTGTACCAACTTGAGCTTCCGGATCACCGACAGAGGAAGGCCAATGTAGAGGGTGTTACAGTAGTCCAGTCTTGAGATGACTGTCACCTGGATCACCATAGCTAGGTCATCCATGCACAGGTAGGGGGCCAACCGTCTAGCCTGCCGCAGATGAAAAATGGCGGTTCTGCTAACGGCGGAGACCTGGGGCTCCATCGTCAGCAGAGGGTCCAAAAGGACTCCCAGACTCTTTACCAATGATGACGGGCGTAGCGCCTCGCCATCCAGGGTAGGCAGCTGGATATCCCCACTGCCCGGTTGACCCAGCCATAGGATCTCCGTCTTTGCTGGATTCACCCTCAACCTGCTGGCACGCAGCCATCCAGTAACGGCCTCGAGGCACTGATGGAAATAATCGGGTACAGAGTCCGGTCGGCCTTCCATCTTCAGCACCAGCTGAGTGTCATCGGCATACTGATAACACTCAAGCCCAAAACCTTGAACCAGCTGAGCAAGTGGTTGCATAGAGATGTTAAACAACAGAGGGGAGAGAATGGCCCCCTGAGGAACCCCACAAGAGAGAGGGGACCTCTCAGAGACCAGGCGGTTAATACTGTTTTTATTGTTTTAATTAATGTGCTATTTATTGTTTTAAGTGTTGTTATATTGCTTTGTTATATTTAATGGCATCAAATTGTGCCAAGTGTAAGCCATCCTGAATCCCCCTTTGGGGGGTTGAGAAGGACGGGATAGAAATACTGGAAATAAATAAATAAATAAATAATTGTAGTGTTTCCATAAGCTGGAATGACTTGATGGCACACAGCAACAAGTAGAAGCAATGGACCAGGGGTCCTCAAACTAAAGCCCGAGGGCCAAATACGACCCTCCAAGGTCATTTACCCGGCCCTTGTTCAGGGTCAACCTAAGTCTGAAAGCACACAACAACAACAATCCTATCTCATCAGCCAAAAGCAGGCCCACACTTCTCATTGAAATACTAATAAGTTTATATTTTTTAAATTGTTCTTCATTTTAATTAGTCTATTGTTTTAAAGTGTTTTTTGCACTACAAATAAGATATGTGCAGAGTGTATAGGAACTCATTCATTTTTTTTTCAAATTATAATCCAACCCCCCAACAGTTTGGAGGCCTGTGACCTGGCCCTCTGCTTGAAAAGTTTGAGGACCCCCTGCAATAGACACTTGTCCTAAAACATTATGTGATCAGATTCTATTGTAAAAGGGAACATTTTTGCCCTACACAATACTAATTGCAACAGCATTATACTACCTATAATTTTCATGAATGATGTTTGCAGAGCACTGAGACCTGGGGATCACCGATTGCCATTTCCCCCTTTAAAAAAAAACAGAAGTGGGAGTTTGCAGCAGAGGTGCAGGTGGAGGAGAGCTAAGCACCGGGATTGTGGCGCAGCTGGCTGAGTGTCAGCTGCATTAAGATCACTCTGACCAAAAGGTCATGAGTTCGAAGCCAGCCCGGGTTGGAGTGAGTTTCCAACCAATTGTGTGTAGCCTGTTGTTGACCTTTGCAACCCGAAAGACAGTTGCATCTGTCAAGTAGGAAAATTAGGTACCACCTTAAAGTGTGGGGAGGCTAAATTAACTGATTTATATTGTTTTATATTGTGTATAAACTGTTTTAAATTGTAAGTCGCACGGAGCACCTTGGTGGAGAGCGACTAATTAAGAAATAAAGTGATGATGATGATGATGATGATGATGATTTATGAGGCCATAAAGAAGACTCCAGCAAAGCATTCCAGCGGGGAAGCATGCGGGGAATGCGGAAGTGCTTCATCAGCATCGCAGATGGACGATGAAAGCGACAGCTCCCCTGGCGGCCAGAAAAAGTTAAATAGCCTCTGTGTATGTCTGTATATGTTTGTATGTCAAAAAAATGGCATTGAATGTTTGCCATATATGTGCACACTGTAATCCGCCCTGAGTCCCCTGCGGAGTGAGAAGGGCGAAATATAAAAGCTGTAAATAAATAAATAAATAAATAAATAAATAATAGCCCTTCTTTCTCCCCTGCTTTCCCTTAAACTGGGAATCAAGGACAGGATAGCAGTGGGATGAGGTGCAGGACAGAATCAACAGGGCTTGAATGACTGGACAGCTCTCCTACTTGATGTTCCTGAAATGCGTATTTCCCTCACTTCTCCAAACCTTACAATGTAGAAGTGAAAATCTGGATTCCTAAATCCTTGAGTATTTCCTGACTACAAAACAAGATCAAAAGAAGCACTTTTTTGTGCCTTTGCTAAGTAAACTGCCAAAATCTCTACTAGGGCTGTGAAATCGATGAAAAAAAGGTTTGAAAACTCAATAAAAAATAGGGTGTGTGTGTTTCATTTCTAAAGTGTTTCTAAAGTTTCTAAAGTGTTGTTAGTGAAATTTTTGTTACTTTGATAATAACGGAATTTTGTTACTTTTTCATTATAGTAATTGAGCAAGTGGAGAAATTTCAGGCGCTCCTTTCTCCCTCATTTTACAGCTATTGGGGTGAAACTTGCTACAATGGTAGAACATGTTTGCCGCTGCTAACCCATTGTTTCAGAATGTTTCACTTATCCACAATTTTTGGGAATTTTCAAAGTTTTTATAAACAACATTTTTTTAAAAACCTACAAGAGCTGTCTCCTTGAATTTTCTATACAATGACACAAGATAACAGGGGAATATTCATACATCTACTGATTTTCGGGAAATTTTTAAAGTGTTGACAAAAAAAGCCACAACATCTATTTTATTGAATGTCTCTCATATTACCTGTTCGAATGTATCTCTCCCTATGAACCATTGCAGAGATTAAGATCCACCAGGGAGGCCCTGCTTTCCGTCCCGCCATTGTCACAGGCACGATTGGTGGGGACAAAAGACAGGGCCTTCTTGGTGATTGCTCCCTGCCTATGGAACTCCCTTCTTGGTGAGATCAGGTCGGCCCCCTGTCCTTTAGAAGGATGGTAAAAACTTGGCTGTGGGACCAAGCTTTCGGGACAGGGCAATAAAGCAGCAATAGGAAAGATTACCAGGCCAATTAGATTTGACGTGGATGACTAGGATGGCTTTAAACTGTGTATTTTAATAGTTTCATAAAAATTTTTTTAATGTTTATGTATATAAGAATATATGTCCCAGCATTGAATTTTTGCCGTATATATGCTGTGCTCCACCCTGAGTCCCCTTCAGGGTGAGAAGGGCGGAATATAAATGTTTTAAATAAATAAATAAATAAACCAACAGAACTTCCATTTAGGGATTTCTTCCCAGCCCAGTACAGAGATTTACTTACTACGCTGCACTCTACTATGGATGTCAAATATTTCTGCAATAGCTAGCTCCAATTTTTCTTTGACTGTCTTTTTTTATAAGAGGAAACATAATTGCATGTTACATTCATATTGTTCAAACAACTTTGTGTTACTGTGGAATCTAGTACAAAATGAGGGTTGCAAAGAAATCTGAGTGAATTCTGGCATAGTTCAAAGACTAAATATGACATAGAAACTATGTGGTAGGGAGACGGATCTAAGTTGGGTTCCTAACTTTACTGAAAGTATGGCTGGCTAGCATAATCATTATAGGGTTTCTTTTTGTTTAAATTATAGAGACCATTGCAACAGGAAAGTATGGCTTAATCCCCTGCACTATAGAAGGGCTGTAGAGTAATACTTTGGAACTTGTGATCTCGATTGTCAAAATGCTCCAAGATTTTATTTATCTATTTATTTATTTATTTATTTCAGGTATTTCTACCCCGCCCTTCTCAACCCCCGAAGGGGGACTCAGGGCGGCTTCCAACCGGCATACATTGATGCCTACAATTCACACAGTAAAATACATAGTAACAACAAATTATAACAGTTAAAACATTACATTAATATAATAAAAATACAATAAAAAGCCAGCCTGGTGGCCATCATTTTGCCAAGTCCGTAATTAATAAAATCATTCCGCTTATCATAGTCCGTTTCCAAAGCTTTAGTCGTCATTGTCCATTGTCAGTGTGCCAGATTATCCAAAGGCCTGGTCCCATATCCATGTTTTTCATTTCCTTCTGAAAGAGAGGAGGGATTACGATGATCTAATTTCCCCGGGGAGTGAATTCCACAGGCAGGGGGCCACCACCGAGAAGGCCCTGTCCCTCGTCCCCGCCAATCTTGTTTGTGACAAGGGTGTGGCCGAGAGCAGGGCCTCTCCAGAAGATCTTAAATTCCTAGGCGGGACATAGAAGGAGATACATTCGGACAGGTACGCTGGGCCGGAGCCGTATAGGGTTTTATAGATCAAAACCAGCACTTTGAATTGTGCTCGGAACTGAATCGGCAGCCAGTGGAGCCGACATAACAGAGTGGTGGTATGCTCTCTGTATGATGCTCCAGTGAGAAGTCTAGCTGCTGCCCGCTGGACTAGTTGAAGTTTCAGAACAGATGAAGTACCAAGGACAAAAAAAGCAATTGAGTGCAGACAGTGAGCGAGGAGACAAAATCAGAGCTGTTTCATGTTTGGGGACTATGTTTTCTTGGATTTTTCCTGATAAATAGACAATTCTTGTATAAACCCACCCACAACATGTGTTTCCCTATATAAAAGTAATTAGCATTGACAAATTGTGAAAATTTCTGTCTGTGACATTAGATCTGGGATAGTTCATGTAGACATGTGCAATATAATATGTTATATTATAGTCATCAGTATGTGAACTAACATGAGTGAACAAATCCTCAAACCAAAGCACAAGATAACTCCTATTATCAGTTACCACTGTTAAAAATCTTTTTTTTAATCATGCTCTTCCTTTTTTCCTTTCCTCTTGTCCTTCTTTTGAAATTTGCATAGCATCGTCACAAACCTTCTTCTGACCGTTACATTTCACAGTCTTCTGGTTCCATTAATTACATTTTCCAGCTTTTGTGCCCATTTTTGTTTATGTGTCTGTCAAAGAGTTGCATTTATTCAAACTGACATTTCAGTGGGAACAGCAAATATAGTTTATTCAACCAAGAACAAAGAAAGAAGTGGGTGGATGGATGAGCAGATAGACAAAGAAAATGAGCACATGCAAATACAGAAATATAAGAAAACATATAAGTTACAAAACATGAAAAATGGAAAGAATAATCTCAATCATTCAACTCCAAGTATTTAAAATGGTTTCTTCAAAAGTTGGGAAATTCAGTCAGGAAGAATAACAGAGAAGCAAAATATCTGCATAGTTTTCCCTTGACATCCAAACATCTTGATTAAATTATTCTGTGAAGAAATATAAATTGTTCTTCTGTACACAACAACTCATGTTTTGTTCACACACAAAAAAGAGACATAAACACAATAAACACATAAACAAGCAGATCTTCCATGCACTTCTCTGAAGAACAAATCATAGAATCATAGAGCTGGAAGAGACCACATGGGCCATCTAGTCCAACCACCTGCTATGCAAGAAAAACACAATCAAAGTACCCCCAACAGATGGCCATCCAGCCTCTGTTTAAAAGCTTCCAAGAAAAGAGCTTCCACCACCCTCCGAGGCAGAGAGTTCCAGTGCTGAAAAAGCTCATACGGTTAGGTAGTTCTTCTTAATGTTCAAGTGGAATCTCCTTTCCTGTAATTTGAACCCTAGTTTCCAGGGCAGCAGAAAACAACCCTGTTCCCTCTTCCTTATAACGTCCTTTCCCATATTTATAGATGGCTATCATGTCTCCTCTCAGCCTTCTCTTCTGCAGGCTAAACATGCCCAGCTCTTTAAGCTACTCTTCATTGGGGAAGCTGATCCTTTTAGTCTTCCTCCTCTGGACACATTCCAGCTTATCAATATCTCTTTTAAACTGTGGTGCCCAGAATTGGACACAGAATTCCAGGTGAGAGCTGACCAAACCGAAATAGAGAAGCACCATGACTTCCCTCGATCTAGACATTATACTCCTTTTGATTCAGCCCAAAATTCCATTGGTTTTCTAGCTGCTGCTTCACACTATTGGCTCATGTTCAACTTGTCCACTAAGACTCCAAAATCTTTATATATATACTAGCTGTACCCGCCACGCGTTGCTGTGGCCAACCTTCCCTCTTTCTTTATCTCCTTCCTTTCCTGTTTTTCTTTCTCTTCCTATTTATTTTCTTCTTTATTCTATCTCTACCTGTTTCTTTCCTCCCTTTCTTTGCTCTTTGGTTACATCCTTCGTTCCCTGTCTTTTTCCTTTCACTTTTTATTTCCTTCTCTCCTTCCTTGCTTCTCTACCTTTCTTTCTTTCCTTCCTTCTTTCCCTCCCTCCTTCTCTCCTTCCCCTTCCCAGCCTTCATTCCTTCCCTCTTTCCATCCTTCTCTCCTTACTTTTGACTGTCCCTTCCAACTCTATTCTGTAAGTCTATTTAATTTGTATTATGTAGTAATATATAATAGTAACATATTATATAGTAATCTATATAACAATATATAAAAAGTTGTATTTATATCTTACATAGAAAGAAGGAATGGAAGAAGGATGGAAGGAAAGGGGAAGGGAGGGAGGGAAGGATGGAACGAAGAGAAGGGAGGAAAGGAAAGGAAAGGAAAGGAAAGGAAAGGAAAGGAAAGGAAAGGAAAGGAAGGAAGGAAGGAAGGAAGGAAGGAAGGAAGGAAGGAAGGAAGGAAGGAAGGAAGGAAAGGAAAAGAAGGGGAAGGAAGGAAAGGGAGGAAGAAGGAATGGAGGGAAGGAAAGGAAGGAGGGGGATGAAGAAAGGAGGGAGGGAAGGAAATGAAGAAAGGGAAAGAAGGAGGAAAGGAAAGGAGGGAGGGAGGAAAGGAAGAAGGGACAGGAAGGAAGGGAAGAAGGGAAAGAAGGAAAGGAAGGGAAGGAAAGAGGAAGGGACAGGAAGGAAGTGGGGGAAGGAAAGGAAGAAAACAAAGGGAGGGAGGAAAGAAGGGAAGGGAGGGAGAGAAGGAGTGGAGTGTGGCAGAGGCAGCTTAGTTTAACATATCTGGCCTGCAGTAACTCCACTGTTTTTGATACTTTGTATCATTTCAATGTAAACTAAACACAAATGACCAAATACATGCAGTAACTCCAATCTTTCTGACACTTTGTGTGATTTCAATGTAAACTAATCAGAAATGACCAAATACATGAAGATTGACATATGTGCAGTAACTGCACTATTTCTGACACTTTGTGTCATTTTAATGTAAACTAATCAGAAATGACCAAATACATGAACTATAACATATCTGCAGTAACTCCACTGTTTTTGATACATTGTATCATTTCAATGTAAACTAAACATAAATTACCTGAATGTTAATAGGAGAGGGAGAGAGAGAGAGAGAGAGAAATGTGTTGCTAGAGACAGCCAAGCAGGTCAAACAGTCTTTCTCCCCTCTTCCCTCCCTCCCACCCTCCCTCCTGCCTGCTGCTTCTACCGGGGCATCTTGGAGGAAGAGGAGGTGACGAAAGGGAGGGGGGAAAGCCAAGAGGGAAAAGCCTGCTGCTTCTGCTGGCGAGGAAGGGACTTGAGGAGCCCATCCACCGGCCGTGCACGCGTGCCTGGTTTCTAAGGCTTTAACGGTGCGAGGAGGAGGAGGGGGCGTGGGCATGGGTCTCTTTGTGGACATACAGTTTAGAAGCCCTTCCTGCTTTATGTTTTCATGATTTTTTGAGTGGAGAACATACATTGGGTTGTTAGGGACGTAGTGTCCAAATTTGGTGTCAATTGCCCCAGTGGTTTCTGAGTTCTGTGAATAGCACAAACGAACATTACATTACGAACATTACACGAACATTACATTACAAACGAACATTACATTACGTTTATTTATATAGATATTGACTGTTGTTGAGCCAGGCATCACTCCTGTATCTGTGCATTTTGTTTTTTTCTGCCTAAGTGAAATATCTAATTGGACACTTTTTGATGTTCCAAAACAGAGAGTACATTTGTATTGTCGAAGGCTTTCATGGCCGGAATCACTCAGTTCTTGTGGGTTTTTTCGGGCTATATGGCCATGTTCTAGAGGCATTTCTCCTGACGTTTCGCCTGCATCTATGGCAAGCTTCCTCAGAGGTCATCTGAGGAAGCTTGCCATAGATGCAGGCGAAACGTCAGGAGAAATGCCTCTAGAACATGGCCATATAGCCCGAAAAAACCCACAAGAAGAGAGTACATTTCCTTGGCACTTTCTTCCCATAGTAATGAGATTAGATGCCCCCAAGATGCAGGAGACTATGCCTCACAGAGAAACTTTAGCTGTAGGACTGGACTAGCTACAAAATAGTTTCTGTAGCTTTGTTCTTAAGTTGAATTTGTTTGTAATTCAGAACAGATACTTTTTAAAGTGTCACTCCAGCCAGATTTTTTAAAAAGTTTTGGATAGCAAAGGGAAGAGTTAACACCCCTGTGGTGCTTGTTTGCTGTGCCTCTGTTTGGATTTCCCCTCACTTTCTATCTCTGTGAATTTTGAAAAAAATGGCTTGTTATGGAAACAAGGATTGGTGACAATACTTCAGTTGAGACACCTTACCTCCATGATAACTCTTTCAAAACTGAATTTCCCTACCTAGGGATAGAATTTTTTCACTTCCTGTTGTTTCACCCATGTTCTTAACTATCAGTCATTTGTAAGTCAGATGTTTGTAACTCGGACACTGCCTGTAATAGGCAGCAGCAGCCGAGAGGGATAACACTGGTGAAGAGTTTCTCAAAGACAACAGTACCATAACTAACTAATAAGCTACTACTACACAAAATAAGACAATAGTTAAACACTCTAAAGCAGGGATGTCAAACTTATTTTTATCAAGGGCCACATCAGTCTTCAAAAGGTCATTGAAGGGGACTCAGGGCAGATCACAGTACATATACTTGGCAAACATTCAATGCTGCTTTTGTATAGACAATACACAGACAGACAGACAATAGAAGGAGGTGGTTTGTTTCGATTCAGTGTCCAGCTGTTTTTGATGCCATGCAAGGTTGGGCTTGATTCCAGGGGGTGCTGTTGCTCTATCCTCTATGACAAAGAGCCATCAGGATTTCCTCCTTCCTTTTGGTTGCCTAGCATTTTCTTATCTTCTCTCTTTATGGCGTCATAAAACACCTCCCCTGCTTTTTTAGCGGTACCTAATTTCTCTAATTACAGCTAAAGCTGTTTTCGAATTGCTTAGGTAAACAATGAGATAGGGTAACATTTGGCAGCTCACGCCAAACCCGGGGTTCGAACTTGCAACCTTTTGGTTGATAGATCTTACAGTTTAAAAATATGAAATTCACTGGGATACTCAACTTGTACAATGTGAAGTAGCACACTACAGAATTTAAAGAGCACTGGGAGGGAAAAAACAGATTTGTACTACTGAAGAACTCTGGAGCAAAACCAAGAGCACTGTCATCTTGCCTCCAGTGTCATCTGTTGGGAGCCCGCTCTAGCACCAACTGCTGCTCTGAGATCAGAGTTGGGCCAGGAAGGCAGTTCCATTTTGTCTCCTGCACTGTGTTTATTATAATATAATATAATATAATATAATATAATATAATATAATATAATATAATATATTGTATATAATATAATATTGATAATATTATAATGTAATACAATATACTACTAATAATAATAATAATAATAATAATAATAATATATAATTATAATTATATATTTTATATTAAATGTAATATTACTAATAATATTACAGTATAATGTTATAGTACAATGTAATATATAATATTAATATTGTGCTATGGTAATAATATGATATATTGTATTTACCTTTTACTTGTAAGCCGCTCTGAGTCCCCTTCGGGGTGAGAAGGGCGGCATATAAATGTCGTAAGTAAGTAAATAAATAAATAAATATTTCATCTTTGTTCATAAGAGGGAAAACCTGCCTCAATACTGAAGCAGATTTGTTTGTTTATTTATTTATTTACTTGTATACCGCAGTCTCTCAGCCCAGCAGGCGACTCAACGCGGTTTACAACAAGGATAACATCAATCAACGATATACAATTTAAAAACCATAAAAGCATAATATACAATATTGACACAACAACAGATAGCACAATGCATCTCATAACTAGAGTTGCGATCCAATCCGTCATCCAAATTTCCATTCCTGTAATCATCACATTCATTGCACTGTTTAACCGAATGCCTGTTCAAACATCCACGTTTTTAATCTTCTTCGGAACACCATCAGCGAGGGGGCTGATCTTACCTCCATAGGAAGGGCGTTCCACAGCCGGGGGGCCACCACAGAAAAGGCCCTGTCTCTCGTCCCCGCCAGCCGCACCTGTGAAGCAGGCGGGATAGAGAGCAGGGCCTCCCCAGAAGATCTTAGGGTTGTTTACATATCACATTTTAATATTATCTGCTTCCTTTTGTTCCCATGGGCTTACTTTCTTTGCTGTTCTAAACTTCAGCTCTAAGTCTGTTGATGTTTTCCTGGGGGAAGGTTGGACTTTTCCTCCAGTAGTTAACATAGCTTTGGTGCGTATATCTGTAACACCTGAGACCATAGACATGCCTGAGATTTCAGCACTCCCAGTAGTTGACAATGGTAACATGCATGTCCCACAGGAACTCTACAATCACTGCCACCATCACAGTCCTCCTAGCAAGTCAGACTGTATTTGGAAAACTAACCAAGTAGCTTTAGTGCGCATTTCTGTTTCTACAGCCAAAAGCCACGCGATCAAATCTCCTTTCCCACAGTCATCGATTTCCAGATCCAGATGGCTGGAGTAAAAAGACACTACTTCATCTTTCTGCCTTTTTAGGCTGATTATATGTTGTCAGCTTCTTGATGGAAAGGAAGGACTGGGAGTGCTCTTGTCACTGGATTGGATTGGCTCTATCCAATGTACATATCTCTGCAAAGCAGGCTTTGAGCCGGTTAATCCCCCGTATATTTATTTATTTAAAACTTTTGTATCCTGATCTTCTCTACCTCCGTAGAGGGACTCAGACCGGCTAACAGCAAGGATTCAATGCTAACAATAGTCTAAAACATCATACAACAACAATAGATTAAAATACATATAGAATAAAATACATATAAGCCAATTCGCCAAGGTAAAATCATGTCCAACTCAGTCCGCATATGTGGTCAATAACTTTAGTCTATTGCCAATCTCAGCCATTATTCTGGCAATGCTTCATTCCATAGCCAAGATTTCACTAGCTTCCTGAAGGTTAGGAGGGAGGGGGCAGATCTAATTTCATTCGGGAGAGAGTTCCCTAGCCAAGGGGGCACCACAAAAAAGGCCCTGTCTCCCGTTCCCACCAGACGCGATTGCAAAAGTGGCGGGACCGAGAGCAGCCCCCCCCCAGATCTTAACAGTCTTGATGGTTCATAGGGGAGAATACTTTCGTACAGGTAAACTGGGCCGGAACCGTATATAGTTTTGTAGGTTAAAACCAGCACTTTGAATTGTGCTGGGAAGCTAATTGGCAGCCAGTGGAGCTGGCGCAATAGAGGAGTTGTGCGCTCCCTGTACCCCACTCCTGTCAGCAGCCTGGTTGCTGACCGCTGGACTAGTTGCAGCTTCTGGACAGTCTTCAGAGGCAATCCCACATAGAGAGCATTGCAGTAGTCTATATGAGATGTAACCAGAGCGTGGACCACCGTGGCCAAGTCAGACTTCCCAAGGTGCAGGCACAGCTGGCACACAAGCTTTAACTGTGCAAATGCTCTCCTGGTCACCACTGAGACCTGGGGTTCCAGGCTCAACAATGAGTCCAGGATCACTCCCAAGCTGCGAACCTGCGCCTTCAGGGGGATTGTAACCCCATCAAGCACAGACTGTAACCCTATGCCCTGTTCGGCCTTACGACTGACCAGGAGTACCTCTGTCTTGTCTGGATTTAGTTTCAATTTGTTCACCCTCATCCAGTCCATTACAGCGGCCAAGCACCGGTTCAGGACTTGAACAGCCTCCTTAGTAGCAGGTGGGAAGGAGTGACAGAGTTGGACATCATCTGCACACAATTGACACTGTACCCCGAAACTCCGGATGATCTCCCCCAATGGCTTCATGTATATGTTGAATAAGATAGAGGATAGTACTGAGCCCTGCAGGACCCCACAATACAATGGCCGTGGGGCCGAGCAGGAGTCCCCTAACAACACCTTCTGGGAACGACCCTCAAGGAAGGACTGGAGCCACTGTAAGACAGTACCTCCAAGGCTCCAAGGCCCATTCCTGCGAGGCGTCTCAGAAGGCTGATGACAGGTCCAGCAGAACCAACAGGGACACACTCCCCCTTTCTAGCTCCTGGCGAAGATCATCAACTAAGGCAACCAAGGCTGATTCAGTATTTTCTAATGGAAACAAAGGCTATGCCAGCCAGCATTAGGACAAGTTGCTTTTATATAGGAAAAGAAGAGAAAGCCAGGCTCCCCTCCCCAAAACTTTGCCTCCTAAGCAGTTTCAAAGAATGAAGAAACTTTTGTTACAAGTTAAGTAAAGTCAGCCTGATGGGCACATGTAGGAGATGATAGTCTAATTAATCTGAAGAGGACAGCAATGCAAAGTGACCAGAGTTCACTTCTTCCTATGTTTTTCTTTTTGTTTATTTTATTGAATACAATGATAGCACTGTGAAGAAATTGGGGAGATGTGTTTCTGACTATTCCACATTGGTTTTCTGCCATATGTTCGTATTATTTCCTCTTTGAAATATTTCCTAGCTTAGAGAAAAGCATAGAAATTGCCAATGAGCAGCCTGATCTTTTTGTAAAATCATAGTCCCGGGTGATCTGGTAGACTTTATGCAGCATTTTCCTATGTTAATGCCAGATTATTAACCAGCACTAACAGAACAGATGCTAACCAAACTTTCAGCATAACTTTTAAACTTTGGTTACCATCAACGTTTCTCCTCTGCCAGCTCTCAAGCTTTAGATTTCTGGAGAAGGAGGGCAACTACTATTTATTTCCACCAACCTGCTATCTATGTGATTGGGGCAAATCGGTTACAGCCTGTGTTAGTTGGGGTTACACTGCCTCTGAAGACACAGGTTCGCAGTTTGGGAGTGATCCTGGACTCATCGCTGAGCCTGGAACCCCAGGTCTCGGAGGTGGCCAGGAGAGCTTTTGCACAATTAAAGCTTGTGCGCCAGCTGTGCCCGTTCCTTGGGAAGTCTGACTTGGCCATGGTGGTCCAATCTCTGGTTACATCCCGAATAGACTACGACAACACTCTCTACATAGGGCTGCCTTTGAAAACTTCTTGGAAGCTTCAATTAGTCCAACGGTCGGCAGCCAGGGAGCGTACCACTCCTTTGTTGCACCAGCTCCACTGGCTGCTGATCAGCTTCCGAGCACAATTCAACGTGCTGGTTTTAACCTTTAAAGCCCTGAACGGTTCTGGCCCAGATTACCTGTCCAAACATATCTCCTGCTATGTACCATCATAATACTTAAGATCGTCAGGAGAGGCCCTGCTCTCGATCCTACCACTTTCGCAAATGCAGTTGGTGGGGACAAGAGACAGGGCCTTTGCGGCAGTGGCCCCGCATCTGTGGAACTCTCTCCCTAAGGACATCAGGTTGCCCACCTCCCTCCTGTCCTTTAGAAGACAACTGAAGACTTGGGTTTGGGAACAGATGTTCAACAAGAAGTTAGCGGCAACTTGGATAGGAAATTTGAACATTGCGACATTGGATTTACCTGCCTGGATCTTGGTTTTAGCGGCACGTTAATTTATTGTTAATGTATTGTATAATGTTTTAAATTGAGTTTTATGGTTTTAATTGAAATTTTATTGTATATGTTGGTAGCATCATTGATGCTGATGTGAGGTTGCCAAAAGTCCCCTCTGTGGGAAGAAGGGCGGGGTAGAAATGAAATGAATGAATAAATAAATAATCCATCATCACTTTAATCACATTGTGCAGGTACAGCTGTACCAGGAGCTCCAATTTTGTTTGCTTTGCATTGAATGTTTGTTGTAGTCCTAAGTTTCAGGGACTCTGCAGATAGGTGGCTTCTTTTGGCTGCAATCATAGGACAAGCCACCTGTCAATTATAGTTAGGTTCCCTGGTCCCGCCCCTTTTTGGGGTTTTGGAGGGAATAGGAGCCTTTTTGAGTCAGTCAATACAGAGAAGCCTTGCGTACAGGACATAATACCAAGAGCTCCTGTACAAAGCTTCGTCTTCTACAGCTTGGCTGGGGTTATACAGCCCACAGCTTGGCCGAGGATCATACAGCCTTACAGCTCCTTTGCTGAGGGACTTCAGACAGCCATCACTGAAACCTGAACTTCTTTCTCCCCTGGAGGTCTACAAAGCTTTGCTTGGTAAGGGTCGCTCGCGGAAGCCAGACGCAGTTGGTACCAGGTGCAGGGGCTCAACGCCAACAGAGGCAAAGACAGACTGCCCAGATTAGAAGTTAAGGATTTCCCCATTAGTTACAGTTATGAAGATAGTGCCTGTTCCCTGTGGACAAGATTGAAAAAGCCAATAGACTGTTAAGAAAGCCTTGAAATATTTGTTTGTTTTCATTAATAAAGAACTTTGTTGAACCTTTAAGCAATTTAGAGACTCTGTTTTAAGGAAATCCAAAGGCCTTTAATCTGAGGCAGCCTCGGCGTCCCGTTGGGCACACAGAATTTATGTCTTGTCTACAGTCTTATGCACAGGCCCAGCGTGTGACAGCACACACATATTATGTTTACCAAAGCTTTGGCACAGCTGCACCTTGACCCAATAACAGCAGGTATACTGTGTTAGAAAAAGCATGTGGGGATGAAGTCAATGAAACTGACTGAAACTATCAGCCATGTTGGAGGCTCCCTAAACATGAATAAAAACACTATTTATACAAAACATCATTCTAATTTCATCCCAGAATGAGCTTCAAGTAATCTCAGACTTGTATTTCACACAAACTAGTTCCTTCCATCTCTTAACTTCTGAACCCACTTTCATCCAGCTTTACAAAGCACATTTTACTGTGCGATCAGAGACATGTAGCTTAGCTACTGGTTTGCGGATGTGATGTTCATTGTCAGATGTCCTTCCAGGTTACAAAATAAAATCTGGACCCTTTCCCCCCTACTCCCCCCACACAGACCATCCCCACTGCATATTATAGAAAAATAGAGAAATGAAGTAATGGTACTTGCCTGCAACAAACCATAGAATCAT
>NW_026847660.1:59470094-59527259 GCF_025583915.1 Anolis sagrei ordinatus | reverse complement strand
CCCTCCTGAAATTTTTTTCTGGCTACGGCCCTGTTAGAGTGCACAGGAGTCTGGGCTTTAGGTTCCAAGTCAGCTACAGATTTGTGAAATGGCTTAAACCAGGGAATGTTCTTCAGTGTAAATTCCTTAAAGTAAGCAATAATATGTCCAAGGAATGCAAGCAAAGCCTATAGACAACCTTTCTACAACCTTTCCCAACCAGTGGCTCCCAAGATCCTCTTCCACATCCATGCATTCATTACAGAAACATTGTTATTTCATGTTGCTCTGTGCAGCTGTGAGCCCATTTTTAAAAGCAAACTTTCTCCATATTTTGCATTAACAATTGTCCTAAAAATACCCAGCACTGAGCGGGCTGGTTTCCAAAACTTGTTGCTTGTCTTATTACTGACCTTCAATAAAATATACAAAACACTTTGGGGGAGGTGAGAAAGATTAGTTTAATAAAATAAATGTCAGGTTGTTACCAAGAACTACCATAACAAATGCTAAGCAAATTTTCATGAATTAATATGAGTGATGCCATACCAAAATTTCATCTGTCAGCTGTTAAGCTCTATGTATCTGTAATATGACATTGGGATTACTTGAACTAATGTGCTAATGTAAATAAAGCAAGTACAAAAAAAACTCCACTTACCACTACTACTACTAATAATAATCTATATAAATAAAAATGTAATGTTCGTTTGTGGGATTAACAAAACTCAAGAACCAGTGGGCAAATTGACACCAAATTTGGACAGCATACACTTAACAACCCAATGTATGTCCTTCACTCAAAATTTTTCGATTTTGTCATTTGGGAGTTGTAGTTCTTGGGATTTATAATTCACCTACAATCGAAGAGCATTCTGAACTCCACCAATGATGGAATTGAACCAAAGGTGGCATACAGGACTCCCATGATCAACAGAAAACACTAGAAGGGTTTGGTGGGCATTGACCTTGAGTTTTGGAGTTGTAGTTCACCTACATCCAGAGAGCACTGTGGACTCAAACAAGGATGGATCTGGACCAAACTTGGCACAAATATTCCACATGCCCAAATGTGAACACAGATGGAGTTTGGGGAAAATAGACCCTGATATTTGGGAGTTGTAGTTACTGGGATTTATAGTTCACCTACAATCAAAGAGCATTATGAATCCCAGCAATAACAGAATTGGGGTAACTTTCCCACACAGAACCCTCATGACCAACAGAAAATAGTTAAGACCATCCAGTCCAACTCTCTTCACCAGGGCAAGAAAATGTAGTCAGAGCCCTCCTGACAAAGAGCCATCCAGCCATAGATATAGATAGGTATGATTCACACACACAGACAGAGATATAGCATCATAGATTTGAAAGGGACCCCTAAAGAAGGACTATGATATGTTGCATATTCCAGAGTAGGCAAACCAGACAATCTCCACATCAACAATGGCAAAGAAACAACAAGAAATACTGTTTACCCACAAGCATAAAGACATTAAATATATTAGAAACCAACACTTTCTCATTACTTTATTTTCCAGATCACCAGACTGGGCCACAGCAACGCGTGGGGGAAGGCTAGTCTATATAAATAAAAATGTAATGTTCGTTTGTGGGATTAACAACTCAAAAACTACTGGATGAATTGACACCAAATTTGGACACAATACACCTATCAGGCAAAGGAGTGAGCATCACTCATAATAACACTGAAAAACACATCAGAAGGGACTTTAAAAGACACAAAATAAAAAAATACATTACAACACATGCGCAAAACCACATATATACACAAATACACATATACAGACACACACACACACATACACAAAATACATATACACAGATTGGGCCACAGCAACATGTGGCAGGGGATGGCTAGTAATAATAATACATTTTTATTTTTCACTTGCCTCTCCATTCGGTTCGAGGTGGAGTACAACATAATTAAATAGATCTATAAAATCACGTAAATCACAGTTAAAATGCAACCATCAAAATCTATATTAAAATATATACATATATATTAATAATAATAATATCAAACTTTATTTATACCCCGCCACCAAAGGAAGCAGACATCTTGGGAGTGTAAAAGGAGAAGAGGGGAGGAACTGATGCTCTCTTTTGATTGGTTAGGACAGATGGGAGGAGTTTAGCCCTGAGAGGGAAAAGTGTGATCTTGACAGAAAGAGAGGAGATTGGTTTTGGGAACAGAGAAGAGAGGTAGATTTTTGGTGAGCTTAGATTTTTTCTGTCAGAGAGCATTTGTGACAGGCGAGTCTGCATTATTGGCCAGGAGGGTCAAAGTAGACGCCTGGGTGCTTGTGTGGGTTTTTACACAAGTGGTTTGCTCTCTGGGTTAGAGTAGATTAGCTTTTAGAGGACTAATTGCTCTAGGGACAACCTGGTTAGGTTAGTCTGGGGAACTCACTGCTACTGCGTCATTGTAGAGTGAGGAGTTTTACTCATATCTAAGCCAAGTAACCTGTTTGAAGTAACCATTAAGATTATTGTACCTCAGTAATCCATTAAGCTTGTGTGCCTCATTAAAGAAGATAGTTGTTTGTTCTGTATTATCAATACACATTTTCTCTAGTTCAACTTTTGAATAAGCCTCAGTAGTGATTCATTCCTGTGATAATATTTCTAGCTGTTTTAACATCTTTACATCACAGTTTAACATCTTTACATCACAGTCATCTCAGGGAGCTAAAGGAGAGCTGGTGGGCAGGAAGAAGATTACCTCAGGGAACCATTCTTTAATATTCCCAAATTATAACTCTACTAGAGTATGCACGTGAAAAGAATCAAGGGAGCGGAGGGATGATTTATTGTTGCCACCAATTTGAAAGGAACCAGTATTCAGGAGATTTTACCCCAGTTCCCAATTTTAAAAAGAACTGGCCGATTTGCAATGGAGGTTGCCGATTAGGAACCAAATTTACCATCAAGTTGGAAGGGAGGCTGTTCAATTGCACCTCCTCCTTTATTAAGAAAGTAATAACTTAGTAGTAATTACACTGTATATATTGTAGCGTGACTGGAGAGAAGAATGTAGATTTATTTGGTTACTTTTCCCTGCGTTTCTGCCACCACGTGAGGTAAGTTGTAATATTGTGAGAAATGGCACTTTGTACCCAGAATAGACGGAGCTGAGGCAATCTTCAAATAAAAGTTAACAATTTTATTAAGTACACAGCGTGTGGTTGCAAGACGTAACTTTTGTTATAGAACTTAGAACAATGCTTGGTTAGTTGAATGTTACATTCTTTCAGGTTACACAGTATCTTCCTGAGGTGAAGCACTTATTACAAACAAAGTTTCAATACAGGGATGTCTCCCTTATCTGATCCTCCCTTGATCAGATACTTAATAAGATTATTCTTTAGCCTTTCCTTAGACTAAAAGAATACTGGCTATGTTTCCCTTATCAGCCTCTCTAGCCTAAGAAACTTCCAGTAGCTTAATCTGGCTTTCCAAAGCCTCGAAACTTTGCTTCACAATTCACTCTCTTTCAGCTACAACCTCCTAATCCTTTCCTCTACCAACTCCTCACCCTCAACTCTTAACTCCTGACTGCTCACTCCTCTAAACCTAAACCCTAACTCCTCACTCCTCTGAACCTAAACCCTAACTCCTCACTCCTCTGAACCTAAACCTAACTGATTTTTAACTGTCGTTTTTTCAAACTCTCCCCTCTAAGCTCCTCCCACTTCTCTCTCTCCTGCATCGGTCTCCATGGCAACGCACATGGAGGACTCCTCTGACTTAGGCCGCTCCAGCATTACTGCAGCCAATCTAAACACAAATACAGTTAAAATCATACAATTTATAATCAACTCCTGTACAGCAGGTATACCTCAACATACATCTAAACGCTCCATGCCAAGAAGCATATTCCATCATAGTGGTATCCAGTTGTGGGGTTAGTAGCTATGATCCTTTAAACTGTTGACTAGTGGCGTGATTTGTATTCTGGAGTTATAGTAATACACCCTTATTTGTTATAGCAGCATGGAGAAGCTACTCTGAAGGAGGCCAAGGTGGAATAGCTATTTACCCAAGCTTTATTTTTGCTCTCTCATTTGATGTAAGACGAAGATGCCTTATTTTGTGTTACTTACAAGGAATATGTAAGTTTCTTGCACTGTTGATTTTTGTAATCAACATTACAAATTTATTGTATTGTCGAAGGCTTTCATGCCTGGAATCACTAGATTCTTGTGGGTTTTTTCGGGCTATAGGGCCATGTTCTAGAGGCATTTCTCCTGACGTTTCGCCTGCATCTATGGCAAGCATCCTCAGAGGTAGTGAGGTCTGTTGGAATTAGGACAATGGGTTTATATATCTGTGGAATGGCTGGGGTGGGGCAAGAGCTCTTCTCTGCTAGAGCTAGGTGTGAATGTTTCAACTGACCACCTTCATTAGCATTTGAAGGCCTGCCTGAGCCTGGGAAATTCTCTTGCTGAGAGGTGTTCTTGTTCCTGTGTTAACACCTCTCAACAAAAGATTTTCCCAGGCTCAGCCAGGCCTTCAAATGCTAATGAAGGTGGTCAGTTGAAACATTCACACCTAGCTCCAGCAGAGAAGAGCTCTTTGCCCCACCCCAGCCATTCCACAGATATATAAACTAGGCCTGGGTAACAACGGAAAAATTTGTTTCTAAAATCGATTCGTTTTTTGGGGTTTTTTGCGTTTCGATATTTTAAAGAATTCCGAAATTTTTCTTTTAAAAAGTTCGATATTTACGAAATTTCGTAAATGTTAAAAAAATTACGAAACATTAACGAAACAAATACAAAACAATAACGAATCGATTCGTTAATGGCGGACGCGACCGCGCAATACGCTAAAAAACCTCCAAATGGGACAGGGGGAACTTCTGAAGCTTCCCTCTCCCTCTGTTGTTGACTGTTGGTGTGATATTATAATTTTTTTTCACTAATTAAACAAAAAACAACTATAAAACTTGCCCCAGACATGCGGAAATAATAACAGAAACGACCTCAAACCGATAACGAAACGAATACATAACGAATCCGAAGCATTTACGAAACGAATTTAAAAATTCGTTTCGTTTTAAGTTGCTCCAGAATGGTTCGTTATCGCTTCGTTATAAAAAAAATAACGAATTTTTAACGAATTACGAATTAACGAAACGAAACCGCCCAGATATATAAACCCATTGTCCTAATTCCAACAGACCTCACTACCTCTGAGGATGCTTGCCATAGATGCAGGCGAAACGTCAGGAGAAATGCCTCTAGAACATGGCCCTATAGCCCGAAAAAACCCACAAGAACCTATTACAAGTTTATGTTTCATCTCTGCTGAGTAAAGAGTAAAGATTTTTCTGTTCATTTTTCCTCTTGTCTGTGAGTCTATTGCATTTGGACTTTGGGTGCTGGGTAAAATCCACTGCTGCGCAACAAGTTCCTAGTGCTCCCAAAAGAGCCAGTGCAGTGTTATGGATTACAATGCAAGAGATGACGGTCTGAATCTCCACTCAGCTGTGGAAACACATTGGGTGACCTTAGGCAAGTCACGATCCCTCTGTCTCAGCAGAAAGCAAAGGCACTCTCCGAACAAAACTTGACAAGAAAAAAAAACCCCCGATAAGGTCACCATAAGCCAGAAACAACTTGAAAGTGCACAACAACAAAGGGATTTGTTGAAGGAATAATTCTGTTGGCTGGGTCATAGTCTAGACAAGTTGTGAAGGTGAACCCACGGGGCAGAGCCTAGTGTTTTGTGAGAGGCATGGCAACAAAGACCACTTGAGATAATTGTATTACAAAAATCACTTGAGGAAACATATAAAGAAACCTCAACCTTGCTTTTTGAAAATTGAACCTAAAAAAACCTAGTTGTTTATATAAGGGAGAGGATGAAAATGCATCAGCTAACATTTAAGTGGCAAAATAGTTCTCATAATGGTTGCATTACAGGCAGTGCATTAGCACAGTTTCTACCTGTCTGGTTTTAAAATTAGATCGACCTTTTCCAACTCCCACACAAGTTTATCTTTTAACACTATCTCAGAGTTAGGCAGTGGACATTTCAAATATTCATATTTCTTAACTAATATAAAATTTTCCCTTCCAGGAAAATTGCAATTACAGTTTTAGCGGGGATGGACCAGCCTGTGGACAGATACATTCGAAAGTTCATTTGATAGTCTCCAACATTTCTTGGATAAGAAGAGGGACACAATTGTTCTGACACAAAAACATGCCCCCACACCCATGCCATAAGCCTGATCTTAAGGTAAGGTAAAGGTAGAGGCTTTCCCCTGACAACAACAACAACAACAACAACAACAACAACAATAATAATAATAATAATAAACCTTTATTTGTACCCCGCTAACATCTCCCGAAGGACTCGGTGTGGCTTACAAGAGGCCAAGGCCCAAACACAACAAAAACAACAGCATCACAAATACAACAAAATAACTCATAAAACAGCAATAAACATTAAAACAATAGCAAATAACATTAGACAATAATACCATGATACATTTAAAAAACTAAAGCCGGGCCAATGTAATGATTAAAAAATTTAAAATGCTGGGCATGGCAGGTGAAATAGATAGGTTTTTGGAGATAGGTGCAATGTGCAGACAATCTTAAATCTCTAGTAAAGTGCATTTAGGGACATGATGCTTGGAGTTTCCTATTCTGGGAAGGCACACTGGAACAACCACGTCTTCAAGCTCCTCCTAAAGACTGCCAATGTTGGGGCTTGTCTGATGTCCTTGGAAAGAGAGTTCCAGAGTCGGGGGGCCACCATGGAGAAGGCCCTACAACTCGTCCCCACCAATCGCGCCTGCGACGCAGGTGGGATCGTGAGTAGGGCCTCTCCAGATGATCGGAGAGATTGTGTGGGTTCACATACAGCGATGCGGTCATGAAGGTAGGCGGGTCCCAACCGTTTAGGGCTTTGTAGGTAAGCACCTGCACCTTGAATTGGGACCGGAAAATGAATGGCAGCCAATGGAGCTCCTTAAACAGGAGGGTTAACCTCTCTCTGTAAGGAGCACCAGTTAACAACCTGGCTGCCGCCCGTTGAACCAGTTGGAATTTCCAGGCCGTCTTCAAGGGCAGCGCCACGTAGAGCGCATTACAGTAGTCCAATCTGGAGGTGACTAAGGCATGGACCACCCTGGCCAGATCCACCTTCCCGAGGTACGGTCGCAGTTGGCGCACGAGTCTCAATTGTGCAAAGGCCCTCCCTGCCACCGCCGATGCCTGAGCCTCAAGCGTAAGTGATGAGTCCAAGAGGACACCCAAATTGCAGACCTGTGCCTTCAGGGGGAGTGTAATCCCGTCCAGCACAGGCTGCCACCCTATACCCCGATCTGGTTTACGATCGACCAGAAGGACCTCTGTCTTGTCGGGATTGATCTTCAGCTTGTTCATCCTTATCCAGACAGCCACAGCGGCCAGGCACTCGTCCAGCACCCGAGTGGCTTCCTTGGAATTAGGTGGAAAGGAGTAATAGAGTTGTGTGTCATCTGCATAGAGATGGCACCCAGTTGTCCAGTTGTGTCCGACTCTGGTGTGGTGCTCATCTCCATTTCTAAGCCAGCATTGTCCGTAGACACCTCCAAAGTCATGTGGCCAGCATGACTGCATGAGCGTCGTTATCTTCTCACCAGAGCAGTACCTATTGATCTACTCACATTTACACCCTGTCAAACACAGGATCCTTGAAGTGGTTAGCACACTTTAAACATAATTTTCAGAGGGTGCCGTACTTAAAAGCTGACATGCCAAGACCCCTAAGAACCGCTTTTACCAGGGCAAGATTTGAAAAAATTGAATCCATGGAGAGACACGGCAGATTCAATCATATCCCATATGAAGAAAACTATGTATCTGTGGTGCCCCTGAAGTCGAAAATCTGAACCACACTTTACATCACTGCAATCTATATGAAAAAGAAAGGAAACAATACTTATGGCCTTTTATTTGCAATAAAACAAGTTGGGATACAGTGGCCAAAACTTCATTTTTGTTGGCTGGTTATAACCCCATTCTGACAACCAAAATTGCCCTTTATTTGTTTAAAGCTGCTAAAAGGAGTACATAGATCAGATTGGGGTGCAGTGTAGGGGAGACGAAGATAGTTGATGCATATGGCTACCTGTATATTTGTGTTGAGATTAACTTCACAATTCAGCAGCAGATCAGTTGCACAACTTCAGCGCTTTCCAGTAGCTTCTTCCTGCACAGTATTTTCAGTCAACTGCTCCCACAGCCTGCAGTCACTCTGGAACCTTTTACATACACTTGAGCACATGCCCGGCCATTGTCAGTTTTACCATTGTCTTTCCCCCAGTCTAGATGATATTACAAACTTACCACAGCATACAGTTATATCTTGTCTTTGCAGACAGGTTCTTTTAATTACATATAGCCTTTGACGAACAACATCACAGCACAAGGAGAAATATACACTGTATATGACTTCCTTATATACAATTCATTTACACATAACAATCACTGATTGGTTCCCAACTCATTAACTTAACTCAGACTGAGAAATACATCATTCACAATCACCTGGACTAGGCCAGAACACATTCCCCAAATGAAGTTCTATATACAGTTAATGCATGACTCAGCATTTCCAATAGAAGCCCATTAGCAGTGCATGACTCAGCTATATTACATTACAATACATTGTAAAACCTGACAATTTGTATTTTATTTTAAGAGGACTAGATATATGTTGTATGTTGTATGTTGTGTCTGCACTGTTTGTTTTTGATAAGGCCAACTGGCTAATCAATAAAAATTGTTGTTGGACTCACATTTACATGTTTTCGAACTGCTAGGTTGGCAGAAGCTGGAGCCTGTGACCTTTTGGTCAACAAGCTCAGCAGCTCAGCGCTTTAACCCACTGCACCACCGGGGGCTCCTTGATGGAAGCCTGATCTTACATCTATCTATCTATCTATCTATAAATGCTCTGTGCATAATGAGTACCTTAAAAACAAAAGAACCAATGAACGAAATCTCACCAAATTTGGCAACAAAACGTCTCACAACACAAGGAATGACCATCAAAAAATTATGATTTTGTCATTTGGGAGTTGTAGTTGCTGGAATTTATAGTTCACCTATAATCAAACAGCCTTCTGAACTCCACCAACAATGGAATTGAACCAAACGTGGCACACAGGACTCCCATGACCAACAGAAAATACTAGTAGGGTTTGGTGGCCATTGACCTTGGGTTTTGGAGTTATAGTTCACCTACATCTAGAGAGCACTGTGGACTCAAACAATGATGGATCTGGACCAGACTTGGCATGAATACTCAATATGCCCAAATATGAACACAGATGGTGAAAATACTGGTATTTTGAATGTTAATTTAAAAGATGGTATGTTTCTATGTATTATACAATAAAAAATTTAAAAAGATGAAAAATAAATGAATGGAGTGTCTAGACCTGTTTCTCATTGACAAGGTATCTCATTATGGACATATATGCAAATAATGTTGTTGTTGTTGTTGTTGTTGTTCATTCGTTCAGTCGTCTCCGACTCTTCGTGACCTCATGGACCAGTCCACGCCAGAGCTCCCTGTCGGCCATCACCACCCCCAGCTCCTTCAAGGTCAGTCCAGTCGCTTCAAGGATGCCATCCATCCATCTTGCCCTTGGTCGGCCCCTCTTCCTTTTGCCTTCCACTTTCCCCAGCATCATTGTCTTCTTTAGGCTTTCCTGTCTCCTCATGATGTGGCCAAAGTACTTCAACTTTGTCTCTAATATCCTTCCCTCCAGTGAGCAGTCGGGCTTTATTTCCTGGAGGATGGACTGGTTGGATCTTCTCGCAGTCCAAGGCACTCTCAGCACTTTCAAATAATAGTATGCAAATAATAGTATTCCATAATTTTAAAAAAACCCGAAACCCAAAACACATCTCACAAGCCTTAAAGCACTTTAATGCAAGATGAAGCAGACCATGGGAGAAGAACATTTTTGGAAGTGAGAGCCCTCCCTTGTGCAGTTGCTGTCTAACATCTGAAACCCAAAGTCAATATTTTTCTCATCCTTGTGCTTCCCTCTGCTGGGCAGAGAAATACTTTGGAAGCAAAATTAGTTTCCTTTTAACTATTGCTAGTTTGGTTAAACCTCTCTGTAACACAATGAAAGACAACATTAACAGAATTGGAAAGTTATGTAGATGGTTGCAGTCTCTGTCATTAGAGGAATAATTAAATATTAAATAAATAGTAAATACTGTTGTTTCAGTTGTTTTTTCCCAGGGAGGCAATGCAAATATTGGGAGTTATATATGTAGCCTAAATTGCACATAGGATTTCATCAGCTGGAGCTTGGAGAAACTGAGGGAATCATCTTCTTTGCATGAAGAATTGTCTTCTTTGAATGGGATTCCCTCTTTAAAGAAGATGGAGAATTGACTTACCATATCACACAGGATCACTTCCTCCTGCCTCTAACTTGTACTGGCTGCCGGTACAGTTCCGAGCACAATTCAAGGTGCTGGTTTTGACCTACAAAACCCTATACGGTTCCGGTCCAGCGTATCTGTCCGAACGCATCTCCCTCTACGTCCCACCCCAGAGTTTGAGATCATCTGGGGAGGCCCTGCTCTCGACCCCACCGCTATCACAAGTGAGGTTGGTGGGGACAAGGAGCAGGGCCTTCTCAGTGGTGGCCCCTCACCTGTGGAACTCACTCCCGGGGGAAATTAGGTCATCAACATCCCTCCTCTCCTTCAGGAGGAAAGTAAAGACGTGGTTGTGGGACCAGGACTTTGGGCAATCTGACAACTAGATAAGGACAATCAGACGACTAGGACTGACAGGACTGACAAATTGGAATTGGAAATTAGACTATGAGATGGCGAACGCTGACCGTTAATGAGGAGTAATGGGTTTGTATTGGTTTTATTGGTTTTATTGTTGTAATGCAGGAACTGTTGTTTAACTGTTAATTGCTGCTATTTTGTTTTACTACTGTTATGTGATGTCGGCATCGAATTGTGCCTTTGTAAGCCGCCCTGAGTCCCCTCCGGGGTGAGAAGGGCAGGGTAGAAGTAACCGAAATAATAATAATAATAACTATCCATAGAGGAGGCAGGAGGCAGTGTTCTTAAGGCAGATCCCCTTTCTCTGGGGTCCTCTCCTTTCCTCCCAATTTTTTTTTTGTCATGTCAGGAGCGACTTGAGAAACTGCAAGTCACTTCTGGTATGAGAGAATTGGCCGTCTGCAAGGACGTTGCCCAGGGGATGCCCGGATGTTTTGATGCCTGGATGTTTTGATGTTTTTACCATCCTTGTCCCCGCATAAGGAGCTGGAGTTGATAGAAGGAGCTAATCCGTGCTCTCTCCTGGATTCCCTTTTCTTCTTAGAAATATACATATTACAGGAAAATGTGTAAGTGAATACACACATTGGGGATGGTAACACACACAAGTAATTGTACACAGTCACTATTTTTGTAGCTTGATGGGTCACACCTCATAATAAGATCATCTGGGTAGGCCCTGCTCTCGCTCCCTTCAACAGCACAGATGCGCCTGGCCAGGCCCGTAGCCAGGATTTTGATTGGGGGGGGGGGGCTGACTCTGAGTGAAAGAGGGTCTACCCTAGCAAACCTTTTGTATCATTACCCCAATACCCCCTTGCATATGAGATATATTGAGCATGGTGATCAGATCATGATATGAATAAACATAACAGTTTAAATAATGTACCTGTAAGGCCTTTTCACAGACCACCATGAGAATTCCGGGGGGGGGGGGGGCTGAAACCCCCAAAGCCCCCCCCTTCCCGGCTACATGCCTGCACCTGGTGGGGATGATAGACAGGGCCTTCTCGGCTGTGGCTCCCCGCCTATGGAACACACTCTCAAATGAGGTAAGATCCGCCCCCTCCCTCCTGGCTTTGGGACCAGGCCTTCGGGCAGTAGAAGTAAATGTATGCAGCATTTCGGAAAGGCAATGACTGGAACGGCAATTCAACGGACGAGACTGTTTTACTGTTTTAATGATTGTTTTATTGCTCATGGATGTATTTTAATTTGATTTGTCTAACTAGTGTTCAACTGTAATTGTTTGTACTGTCATTGAATTTTTGCCAATACTTGAGTCCCCTTCGGGGTGAGAAAAGCGGTATACAAATACTGTACATAAATAGATAAATAAGTTTATAGTATCTTTTAACTTAACAGGGGTTTTATTGCTGTTTTAAATATAATAGGGTCAATTTTATTATTAACTAGCTGTCCCCTGCCACGCGTTGCTGTGGCCCACATGGGAGTTTCTTGTGGGAGGTTTGGCCCAATTCTATCGTTGGTGGGGTTCAGAATGCTCTTTGATTGTAGGTGAACTATAAATCCCCGCAATTACAACTCCCAAATGTCAAGATTCTATTTTCCCCAAACTCCACCAGTGTTCACATTAGGGCATATTGAGTATTCGTGTAGAGTTTGGTCCAGATCCATCATTGTTTGAGTCCACAGTGATCTCTGTATGTAGGTAAACTACAACTCCAAAACCAAAGGACACTGCCCACCAAACCCTTCCAGTATTTTCTGTTGGTCATGGGAGAGCTGTGTGCCACGTTTGGTTCAATTCCATCATTGGTGGGGTTCAGAATGCTCTTTGATTGTAGGTGAACTATAAATCCCAGCAACTACAACTCCCAAATGACAAAATCAATTTTTTGAGTGAAGGACATACATTGGGTTGTTAGGTGTATCGTGTCCAAATTTGGTGCCAATTGCCCCAGTGGTTTTTGAGTTCCGTTAATCCCACAAACGAACATTACATTTTTATTTATATAGATTTTTACTTTTCTGTATTTTGCTGTATACGCATTTTGTTGCACTATTGAGTGTTTTCTGTGAGTCCCTTCAGGGAGATGGCAGCAGGATACAAATAAAGCATTATTATTATTATTATTATTATTATTATTATTATTATTATTATTAGACAGTGGTAGGAGAAATAGCCTACAAATTACACGTCCCCTTTTTACATTTGCTTGCCAACTTCTTTTGAGGCTGGATCTACACTGGCCTATATCCCAGGATCTGATCCCAGATTATCTCCTTTGAAGTGGAATATATGAGTCTACACTGCCAGATAATCTTGGATAAGCAGATAATCTGGGATCAGATTCTGGGATATAGGCCAGTGTAGATCCAGCCTGAGGCTTCAATTCTTCAAACTGGCCAAATGATAGGCTCCCTTTTCCCAGCAGCCTGCACTTAGCTGATGGATGCAGCTGGACAGCCCACAGCTGTGCATCATGTGCTCTCTCCCTTGTCTCAGCAATGAAGCATAGTCAGCAGTCGACCCAGTGCCAACAGCAGGAGAGTGCCAGCTAATTAAATTATGGGAACTTCTCAGTTAGCCAAAGAGAAATGTCGTGACTGCACTTTAAAAAAAATTGCTTGCTGAAGTACATACAGTTTGCTACTAAATGTTAACTGTTTATTAGAATACTAGCTGTACCCGCCATGCGTTGCTGTGGCCAACCTTCCCTCCCTCTTTCTCTCCTTCCTTCCCTCTTTCCTTCCTTTCCTCTTTTTCTTTCCCTTCCTTCCTTCCTTCCTTCCTTCCTTCCCTATCTTTCGTTCCTTCTCTCCTTCCTTCCCTCTTTTTCCTTTCACTTTTTTATTTCCTTCTCTCCTTCCTTGCTTCTCTATCTTTCTTTCCTTCTTTCCCTCCCTCCTTCTCTCCTTCCTTCCTTTCCCTCCTTCTCTCGTTACTTCTTGACTGTCCCTTCCATTTAATATTGTATTTATATCTTAGAAAGAAGGAAAGGAAGAAGGAAGGAAGGAAGGACAGGAAGGAAGGAAGGAAAAGAAAGAAGGAGGGGCAGGAAAGGAGGGAGGGAGGAAGGAAGGAGGAAGGAAGGAGGGAAAGAAAGGAGGGGGATGAAGAAAAGAGGGAGGGAAGGAAATGAAGAAAGGGAAAGAAGGAGGAAAGGGAGGGAGGGAGGAAAAGAAGGAAAGGAAGAAGGAAGGAGGGAAGGAAGGAAGGAAGGAAAAGAAAGAAGGGAGGAGAGGGAGGGAGGGAGGGAGGGAGGAGGAAGGAGGGAAGGAAAGAAAGGAGGGGGATGAAGAAAGGAGGGAGGGAAGGAAATGAAAAAGGGAAAGAAGGAGGAAAGGGAGGGAGGGAGGAAAAGAAGGAAGGAAGAAGGAAGGAGGGACAGGAAGGAAGGAAAAAGAAGGGGGAGGGAAAGAAGGGAAGGAAGGAAAAAGGAGGGACAGGAAGGGAGGGAGGGAGAAGGAGAAGGAGGAAGGAGGGAAAGAAAGGAGGGGGATGAAGAAAGGAGGGAGGGAAGGAAATGAAGAAAGGGAAAGAAGGAGGAAAGGGAGGGAGGGAGGAAAAGAAGGAAAGGAAGAAGGGACAGGAAGGAAGGAAAAAGGAAAGGGGGAGGGAAAGAAGGGAAGGAAGGAAAAAAAGAAGGAGGGACAGGAAGGGAGGGAGGGAGGGAGGGAGGGAGGAGAAGGAAGGAGGGAAAGAAAGGAGGGGGATGAAGAAAGGAGGGAGGGAAGGAAATGAAGAAAGGGAAAGAAGGAGGAAAGGGAGGGAGGAAGGAAAAGAAGGAATGGAAGAAGGAAGGAGGGACAGGAAGGAAGGAAAAAGGAAGGGGGAGGGAAGGAAGGGAAGGAAGGAAAAAAAAGAAGGAGGGACAGGAAGGGAGGGAGGGAGGAAGGAGAAGGAAGGAAGGAGGGAAAGAAAGGAGGGGGATGAAGAAAGGAGGGAGGGAAGGAAATGAAGGGGAAGGAAATGAAGAAAGAGAAAGAAAGGGGGGGAGGAAGGAAAAGAAGGAAAGGAAGAAGGAAGGAGGGACAGGAAGGAAGGGAAGGAGGGAAAGAAGGAAAGGAAGGAAGGAAGGAAAGGGAGGAAAGAAGGGAAGGGAGGGAGAGAAGGAAGGTCCTTCATTCAAGCACCGTGTTTGCTCCCATGTCATTTCCTCTGCAGCGTCTTCTCCTCAACTAAAGAAGAAACTTTATTGAATGGTTAGTTGGTTCCAACTTTCCCCACAGCTGTGAAAGGGGTTCTCTGGGGTCTTCTGAAAGGACAGCCAAAGAAAGCCTGCTTTGCCGGGGTGGTCAGGAAAACTGTTTATGGCTCCGATTCAGGGAAATCTATTGCCTCTTAAAAATAATAGGACTGTCTGTTCTGATTAATTTAAAACAGGACTTTAAACTTTCCTTCGGGACATCTGGGATCTTCTATCATACGTATGATCTGTTAATTATTTTTTTAAATCATGTAATGTTTACGGCCGGGATGGGAATTGTGCATCTCTCCAGATGTTGCTGGAATGCAAATTCAAGCAGCCCTATCTAGCACAGCCCTTGCTGAAAAATGCTGGGAGTTAGAGTTCAACAATATCTGGAAAGACCACATGATTCTTACCCCTGATTTAGAATTTCATGAGATTAGGGCTAACGAAATCCGCAATGTAACCTCATTTAGAACTGAATGTTCCTGACTTGTTAGACCAGTAACAAACCCTGTGCTGCTGTAAAAAATATTCCTTTGTGTGCCAGTTATGGCAGGCTGATATCTGTCATCTTAAATAACTATTCTCTATTATACCTGAACAAAGTATTTATGGCTTAATGCTGGTTCATTATCCAGGGTCTTAACATGCAAACCATGGTTTGCGATGTTAAAAGAAGACCTTATTTGCCTCATTCTCTTCCCAAAGGAAAACAGTGCTCATCATAAAAATAGAACAAATTATGGAATAAGAGGACTGGAGCTCACAAGGAGGAGCCTGAAAACGTGGCTGTTCCAGTCTGCCTTTCCTGAATAAAGGATACAATCCCCTGCAAATACTCTGAGAAGCACTTTAATTACCTGCTGGGTTGCTCTTTACTTTTGATTTAAAACCCTTCACGTCTCATCAATAGAATCAGAATCCAATCTCATCATCCGTTATTCCGTGTTCCTATAATCAATTACACTGCCTAATTGAATGCCTGTTCAAACAGCCAGGTCTTCACTTTCCTCCAAAATGCCAATAAGGAGGGGACCGATCTGATATCTGTAGGAAGGGCGTTCCACAGCCGAGGGGCCACCACTGAGAAGGCCCTGTCTCTTGTCCCCGCCAGGCATGCCTGTGATGCCGGGAGCAGGGCCTCCCCAGATGATCTCAATGTCCTAGCTGGTTCATAGGAGGAGCTGTGTTCGGACAGGTAAGTCAGGCCAGAACCGTTTAGGGCTTTATAGGCTAAAGCCAGCACTTTGAATTGTGCCCTGTAGCAAACTGGCAACCAGTGGAGCTGGCGCAACAGAGGAGTTGTATGCTCCCTGAGTGCCGCTCCTGTTAGCATACTGGCTGCCGAGCGTTGGACCATTTGAAGCTTCCGAGCAGTCTTCAAAGGCAACCCCATGTAGAGAGCGTTGCAGTAATCTATACGGGATGTAACCAGAGCGTGGACTACCATGGCCAAGTCAGACTTCCCAAGGTACGGGCGCAGCTGGCGCACAAGTTTTAAGTTTTAAATAAAGTATTATTATTATTATTATTATTATTATTATTATTATTATTCTAAGTGCTCACAGACTAACTGTTTAATTATTTTTCTAGATGTTGAAGTCAAAGTCAATAGTTGATCAGGTCCTCTCCCCCCACTCCATTTAAAGATGGGGACAAGATTCATCCTTCTCCAATCTGCTGAGGCATTTCCTGTACTCCAATATTTTTTTTAGATGATCAACAGTGTCTTTCACCTGCACATTTCTTTAGTTTAGTACCTTTGAATGTAGTTCATCTGGCCCTGGAGATGAATTCATTTAGAGCAGTGTGCATTTCTGTGACTTTTCAATAACTTTGAAGCATAGGTTCTTTTTATTGCAATTTCCAGTGTGAGAAGGTATATCAGATTACAGAAAACAGATTCTATGCAACTACATTGGATTTACAATTACATTGGTTAACAAATAAACAAAGGAGAATTACATTTTCACTCAACATTCACACACATGTACACGCATTCATCCACATGCATCCAAAGTATTACCATATCATTTTCTCCCTCCTTGGAGAAACACCTGTTAGGCCTGACCCTGATTTCCTGCAGCCATCAACAGAATATTCCTATAAAATACAGAGTTCCAAAACTTCTATAACTTCAAAACGCTGAGATGCCAAAACTTCTTTCCCTAAGAACAATGCCAAGGACCAGATCTCTGTTTTCCATACAGCAGAACCTGACTCCCTGCACAAAATCTAAGACATTGCTCACATAACAAGCTAAAAGGGGTAGTTTATCCTGTATATTACAGAACTAAAACTTTTATTCATAGATTTAAAACCCCAAAATGGATCAAAACAACCTTTGTTTTTCATATATCCTAAGTTTTATCTGGTAGCATTTGTTTCTGGTCTTTTAAAAATTGCATTTGATTCTCTGAATCTAAGAACTGCGCAATTACGAAGTAATAACACAAACAAAATCCATAGCAATCTAGGGCCATTTTCCCAAGGCCCAATCCCATTCTGTCTTGCAAATGCACGTAGGAGTGAATGATAGGGATGCAGTCTATATTTTTCCCACTTGAACATCACCCCAACTTGGAAAACACTCACATGTCATAATATTATGTAATTAACTCCATCTTCATGATGTCATAATTTATGACAATAGACCGCAAGGCAACAGCTCCCATGACAGCGAAGGTATATAAATGCATTCCCAGTAAGGCATTCCACACACACACACAAAATCTAACATAATATGCTGAACTTTAGAAACATCTTTACCAATTATCACTTAAACAAAACTTCACACTGCATTAATAGAAGGTGGGACAGACTGAGCATTCCTTAACTAGAATTCCAAAATACGGGCTACTCCAAAAGCTAAAAATATCAATATCAATATAACATTAATTTCGTTTTTTTAAAAAGAAAATTAATTCAGTAGTATTAGAACATTAAGAAAGACTGTCGCAGGGTTGCGTCCTGGGCCCGGTCCTGTTCAACATCTTTATTAATGACTTAGATGAAGGGCTAGAAGGCATGATCATCAAGTTTGCAGATGACACCAAATTGGGAGGGATAGCCAATATCCAGAGGACAGGAGCAGGATTCAAAACGATCTTGACAGATTGGAGAGATGGGCCAAAACTAACAAAATGAAGTTCAATAGTGACAAATGCTAGATGCTCCACTTTGGCAGGAAAAACGAAATGCAAAGATACAGAATGGGGGACAATGCCTGGCTCGAGAGCAGTACGTGTGAAAATGATCTTGGAGTCCTCGTGAACAACAAGTTAAACATGAGCCAACAATGTGATGTGGTGGCAAAAAAAGCCAATGGGATTTTGGCCTGCATCAATAGGAGCATACTGTCTAGATCTAGGGAAGTCATGCTACCCCTCTATTCTGCTTTGGTTAGACCACACCTGGAATATTGTCTCCAATTCTGGGCACCACAATTCAAGAGAGATATTGACAAGCTGGAATGTGTCCAGAGGAGGGCGACTAAAATGATCAAGGTCTGGAGAACAAGCCCTATGAGGAGCGGCTTAAGGAGCTGGGCATGTTTAGCCTGAAGAAGAGAAGGCTGAGAGGAGATATGATAGCCATGTATAAATATGTGAAAGGAAGCCACAGGGAGGAGGGAGCAAGCTTGTTTTCTGCTTCCCTGGAGACTAGGATGCGAAACAATGGCTTCAAACTACAAGAAAGGAGATTCCATCTGAACATGAGGAAGAACTTCCTGACTGTGAGAGCCGTTCAGCAGTGGAACTCTCTGCCCGGAGTGTGGTGGAGGCTCCTTCTTTGGAAGCTTTTAAACAGAGGCTGGATGGCCATCTGTCAGGGGTGATTTGAATGCAATATTCCTGCTTCTTGGCAGGGGGTTGGACTGGATGGTCCATGAGGTCTTTTCCAACTCTTTGATTCTATGATTCTATGACTGATAGTATAATTCATCTGTTAAAATGATGTTATACTGTTT
The DNA here is from genome assembly GCF_025583915.1 of Anolis sagrei ordinatus. NCBI lineage: Eukaryota > Metazoa > Chordata > Lepidosauria > Squamata > Anolidae > Anolis > Anolis sagrei. The sequence continues at coordinate 59,508,300 of NW_026847660.1, read as the reverse complement.
TAAAATTATTGGCACTTTAACATGAAAACTATTTTTATTTGTTTATTTACCATATTTGTATACCACCTTTCTCAACTCGAAGGCAACTCAAAGCAGTTTACAGTTGGCAACAATTCGATGCCCCAATATCATAAAATACAATTTAAAACATTTAGCATATAATATAAAAACCATACAAAACCAATAAAAACATATATCATCAGTGTCTCTTTACTAAAATCATTGTCTAGTCGCATCGTCCAGTCATTCCGTAGTTCTATATTTACCTGTTACTCTGCATTTAATAATAATCATAATAAACTTCATTTATACCCCGCCACCATCTTCCCAAAAATTACACTGTTTAGCTGGTATTGCACCACCTGACATCCACCGGGATGTAGCAGCCAATAATGAAAGGACCAAGGCAGTGACATCTCCAGCTCATCCCCTATTTGGGTATCAGCCAGCGCGTCAATGACTTAAATCAAGAAATAGTTTTCTAAGATCTACAGAGACACTTGCTGGAACACCTCAGCAAGCGAGAGTCCAAAAGTGGCAGGCTCAAACCCAGAACCTCAATCAATTGCTGACACCAAATGAGAGACTCCCCCCTGGGCACACAGAAAACTAGGCGACTTGGAAGGCGCTGAACAGACTGCGCTCTGTCACCACGAGATGCAGAGCCAACCTTAAGAAATGGGGCTACAAAGTGAAATCCACAACATGCGAGTGTGGAGAAGAGCAAACCACTGACCACCTGCTGCAATGCAACCTGAGCCCTGCTACATGCACATTGGAGGACCTTCTCATAGCAACACCAGAGGCACTCCAAGTTGGCCAGATACTGGTCAAAGGACATTTAATCAACTACCAAGCTTGTAAACTTTGTGTTTTGTTTGCTTGTTAAAAATGCAATACAACTGTTTGGTTTGCTCCTGACATGATAAATAAAAATAAAAATCTCCCCAAAGGGGACTCGGAGCGGTTTACATGAGGTCAAGCCCAGCGATACATTACAGCAACATAAAATATAAACAACAAAATAACATCACAATAAAATAAATAAACCAATCAAGTAGAATAAACAGTACAAAATAACATAATGGAAAATAAAATACAGTGGGCAGACCAAATGCACGACATAAAATGATAAAACACTGGATGAGACAGCAATGAAAAGGTACATTTGTGGGGGAGAAGCTCATAGGGGACTGAACAGTGGAATTAGACTTTCAATAAGGTGGGGGAAAGTTTGCTCAAAAAGCCAGGTTTTGACTTTTTTACAAAATGTCAGGAGGGAGGGGGCCGATCTGATATCCCTAGGGAGTGTGTTCCACAGTCAAGGGGCCACCACTGAGAAGGCCCTTTCTCTTGTCTTCACCAGACACATCTGCGAAGAAGGCAGGATCGAGAGCAGGGCCTCCCCTGGCAATCTTAAAGTCCTAGATCCGGGGCAGTCTGGCTTTAGGCCGGGACATGGTACTGAGACAGCCTTGTTCGCCTTAGTGGATGATCTTCGCCGGGAACTGGACAGGGGGAGTGTGTCCCTGTTGGTTCTGCTGGACCTCTCATCGGCCTTCGATACCATCAATCATGCTATACTTCTGGGATGCCTCGTGGGAATGGACCTCGGGGGTACTGCTCTGCAGTGGCTCCAGTCCTTCCTCGAGGGTCGCTCCCAGAAGGTGTTACTAGGGGACTCTGCTCGACCCCACTGCCATTGTACTGTGGAGTCCCACAGGGTTCAGTACTGTCCCCTATGTTGTTTAACATATACATGAAGCTGTTGGGAGAGATCATCCGGAGTTTCGGAGTTCGGTGTCATCTGTACGCAGATGATGTCCAACTCTGTTACTCCTTTCCACCTACTACTAAGGAGGCTGTTCAAGTCCTGAACCAGTGATTGTCGCTGTAACGGACTGGATGAGGGCCAACAGATTGAAACTAAATCCAAAGACAGAGGTACTCCTGGTCAGTCGAAAGGCCGAACAGGGCATAGGGTTACAGCCTGTGCTCGACGGGGTTACACTCCCTCTGAAGGTGCAGGTCTGCATTTTGGGAGTGATCCTGGACTCAACGCTGAGCCTGGAACCCCAGGTCTCGGCGGTGGTCAGGGGAGCCTTTGCACAATTAAAACTTGTGCGCCAGCTGCGCCCGTACCTTGGGAAGTCTGACTTGGCCACAGTGGTCCACGCTCTGGTTACATCCCGTACAGACTACTGCAACGCTCTCTACGAGGAGTTGCCTCTGAAAACTGCCCGGAAGCTTCAAGTAGTCCAACGAGCGGCAGCCAGATTACTAACAGGAGCGGGGTACAGGGAGCATACTACTCCTCTGTTGCGCCAGCTCCACTGGCTGCCAATTAGCTTCCGAGCACAATTCAAAGTGCTGGTGTTGACCTATAAATCCCTAAATGATTCTGACCCAGTTTACCTGTCCGAACAGATTCTCCCCTATGAACCATCAAGGTTGTTAAGATGTTCTGGAGGGGCCCTGCTCTCGGTCCCACCATCCTCGCAGGTGCGTCTGGTGGGGATGAGGGACTGGGCCTTCTCGGTGGTGGCCCCTTGGCTCTGGAACTCTCTCCCACTGGAGATTAGAAATTCCCCTTCTCTCCTGACTTTTGGAAAATTGGTGAAAACCTGGTTCTGGAATTTAGCATTTGATGAGTGAGTCAAGAACTTCTGGCCACATGGACGGATGGTAATGAATTGTGATTTCTTTTGGACGACTTGGCTTTATGTAATTATATGATTGCTTTTAATGCATTTTATGTATTAGTGTGTTATATGGTGTGATGTTTTAAACTACTGTTTTTGAATCGTGTTGTAAATCGGCCTGAGTCCCTCTCTAGAGGTTGGGAAGACCGGTATATAAAAGTTCTAAATAAATAAATAGATGGTTCATAAGGAGAGATACGTTCAGACAGGTAAGTTGGGCCAGAGCCATTTAAGGCTTTATAGGCTAAAGCCAGCACTTTGAATTGTGCCTGGTAGCAAACTGGCAGCCAATGGAGCTGGCACAACAGAGGTGTAGTATTTAATCATCAGGGTTTTTTAATATCTTTATTTTATATGTGTGTTGCAAGCTGCCATGGACCACATGTTGGGAGAAATGCGGGATAAACATAACATAGCTGTATTTATTTCTAATAAAATCAATAATATTCCCAAAGTTTAATGGCAATTGCTACACTAATGTAATTTGGCAATTAGCAATTAAAATAATGAATTTAAAAGCCTTTGATGACTGTTAACTAATTAGGAATAATGCATTCATTTTAATGAACTGTTTTTAAGCTTTGAATAAACACAACCTTGTAGTAATTGCTGTTGTTGCTGCCGATATCATTTGGGAGCTCTCCCCTCCGAGATATGAGGCTCCTCTAGGGGTATCACTGGTTATATCTATATATTTCCATTGAGGAATATATAGATTAAGACAAGCAAACCAAAGAGTCTCATTTACTATGGAAAGCCTCTAAGAAACTGGAGCGGGACAAAAAGTGATTAGCACAATCATTAATCTGATTCATGTACAAACATCTTGAAAGCATCAGCAAAGGAAATGCATTATTTGCTTAAAAGGCCCCCGGAGAGAGGAATGAAAATAAAGAAACAGGGGGAACATAACCCTTTTGCCACTGCAATTTCTTCACTCTGGATTGCACCCATGGGGTTTCGATGCCGTGGAAAAGCAACGAGAGGGTATGTGAATGGAGGAAACAATCTCCTAATCCTAAAGCATCTTTTTGCTATAATCAAGAGCCACTAGGTTAGAGTTCCACACTCTGTGAGCAAAGTACATTTTGGCCCTATTAACAATCCTAACAGCAACAACAGGTAACAAAAAATATTGCATTGTCAAAGGCTTTCATGGCCGGAATCACTGGGTTGTTGTAGGTTTTTTCGGGCTATATGGCCATGGTCTAGAGGCATTCTCTCCTGATGTTTTGCCTGCATCTATGGCAAGCATCCTCAGAGGTAGTGAGGTCTGTTGGAACTAGGAAAAAGGGTTTATATATCTGTGGAATGACCAGGGTAGGACAAAGGACTCTTGTCTGCTAGAGCTAGGTGTGAATGTTTCAACTGACCACCTTGATTAGCATTTGATTGCCTGGCAGTGCCTGGAGCAATCTTTTGTTGAGAGGTGATTAGATGTCCTTGTTTGTTTCCTCTCTGTTGTTGTGCTGTTGTAATTTTAGAGTTTTTTAATACTGGTAGCCAGATTTTGTTCATTTTCATGGTTTCCTCCTTTCTGTTGAAATTGTCCACATGCTTGTGTATTTCAATGGCTTCTCTGTGTAGTCTGACATGGTGGTTGTGAGAGTGGTCCAGCATTTCTGTGTTCTCAAATAAAATGCTGTGTCCAGGTTGGTTCATCAGGTGCTTTGCTATGGCTGATTTCTCTGGTTGGAGAAGTCTGCAGTGCCTTTCATGTTCCTTGATTTGTGTTTTGTGGTCCCTATGTAGACTTGTCCACAGCTGCATGGTACACGTTAGACTCCTGCAGAAGTGAGAGGATCCCTCTTGTATTTGATTTGGGGGGGCGGGGGGGGCTGAGTCTGAGTGAAAGAGGGTCTACCCTAGCAAACCTTTTGTATCGTTACCCCAATACCCCATGCATATGGGATATAATGAGCATGGTGATCAGATCATGATATGAATAAACATAACAGTTTAAATAATGTACCAGTAAGGCCTTCTCGCCCACCATGAGAATTTCGGGGGGGGAGGGGGGCTGAAGCCCCTCAAGCGCCCCCCCCCCCCCCCCCCCCCCGCCTACATGCCTGAGTGAGAGGATCCCTCCTGTCCTTTGCTGAACGTAGCATTTGTTGGATTTTCCTGGTGGGTCTGTAGATAGTTTCCTCTCACTTCTGCAGGAGTCTACCATGTACCATGCAGCTGTAGACAAGTCTACATAGGGACCACCAAACGCAGCATTGCCCAAACACAAATCAAGGAACATGAAAGGCACTGCAAAGTACTCCAACCAGAGAAGTCAGCCACAGCAGAGCACTTGATGAACCAACCTGGACACAGCATTTTATTTGAGAACACAGAAGTGCTGGACCACTCTCACAACCACCATGTCAGACTACACAGAGAAGCCATTGAAATCCACAAGCATGTGGACAATTTCAACAGAAAGGAGGAAACCATGAAAATGAACAAAATCTGGCTACCAGTATTAAAAATCTAAAATTACAACAGCACAACAACAGAGAGGAAACAAACAAGGACATCTAATCACCTCTCAACAAAAGTTTGCTCTAGGCACTGTCAGGCCATTATATGCTAATCAAGGTGGTCAGTTGAAACATTCACACCTAGCTCCAACAGACAAGAGTCCTTTGTCCCACCCTGGTCATTCCACAGATATATAAACCCTTTTTCCTAGTTCCAACAGACCTCACTACCTCTGAGGATGCTTGCCACAGATGCAGGCGAAACGTCAGGAGAGAATGCCTCTAGACCAGGGGTCATCAAACTAAGGCCCAGGGGCAGGATGCGGCCCTCCAAGGTCATTTACCCTGCCCTTGCTCAGGGCCAACCTTAGTCTGAAATGACTAGAAAGCACACAACAACAACAATCCTATCTCATCAGCCAAAAGAAGGCCCACACTTCCCATTGAAATACTAATAAGTTTATATTTGTTAACATTGTTCTTCATTTTAATTATTGTATTGTTTTTAAATGTTTTTTTGCACTCCAAATAAGATATGTGCAGTGTGCATAGGAATTCATTCATGTTTTTTTCAAATTATAATCCGGCCCTCCAGCAGTTTGAGGGACTGTAACCTGGCCCTCTGTTTAAAAAATTTGTGGACCCCTGCTCTAGACCATGGCCATATCGCCCGAAAAAACCTACAACAACCCAAAAAATATTGCTTTCCTCGTTGCAGAATCTTTGTGGGAAATTAAGCAGCCATGTGAGAATGGGCATGCAGCCTTCAGTGAGAAGACGCTGCAGTTGAAACTATGGCAACAACCATAGCACCAACATAACACGCAATAACGGACAAAATGCCAACAGAGGAAATAACATCTGCTGAAAGTTGTTTATACTGAGCTTTCCAAGGCATAACCCAACTGAAGAGAGAAATGCCATATAAAATCTTCTTAGCAAATTGGAAAAGGTTCCATGCTTACTTTAGTTATAATGCACTGAGTTAAAAGATTATGCATTTTGCATGAGAGGCTCATGGTATGAAATGCACGGTGTGATAGCATATACAAAATCTAGCTTAGCTATTTCTTGTCAATCTGTGGCTTTCAAAGTGTGTAGCACAGATGCCTTGCAAGAAGCAGTCCATCCTCAAATTTCCATCAATACTATTTCTATCATCTGCCTGTCCCAGCTCACATCCATTGAAATGACCTCTGTGTTGTAACTCAGCTGGAACTACAGACACAGACTGATAGTGTTGTGACTCAGATGGGGTCTCAGAGTGACTCTGACGAGGATGATGGGATTCAGGTTCACAATCAGGTTCAAAATGTTCCTGTTATAGACAATGAGGAACAGGGTGTGCAAGTTCAGTTTCCCACAGCAAGGAATGATGTTTTTGATACTGAAACTAGCCAGGTGCAAATTGACTCTGCCCCGGAGTGTGGAGGCTCCTTCTTTGGAAGCTTTTAAACAGAGGCTGGATGGCCATCTGTCAGGGGTGATTTGAATGCAACATTCCTGCTTCTTGGCAGGGGTTGGACTGGATGGCCCATGAGGTCTCTTCCAACTCTTTGATTCTATGATTCTATGACAAATAGTAGGCAGGAAGGCAACCAGGCTGACATTAACGAGCAGCCTGACCTTGATGAAATGGGAATTTTAGATCGGGCTGACCGTTTGGAATTCAGAGTTTGAAGGAGTGTGAGAATAGCCAACAAGAAGGAGGTCAGAGGCCAAAGAAATGCTTTCATGTATTGCAAAGGGTATTAAGCAGTGTGTTTGAAAACAAACCTTTGTCAGAGCAACTTCTCTTCAACCAAGCAGCTTGTGCTCGTTTTCCTGTGTCCATGGTCTTGGGATTTTGTCATGTTCTCATGGGACTTTGTTTTGTTGGTGCCATTTGGAATTCTGCTTTACAGTGCTATGTTTTATTGATCTTTGGAACATTATTTGCTTTTTAAACTTTTCATCTTTACTTTTTAATAAACTACAAAAACTTCAGTCTGGGTGCAGTTCTGGTGATTTCAGCAAGGTGAATCTATTTTGAGGTGCAACACTCTGGTATAAGCCTTAGAGCAGGGGTCCCCAAACTAGGTTCTTGTGGGTTTTTTTCAGGCTATAGGGCCATGTTCTAGAGGCATTTCTCCTGACGTTTCGCCTGCATCTATGGCAAGCATCCTCAGAGGTAGTGAGGTCTGTTGGAATTAGGACAATGGGTTTATATATCTGTGGATATATCAGGGGTCCCCAAACGTTTTGAACAGAGGGCCGGGTCACAGTCCTGCAAACTGTTGGAGGGCTGGATTATATTTTGAAAAAAACATGAATGAATTCCTATGCACTCTGCACATATATTATTTGCAGTGCAAAAAAACCCCCCAAAAAATCAAAAAACAAAAACCCGCACTTCTATATAAATAAAAATGTAATGTTCGTTTGTGGGATTAACAGAACTCAAAAACCACTGGACGAATTGACACCAAATTTGGACACAAGACACCTAACAACCCAATGTATGTCCTTCAGTCAAAAAATTGATTTTGTCATTTGGGAGTTGTAGTTGCTGGGATTTATAGTTCACCTACAATCAAAGAGCATTCTGAACCCCATCAACGATGGAATTGAACCAAACTTGGCACACAGTTCTCCCATGACCAACAGAAAATACTGGAAGGGTTTGGTGGGCAGTGTCCTTTGGTTTTGGAGTTGTAGTTCACCTGCCTCCATAAATCACTGTGGACTCAATGATAGATCTGGACCAAACTTGGCACTGATATTCCATATGCCCAAATGTGAACACTGGTGGAGTTTGGGGGAAATAGAATCCAGAGATTGCTGTGAACTCATACAATGATGGATCTGGACCAAACTTGCCACTGATAATAATAATAATAATAATAATAATAATAATATTATTATTATTATTATTATTATTGATGTGCCCAAATGTGTCAAACCTTTTCAGAGCGGCGCTGCGGGGCTTGTTCTCCCGGCGCGGCTAGGAGTGGAGTGGGAGGCGCCTTGTGGCCGCGGAGAGCAGAGCGGCCGGAGCAGAGGGTTCCCGCTATTGGCGGAGCGGCGCCGGGTGGGCGTGGCCAGGCCAGGCCATGCTGCATGGGCCAGAGAAATGCCCTCGGCGGGCCACCCTCTGCTCTGGCTGCTCTGGTCTCCAAGGACCCACCTGGGAGGCTTCTCACTTGGGAGGCAGAGGGTTCCCGGCCGCTATTGGCGGAGCGGCGCCGGGTGGGCGTGGCCAGGCCATGCTGCGCGGGCCGGAGAAATGCCCTCAGCGGGCCGCATACGGCCCGCAGTCCGTAGTTTGGGGATCCCTGCCTTAGAGCAATGGTTCTCAACCTGTGGGTTCCCACATGTTTTGGCCTCCAACATGGCAGATTCAATCATATCCCACATGAAGAAAGACTATGTATCTGTGGTGCCCCCGAAGTTGAAAATATGAACCACACTTTACATAACTGCAATCTATATGAAAAAGAAAGGAAACAATACTTATGGCCTTTTATTTGCAATAAAACAAGCTGGGATACAGCGGCCAAAACCTCATTTTTGTTGGCCGGTTATAACCCTATTCTGACAACAAAACTTGCCCTTTATTTGTTTAAAGTTGTGGTGTCCAATTCTGGGCACCACAATTCAAGAGAGATATGGACAAGCTGGAATGTGTCCAGAGGAGAGCGACTAAAATGATAAAGGGTCTGGAGAACAAGCCCTATGAGGAGCGGCTTAAGGAGCTGGGCATGTTTAGCGTGAAGAAGAGAAGGCTGAGAGGAGACATGATAATGTATAAATATGTGAGAGGAAGCCACAGGGAGGAGGGAGCAAGCTTGTTTTCTGCTTCCTTGGAGACTAGGACGCGAAACAATGGCTTCAAACTACAAGAGAGGAGATTCCATCTGAACATGAGGAAGAACTTCCTGACTGTGAGAGCCGTTCAGCAGTGGAACTCTCTGCCTCGGAGTTTGGTGGAGGCTCCTTCTTTGGAAGCTTTTAAACAGAGGCTGGATGGCCATCTGTCAGGGGTGATTTGAATGCAATATTCCTGCTTCTTGGCAGGGGGTTGGACTGGATGGCCATGAGGTCTCTTCCAACTCTTTGATTCTATGATTCTATGAAAAGAAGATCAGAGTACATAGATCAGATTGGGGTGCAGTGTAGGGGAGACGAGGATAGTTGATGTATATATCTACAGCTAAGCTACATTGGTTTCAAGCTGACAAATACCTGTATATTTGTATTTTATTTTAAGAGGACTAGATGTATGTTGTATCTTGTGTTTGCACTGTCTGTTTTTGATAAGGCCAAGTGGCTAATCAATAAAATTGTTCGGGTTAAGGACTTGCAGTTTCTCAAGTCGCTCCTGACATGAAAAAAAAACAAACACCTTAGTCAGTTCCCAAAAATTCAACTGAATCAGCTTAGGCAATTGGAAGGTCTCCAAGAGCCATCACCAATGCTTCCTAATCCGTAAACCTCTTGGGACTCAAGAGACCAAGCAGTACTGTGATGAGTGCATGAGAACAAGGATCTCTGTGGATTTCTTAAATATTAAATTGTAGTCTAAAGATATGTTGTTCCAGGAATTCTCTTGTTTTTATTCATTTGTAAGGAGCTGGGAATCTTTTTGCCTTAAGAGTTATCTAAAATGTTTTAATAAATAAAGTATGGGCAATCTGTACTGGTCCATTTAGTTTTCTTGGCAAGGATACTGGGGTGGTCTGCCATTGCCTTCCCCAGGGATCACGCTTGGTCTGACCTCTCTGCTACGACTGTCCCATCTTGGGTGACCCTTCATGGTTTCACTCATGACATCATTGAGGTGCTCAAGTTCCAGCGCCACAACAAGGCGGTGATCCTTTACTTCTTGGGAGGAGAGCAATGTCCAGTCTCGATAAAATAGTAAAGAGTAGAGACATCACACTGGCAACAAAGATCCGCCTAGTCAAAGCCATGGTATTCCCTGTAGTAACCTACGGATGTGAGAGCTGGACCTTAGGGAAGGCTGAGCGAGGGAAGATCGATGCTTTTGAGCTGTGGTGTTGGAGGAAAGTGCTGAGAGTGCCTTGGACTGCGAGAAGATCCAACCAGTCCATCCTCCAGGAAATAAAGCCCGACTGCTCACTGGAGGGAAGGATACTAGAGACAAAGTTGAAGTACTTTGGCCATATCATGAGGAGACAGCAAAGCCTAGAGAAGACAATTATGCTGGTGAAAGTGGAAGGCAAAAGGAAGAGGGGCCGACCAAGGGCAAGATGGATGGATGGCATCCTTGAAGTGACGGGACTGACCTTGAAGGAGCTGGGGGTGGTGACGTCCGACAGGGAGCTCTGGCGTGGGCTGGTCCATGAGGTCACGAAGAGTCGGAGACGACTGAACAAATGAACAACAACATGGGCAATCTGTGGTACTTTAAATGTTGGTGAACTGTAGCCCTCAACATCTCTGGGAATTGGTCATGTTTACTCTGGCTGATGGTAAATGAAGTTCAATAGTATTAGAAGGGCCACTGATTCCTCAGCTACATAATTATATGCAGGGTTCATGAATTAGAAAAGGCATACTGTTCCACAGTGGAGCTGCAACCAACATGGTCAATGGTCATGGATGGCCATCTGTCAGGGGTACTTTGAATGTGCTTTTCCAGCATAGTAGAGGGTTGGACTAGCAGTGGAAAACAGGCAGAAATAGCAAGTCTATGTGTATTAAGATACGTAAATGATAATAATTTGTACTTAATGTCAAAATTAACAGATTGATTGAATAAAGGTACATAGGCATGTACATGTCAAAAATATTGGTACCTGATTATATCTGGCATGATTTGCTTTTCTGTTATGTACCATAATCAAAATAAACAGTTTTAACCACACACAAAAAATGCTGGGTGTTGTCTCTTCCCATTTCTTCCTCCCCAGTACTTCTATGTCACATTTTTGTTTTCTTTTTACTTTTAAAAACTCTTCACATTTGCAAAATTTAAAGGTCCAAAATTGTGCAGTTGCAGCAACAATAAAAAGGGTGGGGGGAGGAAATGGGATAGAAGCTATTACTTTTAATATATGTGTGTTATGGCGACAATTTTTATGCTTATATTTTGTTTTGTTAATCTTATGGTTATGTTGTTTTTACTTTGTATGTTTTTTGATGTTACCTGGGAATTGCTCTCAGTCCCCTCGGGGAGACGGAGCGGTATATACTGTATATACTCGAGTATAAGCCTAGTTTTTCAGTCCTTTTTTTTAGGCTGAAAAAGTCTCCCCCGGCTTATACTTGAGTCAGTGTTATTTATTATTTTACTTTGTTGTTGTTGTTATTATTATTACATTTATCATTTTATTATTGTTGTTATTATTACATTTATTTTACTCTATTTATTATTGTTATTGTTATATTTATTATTTTACTGTATTGTTATTATTACATTTATTATTTTACTCATTATTATTATTATTATACTCTATTTATTATTATTGGAGGACATGTAAGCATATTCCCTTTGAAGAAGGTTAGAATAATGGTTTAATCAGAGTTGGACAGTCTTATCTTGAATTACAGTTTTATGTAAATATTCAAAAACATTTAACCTAATGATGCCTAAATTAGTATAATTTATTGGTATCTATTTTTATTTTGAAATTTACCAGTAGCTACTGCATTTCCCACCCTCGGCTTATACTTGAGTCAATACATTTTCCCAGTTTTTTGTGGCAAGATTAGGTGCCTCGGCTTATATTCAGATCGGCTTATACTCAAGTATATACGGTACATAAAGTTTTTATTATTATTATTATTATTATTATTATTATTATTATTATTATTATTAAGCCCAAAGAACAATGATGGCAGAATGAGTATTAAGAGGCATGAAAAGACCACCCACATGCACACTCTACTGAAATAGAGTGCCTATATCACAGGTGTTTTTTGTTTTTTTAAAAAATAAATTGTGCAATTGCAGAATTTCAAAGGTTCAAAATTGCATAGTTGTAGTAACAAAAATTGCTAACAGGAGGATATAAGTCTGTAGAGGAATATCAACAGAAGGAGCATTAGGGACATGAAAAGACATGCACACCCACACTGAAAATGGGTGGATGCACCATTTCCCATCCCACTGAAAAATACACATTTCCAAGCATTTCTAAGGACAAGGAGACAAGTGGAGTCCATTCCAGCCTGTCTTTAAAGTCCACCCATTTCTACATGTTGAGGAGACAGAATCATTTTCTCCATCAGTGGTCACCTCGATCCACCCAGGAAAATCTCCTATATATACCGGGCCCTTGGGAGGTACACCTGGAAGCTACAAGGTGTAGAGCTTTTTCGACCTATGCTCCAATTCTGTGGAACTCATTGCCTCCATACATTAGAGCAATGTTGGAGTTGCAACCTTTTGTAAAGGCACTCAAGACTTGGCTGTTTGGTTGCGCATTTAAGTAACCAGATCTAATTTGCCAAATAGTCACTGTTGAATGTTTTTATGTTGAATGTTTTTAGATTGTGTAAATGCTATTTTAGACTGTAAGTCGCTCGGAGCACCTTGGTGGAAAGCAACTAATTAAGAAATAAAGTGAAGTGACATGAAGAATCCCATAGACAACCCAAATAATGAGTTGTGTGTTGTTTCATGGGATTAGTGGGATTCTGTCTTTTAAGTGTGTAGAAATGGAGGACAATCTCTGTCTGATGATGCTTGAAAAAAGATGTTGCTAACACAGATCACTGAAATTTGCCTGCCAGCCCCCGAAATAAAGAGACAACACAACAAATCTTTGGGTTCAAATTGGGCAACTTTTATTAAATGTTACCTATTTAGGTTTTACTAACCTAACTTAAGGGTGTCTGGAACTTGGTGTAGCCAAGCCAAGGTAGCATCCCTACCTGGCTTAATATAACTCTTAGGGGCGAAACACCTTGGTTCCCTGGTGATCTAACTGGGTAACCTTTAAGGGAAATGAGTGAGAAGCCTCTCTCAAATTTATTGAGACCAGACTCTTATCATTTCAGGGCCATTTGACTTCACCTCACCCATCATCTTTATTAATGACTTAGATGAAGGGTTAGAAGGCAGGATCATCAAGTTTGCAGACGACACCAAATTGGGAGGGATAGCCAATACTCCAGGGACAGGAGCAGGATTCAAAACGATCTTGACAGATGAGAGAGATGGGCCAAAACTAACAAAATGAAGTTCAACAGTGACAAATGCAAGATACTCCACTTAGGCAGGAAAAAACGAAATGCAAAGATACAGAATGGGGGACAATGCCTGGCTAGAGAGCAGTATGTGTGAAAAAGATCTTGGAGTCCTCGTGGACAACAAGTTAAACATGAGCCAACGTGATCACGGTATCCTTCTGGGACGCCTCGTGGGAATGGGCCTGGGGGGCACTGTTTTACAGTGGCTCAGGTCCTTCCTAGAGGATCGTACCCAGAAGGTGTTGCTGGGGGACAACTGCTCGACCTCACAACCATTGACTTGTGGGGTCCCGCAGGGTTCAATATTGTCCCCCATGTTATTTAACATCTACATGAAGCCGTTGGGAGAGATCATCCGGAGTTTCGGGGTGCGGTGTTATCTGTACGCAGATGACGTCCAACTCTGTCACTCCTTTCCACCTACTACTAAGGAGGCTGTCCAGGTCCTGAACCGGTGCTTGGCTGCTGTGTCGGACTGGATGAGGGTGAACAAATTGAAACTCAATCCAGACAAGACAGAGGTACTCCTAGTCAGTCGAAAGGCCGAACAGGGTATAGGGTTACAGCCTGTGTTGGACGGGGTCGCACTCCCCCTGAAGACGCAGGTTCGCAGCTTGGGTGTGACTCTGGATTCTTCGCTAAGCTTGGAACCCCAAGTTTCAGCGGTCCAGAGGAGCATTTGCACAGCTTCGGCTCGTGCGCCAGCTGCGCCCGTACCTTGGGAAGTCGGACTTGGCCACGGTGGTCCACGCTCTGGTCACATCCCGGATTGATTACTGCAACGCGCTCTACGTGGGGTTGCCCTTGAAGACAGCCCGGAAGCTTCAGATGGTCCAGCGCTCGGCAGCCAGGTTGCTAACGGGAGCGGCACTCAGGGAGCACACCACTCCCCTGTTGAACCAGCTCCACTGGCTGCCAATTCGCTACCGGGCACAATTTAAGGTGTTGGCTTTAGCCTATAAAGCCCTACACGGTTCCGGCCCCACTTACCTCTCCGAACGCATCTCCACCTATGAACCGGCGAGGACGTTAAGATCGTCCGGGGAGGCCCTGCTCTCGGTCCCGCCAGCGTCACAAGCGCGGTTGGCGGGGACGAGAGACAGGGCCTTCTCGGTGGTGGCCCCTCGGCTATGGAATGCCCTACCAGTGGACATCAGGCAGGCCCCTTCGTTGCTGGTGTTTCGGAGGAGGGTTAAGACGTGGCTCTATGAGCAGGCATTCGGATAACTATGCAATAACAACTAACTCAGTAAGACGGCATTGAACAAGGAACGAAAAAGGACTGTGAGAACGGGATCTGACTCTAATTGAGGCGTTGATGACTATATGTGTGTCGTTTGTGTATGTGTGTCTTATATATTGTCAGTGTTGTTTATTTTTATTGTAAACCGCATTGAGTCGCCGCTTCAGGCTGATAAATGCGGTATACAAATGGAGTAAATAAATAAATAAATAAATACCTGATATGCAGGATGTATTTTCATTCACTGGAAAAAAAGCCAGTGGGATTTTGGCCTGCATCAATAGGAGCATAGTGTCTAGATCCAGGGAAGTCATGCTACCCTCTATTCTGCTTTGGTTAGACCACACCTGGAATATTGTGTCCAATTCTGGGCACCACAATTCAAGAGAGATATTGACAAGCTGGAATGTGTCCAAAGGAGGATGACTAAAATGATCAAGGGTCTGGAGAACAAGCCCTATGAGGAGCGGCTTAAGGAGCTGGGCATGTTTAGCCTGAAGAAGAGAAGGCTGAGAGGAGATATGATAGCCATGTATAAATATGTGAGAGGAAGCCACAGGGAGGAGGGAGCAAGCTTGTTTTCTGCCTCCTTGGAGACTAGGACGCGGAACAATGGCTTCAAACTACAAGAGAGGAGATTCCATCTGAACATGAGGAAGAACTTCCTGACTGTGAGAGCCGTTCAGCAGTGGAACTCTCTGCCCCGGAGTGTGGTGGAGGCTCCTTCTTTGGAGGCTTTTAAGCAGAGGCTGGATAGCCATCTGTCAGGGGTGATTTTAATGCAATATTCCTTCTTCTTGGCAGGGGGTTGGACTGGATGGCCCATGAGGTCTCTTCCAACTCTTTGATTCTATGATTCTATGATCAAGCTAACTTCTAAGTGAGTGTTTTTACTCAATGGCCTTCACCCCTGAAAGGGGTGCCTTAGGTGCACACCAACTATAGGATTTCCTTAGGTAAGACCTATTTAAGACATGCCACCATTCCATCTAGCCCCTAAACAATATAGGGTAGGCGAAAAAAAACCCTACTAGAATATAGGGAGGAAAAAATTCCTACCCGGTCCCAATACGCAACCAATATTTATACTGTTAATGGGCGGGAGTGGTGGGCCATTGACCAGGCACGAAATGCCTGGTGGGCCTGATCTGCCTAAAAGCAGGCCGTGCCCCCTCTTCTGGGGGGTTTCAGAAGAACCCTCCTCTCTTACCTTGGGGGAGAAGTTGAATTGCTCTCCTCCCCCAGCTTCGCAGGTGAAGGAAAGTCTCATCTGCTGCTACAGGAAATGTAGCTAGAATCCTGTCTTAACTGGTGCAATTTTCATTATTTCAAGAAGAAAAGGATAGACTGCAAAATTCTTCAAATAATCCTTTAAAAATCGTTTATAACATTTATAATATGAAGTTATCAAAACCCTTGAGAATCTGAAGAGGAAGCCAGCAAATCCCATAATAGGTTTATTCTTAAACCGAATACAAAGAATCTTTGTACAAGTAGAAGACAAGTGTATTGAGTGGAAGACTCATCTGTCTTCTCTAACATAGCAGTAATAATCAGAATGTCTCATTATTTCCTACAGCTGTCTGTTGCTTGCAATGTTTGTACATAAACATAGATCTCACCATATCAGTTTTAAACACCAGATAAAAACTGTTACCAACTGTTCAAGCTTGCAGAATGTTACGTTAACATTTTAATATTGCATTTTGCTAGCAACATGCATTTCCATATTTTTCTTGTGTATGCATCATAGAAAGAAAGAAAGAACAAGGATGATAGGAAAGAGAAGGGGAAGATATAACAGGGTAAAAAATAGTACGGGAATACATTCACATAGAATTTAATAGAAAAGCCCAGATATATGTGCCTATCAAGCAAATGTCTACACGTTCCAGGTACAAATGCAGAAAGGAAGAGTAGTCAAGTGAAGAGGGTGGCGTGCCAGATCTCTGGGCCACATGGCTGATCTCAGAGGAACCACAAGTGCTGCAATGTCACTTCCATTTTTACGAATATTGACAAGCTGGAATGTGTCCAGAAGAGGTTGACTAAAATGATCAAGGGTCTGGAGAAAAAGCCCTATGAGGAGCGGCTTAACGAGCTGGGCATGTTTAGCCTGAAGAAGAGAAGGATGAAAGGAGATATGATAGCCATGTATAAATATGTGAGAGGAAGTCACATGGAAGAGGGAGCAAGCTTGTTTTCTGCTGCCCTGGAGACTAGGATGCGGAGCAATGGCTTCAAACTACAAAAAAGGAGATTCCATCTGAACATGAGGAAGAACTTCCTGACTGTGAGAGCCGTTCAGCAGTGGAACTCTCTGCCCTGGAGTGTGGCGGAAGCTCCTTCTTTGGAAGCTTTTAAACAGAGGCTGGATGGCCATCTGTCGGGGGTGCTTTGAATGCAATATTCCTGCTTCTTGGCAGGGGGTTGGGCTGGATGGCCCATGAGATCTCTTCCTCATGTTCAGAAAGGAATCCCCTTTCTTGTACTTTGAAGCCATTGTTTCGCGTTCTAGTCTCCAGGGCAGCAGAAAACAAGCTTGTTCCCTCCTCCCTGTGACTTTCACTCACATATTTATACATGGCTATCATATCTCCTCTCAGCCTTCTCTTCTTCAGACTATTTATTTATTTATTTATTTATTTACAGCTTTTTATATTCCACCCTTATCACCCCGCAGGGGACTCAGGGCGGATTACAGTGTACACATATATGGCAAACATTCAATGCCAATTTTGACATACAACATATACAGACACAGACAGAGGCTATTTAACTTTTTCTGGCCGCCAGGGGAACTGTCGCTTTCATCGTCCATCTGCGACACTGATGAAGTACTTCCGCATTTCCCGCATGCTTTTGCTGGAGTCTTTTTTTATGGCCTCATAAATTAGTTAATTTAGCCTCCCCACACTTTAAGGTGGTACGTTATTTTCCTACTTCACAGATGCAACTGTCTTTCGGGTTGCAAAGATCGACAACAGGCTACACAATTGGTTAGAAACCCACTCCAACCCAGGCTGGCTTCGAACTCATAACCTTTTGGTCAGAGTGATCTTAATGCAGCTGATTTATTTATTTCTTTATTTATTTATTTACTGCGCTTATATACCGCAATTCTCAGCCCTTCAGGGCGACTGATACTCAGCCAGCTGCGCCACAATCCCGGTGCTAACATGCCCAGTTCCTTAAGCTGCTCCTCATAGGGCTTGTTCTCCAGACCCTTGATCATTTTAGTCGCCCTCCTCTGGACACATTCCAGCTTGTCAATATCTCTCTTCAATTGTGGTGCCCAGAATTGGATACAATATTCCAGGTGTGGTCTAACCAAAGCGGAATAGAGGGGGAGCATGACTTCCCTAGGCAGGCATGTAGCCGGGGGCCGAAATTCTCATGGTGGTTCGCGAAAAGGCCTTACTGGTGCATTATTTAAACTGTTATGTTTATTCATATCATGATCTGATCACCATACTCAATATATCCCATATGCATGGGGGTATTGGGGTAATGATACAAAAGGTTTGCTAGGGTAGACCCTCTTTCACTCAGACTCAGACCCCCCCCCAAACTCAGCCCCCCGAAACCCCCCCTGAAAAAAATCACCCCCCCCCCACCCCGAAACGAAATCCTGGCTACGGGCCTGTCCCTAGGTCTACACTATGCTCCTATTGATGCAGGCCAAAATCCCATTGGCTTTTTTTGCCGTCACATCACATTGTTGGCTCATGTTTAACTTGTTGTCCACGAGGACTCCAAGATCTTTTCATACGTACTGCTCTCGAGCCAGGCATTGTCCCCCATTCTGTATCTTTGCATTTCGTTTTTTCCTGCCAAAGTGGAGTATCTTGCATTTGTCACTGTTGAACTTCATTTTGTTAGTTTTGGCCCATCTCTCTAATCTGTCAAGATCGTTTTGAATTCTGCTCCTGTCCTCTGGAGTATTGGCTATCCCTCCCAATTTGGTGTCGTCTGCAAACTTGATGATCCCTTCTAGCCCTTCATCTAAGTCATTAATAAAGATGTTGAACAGGACCGGGCCCAGGAAGGAACCCTGCGGCACTCCGCTCATCACTTCTTTCCAGGATGAAGAGGAAGCATTGGTGAGCACCCTCTGGGTTCGTCCATTTAACCAATTACAGATCCACCTCACCGTAGTTTTGCCTAGCCCACATTGGACTAGTTTGTTTGCCAGAAGGTCATGGGGGACCTTGTCGAAGGCCTTACTGAAATCCAGGTACGCTACATCCACGGCATTCCCTGCATCTACCTGGCTTGTAACTCTATCGAAAAAAGAGATCAGATTGAGAGAATCTTCATCTTCACTTCTTCCAGCTCCCTTGCTACTGCAATTCCTGCTTTTGTTGCTGAAGACAAAAAAACCTCCACCCACATCCCAGGCGTTCCTAGAGTACCAAGCCAGGCACTGAAGCTCTGGACAGTGTTGTTTTCCTAATGCTCATGACATGTATAAGACAATAACATTTCCCAGTGTTCAAAGCATCTGGCCTGTTCTTGCAGCCAGAGACAGTGGGGAATGGATGCAAACCTCTCTTCCACCTGCTGTGAAAGTCAGTGCAGCTGCTGCATAAAAAGCAGATCACTGGGAATGGTGCAGAATGGGCATGGAGACAAGTGGATGGATCAAGAAAGAAAAGAAATATTTTTCTATATGTATTCTGAAGTACGTATAACCCAAGCTGGAGAAGAACATGGGGTAAAGTGAAGGCTGTAATTATTCACCTTAGTTCTGAGTTGACAAACAACTAGAGTTTGCAATCCAAGGTTAGGCACATCGATCATGGCTTGGATAAAAGCACTGGCAGAGGGGTGAATGGAACATACTGGGATGTATTTAGAGAAAAGGCTCACCAGCCTCTCATCTAGAAAGTTCACTTGTAGCATCAGTGAAAGAACAATATTTGCTAAGAGAAAGCCATTTAGACCAAGGGTGGGTAAAGTACAGTTTTCCAAATGTCACCAGACTACATAGAATCATAGAATCAAAGAGTTGGAAGAGACCTCATGGGCCATCCAGTCCAACCTCCTGCCAAGAAGCAGGAATATTGCATTCAAATCACCCCTGACAGATGGCCATCCAGCCTCTGTTTAAAAGCCTCCAAAGAAGGAGCCTCCACCACACTCCCTCTGGGGCAGAGAGTCCCACTGTTGAACGGCTCTCACAGTCAGGAAAATCTTCCTCATGTTCAGGTGGAATCTCTTTTCCTGTCATCTGAAACCCATTGTTCCATTGTGTCCTAGTCTCCAGGGAAGCAGAAAGGAAGCTTGCTCCCTCCTCCCTGTGGCTTCCTCTCACATATTTATACATGGCTATCATATCTCCTCTCAGCCTTCTCTTCTTCGGGCTAAACATGCCCAGTTCCCTAAGCCGCTCCTCATAGGGCTTGTTCTCCAGACCCTTGATCATTTTAGTCGCCCTCCTCTGGACACATTCCAGCTTGTCAATATCTCTCTTGAATTGTGGTGCCCAGAATTGGCCACAATATTCCAGATGTGGTCTAACCAAAGCAGAATAGAGGGGTAGCATTACTTCCTTAGATCTAGACACTATGCTCCTATTGATGCAGGCCAAAATCCCATTGGCTTTTTTTGCCGCCATATCACATTGTTGGCTCATGTTTAACTTGTTGTCCACGAGGACTCCAAGATCTTTTTCACACGTACTGCTCTCGAGCCAGGCAGTCCCCCATTCTGTATCTTTGCATTTCGTTTTTCCTGCCAAAGTGGAGTATCTTGCATTTGTCACTGTTGAACTTCATTTTGTTAGTTTTGGCCCATCTCTCTATTCTGTCAAGATCGTTTTGAATCCTGCTCCTGTCCTCTGGACTATTGGCTATCCCTCCCAATTTGGTGTCGTCTGCAAACTTGATGATCATGCCTTCTAGCCCTTCATCTAAGTCATTAATAAAGATGTTGAACAGGACCGGGCCCAGGACGGAACCCTGTGGCACTCCACTTCTTTCCAAGATGAAGAGGAAGCATTAGTGAGCACTCTCTGTGTTCGTCCACTTAACATCTTCCATCAGCCCCAGCCAACAGGTCCAATTGTAAGGAATGTTTGCAATTGTACTTCAACACTAACTGGGGAACAACATGTTACACAACAGTGATCTAAAAAACTGAAAATTTACCATTTATTTACTTATTTATTATTCAAACTTATATGCCGCCACTCCCCTAGGGCTCGGAGCAGCTTACAAGAACAAACTCAAATCTAACACAATTTAAAACAACATATCAAAGATCGAAAGCCTGTTGAAACAAATATGTCATTGAATCATTATGTGTCTGGAGTCCCCAGTGGTGCAATGGGTTAAACCAGGGGTCCTCAAATTACGGCCCGAGGGCCAGATACAGCCCTCCCAGGTCATTTATCTGGCCCTCATTCAGGGTCAACCTAAGTCTGAAACGCCTTGAAAGCACATAACAACAACAACAATCCTATCTCATCAGCCAAAAGCAGGCCCATACTTCCCACTGAAATACTAATAAGTTTATATTTGTTAAAATTGATATTCATTTTAATTATTGTATTGTTTTAGTGTTTTTGCACTACAAATAAGATATGTGCAGTGTGCATAGGAATTTCATTCCTGTTTTTTTTCTTCAAATTATAATCTGGCCCTCCAACATTTTGAGAGACTGTTATCTGGCCCTTTGTTTAAAATGTTTGAGGACCCCCTCGTGCCGGAAGGATTCCTGACCGATAGGTCAGTGGTTTGAATCTGGGGAGAGTGGGTTGAGCTCCCTCTGTCAGCCCCAGATACCCATGTGGGGACATGAGAGAAGCCTCCCACAAGGATGGTAAAACATCAAATCATCCAGGCGTCTCCTGGGCAACGTCCTTGCAGACGGCCAATTCTCTCACACCAGAAGCAGCCAATTCTCTCACACCTGATTTAGTGCATTTCTGTACAATGCTGTCGCTCACAAATAAGAGGTCTGGGTTATATCCTCGGTGCCATCTCCCACTGTTGTAGGATGGTGGAAGCTTGCTATCATGGATGAGTGATAGTTTGTGCAGTTCAGACCAGGAGAGGACAGCCTCTCAATTTTTATCCTCTTGAGCATAGCCCCATACATGGCTATGGCTGTTAAAATCAATTACTACCACCCTTTTATTGTTGTAAAAAATCCACTAATAAAAAGTAAAAAAAAAACAAAAACATCAAACATCCGGGCATCCCCTGGGCAATGTCCTTGCAAATGGCCAATTCTCTCACACCAGAAGCAACTAACAGTTTCTCAAGTTGTTCCTAGGGGGAAACTGCTCTCTCCTGGAAGGAATGGACACAAAACTCAAAGGGCAAGTTTAGTAAGTTAGAAGAACAAGGTGCCCTGAATTGGTTTGAGAGACAACAGCTGTATAATTGGAGAAAGGACTGGTTAAGCAAAAATCCCAGATGTAGAGCACTGAATAAATATGAGGAATGGTTAAGTAAGCTTAAAAATCAAGAAATAATGGGGAAAGGATTAATCGGGAAAATATATAATGGATTAATTGGCGAAGAAATAGGGCTGAAGATGTTAGAAAACGTATGGGAGAGAGACCTAGGGCCTCTGATAGATTTTGATTGGAAAAGGGTCCTGAAGTGGAGAGTGGCTAAGAACCTATCAATAAGATTAAAAGAAAATGTATACAAAGTGATATGGAGATGGTATACCACGCCAGTCAAACAACATCAGATGGATAATAAGCAAAGTAACCTCTGCTGGAGATGTGGCAAACACAAAGGGACATATTTTCATTTATGGTGGGAATGCCCCCAAGTGAAGAATTTTTGGAAGGATATATTTACCGAAATAAACAACATTATAGGATCAAATATTACGCCGGATGCTAGGGTTGCACTATTAATGGATACCACGAAGCTGAATGTAGAAACAAGAAAGAAAGAATTGGTGATTATTTTGCTCACAGTGGGAAGAATTATAATAGCAAAGAACTGGAAAATAATAACTAATCTAACACTGGAAGCATGGTATAGGGAGGTATGGAACGTAGCTTTAAATGATAAATTAACAATGGAAATGAGGGTATTCAGGGGGGAAATTAACAGGTCAGATTTTGAGGCATACTGGTCAGTCTTTATTAAATATGTCTTAGAGAGCGAAAATGGAAAACAACAGAATTTGGTTGGTCAGGAATTTTGGAGATGACATTTGATTAAGGGTTGCTTTATGAATACATGGTGAAGGAAATTATACATGTTCAGGCCTTGGTGGTGGGGTTATGTGTTTGTAAAATGTTCACTGTTTTGTGTTCTGTCTATTCGGTAAGTTGTTATTGTATGTAAATAAAAATTAAAAACAAAAAACAAAAAAAATAAAAATTAAAAAAAAGTTTCTCAAGTTGTTCCTGACATGAAAAAACCATTACAGATGAGTTATTTCTTCCACCCTGGATGATGGGAGAGAACACAGGAAGAGGTTCCTTATGCTGCCCCATGATTTCCCTCACTGTCCCTCGCTGTCTTGACTTATCTTGTAGACTGGGAGCACAAAAACAATATATGTTTTTGTGCATCTGATAACATAGGATATCCATGGAAATATAAAGCAAATAAAGTTTGTTAGACTTTAAGGTGCCACAAGACCCTGTATTATTTTTGCTGGAAGAAGCTAACATAGCTACCTCATTCTCCAAATATCGGCCATAATTTCACCACCAAAAAAAAAAACAGTAAAAAGAGAAGAAACTAACTAAGAAGAGAGAAATAAGATGTTCTACAGAGTATCGTGCCGCTAACAGCTGTTCTGGAGGAGAAATGCGAGACTAGATATAGGACCTCATCAGATGGCCCTTTGTAAAGTGAGGGACAGCGAGGGAAATCATGGGACAGCATAAGGAACCTCTTCCTGTGTTCTCTCCCATCGTCCAGGGTGGAAGAAATAACTCGTCTGTTTGAGGCAAGTGTGAATGTTGCAATTGGCCAGCTTGATTAGTATTTAATGGCCTGGCTGATTGCTGCCTGGGGAATCCTTTGTTTGGGGGGTATTAGCTGCCCCTGATTGATTCTTGTCTGGAATTCCCCTGTTTTTTCAGTTTTCCTCTTTATTTACTGTCCTGATTTTAGAGTTTTTTTAAATTATTGGTAGCCAGATTTTGTTCATTTTCATGGTTTCCTCCTTTCTTTTGAAAGTGTCCACATGCTTGTGGGGTTCAGTGGCTTCTCTGTGTAGTCTGACATGGTGGTTGTTAGTGTGGTCTCATATTTCTGTGTTCTCAAATAATATGCTGTGTCCAGATTGGTTCATCAGGTGCTCCTCTATACAATAGATCTTTCTCCCATTCTGGACATTCCATAGATATATAATTCTCACTTGCCTAGTTTCCAACAGAGCTCAGCAACCTCTGAGGATGCCTGCCATAGATGTGGGTGAAATGTCAGGAGAGAACTCTGGAACTCGACTCTGTGGGTGAAATGTCAGGAGAGAACTCTGGAACGCGACTCTGGAACTCTCCCCCACCGGAGGTCAGAACCGCCCCATCTATCCTGACATTTAGGAAACGGGTGAAGGCGTGGTTGTGGAGACAGGCTTTCGATGAATGAGACAACACCCTAGGATTTTGGATGGAAGATGATGTATATTGATTTTAATATGACGACTGACCACTGTAGTTTTAAATATATTGTTATTTTAAATGTGTTACGGTAATTATGAACTATGATATTTTACTGATTGTATGTGTTTTTATGGTTGGAAACCGGGCTGAGTCCCTCAATGAGGTGAGAAGGTCGGTATAGAAAACTTTGAAATAAATAAATAAATAAATGCTTCTGGAACATGGCCATACACAGAGGCGGCCCTAGGTAATTTTCAACGGTAAGCAAACAGTATTTGCCCCCACCACCACCACCACCACCACCAACCAATCATTGATATATATTTTCCGTTCGTCGTGGGAGTTCTGTGTGCCATATTTGGTTCAATTCCATCATTGGTGGAGTTCAGAATGCTCTTTGATTGTAGGTGAACTATAAATCCCAGCAACTACAACTCCCAAATGACAAAATCAATTCCTCCCAACCCCACCAGTATTCAAATGTGGGTAGGAGCCTCGGCTTTCTTTTTTTTTTTTTTTTGGAGGGGGTGCTCCTCAAGTGGCAGTCGAGGGGCATTTACAGAGGCGCCTCTGCGCCCCTGGCAAAAAAAGAAGTGTTCTGCGACCGCTTACTTCGCGTAATGGATGAGCCGCCCCTGGCCATACAGCCCGGAAAACTCACAGCAACCCAGTGATTACGGCCATGAAAGCCTTTGACAACACATTGTTGAATTTGCTTTCTTTGGAATGTGCTTACTTTGCTGACTGATAAGCAGTTGATGGTCTGTCCATGCCTTAAATATATTGAGCTTTAGCCTAAACACTACATGGGTGAAATATTGGGGCATTTTTAAACAAATAAGTTCTAAAATAGATACGATACTATAAAAGCTTTGATTATTTGGCATGCTGAGTCTGCCATTTTTCTACTGTTTTGGATGGATGTAACAGTACTGTTGCTTTAAATAAAATTTCCTAGGTCACAAGCTTAGTGTCTCGCTTCTCATTCCAGGAGGTAAAATCCCATAACATAATGAAATTATACACCTTCAGAATCCTTTTTACTGTACAGAATTATAGCACTGTGATTCCACTTGAACTGTCATAGTTCCTATGAAATGCTTTATCCATGCGAGAGTGGTAGTTAGCTTTCTCAGCCGGAGAACATTAATATCTTATCAAATTACAGATTTCAGGATTCCATAGAATGCAACTATAGAAGTTAAAGAAGAATAATAGCACTATAACTGTAGTGTGAAAGGACTCCAGGTAATTATATATTTATTGAGTTATTATTCAAAGAGAGAAGATAGTCATCCATGAATTAAGTCACATTTTCATCCTACTTTAAGATGAAAAGTGTTTACAGCTTTTACATGAAATAATGTGAGATATTTAAACAGCTGGACTTTTAGTTTATTAATAACACAAATGTAGAGGATCAAGCTGGAAAAATGCATATATAGGGATGTTTCCCCTGGCTAATGTGGAAAGACAAGAAGACCTTTGAAAACCTTGTATATTCTTTGTGCAAGCACAACATGCTCGCTGGTGAAATAAATAAACAGATGTACAATGTGTTTGTGTGATGTAGGTGTACATAGAACCCAACCATTCAGGAAATATTTCCAAAATAATTCCAGACAGGGGTTATTACAACTCCATCCAGACCAGGGGTCCTCAAACTACGGCCCGTGGGCCACTTCCGGCCCACCAAGGGCACTTATCTGGCCCGCGGAGAAGGAGCGCCCCCCCCACACAGTGCCCCTCCTTTGGCAGGCTCACACTGCTCATCGGGCCCAATGGGCAGTGTGAGCCAGCGAAGGGCAGCTGCTCCGCGCGGCCTACTCGCGCATAAAGCACCTCGCAAGGTGCTTTACGGGAGAGTAGGCCACGCGGTGCTGCTCCTCCCTTGGCAGGTTCACGCTGCCCATCGGGCCCAATGGGCAGCGTGAGCCAGCCAAGAGAGGCTGCCCATGCAGTCATGCCAGCCACATGACCTTGGAGGTGTCTACGGACAAGCGGTGCGGTGCTGCTCCTCCCTTGGCAGGCTCAGGCTGCCCATCAGGGCCAATGCGCAGTGTGAGCCAGCCAAGGGAGGCTGCTCCGCGGGGTCTACTCGTGTGTAAAGCACCTCACGCTATCCGTCAGGCCCGATGGGCAGCATGAGCCAGCCAAGGGAGGCTGCCCCGGCGCTCCATGCAGTCATGCCGGCCACATGACCTTGGAGGTGTCTACGGACAACGCCGGCTCTTCGACTTAGAAATGCAGATGAGCACCACACCCCAGAGTCAGACACGACTGGACTTCATGTCAGAGGAAAACCTTTAACTAGGAAAATTGTGGAAGATCCAGGGTGGGAGAAAGAACTCTTGTCTGTTGGAGGTAGGTATGAATGTTTCAATTGGCTACCTTGATTACCATTTCATAGCCTGACAGTTTTTAGGGAGAATCCTTTGTTGAGAGGTGATTAGCTGGCCCTGATTGTTTCTTTTCTGGAGTTCCCCTGTGTTTGAGTGTTGTTCTTTATTTACAGTTATAATTTTAGAGTTTTTTTTAATACTGGTAGCCAGATTTTGTTCAGACTAGAAATAGGAAGATTTCCATTCTCTGCTCCTGGAATTACTGCCTAAAGAGGGCTAGAAAGAACCCCCTCTAAGGGCCCTTCCACACAGCAAAATAAGATATGTGCAATGTGCATAGGATCATGAGGAGACAGGAAAGCCTAGAGAAGACAATTATGCTGGGGAAAGTGGAAAAAAGGAAGAGGGGCTGACCAAGGGTAAGATGGATGGATGGCATCCTTGAAGTGACTGGACTGACCTTGAAGGAGCTGGGGGTGGTGACGGCCGACAGGGAGCTCTGGCGTGGACTGGTCCATGAGGTCACGAAGAGTCGGAGACGACTGAACGAATGAACAACAACATGCACACTCTACTGATCTGAGGGGCAGTGAACTGGCCCCCGGTATAAAAAGTTTGAAGACCCCTGATTTAAGCAATCTAAAGACTCTGTTTAAGGAAATCCAAAGGCCTTTAATCTGAGGCAGCCCCGGCGTCCTGTTGGGCACATAGAATTTATGTCCTGTCTACAGTCTTATGTATAGGCCCAGCGTGCGACAGCACAATGTGGATAGCATTTTATCTCTATGACAACCCTAAGGTGGGCCTATTACAGGAGTGTCTTGTCAGTATATGTTCAGAAGAGGTCAACCCTTGCCTTCCTTTGAGGCTTAGGACATTATCATAAGGATGTAGGGCTCTGTTTCCATGTGCTATGAAAACAGAGCTCCCTGGGAATCCCATGGAGGCCATCAATTGATGTAAGGACACTTTCAGTGGGACTCCGTTTCGCTTAGTTTCTGCAGCACATGGAAACAGAGCCCAACACTCATCTTCAAAGAATAAAAACCTTCAAACTAAACTAAATTTAACATACAACCACCACTGTCCGATAGAATGTTTTGGAACATTGCTTGAGGATATAGGCTAAATACAACCATTCTATTTTCTTCAAAGCAAATTTTATAAACAAATAACAATAGCAAGCCCAAAGTGGAGGAGCAGGATTTAAAAAGCAAAACAAAAATATTGCCTTTAACTGAAGGTTTTGTTGTGCAATACAAGAAATGCCTCCAAAGTTAGCAGACAATTGAAAACCTACTTCTTAGTGTAGTTGAAATCCATGAACAATAATTCTGGGTAAATTTAGGCCAAGGCAAGGAGGAGGAGGAGGAGGAGGAGGAGATCTATATAAATAAAAATGTAACATTTGTTTGTGGGATTAACATAACTCAAAAACTACTGGGCAAATTGCTGCCAAATTTGGACACAAGACACCTACTAACCCAAGGAGTGACCATCAATCAAAAAATTGATTTTGTCATTTGGGAGTTGTAGTTGCTGAGATTTATAATTCACCTACAATCAAAGAACATTCTGAACTCCACCAATGATCGAATTGAACCAAACGTGGGATGCAGGACTCCCATGATGAACAGAAAACACTAGAAGGGTTTGGTGGGCATTGGCCTTGAGTTTTGGAGATGTAGTTCACCTACATCCAGAGAGCACTGTAGACTCAAGCAATGATGGATCTGGATCAAACTTGGCACAAATATTCCATGTGCCCAAATATGAACACAGATGGAGTTTGGGGGAAATAGACCTTGATATTTGAGAGTTGTAGTTACTGGGATTTATAGTTCACCTACAATCAAAGAGCATTCTGAATCCCAGCAATGACAGAATTGGGGCAAACTTCCCACACAGAACCCACATGAGCAACAGAAAATACTTAAGGCCATCCAGTCCAACTCCCTTCACCAGGGCAAGAAAATGTAATCAAAGCCCTCTTGACAAAGAACCATCCATCTATGATTCTATGATTATGTTGGATTCATTTTACTGCAATGTTGTTTTATGCTTTTTATGTTATTGTATTGTAATTGCACTACTGGGCTTGGCCTCATGTAAGACACCCCGAGTCCTCTTTGGGGAGATGGTGGCAAAGTATAAATAAAGATTATTGATACAAAAGCACAGTATGTCACAGCAAACGAGATCTATATGCTGGATTTTGTATCACAAAACCACAAGTTGAACACTTCCCAAGCGTCTAGGACTGTATGATGTATTTTCAAATGATGCGAGCAGATCCAAGTAAGGTGGCCTTTTGCAGTTGACAAATGGTGATTTTGTAGATGTTTATTGTTTCCAAATGCCGCTGAGATCTTTTGGTACGGCACCCAGTGAGCCAATGACCACTGATGATGATGATGATTATTATTATTATTATTTTAAGGAGTCACAAAGCAGGGGGAAAATCGGCCTCTACTGTGAAAGGATGGAGTCCTCGGTGGCGCAGTGGGTTAAACCCCTGTGCCGGCAGGACTGAAGACCGACAGGTCGCAGGTTCAAATCCAGGGAGAGGCGGATGAACTCCCTCTATCAACTCTAGCTCCTCATGCAGGGCCATGAGAGAAGCCTCCCACAAGGATGATAAAAACATCAAATCATCCAGGCATCCCCTGGGCAACGTCCTTGAGGATGGCCAATTCTCTCACACTAGAAGCGACTTGCTCCTGACATGACAAAAAAAAAAACTGTGAAAGGATGTGGGATGGCAGAAGACAGAACTCAATGGGAGGGAACAAAGTAAGACGGTTCCCTCCACTGTCCCCCACTTTCCTCCACTTTTCCTCCACTCTTGTGATGAGGGCCTTCACAAGTATCACAATGGTGATACTAGTGCCACAATCGCAACTTCCTGTAACACTCAACCTACTTTACCAGTACCTGCTGAATGAGAAGGAGGTCATTTCTACTGGTGATCGGAGTATGGGTGAAAGGTATTTCAATCAGGTATGGAGGAGAATTTAGAAGATGTTGTTTCCAATAAGGTGTTTGGGTTTTGGGGGGGTTGGGGGGTTGTAAAGCATTGTCACTACATTTTATTATGTTCTCACATGTGGAAGAATTAAGCCATAACATTGGAAATTAGTTTGCATGGCGGTTGCACAAGGAAAAAAGTGATGGGCCAATTTCTGCTCTTGGGTTCACACCAATGAGAACATTTGAGGATAGACCCAGCTGTTCCCTGGCAAGAGTGGGGCCTGGTGAAAGCCAAATAGTACTGCAGAAAGAAAGAAAGAAAGAAAGAAAGAAAGAAAGAAAGAAAGAAAGAAAGAAAGAAAGTTTTTAGAATGCAGGGTTTTCCCCCTGTGTTTCATCAATCTCTTATATAAAGATAGTTGGAAACCAAACCATTTGTTAAACTGTATTTACAGAATTTCGAAGTAGGAACCCTCAATTTACGTTGGTTCTCACTATGGTTTGCCAAGGGCTTCCTAAAAAAAAAACATACAGCAAACATTCCCCCCATCCAATGTTTGTATGTGTGCTCATTGGACATGATTGTTTCCAGCTGTGAGCAAAGAAACTGTGTTATAGTAAGGAAAATTGATGCAATGGAATTGCTTGCCCTAATTAGATTCAAACTGCTGTGCTGCAAATTCCATAAAAGAAAGACTCTACTTGGGAGTTCAGCTCAGTCTTATGACACAGAAAGCACAGTTTGGTTAGAGAGAAAACTCTAGAGAAAATTTAGTTTGGAAAGGTTCGTGCTTCTAAGGGGAAAAGAGTTGCCAATGAGAGCCCAGGGGAGGAAAAACACTTAGAAGGACAAATCCCAAGTTCAGTAGCTTTGCTCCAATGTAGTGTTATTTAGCAGCTGGATGTAGACTTTTTTCCTAGTCTGTGCCTCAAATGCCATCTGTTGATCTTTTCACACAGATATGCCCTTGTCCTCTTCTCTGGCTGAAGGATGGGCGAGAGCAAATCCTTCTGGCCGCCACTTGTCTTTCTAATTTCCTATGGAGACACATCACCAGAATAAATTTATGAGCATTTCTTTGGCAATTCTAGATACTGTTATCCAATTAGAGAAGTGGTTCACAACCTTTTTAACGCTATGACCCTTTAATAGTGTGCAGGTACAGCTGTACCAGGAGCTCCAATTTTGTTTGCTTTGCATTGAATGTTTGTTGTAGTCCTAATTTTCAGGGGCTCTGCAGATAGGTGGCTTCTTTTGGCTGCAATCATAGGGCAAGCCACCTGTCAGTTATTGTTAGGTTCCCTGGTCCCGCCCCCTTTTTGGGTTTTTGGAGGGAATAGGAGCCATTTTGGGGCTAGTCCACACAGAGAAGCCTTTCATGCAGGACATAATACCAAGAGCTCCTGTAGAAAGCTTCGTCTTCTACAACTTGGCCGGGGTGGGACCAGGCATTTGGACGTTCTGGCAGCTAGAGGAAGGACCTTGATGATGGACAGGAATTGACTGTACGGAATGGATTTATGGAACTCTGAACACTGAGCATGAGATTAGTTTACTGATTGTATTATGTACTGATGATTTTAACCAGTTAATTGTTTAATTGCTGTTTTGTATGCATGTATATTTGACATAGGCATCAAATTGTGCCTTCTTTGTAAGCCGCCCTGAATCCCCCCTCGGGGGTGAGAAGAGCGGGGTAGAAGTAATCGAAAAAAATAAAATAAATACAGCCCTACAGCTTCTTTGCTGAGGGACTTCAGCCAGTCATCACCGAAACCTGAACTCCTTTTCCCTGGAAGTCTACAAAGCTCTGCTTGGTAAGGGTCACTCGCGGAAGCCAGAAGCAGTTGGTGCAGGGGCTCCACGCCAACAGAGGCAAAGACAGACTGCCCAGATTAGAAGTTAAGGATTTCCCCATTAGTTACAGTTATGAAGATAGTGCCTGTTCCCTGTGGACAAGATTGAGAGAGAGCCAATAGACTGTTAAGAAAGCCATAAAGTACCTGTTTGTTTTCATTAATAAAGAATTTTGTTGAACCTTTGAGCAATCTAGAGACTCTGTTTTAAGGAAATCCATAGGCCTTTAATCTGAGGCAGCCCCGGCATCCCGTTGGGCACACAGAAATTATGTCCTGTCTACAGTCTTATGTACAGGCCCAGCGTGCGACAGCACAAAGAGAGTTCCATAGTTTGGGGTGACCCCCAACCATAAAATTATATTTGTTGCTACTTTATAATTGCAGTTTAACTAAGCCCCATCCTGATAGCAGGAGAAGGTCAGGCTGAGCCCAGGAAGGTGGCAGGCGAAGTGGCCCCAAAGTCGCTTCGCCCCCTGCCTCCCTCGCCTTCTCCTGCCATCTGGGCAGGAGAAGGCGAGGCTGGGCCCAGGGAAATGGCAGGCAAAGCGACCCCAAACCCCCTTGCCCGCCTCCTCCTACTCCCTTCTCCTGCCTTCAAGACGAGGCAAGGCCTTGTCCTGAAGGTAGGAGAAAGTCCACCCAGGCCGACGCAGGTGGCACGCCTTTGCCTGCCAGCGCCTCCTCTTGATTCCCCGCCACTCTGTGAGAGGAAGAGGCGGAGCTGACCTGGGCTGGCTGTTTGGCTGGCAGAGGGGGACGGCAGAATTTTGAAGAAGCAGATGGGGCAGGGCCAAAGGAAGTGGCCTCGTGACATCTCAGAAATGGCTAATCGACCCTTCTGTGGGTTGTGACCCCCCAGGTTGAGAACCATTGGATTAGAGCAGTGGTTCTCAACCTGGGGTCCCCAGATGTTTTTGGCCTACAACTCCTAGAAATCCCAGCCAGTTTACCAGCTGTTAGGATTTCTGGGAGTTGTAGGCAAAAAACATCTGGGGACCCCAGGTTGAGAACCACTGGATTAGAGAGAGAAAATCCATAACTCTACTACAGATCAAGGGTGGGCAAGGTGTGTGAAGAGCAACATTATTCCACCTTTCATGAACTCACTAATGGGAGTATGAATCCTTCTGCCAACCTGGGTGTAGATCTTGACCCCTTGTTAACAGCTTGCTTATTTTACCTTTGGTTGTAATGTGGGTTGTATGCTGTATGAGTATGTGTCAAGTGTTTTTGTCAAGTGTTTTGATACCAACAATGGGCTAATCAATAAAACGAATAAACTAACTCCTAAAAATCAATGGATGACACAAACATTCTGAAACTGGTGCCCTTGCAGTGGTAAATGTTTCCTCCAAATGTGGCCATTTTTGGCCCGATAGCCCTAAAATGATAGAAAAGGGAGCCTCAGAAATTCTGTCATTGGCACTCTGATCTTCCCAGAGCAAAAACAGATCTTCAGGCTGCCAGATCAAAAAATGGCATTTTGCCCTCCCAAATTCGGGTAGCTCCCTAAAAAACAGAACAGGGGCACCCAAAAACCGGACCCTGAAGAACCTTCCGCCAGTGTGCAGTCACACCTCGGCACTTTAAGGTGGAAACTATGATGTGCTTCTTTCTTTAGCCAAGTGGGCCGCGGGGGCCTCACTTTGAAACTCAGGAGTCCCAGCAACTAAGACATCTCCAGATTGAACATCAAACAAGATTTTTATTTTCTCAAAGTCCTTGACAGGCTTGGCACAACTTGTTGAGGTTACAAATACAAACAGTCAACTTATAAAATCATGTGGATGTTCCTTTCTTACTTTTCCCTTCAGCTGCTGAGTTAACTTCTTCCAATGGTGGAGAAATCCTGGAATACTCTCTACTCTAGCCCTGAGTCGCATACAACGCCCCTGCTGTCCCAGCTCCACTGGCTGCCGATTCGCTACCGGGCCCAATTTAAGGTGCTGGTATTATCCTACAAAGCCCTAAACGTTCCGGCCCAAAATACCTTGCAGACCGCATCTCGGCCTACGAGCCCACGAGGGCCTTGAGATCATCCGGGGAGGCTCTTCTCTCAGTCCCGCCTGCCTCACAGGCACGTCTGGCGGGGACGAGAGAGCGGGCCTTCTCGGTGGTGGCCCCCCGGCTATGGAACACCCTCCCTGTTGAAGTTAGACAGGCGCCCTCCTTGATGGCCTTTCGTAGGGGCCTGAAAACATGGCTCTTCGAGCAGGCCCTCAACTGAGTGTATCTTGAAATGACACTGGATTGAACTAGGACTATGAATTTTTGGCTATGACCCCAGGACTTGACGAAGCGGATTTTTAGTATAAGTATATGTTATGTTGTATTGTCTGGTTTGTACTGTCGTGATTTATTGTACACTGTCTTTTCTGTTGCTGTTCACCGCCCCGAGTCGCCCTCGGGCTGAGAGGGGCGGTCAATAAATGCAAGAAATAAATAAATAAATAAATAAATACTAGAAAGAGCAGGTCTTTCCCTATCTAAACTCAAAGCTAGCTTGGAGGCAAAGTAGTTAGAGCTTCTTCCAATGGCAGAGAAATCCTGGGATATTCTCTGCCCTAGTGCTGAGTTGCTATTTTAGAAAGAGCAGGTCTTTCCCTATCTAAACTCAGAACTAGTTTTAAAGGCAAGAGGTTAGTACTTACGATGGCTTGTCTGAGCTGGCCTGGCTTGACCACATCCTATACTATACTGTAGGCCTGGGCGGTTTCATTCGTTAATTTTGTAATTCGTTAAATATTCGTTAATTTTAGCAATTACAAAACGATTACAAAACTTATTTTTAAACCCGGAAGTGTTTTTAAATATCGAAACGGCATGCGCCAAATATTTTTGTATTTCCGTCCATTTCGGAAATACGTAAGATGGCTTGGCTAGATGCTTGCTGGGAGCTCTCCTCTCTCTCCTCTCCTTAGCCAGTCAGAGCCTGAAAGAGGAGGAGGAGGAGGAGGAGGAGAGGGCGGGGAAGGCGCCGGCTGAGCAAGCGAGCGAGAGGGCGAGCGACCCTCAGCGGGAAGGCGGCCCGTCCCTCCTTCCTCACCTTTGCGGTGGGTGTGCTTCGTTCTCCCAATTCCACACTGAAACCTTAGCGGAGGGCTGGGCTAGATGGCCTTTGGGGAGCCCTTCTCCCAATTCCGCATTGAGACCATAGCAGAGGGTGGGACTAGATGGCCTTTGGGGAGCCCCTTCTCCCAATTTCGCATTGAAACTTTAGCAGAGGGCGGGACTAGATGGCCTTTGGGGAGCCCCTTCCTCCAATTCCGCATTCAAACCTTAGCAGAGGGCTGGACTAGATGGCCTTTGGGGGCCCCCTTCTCCCAATTCCACATTGAAACTTTAGCAGAGGGCTGGAATGTATGGCCTTTGGGGAGCCCCTTCTCCCAATTCCACATTCAAACCTTTAAAACTATTATTTAAAACTATTTTCACGTCGCGCAACCGCGTCCGCCATTTTAACGAATTGATTCGTTAATATTAACGAAATTTTGTAAATACCGAACTTTTTTAAGGGAAAATTTTGTAATTATTTTAAATATCGAAACAAAAAAAACCCAAATACAAATCGATTTTAGAAACAAATTTTTGCGTTGTTACCCAGGCCTACTATACTGCTATACTAGTCTTTTGCTATACTGTAGAAGGCAGAAGAGCTTCTCAAAATGGAGATTTCATCCCCAGGAAAAAGGGGCGGTCTCAAAATCAAAAAGATACTTTTGCAAACCAACAGCAGCAAAGACTTTGCAGGCTGACTTCAAGCCTCTGTTAATGGTTAACTATCAGGGTGTTGCTGAGTCTGTAACAACCCTGGAAGAAATGCAAAAAGGGGTGCTATTTCCTACAACTATGGGGCAATGCAAATCAAACTCCTGGGAGACGGAACAATTTACCTGAAATGCACACCCTTATTAGCCATAGTCATAGTATACTCCGTGAAAGACTAGAATTTAAATTTGTCTTGATGATTGCCATTATTGACATAGATTCCAATGAGTCTACTTCAGCATTGACCCACTGGAAGTAGACCTACTTCCAGTGGGTCTACTTCAACATCCAGCTGCGTCCGTACCTTGGAAAGTCTGACTTGGCCACGGTGGTACATGCTCTGGTTACATCCCGTATAGACTACTGCAACACTCTCTACATGGGGTTGCCTCTGAAGACTGCTCGAAGCTACAACTAGTACAACGAGCGGCAGCCAGATTACTAACGGGAGCGGGGTACAGGGAGCATACTACTCCTCTGTTGCGCCAGCTTCACTGGCTGCCAATCAGCTTCTGAACACAATTCAAGGTGCTGGTGTTGACCTATAAATCCCTAAACAGCTCTGGCCCTATTTACCTGTCCGAACGGATTCTCCCCTATGAACCATCAAGGCTGTTAAGATCTTCTGGAGGGGCCCTGCTCTCGGTCCCACCGCCTTCGCAATCGCGTTTGGTGGGGATGAGGGACAGGGCCTTTTCGGTGGTGGCCCCTCAGCTTTGGAACTCCCTCCCGATGGAGATTAGATCTGCCTCTTCCCTCCTGACATTTAGAAAGCAGGTAAAAACATGGCTTTGGGATACTGCATTCGCAGAATGATGACTGAGTCAATAACTGCTGACCTTACTGGCAGATGGCGATGAATTTGTGATTCTTTTGGATGAACTGATTTTTGCTGTAATTTGTATGAATTGTATGAAGTGTATTTTAATGTATTTTATATTAATGACCTATAATGTTTTTCTTACTGTATTGAATTTTATGTTGTTAGCTGGCCTGAGTCCCTCCCCGGAGGTGAGAAGACCGGGGTATAAAAACTCTAAATAAATAAATAATAAATAAATTGGGTATATCCATACTGCACAGTTATAGTAACCTTGATTGTTTTATCCCACAGTATCCTGAGATTTTTACTTTGTTAGGATTCCCTAACAAAGGGTTCGAGTAGTTTAAGAGACAGCACTAGCACACTCCAGGATCCTCCTGCGGTGAAATCTGCTTAGCTTTAGCAAGCAAAGTGGATTGTGTGCTTGGTGACCACGTCCTTGGAATAAGGACAGATCTGACAGGAGTTACTAGCTGCTCTATGGTGTGCAGCCCCCCTCTACTAAGGGTTTCATCTCCACCCACACAAAATTCCTTCATGAATCACAACTTGATCACATTTTGAAATGTCTCAGTGTTGGGAACTGAAATAACAAGAAACTAGATAAGAAATCGTAATTGCTTGTTAGTTTGTTGTTTTGCTCATGCAACATTTTAAACATCTCCACTGTTCATTAATATCCTCTGGGATTTTATCTTATGATCTCTTATATTGCATTACAGAGAGAGAGAGAGAGAGAGAGAGAGAGAGAGCCTTCTGGACAGTTTTAATGCTGGCAACAGTTACATACAAACTAGCTGTTTTGTCCTAAGTTCAGAAAGTACTGAAACGAACCTTTTGGAAACAAACTTTAACATGTTTACAGCCTTTTCTAAATAAAGTCTAATATCATCTACTAGCAATCTGTATCCTGAGTGAGGAAATGTGGGCTAATCTTTGTGCAACAGAGTAGGTAAAGGTAAAGGTAGTCCCACCAATGGTAGAAATGGGCCAAACTTCCCACACAGAGACCCCCATGACCAACAGAAAATACTGTGTTATCTGATGGTCTTCAGCGACCCCTCTGACACCCCTCGCGACCCCCCCAGGGGTCCCGACCTCCAGGTTGAGAAACGCTGCTCTGGGCAATATCCATAGTTTTCTTCATTCTTCCTTTCTCTTTACAACAAGACTGTGAAGAGATAGATCACACGAAGAATCCATTGGACTGGATTCCCCAAGCTCCAGTCCAATGCCCAACACTTCTGTTGTTCTAAGGTAAAGGTAAAGGTAGTCCCCTGACATTAAGTCCAGTCATGTCTGACTCTGGGGTGTGGTGCTCATCTCCATTTCTAAGCCGAAGAGCCAGCATTGTCCATAGACACCTCCAAGGTCATGTGGCTGGCATGACTGCATGGAGCGCCGTTACCTTCCCGCCAGAGGCGGTACCTATTGATCTACTCACATTTGCATGTTTTCGAACTGCTAGGTTGGCAGAAGCTAGGGCTGACAGCAGAAGCTCACACCGCTCCCCGGAATCGAACCTGCGACCTTTCGATCAACAAGCTCAGCAGCTCAGTGCTTTAACCCACTGCGCCACTGGGGGCTCCTGTGCCTACAAATCTGTCACTGGGAATAACAGTACAGTATAACTCCTGTATCTGTGGGGGGATACATTCCAACACACATATACCATGGATACCCAAAATGGTCTGTCACTGGGAATAACAGTACAGTATAACTCCTGTATCTGTGGGGGGATACATTCCAACACACATATACCATGGATACCCAAAATGGTGGAAAATTGCAAATCCTATCTTTTGGCTATACCTAAACTGGAAGTTTACTATAGAATTGCACTGGAGGCCCAGAAACACTTCTGGGACATACTTGTAAATGTGGGTAAGTGGATCTGTGTACACTCAGTCCATGGATGAGGAAGTCATACTGCACTAAAATGATTGAGGAAACGGCAGTTGTACAGATCATTTTGCCACTAATTCTTTCACCAAGAAAGTAAGATTTTGTGAGTTGTTCTAGGTTTTTCGGGCTATATATGGCCATGTCCTAGAAGCATTCT
The DNA here is from genome assembly GCF_025583915.1 of Anolis sagrei ordinatus. Taxonomy (NCBI): domain Eukaryota; kingdom Metazoa; phylum Chordata; class Lepidosauria; order Squamata; family Anolidae; genus Anolis; species Anolis sagrei. Next base: position 59,470,274 of record NW_026847660.1, on the reverse strand, counting down.
CTCCTGATGTTTCACCTGCATCTATGGCAAGCATCCTCAGAGGTTGTGCAAGGAAGCCCTCTGCCTTCGGACACGTGCACTCTCCATCCAAGAAGGCAAAAGCCCAGGATTTTCAGTGCAATGTCGAGGGCGCTCTGAAGCTGCCTGAGAAGGCAGGAATCCTTGCTGCTTCAGTGAAGC
>NW_026847660.1:59397670-59454379 GCF_025583915.1 Anolis sagrei ordinatus | reverse complement strand
GTTGGACTGGATGGCCCATGAGGTCTCTTCCAACTCTTTGATTCTATGATTCTATGATTGTGTTTAAAAGTAACATTGTACATTCTTCTGTTGGAGATGAACATTGTACATGCACAATTTTGAAGAGCTGAGCTATAGAAGAGCCATTGCATTGGCAGTGGTGTTGTATATTGTGCTGCAGCAGAGATGAATCATTCTGATAAAGAAATTACAATGCCATTCTGAATTATTAGAGCTGTGGGTCAGGAGGATAAAGTTTAAGTCAACAGTCCACTGACCACTGCCATGCGAGTGCACAGATTGAAGGGAAACATACAAATATTTACTCTTACTGTTGCTCAGCAGTCGCTGCGTAGGTTTGCTGGTAATAAGACACAGATGTTGATGGGAAAGAATTTAAGCTCTTTGAAGAGAAACGGAAAAGTCCCAAATAACCCAGATACAGTATGTGATGTAACATATCCAGCGATACCTAAGAAGTATACTTACCATTCTTTGAAATGAACCTGGAAGGTTTTTACACCTGTCGCAACCTACGGGTAGATGTTTAGCGTGTAGAAAGTGATTTCGTTTTAGTTCATTTTAGTCGTTATGCAATCAAGCAGGCCAAAAAGCTTATCTCCCCAAGTGCTCATATTCACAGTCCAGCATTTCATTTTTTTAAAGGATCTAATAGGTTAACCCAGGCTGAGCAACTGCAGAAGGCACCGGGGCAGCATTTTCTTCTTTGCAGCCTTTGTGAACATTCCTACCACAACCAGGTTCTGATGATTTGGCTATTTGTCAGAGTTCTCATATAGACACACACACCCCTTTCAACATTGTTTTAATTGCGCAGGATTTTGAGTCTTTTGAGGTCCTGGGGTCTTTGAGGACCAAAACAACAAACCCGCAATCTCTACATTTTTTCAATGAAGAGAAAGATTATTAGAGTGAGCAACATATTGGGAAAGAGAGGATGATGATGAAAAGAAGACAGAGGTACTTACTTACTTAGGCGATCCCTCGTTGGCCAAGTAGGATAGTCTTCCAGCATCAGTATTCTGGTGGGTCCGTAGGTGACTGTGGAGCCCTATTCTTGATCTGCATCTTCTCCCGCAGTGAGGGCATTGGATTCAAGGTGGAAGGCGGTCCCTTGATGTGCCTTCCTCTTGGCACGTTTCTCTCTTTCACCCTCCATTCGTGCCTCTTCAAATTCTGCAGCACTGCTGGTCACAGCTGACCTCCAGCTGGAGCGCTCAAGGGCCAGGACTTCCCAATTATCAGTGTCTATGCCAGAGTTTTTAAGGTTGGCTTTGAGCCCATCTTTAAATCACTTTTCCTGTCCACCAACATGCTGTTTTCTGTTCTTGAGTTCGGAGAAGAGCAAATGCTTTTGGAGACGGTGGTCAGGCATCCAAACAACGTGGCCGGTCGAGCGGGGTTGATGGCGGAGGACCATCACTTCAATGCTGGTGGTCTTTGCTTCTTCCAGCATGCTGACGTTTGTCCACCTGTCTTCCCAAGAGATTTGCAGGATTTTCCAGAGGCAGTGCTGATGGAATCTTTCCAGGAGTTGCATGTGACATCTGTAGACAGTCCACGTTTCGCAGGCATATTGGGAGGACAATAGCTTTATAAACCAGCACCATGGTATCCCTACAGATGTCCCGGTCCTCAAACACTCTCTGCTTCATTCGGAAAAATGCTGCACTCGCAGAGCTCAGGCAGTGTTGTATTTCGGTGTCAATATTGACTTTGGTGGAGAGGTGGCTGCCAAGGTAGCGGAAATGGTCAACATTTTCTAAAGCTACACCATTAAGCTTTATCTCTGGCGTTGGAAAGGGATTGGCTGGTGACTGCTGGAAGAGCACTTTGGTTTTCTCGATGTTCAATGACAGGCCGAGCTTCTCGTATGCTTCGAAGGTGCTTAGAGTAGCTTGTATATCTTCTTCTGAATGCACACAGACGACGTTGTCATCAGCATATTGGAGTTCTATAACAGATGTAACCTTGGCTTTGGCTTTCAGTCTGTTGAAGTCAAACAGCTTGCCATCTGTCTGATAGATAGGGAAGCGAAGACAAAAAAAGGCTTTTGGCGGCAAGGAGGGCAAGAGAAAAGGGATTCATAGAATTATGGAGTTGGAAGAGACCTCATGGGCCATCCAGTCCAACCCCCTGCCAAGAAGCAGGATCATTTTAGTCGCCCTCCTCTGGACACATTCCAGCTTATCAATATCTCTCTTCAATTGTGATGCCCAGAATTGGACACAATATTCCAGGTGTGATCTAAGCAACGCAGAATAGAGGGGTAGCATGACTTCCCTGGATCTAGACACTATACTGCTATTGATGCAGGCCAAAATCCCATTGGCTTTTTTTGCCGCTGCATCACATTGTTGGCTCATGTTTAACTTGTTGTCCACAATGGTCCTACAATGCTATTCTATAGCATTTTTGACCTTGTAGTACAACTGTGGATACTGCACCCATGGTCATATTGTGGCATCTATGTTTGTTTAGTTTGGCTGCTTGTCATGCATGGATATATTTGTGGAGCCAAATGACAAAGAGAGTACTTTTTGCCGCTGCACATTATATCCGGCAGCAAATACTTTTTTTGGTTTCAGGGTTTTGAAAATTGAGGTGTTCACTAGATTCAATGGCGCATTAGATTTGATAGTGTATTAGACTTCAGTAAATATGGATATATTCCTGTGTCTTGCCAGGAATGCTGCTGTTGAATCTTTTGCTCGCACCAACTGGTTTGAGTGAATAAATAGGTAACGGAAAGTTGAAGAAAAGCAAATAGTCATATCTTTGCAGGCCGTAATTTATGAAAAACTCAGCAGCATATACCAGAAACTTTGCATATGTCTGCAGTTCAAATGAAAATAGTGCCAGCCCTTCCTGACTTGAAATGGCAGCATGACATTTGTCTGGTCGGAATAATCAGGTAACTCACCTTTGATCCAACCTTTGAATTGGGAGCATTGTCATGTCCTGTGCCAGGATTGATAAGGCTGCATTATTTTCTCTGTGTAGTGTCAGCCTTTGACAATGACAGCAGCAAGCACTCTTCTGTTCTGCTTCAAAAGTCTCTAAATGTGATTTTATATGTTTCTTTGTCTATAATCAGCATTCAGAGAGCTGGGCCAAAACTAACAAAATGAAGTTCAACAGTGACAAATGCAAGATACTCCACTTAGGCTGAAAAAAAATGATATGTAAAGATATAGAATGGGGGATGCCTGGCTCGAGAGCAGAACGTGTGAAAAAGTCCTTGTGGACAACAAGTTAAACATGAGCCAACAATGTCATGTGGCGGCAAAAAAAGCCAATGAGATTTTAGCCTGCATCAATAGGAGTATAGTGTCGAGATCCAGGGAAGACATGCTACCCCTCTATTCCCCTTTGGTTAGACCACACCGGGAATATTGTGTCCAATTCTGGGCACCACATTTGAAGAGAGATATTGACAAGCTGGAATGTGTCCAGAGGAGGGCGACTAAAATGATCAAGGGTCTGGAGAACAAACCCTATGAGGAGCAGATTAAAGAGCTGGGCATGTGTAGCCTGAAGAAGAGACGGCTGAGAGGAGATATGATAGCCATGTATAAATATGTGAGAGGAAGTCACATGGAGGAGGGAGCAAGCTTGTTTTCTGCTTCCCTGGAGACTAGGACGCGGAACAATGGCTTCAAACGACAAGAAATGAGATTCCATCTGACCATTAGAAAGAACTTCCTGACTGTGAGAGCTGTTCAGCAGTGGAACTCTCTGCCCCGGAGTATGGTGGAGGCTCCTTCTTTGAAAGCTTTTAAACAGAGGCTGGATGGCCATCTGTCAGGGGTGCTTTGAATACAATTTTCCTGCTTTTTGGCAGGGGGTTGGACTGGATGGCCCATGAGGTCTCTTCCAATTCTATGATTCTGTGGATCCCTTTTCCCTCGCCCTCCTTGCCGCCAAAAGCCTTTTTTTTTGTCTTTGCTTCCCTATCTATCAGACAGATGGCAAGCTGTTTGACTTCAACAGACTGAAAGCCAAAGCCAAGGTTACATCTGTTATAGAACTCCAATATGCTGATGACAACGTCGTCTGTGTGCATTCAGAAGGAGATCTACAAGCTACAAGCTACTCTAAGCACCTTCGAAGCATACGAGAAGCTCGGCCTACCACCTCAATTCTTGTAATTTCATATTTTGTGCCTCATCCTAATCGTAGTGCTAGGCAAAGTGCCAAAAATCACAAAACCTTCCCTTGATTTAGAGTTTTTACTGTCCTGACTCTTTCTTTAGCAAATCTCACAATCGTGTGTATATTACAAAAAAGGCCTCTGCAATAAAGTATTCCTGAAAGATGTTCTCTTGCAACCTCCGACACAAAGAACCTACAAAGCAGCATCCAACCCATCATCCATCCATGCCAACAAGTCCAGAATTGGCAGACTGCTGACATGGAAAAAAATGAACTGTGTGAAATATAATTTATACAAGAGTGACTAATTCTTTGCTTTGGATAATGAAATAAAATAAATGGCCATCTTCACAGCTATGTTAAAAATAGCCTCTAGAATAGCTGGTTCAGACATTTATCAAGACTTTTAAGAGCATTCCTTCTACAGAGGTGCTGCAGAGTGACATGGAGTTCTCTGGATTCACAACCCAGTGCTGAATTCCTCTGGAAATACAGCATGTCCCTGTTTTCTGAGGCCCTTGGGATCTGTTTGGCGATACCTCTGGACAATTTTAACTCCCCAGTGTTTACTGCAGGCCACAAAGCATGCTGCCACTAAATGACAAACAGGACTGATTTTGCTCTGAATAGGCTGGGGAAAGAGGAGAAAGGCCAGGAGTGCAACTCACTGGTCCTGAGATTCTGCATCAGACCACAATGCATTCTGGTTGTTAGGAAATAGGAGATAGAGCAGTGCATCTCATGAGCATAGCAATTAATTTTTGGAAGCAGAAAGTGAGCAACAACTAGCAGAATCTAGCAAAGAAATAAATCACTCTTAATCTTTTTTTGTAAAAACATATGAAAACATGAAGAAGTTTTATTTATAAACACTGAGGCTCTATAAAACGTACACTTTAAACATGGGTGAGGAGAGGACAGGATGCAGAGAGAGAGGACTACAGACTACATATTGGAGGAAAACAAACTCATATTGCAGGAAAAGGGGCATCATCCCATGACATGGCGAAAATGTGGGGAATCATTGTGCTGGTACGGCTGTACCAGGAGTTCCAACTTTATTTCTTTCTGTTAAAGTTTGCAGTTATAGGGCAGGCCGCCTGTCCATCTTAATTAAGCTTTGGTTCCACCCCTTGTTCAGGCCTCTAGAGGGAAAGGAGCCATTTTTGGGGCAGTCTCACACAAGGTAGCTAAGCAATAGGACATAGACCAGCTCGTCCCGTAGAAAAGCTTCCTTTCTTAAGACCATCCAGGGAAACTGAAGTCCAGGAAATTCCAAGATCATCCAGGGAAACTGAAGTCTAGGAAATTCCAAGAGCATCCAGGGAAAAAGGAGCATCCGGGGAAACAGATTCACCAAAGAACTCCAGCTAGAGCAGTGGTTCTCAACCTTCCTAATGCCGCGACCCCTTAGTACAGGTCCTCATGTTGTGGTGACCCCCAACCATAACGTTATTTTCGTTGCTACTTCATAACTGTAATGTTGATACTGTTAGGAATTGTAATGTAAATATCTGATATGCAGGATGTATTTTCACTCACTGGACCAAATTTGGCACAAATACCTGATACGCCCAAAATTTGAATACTGGTGGGGTTGGGGGTGATTGATTTTGTCATTTGGTAATGCTGGAGTTGCTGGGATTTATAGTTCACCTTAAATCAAAGAGCCTTCTGATCTCCATCAATGATAGAATTGAATCAAACATGGCACACAGAATTCCCATGACCAAGAGAAAATATTGGGAAGGTCTGGTGGACCTTGAGTTTTTGGAGTTGTAGTTCACCTATATCCAGACTGTGGACTCAAGCAATGATGGATCTGGATCAAACTTGGCACAAATACTCAATATGCCCAAATGTGAACACTGGTAGAGTTTGGAGAAAATAGACCTTGCCATTTGGGAGTTGTAGTTGTTGGGATTTATAGTTCACCCACAATGAAATAGCATTCTGAACCACACCAATGATAGAATTGGACCAAACTTTCCACACAGAACCCCCATGACCAACAGAAAATACTATGTTTTCTGATGGTCTTTGGCCACCTCTCTGACACCCCCTCGTGACCCCCACAGGGGTCCCAACCCCCAGGTTGAGAAACACTGGTGTAAGGCTTCTTGGTTCTACTCGATACCCAGACGCATTTGGAATCGGTAGTAGCACCCACACCGATGAGGCATAGATAGAAAGCAGCCTGGGAGAGGTTAAAAGGGTTTTTTTTCCTACAGAGAAGGTTCAGTTGATCAAAGTCAGGTGCCAGTCCATTGAAGACTAGACTAAGAAAGCCTTAAAGTGTTGTTTGAACCATTGAAGATTTGTTGTTTGTTCCATAATAAAGACTTTGTTGTATCATTAAAGACTCTAAAGACCATCACTTCAGAAAAATCCCTGAGAACCTCTCTTTGAGGCGCCCTGGCTTCCCGCTGGGCTTAAAGTATACGTCCTATAGAAAAGTACAGCTGTTACAGGCCCAGCGTGCGACAGAACAATAATCTTCTTACCATAGTGTTTCATTCAGTTCCATGTGTGTGGAACACAGATATTCTGAGCTATCACATGGGCGAGCATAGTCCTTGCCCATTCTTCTTCTTCTTCATTTTTTTAAAAAGGAAACTTCACAATTGTAGAAGTCCTGAAGAATAAATGCTTCAAACTACAAGAAAGGAGATTCCATCTGAACATGAGGAAGAACTTCCTGACTGTGAGAGCCATTCAGCAGTAGAACTCTCTGCCCCGGAGTGTGGTGGAGGCTCCTTCTTTGGAAGCTTTTAAACAGAGGCTGGATGGCCATCTGTCAGGGGTGATTTGAATGCAATATTCCTGCTTCTTGGCAGGGGGATGGACTGGGGCCCATGAGGTCTCTTCCAACTTGTGGTGTATTTTTGCCAGGTCGATTGACTGGTGGTGTGTTTAGTTATGTCGTAAGGAGGGTTTTTTTTGTTGTAGTGTTTCTTCGTGGCTTAGGAGGATTTTTGTGGGGGGGTGGGGTTTTTTTGGGAGGATTATGCTTGGTTCATGGCATGCAATTTTCTGCTTTCTTGGCAGACAGTTGGCCATCCAGCCTCATGGGCCATCCAGTCCAACCCCATGCCAAGAAGCAGGAATATTGCATTCAAATCACCCCTGACAGATGGCCATCCAGCCTCTGTTTAAAAGCTTCCAAAGAAGGAGCCTCCACCACACTCCGGGGCAGAGAGTTCCACTGCTGAACGGCTCTTTGGGGACCTTTAGAGTCCCAAAAGTGGAAATGTTTATGTGCCTCTCTAAATAGTTCAGTGTAATTCTATGGCCCAAGTATAGTCAAAATAAAGAATTCACCATTATCTGCAGTTTGAGGTATTCACGGAGGAGTCTTGGAACATATCCCCCATGTATATGGGGAAGATGCTGTATGGAGATATTCTAATGCAGCTAACACATAACCACAGTGAACATGCTCCTTAAGACAGCTTGGCCTCATGATGGAGGACTTACATAGTTTGTCATCCCAACTCCAAGTGGATTAAAGGGACACAGGTGGCTCAAGTGGAGTCAGACTGTAGCAGGAATTATCCACAGAGAAGCTGGGGCAGAGCCATTGTGTTGATTCATCAAAGGACTCCATTCCCTTCAAGAGACGAAGAGGGAGTAGAGCCATCCTGAGTATAGAATCCACTTTCCTCCCTGCCCAATGGACAGCAGTATATTGCCCAACTGTCTGCACCAATTGATTGCAATGAGGTTTTCAAATTAGGCAAAGGGCTGCAAGTTACCTACCCCTCTGCAGACTACAGCAATAGGAACATTACTTTCCTGTACGGTTCTGTTCTGTGCTTTAAAAATGTTTAAGACTATCAACTCACCCTCTGCATGTGAGGTTCGCTCAGTGATACGGTTTTTGTCAGCAAGGAACCTGCATGCTGCAGAAATTCATCGACAGATTTGTGAAGTGTACGGTGATACTGTTATGAGTGAAAGCAAAGTGCGTAAGTGGGTACGACAATTCAAAGATGGCCATGACAAAGTTCATGATGAGGACTGCTCCGGTCACCCTTCTTTGATTACAGACGATTTGGTGGCTTCAGTGAAGCGAGCGAACCTCACATGCGGCGGGTGAGTTGATAGTCTTAAACATTTTTAAAGCACAGAACAGAACCGTACAGGTTAGCTACAGAGCGGAAACTGAGCACAGTTGTTCCCGAGGCATGCCGGTACACGACACACGCGCTCGTTGCGGTATGCGCGCGAACTACTAGTGTCTACAACAAAACGGACCTTACTTAAAAAATACCCCTCGTATATATTTGTGTATATGTGTATATATGTGTGTTTGCGTATATCTATATAAATAAAAATAAAAATTTAATGATAGTTTGTGGGATTAATATAACTCAAAAACCACTGGGCAAATTGACACCAAATTAGGACACAATACATGTATCAGGCCAACGAGTGACCATCACTCATAAAAACACTGAAAAACTCAGCAGATGAGACTTAAAAAGCCAAAAAATAAAAAATACATTACAACGCATGCGCAAAACCACATATATAGATATCTACACACATATATACACACATAAAACACATATACACAGACTGGGCCACAGCAACGCGTGGCAGGGGATGGCTACTCTCTCTCTCTCTATATATATATATATATATACACATGAGGGGCATTTTTTAAGTAAGGTCCGTTTGAACATAAGTACACAACGAAAGTTTATTTCAAAAAAGTAAATTTATTTTCAGAAAGTACATACTTCACTCTATTTTTCGACATAGTTGCCAAGTTTGTTCAAACACATATCATACCTCTGAACCAATTTGAAAATATCCTCTTCATAAAAACTTGCCACCTGCTCCGATAACCAAATTGTCTGTAATCAAAGAAGGGTGATCATGGACGTTGCCATCTTTGAATTGTCGTACCCACTTACGCACTTTGCTTTCACTCATATCACTGTACACTTCACAAATCTATCTCCCCCAAAGAGCAGGTGGAATTGAACCAAACAATGCACACAGGACTCCCATGACCAACAGAAAATACAAGAAGGGTTTGGTGGGCATTGACCTTGAGTTTGGGAGTTGTAGTACACCTACATCCAGAGAGCACTGTGGACTCAAACAATGATGGGTTTGGACCAAACTTGGCACAAATATTCCATATGCCCAACTAGGAACACAGATGAAGTTTGGGGTAAATAGACCTTGACATTTGGAAGTTGTAGTTACTGGGATTTATAGTTCACCTACAATCAAAGAGCATTCTGAACCTCACCAATGACATAACTGGGGCAAACTTCCCACACAAAACCCCCATGACCAACAGAAAATACTTAAGGCCATCCAGTCCAACTCTCTTCCAGACCAGGGCAAGAAAACATAAGCAAAGCCCTCCTGACAAAGAGCCATCCAGCCATAGATATAGATAGATAGATAGATAGATAGATAGATAGATAGATAGATAGATAGATAGATAGATAGATAGATAGATAGATAGATAGATAGATAGATAGATATGATTCACACACACACAGATAGGGAATCATAGATTTGAAAGGGACCCCTAAAGAAGGACTATGATATGTTGCATATTCCAGAGAAGGCAAACCAGACACTCTCCACATCAACACTGACAAAGAAACAACAATAAATACTGTTTACCCACACACATAAAGAAATTACATATATTAGAAACCAACACTTTCTCATTACTTTATTTTCCATATCACCAGACCGGGCCACAGCAATGCGTGGCAGGGGACAGCTAGTAAATAAATAAATAAATATTACAAAGCTACACTGAGCACAGTTTGGTACCACTCTAAATGCTCACCCTCTGCAATGATACACCATCTATTTTATCCCCACCAATTAGTCCGATATCAAGCAGATCAGCAGCAAAACGCCTTCCTCCCCACCTCTCCCTTTTCAGCCTGACATTGGAGCGAACACAAGCGAAAAGGTAGGTGGTGTGTTGCAGCAAGGAACTGCCATCTCATGTTCCTGGCCCAACTGTTCTCACTGCCTCAGACCTCATCACACTAGAGCTTAAAGAGTAGACAAAGAGTGTGCATCCCACTTGAAATCCTGTGACTGCCCCCTGTAGAATTCTGGAATTTGTAGTTTAGGGAGGGGCCTTTAAACTACTCAGCCAGAGAGGTCCTGGACCTCACTGAACTACAAACCCCAGAATTCTGCAGGCGCAACCACAGGATTTCAAGTGGGGTGCACACTGGGTTGTAGGTTTTTTGGGCTATATGACCATGTTCTAGAGGCATTCTCTCCTGATTTTTCACCTGCATCTATGGCAAGCATCCTCAGAGGTTGTGAGGTCAAGGACTATTTTCCCCAAACTGAATACTGATAGGGTTGTGGGGGGTGTGATTTTGTCATTTGGAAGTTGTAGTTGCTGGGATTTATAGTTCACCTGCAATCTAAGAGCATTCTGAACCCCACCAATGATGAAATTGGGCCAAACTTGGCACACAAAACTATCACAACCAACAGAAAATACTGGATGAGTTTGGTGGGCGTTGACCTTGAATTTTGGAGTTGTAGTTCGCCTACATCCAGAGAGCACTGTGGATTCAAACAATGATAGATCTGGACCAAACTTGGCACGAATACTCAATATGCCCAAATGTGAACACTGGTGGAGTTTGGGGGAAATAGTCCTTGACATTTTGGGAGTTGTAGTTGCTGGGATTTATAGTTCACCTGCAATCAAAGAGCATTCTGAACTCCATCAATGATGGAATTGAACCAAACTTGGCGCACAGAACTATCACGACCAACAGAAAATACTGGATGAGTTTAGTGGGCATTGACCTTGAATTTTGGAGTTGTAGTTCACCTACATCCAGAGAGCACTGTGGATTCAAACAATGATATATCTGGACCAAACTTGGCATGAATACTCAATATGCCCAAATGTGAACACTGGTGGAGTTTGGGGAAAATAGTCCTTGACATTTTGGGAGTTGTAGTTGCTGGGATTTATAGTTCACCTGCAATCAAAGAGCATTCGGAACCCCACCAAGGATAGAATTGGGGCAGACTTCCCACATAGAACCCCCATGACCAACAAAAATACTGTGTTTTCTGATGGTCTTTAGCGACCCCTTTGACACCCCCTCATGACCCCCCCAGAGGTCCTGACCCCCAGGTTGAGAAACACTGCTATACACTATCCCAGAATACTTGTAGTGTGTCAAAATACAGAAAATAATCTATGTCAGGAAAAAATACTCAAGGAGCATAAAGTATATGATATTCAGGATATAGTTCAGTGTAATTCAGTGTATTCACATAGAGTGAAGTGAAAAGGAGCAACTGCTCTCAAACATAATAGTTGTAATACAGTCATATAAAGTAAATCGAAAAGTAGCAATCGCTCTCAAACATTACAGTTGTAAGATCCCAATATATACAGGTTTCAAAGTCATAATCCACCACACCTTGCTTGTTCTCCAACATTTGAAAACTCGAGACAAGGGTGCATCACACACCAACTCAAAATATACATGACAAGCAATGAAAACTTTGTGTCACCAATATTTTTTAAAGTCTTTCACCAAAGACTTACTCTTGTATACACGTTTGGACTGCAGAGCCAGTGTTTTTATTTGTATGACATCTCACCAGCGAATGAGCATTTCTAGTCCTTTCAAACCAGCCTGCAGTTGGACTCCTTCAAGTGCCAGAATGAATGACAGCTTTAGCTTTTCTGAAATTCCTGCAACTCTTGTTAAGTTGTCCAGACAAAAAAAACAACAACTTTTTTCATCTCTTATGAAAAAAATCACTGCACAATTCCTGCAGCTCTTCCCAGGCCACTTTCCCCAGAATAGGAAAGCAGGGGAAAAGAGGAGGATCTTACCTTCTATGACCTGAGTTAGTAGAGCAGTAGGGAGCGATGAACCCAAAAGTAGCAGAAGCAAAGTCCATGGTCTCTGAGAATGACTGGAGAAAAAAGTGGGAAAGTGAAAGGAAGTCAAAGAGAGGAGAAATGAAAATGTTCAGATGAGGAAAAAAAGATCAGGATTCTTACCTAGGGGGCATTTTGTAAAACCAGGTATTCATGGGGAGAGACTGCTGCAGCTGCCTGCATATGGAAAGCAACAGGCAGAGGCGGTGGCTGCGGCTGCTTTTGGGTTCTCCCCCACCCGCCGCCCTTCAGTGCAAGTGGAACAAAGGCAGCTCTCACTCAGGCCGGCTCTCTGTGAGTCACTGCAATCCTACAAGTCAGGCTCCAGCACTGAAATCTGACTCCTTCTAAGTTTTCCTCACACAACTACCATCTTCCAGCTTCTCATCCTGCACCTCAGAGCTGAGGCCAGGACCTCATGCTCCTCCTATTTGTTGTCTGGCCTCAAACTTCCCATCTAATGACAGTTATATGCCACCACACACAGGGAGATGTTCTCCATACCTCATTCTGTCTCTGGAAGTTACCCTGCTTTTGTGGTTATTATCCTGCCATAGTAACATAAATGTTTCTTTTTCTATTTGATATGTGTGAGTGCTCCTGCCACTGCTGTTTGGGAAACTGGCAATTCTTGTCCAATGAAGATGAAACAGAAGAATAGCAAGCGTCCTCTATGAAAGAGAGCACCTTTCCAAGGATAGTATCGTTCTTACTTAGGCGACCCCGCGTTGTCTGAGGATTTATTTTATTTATTATTTATTTCACAGTTTTGTATACCGAGCTTCTCAACCTCGTTGAGGGACTCAGCCCGGTTTACAGCAATAAAAACATATACATTCATTAAAATATCATATATCACAAATTACAAAACAACTTTAAAAACACTATATATAAAACTACAGTGGTCAGTCGTCCTATTAAGATGGATCTACATCAACTTCCATCCAGGGTCCTATGGTGTTGTCTCATTCATCGAAGGCCTGACTCCACAGCCACGTCTTCACCCGTTTCCTAAATGTTAGGATGGATGGGGCAGTTCTGGCCTCCAGAGGGAGAGAGTTCCAGAGTCGCGGGGCCACCACCGAGAAGGCCCTGTCCCTCGTCCCCACCAGGCGCGCTTGCGAGGCCGGTGGGACCGAGAGCAGGGCCTCTCCAGATGATCTTAATAATCTTGATGGTTCGTAGGGGAGAATACGTTCGGAGAGGTAAACAGGGCCGGAGTCGTTTAGGGCTTCATAGGTTAACACCAGCACTTTGAATTGTGCTCGGAAGCTAATCGGCAGCCAGTGGAGTTCCAGTGGAAGGTGTACCCAGTCGGCTTGACATGCCTTCCTCTTGGTACGTTTTCTATTTAGAATCAAAGAGTTGGAAGAGACCTCGTGGGCCATCCAGTCCAACCCTCTGCCAAGAAGCAGACATATTGCATTTAAAGCACCTCCTGAAAGATGGCCATCCAGCCTCTTTGTTTAAAAGCTTCCAAAGAAGGAGCTCCACCACAGAGGCAGAGAGTTCCACTGCTAAATGCTCTCACAGTCAAGAAGTTCTTCCTCATGTTCAGATGGAATCTCCTTTCCTTGTAAGTTTGAAGCCATTGTTCCGTGTCCTAGTCTCCAGGAAGCAGAAAAACAAGCTTGCTCCCCTCCCTGTGCTCTGTTTATAGCACCAGGCCCGTAGCCAGGATTTCGTTTCGGGGGGGGGGGGGCCTAAAAAATTTTCAGGGGGGGGGGGGCTGAGTTTGGGGGGGGGGCTGAGTCTGAGTGAAAGAGGGTCTAGCCTAGCAAACCTTTTGTATCATTACCCCAATACCCCATATGGGATATATTGAGTATGGTGATCAGATCATGATATGAATAAACATAACAGTTTAAATAATGCACCAGTAAGGCCTTTTCGCGAACCACCATGAGAATTTGGGGGGGGGGGGCTGAAGCCCCCCAAGCCCCCCCTATGACTTTCTCTCACATATTTATACATGGCTATCATATCTCCTCTCAGCCTTCTCTTCTTCAGGCTAAACATGCCCAGCTCTTTAAGCTGCTCCTCATAGGGCTTGTTCTCCAGACCCTTGATCATTTTAGTCACCCTCCTCTGGACACATTTCAGCTTGTCAACATCTCCCTTCAATTGCACAGATTCTACAGCACTGCTGGTCACAGCTGACCTCCAGCTGGAGCGCTCAAGGGCCAGGGCTTCCCAGTTCTCAGTGTCTATGCCAGAGATTTTTAAGGTTGGCTTTGAGCCCATCATTAAATCTCTTTTCCTGTCCCACCAACATGTTTTCAGTGCTAGTTCGGAGTAGAGCAACTGCTTTTGGAGACGGTGGTCGGGCATCCGGACTAAGTGGCCGGTCCAGCGGAGTTGATGGCAGAGGACCATTGCTTCAATGCTGGTGGTCTTTGCTTCTTCCAGCACGCTGACATATGTCCGCTTGTCTTCCCAAGAGATTTGCAGGATTTTTCGGAGGCAGTGCTGATGGAATCGTTCCAGGAGTTGCATGTGACGTCTGTAGACAGTCCACGTCTCGCAGGCATATAGCAGGGTTGGGAGGACAATAGCTTTATAAACAAGCACCTTGGTATCCCTACGGATGTCCCAGTCCTCAAACACTCTCTGCTTCATTCGGAAAAATGCTGCACTCGCAGAGCTCAGGCGGTGTTGTATTTCAGTGTCAATGTTGACTTTTGTAGAGAGGTGGCTGCCAAGGTAGCGGAAATGGTCAACATTTTCTAATGTTACACCATTAAGCTGTATTTCTGGCATTGGAGTGAGATTGGCTGGTGACTGCTGGAAGAGCACTTTGGTTTTCTCAATGTTCAATGACAGTCCAAGCATCTCATATGCTTCTGCGAGGGTGTTTAGAGTGGCTTGTAGGGCTTCTTCTGAATGCGCACAGACTAATTTAATAGTATCGTTCAGTAGTGTGATTATTTAATTTCTTGCTTTTAAGGATTTGTGGTACATTATCTGAAAAGAAATAGGAAAATTAGTGAAAAAATACCACTTGTAAAAACATACGTTAAATACATTTGATCCAGCTTGGATTTTAGACTAGGACTCTGCACGGCCAGAGTACAAATTACACCTTAGTCATGGAAATCCACTGGGTGATATTGGGCAAGTCATAGGACCTCATCTGAAAGCCCAGGTGAAGGGTCCCGCTTTGCCAGGCTTCTGAGAGGAAATCTGTCACCCCACACACAGTTCCCTCTGTGCAATGTTTTCCCCATCACATGGGAAGCTGTTGCCCTTGTGGGGAGACCCCGTGCTGACTCCATTAGAGAAAGAACAAAACAGCATGTCTCCCATGTTAGGGTGGAAGCATCTGGCAACGCTTTCACACTGATTGTGGGCAGGGCCTCCACCAGATGTCACACAATGTCATCTGATGTCTGGTGTCAGTCTCTGTCCCCCAAACAGAGTGAAAGTGCCCTGGGATGCTATAACCACCCCACTGATGAGATAGTTAGATACTAGCATCAGGAGGCTAAAAGCAAACTCTTCTTTGAACAGATGTTGTCAAGAAGACCCCATAACAGGGTTGTTTTAGAACAGTGGTTCTCAACCTGTGGGTCCCTAAATGTTTTGGCCTTCTAACTTGGTTAGTAGCCAGCTGCATTAAATCACTACTCACCGAGAGGTCATGAGTTCGAAGCCAGCCCGGGTCAGAGTGAGCTCCTGACCATTAATAGTCTAGCTTGCTGTTGACCTATGCAGCCCAAAAGACGGTTGCATCTGTCAAGTAGGAAATTTAGGTATTGTTTTATGTGGAAGGCTAATTTAACTAATTTATGATACCATAAAACCTTCTAGCAGAGTGCATAAGAATGAGGAAGTGCCTCATCAAGGACTCAGTGCCACAAGAGGACGGTGAAGCAGCAGCTCCCCCTGTGACCAGAATTGAGCATACCCTCATGAAGCCAGAAAGCTGAAATGTTCAATTGCCTCAAATAAAGACCACCCAATGAAACAGGAAATAAACCATTAAAGAAAGGATTCAGAAGTTTCAAAAAGTTTTGAACGTTTTTTTCTGTGAAAATCAGAATTGACTTTAGAATTGAACCACTGGCGCCCCCTACATCCAAAATGAGTTTTTGGATCAAACAAGCCTAGTAAAGATACAAAACAAAACAGCCAGATTGGGAATAGCTGGGAAGGGGGGGGGGAGGAAGAGGGAAAGCCCAACCCCTGATGTCATGTTATGTCAAGACAGCAGGATTTTTAGCTATTGATAGGCAGAGGCAGCACTAGGTAATTTTCAACGGTAATCAAACAGTATTTTGGCACCGCACACCCCCCCCCCAACCAATCACTGATATATATTTTCTGTTCGTGGGAGTTCTGTGTGCCATATTTGGTTCAATTCCATCATTGGTGGCGTTCAGAATGCTCTTTGATTGTAGGTGAACTATACATCCCAGTAACTACAACTCGCATATGTCAAGGTCTATTTTCCCCCAAGAGCGCCTCAAGAGCGCCCCTGGGCAAAATCAACTATACTGCAAATGCTTACTTTGTGTAAGGGTTGAGCCACCCCTGTTGATAGGTTTTACACATCAGTAACGAGGCATGGAACCATCACCAGGAACAAGAGGGAGGCAAACCAGTAGCAGGATGCATAAGTGTCATGTGATAGGAACTGTCAAAGCTACAATGCCAGTTTGCTTGCCTCATGTCATAAAGTTCCAAGGCAACATATTCAACAGATGAATGGCTATTACTGTCTGGAAGGTCTTTGTAATGTTTGGGTCTAATTTCCTTTCTTGCAGTTTGAATCCATTCATTCATATCCTGGCCTGTGGAGTAACAGATAACAAGTTTGCTCCATCTTTGACATGATATCCCTTCAAATATCGAAAGATTTCCATCATATCACCACTTCTACAAACTAAATATACTCTGTCATTCCTTATTAGGCTTTATTTCCAGATCATGTTCATGTCGTTCTCTGAACATATTCCATCTTCTTAGTATCTTTCTTGAATTTTGGTGCCCAGAACTGGGCACATTATTCCAAATGAAGTCTGGCCAAAGCAGAATGGAGTGGTGCTAATTAGGGTTGGGCGGTTTCGTTTCGTAATTTCGTAATTCGATAAAAATTCGTTATTTTTTTTATAACGAAGCGATATTGAACCATTCAGGAGCAACTAAAAAAAGAAACAAATTTTTCCAATTCGTTTCGTAATTGTTTCGTTATTGATTCGTTATTGATTCGTTATTGATTCGTAAATGTTTCGTTATTATTTCTGCATGTCTGGTGCAAGTTTTAGGGTTGCTGTTTGTTTTCTCAGTGAAAAAAAAAAATTATCACACCAACAGTCAACAACAGAGGGAGAGGGAAGCTTCTGAAGTTTTTTTAGCGTATTGCGCGATCGCGGCCGCCATTAACGAATCGATTCATAATCGATTCATAATTGTTTCGTAATTGTTTTATGATTTACGAAATTTCGTAAATATCGAACTTTTTTTAAGGAAAATTTCGGAATTCTTTTAATTAACGAAACGCAAAAAAACCCTAAAAACGAATCGAGTTTAGAAACAAATTTTTCCGTGTTTGGACAGCCCTAGTGCTAATACTTCCGTCGATCAAGACATCGTATTTCCAGAACTGTTTTGCATAACTCAACTTACATTTATGAATTTAGGTTTTTTTAGTTTTTCCCCTAGGCATCTCAACTTGGTTTCTATGCATTAAGTTATGGATTTTTCTTCCAAGTGTTCACATCCCTGATGTTTAATGCTACTGCAAACTAAAATATATTCTGATAAGGTCTCATCTGTGCAGTTCCACCATTATCCACTCTATCGTTGATTCCCCAACTTCAAGCAAAAGGAGTGGGCAATGATGTCTTGGATTTAATGAAATTATTTAGAGTAGACAGCATTTCTTTGAATTAATGGAATTTAGGCATCAAGGTCCTTTTAGAATAGTCACACTATGACATTTTCTTACAATGCAGAAATTATTATTCATACAGCACATTTGGCTAAATTTCCACAAATCATAAAAGATACAAGGATACTTATCTCTTTGATATTCTGTTAGCTTTCAGATGCTAGTTGTCTCCATTGTTGAGGTTATTTCTATACTGGAAGCTCAGAGCTTAAATCATCCTGTATAATTTTGCTGTCAGAGTGACAAAAATAAATTTTCATTTTCATGTTCCAATATACATAACTTTAGGCTGTTCCTCCCTTCCTTTCCACAATTTTTTTCTGCTGCCAAACTCAGTTCTGGAATACAATTTTCACTCTCCTTTCCTATTTTTATTCTACTGCCACAGACACTCCACCCATTTTTCCAGCACTCATTTTCCAGGTGAAAGTCTCTGAAATATCAGCTCCAGTGGAATCCAACACAGAGAATGAATACAACTAGAATTCACAGGCAAAATAAAATATTGTTTAAAAACACCACAAGGCTAAAAGCCTCATTTTGTCATGAAAACAACTACATGCCAACAGTGTGCAAATCATAGAATCATAGAATCAAAGAGTTGGAAGAGACCTCATGGGCCATCCAGTCCAACCCCCTGCCAAGAAGCAGGAATATTGCATTCAAAGCACTCCCGACAGATGGCCATCCAGCCTCTGCTTAAAAGCCTCCAAAGAAGGAGCCCCCACCACACTCCGGGGCAGAGAGTTCCACTGCTGAACGGCTCTCACAGTCAGGAAGTTCTTCCTAATGTTCAGATGGAATCTCCTCTCTTGTAGTTTGAAGCCATTGTTCCGCGTCCTAGTCTCAAGGACAGCAGAAAACAAGCTTGCTCCCTCCTCCCTATGACTTCCTCTCACGTATTTATACATGGCTATCATGTCTCCTCTCAGCCTTCTCTTCTTCAGGCTAAACATGCCCAGCTCTTTAAGCCACTCCTCATAGGGCTTGTTCTCCAGACCCTTGATCATTTTAGTCGCCCTCCTCTGGACACATTCCAGCTTGTCAATATCTCTCTTGAATTGTGGTGCCCAGAATTGGACACAATATTCCAGGTGTGGTCTAACCAAAGCAGAATAGAGGGTAGCATTACTTCCCTAGATCTAGACACTATGCTCCTATTGATGCAGGCCAAAATCCATTGGCTTTTTTTGCCGCCACATCACATTGTTGGCTCATGTTTAACTTGTTGTCCACGAGGACTCCAAGATCTTTTTCACACGTACTGCTCTCGAGCCAGGCGTCCCCCATTCTGTATCTTTGCATTTCATTTTTTCTGCCAAAGTGGAGTATCTTGCATTTGTCACTGTTGAACTTCATTTTGTTAGTTTTGGCCCATCTCTCTAATCTGTCAAGATCATTTTGAATTCTGCTCCTGTCCTCTGGAGTATTGGCTATCCCTCCCAATTTGGTGTTGTCTGCAAACTTGATGATCCTGCCTTCTAGCCCTTCATCTAAGTCAGGGGTCCTCAAACTAAGGCCCGGGGCCGGATGTGGCCCTCCAAGGTCATTTACCCGGCCCTTGCTCAGGGTCAACCTAAGTCTGAAACTACTTGAAAGCACACAACAACAACAACAACCACAACAACAACAATCATCAGCCAAAAGCAGGCCCACACATCTCACTGAAATACTAATAAGTTTATATTTGTTAAAATTGTTCTTCATTTTAATGAGGTCACGAAGAGTCGGAGACGACTGAACGAATGAACATTGTTTTTAAGTGCTTTTGCACTACAAATAAGATATGTGCAGTGTGCATTCATTTTTTTTTTAAATTATAATCCGGCCCTCCAACAGTTTTGGGGACTATGACCTGGCCCTCTGTTTAAAAAGTTTGAGGACCCCTGATCTAAGTCATTAAGAAAGATGTTGAACAGGACCGGGCCCAGGACGGAACCCTGCGGCACTCCACTTGTCACTTCTTTCCAGGATGAAGAGGAAGCATTGGTGAGCACCCTCTGGGTTCGTCCATTTAACCAATTACAGATCCACCTCACCGTAGTTTTGCCTAGCCCACATTGGACTACTTTGTTTGCCAAATCATAGAATCATAGAATCAAAGAATCAAAGAGTTGGAAGAGACCTCATGGGCCATCCAGTCCAACCCCCTGCCAAGAAGCAGGAATATTGCATTCAAATCACCCCTGACAGATGGCCATCCAGCCTCTGTTTAAAAGCCTCCAAAGAAGGAGCCTCCAACACACTCCGGGGCAGAGAGTTCCACTGCTGAACGGCTCTCACAGTCAGGAAGTTCTTCCTCATGTTCAGATGGAATCTCCTCTCTTGTAGTTTGAAGCCATTGTTCCGTGTCCTAGTCTCATGGTTCATTCGTTCAGTCGTCTCCGACTCTTCGTGACCTCATGGACCAGCCCACGCCAGAGCTCCCTGTCGGCCGTCACCACTCCCAGCTCCTTCAAGATCAGTCCACTCACTTCAAGGATGCCATCCATCCATCTTGACCTTGGTCGGCCTCTCTTCCTTTTACCTTCCACTTTCCCCAGCATAATTGTCTTCTCTAGGCTTTGCTGTCTCCTCATGATGTGGCCAAAGGACTTCATCTTGGCCTCTCGTCTCCTTCCCTCCAATGAGCAGTTGGGCTTTATTTCCTGGAGGATGGACTGGTTGGATCTTCTCGCAGTCCAAGGCACTCTCAGAACTTTCCTCCAACACCACAGCTTCAAAAGCATCTATCTTCCTTCTCTCAGCCTTCCCTAAGGTCCAGCTCTCACATCCGTAGGTTACTACAGGGAATACCATGGCTTTGACTAGGCGGATCTTTGTTGCCAGTGTGATGTCTCTACTCTTCACTATTTTATCGAGACTGGACATTGCTCTCCTCCCAAGAAGTAAGCGTCTTCTGATTTCCTGGCTACAGTCTGCATCTGCAGTAATCTTTGCACCTAGAAATACAAAGTCGGTCACGGCCTCCACGGTTTCTCCCTCTATTTTCCAGTTGTCAATCATTCTTGTTGCCATAATCTTGGTTTTTTTGACGTTTAGCTGCAAGGCTTTTGCGCTTTCTTCTTTCACCTTGATTAGAAGGCTCCTCAGCTCCTCCTCGCTTTCGGCCATCAGAGTGGTGTCATCTGCATATCTGAGGTTTTTAATGTTTCTTCCAGAATTTTCACCCCAGCTTTGCATTCCTCAAGCCCCGCACATCGCATGATGTGTTCTGCATACAAGTTAAAAAGTTGGGTGAGAGGATGCAGCCTTGCCGTACGCCTTTCCCAATCTTGAACCACCTGTTGTTCCGTGGTCAGTTCTGACTGTTGCTACTTGGTCCTTGTACAGATTCCTCAGGAGAGAGACAAGGTGGCTTGGGATGCCCATCCCACCAAGAACTTGCCACAATTTATTATGATCCACACAGTCAAAGGCTTTGGAATAGTCAATGAAGCAGAAATAGATGTTTTTCTGAAACTCCCTGCCTTTCTCCATTCTCCAGCGGATATTGGCAATCTGGTCTCTCGTTCCTCTGCCTTTTCTAAACCCAGCTTGAACATCTGGCAACTCTCTGCTCCATGTATTGCTGGAGTCTTCCTTGCAGGATCTTGAGCATTACCTTACTGGCATGAGAAATAAGGGCCACTGTACGGAAGTTTGAGCAGTCTTTCGCATTTCCCTTTTTTGGTATGGGGATATAAGTTGATTTTTTCCAGTCTGATGGCCATTCTTGTGTTTTCCATACTTGCTGGCATATGGCATGCATCACCTTGACAGCATCATCTTTCAAGATTTTAAACAGTTCAGCTGGGATCCCCTCGTCTCCTGCTGCCTTGTTGTTAGCAATGCTTCTTAAGGCCCATTCAACCTCACTCCTCAGGATGTCTGGTTCTAATTCACTCACCACATCATCAAAACTATCCTCGATATTATTATCTTTCCTATACAGATCTTCTGTATAGTCTCGCCACCTTCTCTTGATCTCTTCAGCTTCCGTTAGGTCCCTGCCATCTTTGTTTCTTATCATGCCAATTTTTGCCTGAAATTTACCTCCAATGTTCCTAATTTTCTGGAAGAGGTCTCTTGTCCTTCCTATTCTGTTGTCTTCCTCCACTTCCATGCATTGCTTATTTAAAAATAGTTCCTTATCTCTTCTGGCTAACCTCTGGAATTGCGCATTTAACTGGGCATATCTCCCCTTTTCACTGTTTCCTTTTGCTTTCCTCCTTTCTTGGGCTACTTCCAGTGTCTCAGCAGACAACCAGTTTGCCTTCTTGGTTTTCTTTTTCTTTGGAACGTACTTTGTTGCCGCCTCCTGAACAATGTCGCGGACTTCTGTCCATAGTTCTTCTGGGGCTCTGTTTACTAAATCTAGTCCTTCAAATCTGTTCTTCACTTCCACTTGTATATTCGCTAGGAATGTTAGTGAGATCATATCTAACTGGTCTGTGTATTTTCCCTGATCTCTTTAGTTTTATTCTAAATTGGGCAATAAGAAGTTCGTGATCTGAGCTACAGTCAGCCCCAGGTCTTGTTTTCACCGACTGGATGGATGTCCGCCACCTTTGGCTGCAAAGGATGTAGTCAATCTGATTTCGGTGTTGACCGTCTGGTGGGGTCCATGTATAAAGCCGTCTTTTAGGTTGTTGGAAGAGAGTATTCGTTATACACAGCGAGTTTTCCTGGCAAAATTCTATCAGCCTGCGTCCCGCTTCATTTTGTTCTCTCAGACCATGCTTGCCTGTGATCCCAGTTGTCATTTGACTTCCCACCTTGGCATTCCAGTCTCCTGTAATGAAAATAATGTCTCTTTTTGGTGTATTATCCAGTAGGTCCTGCAGATCCTCATAGAACTGATCTACTTCTGCTTCTTCAGCAGCTGTCGGTTGGGGCGTATATTTGGATCACTGTAATGTTGAAAGGCTTTCCTTGCACTCGAATTGAGATCATTCTGTCATTTTTTGGGTTGTATCCAAGCACCGCTTTAGCGAATTTCTTATTAACTATGAAGGCTACTCCATTTCTTCGATGTTCCTCTTGTTCGCAGTAGTAGATCTGGTGGTCATCTGATGTGAAGTGGCCCATTCCAGTCCATTTCAGTTCGCTGACCCCCAGAATGTCTATCTTTAGTCTTGACATCTCACCAATAACAACATCCAATTTGCCCTGGCTCATAGATCTTACATTTCAGGTTCCTATGGTGTGTTGATCTTTAGAGCATCGGATTCGTCGTTCACCTCCAGTACCGTCGGCCGCTAGCCTTCCTTTCGGCTTTGAGCTAGCTGCGTCATCACATGTGGGGCTAGTTGAACTTATCCTCTGCTCCTCCCCAGTAGCATTTTGGCCATCTTCCGACCTGGGAGTCCCATCTTCCAATGGCATACCGACATATCTCTGGTTGTACTGGTCCATTTAGTTTTATTGGCAAGGATACTGGAGTGGTTTGCCATTGCCTTCCCCAGGGATCACGCTTGGTCTGACCTCTCTGCCACAACCGTCCCGTCTTGGGTGGCCCTTCACGGTTTCGCTCATGACATCATTGAGGTGCTCAAGCTCCAGCGCCCCGACAAGGCGGTGATCCTTTGCTGGAGGTACCTAGTCTCCAGGGAAGCAGAAAACAAGCTTGCTCCCTCCTCCCTGTGGCTTCCTCTCACATATTTATACATGGCGATCATATCTCCTCTCAGCCTTCTCTTCTTCAGGCTAAACATGCCCAGCTCCTTAAGCCGCTCCTCATAGGGCTTGTTCTCCAGACCCTTGATCATTTTAGTCGCCCTCCTCTGGACACATTCCAGCTTGTCAATATCTCTCTTGAATTGTGGTGCCCAGAATTGGACACAATATTCCAGGTATAGTCTAACCAAAGTAGAATAGAAGGGTAGCATGACTTCCCTAGATCTAGACACTATGCTCCTATTGATGCAGGCCAAAATCCCATTGGCTTTTTTTGCCGCCACATCACATTGTTGGCTCATGTTTAACTTGTTGTCCACGAGGACTCCAAGATTTTCAAACGTCCTATTCTTGAGCCAGAATCCCCCATTCTGTATCTTTGCATTTCATTTTTTTCTGCCAAAGTGGAGTATCTTGCATTTGTCACTGTTAAACTTCATTTTGTTAGTTTTGGCCAATCTCTCTAATCTGTCAAGATAGTTTTGAATCCTGCTCCTGTCCTCTGGAGTATTGGCTATCCCTCCCAATTTGGTTTCGTCTGCAAACTTGATGATCCTGCCTTCTAACTCTTCATCTAAGTCATTAATAAAGATGTTGAACAGGACCGGGCCCAGGATGAACCCTGCGGCACTCCACTTGTCACTTCTTTCCAAGATGAAGAGGAAGCATTAGTGAGCACTCTCTGGTTCGTCAATTAACCAATTACAGATCCACCTCACCGTAGTTTTGCCTAGCCCACATTGGACTAGTTTTGCCAGAAGGTCATGGGGGACCTTGTCGAAGGCCTTACTGAAATCCAGGTACGCTACATCCACGGCATTCCCCGCATCTACCCAGCTTGTAACTCTATCGAAAAAAGAGATCAGATTAGTCTGGCATGACTTGTTTTTGATAAATCCATGTTGACTATTAGCGATGACCACATTTGTTTCTAAGTGTTTGCAGACCACTTCCTTAACAATCTTTTCCAGAATCTTGCCTGGTATTGATGTGAGGCTGACCGGACGGTAGTTGTTTGGGTCATCTTTTTTCCCTTCTTGAAGATTGGGACCACATTGGCCCTCCTCCAATCTGCTTGAAACCTTGTTTCCATTGATAACTTTGAGTTGTGCTGTGTACTACTAGGGACAACATAAACTATTGTATTAGCACTCAGCAAATATATTGTCTTACAATGTTATACAACAGGGATATATATAGAGAAAGAATAGCAGTGCCCAAGCTATTGACCACTAAGGTCACTGATGCTATATATATATAGCTGTTGCAGTTTTAAGCAATGCCAGATGGAGGAGGTATCTTTAGGAAAGAAGTGATATATATATATATATATATATATATATATATATATATATAGCATCAGTGACCTTAGTGGTCATTAGCTTGGGCACTGCTATTCTCATAGCTCAGGCCATTCTGGAGCAACCAGTTCAGACATGTACATTGGTCACTTCTTTCCTAAAGATACCTCCTCCATCTGGCATTGCTTAAAACTGCAACAGCTGGCAAAACCTGTTCTGAGAAATTAAGGATCATATTTGATGCATTCTGGGCTCTGATTCCATGCACTTTGGATATATATATCCAAAGTGCATGGAATCAGAGCCCAGAATGCATCAAATATGATCCTTAATTTCTCAGAACAGGTTTTGCCAGCTGTTGCAGTTTTAAGCAATGCCAGATGGAGGAGGTATCTTTAGGAAAGAAGTGACCAATGTACATGTCTGAACTGGTTGCTCCAGAATGGCCTGAGCTATGAGAATAGCAGTGCCCAAGCTATTGACCACTAAGGTCACTGATGCTATATATATATATATAAGGATCATATTTGATGCATTCTGGGCTCTGATTCCATGCACTTTGGATACGGAGTCCCACAGAGGCCATCACATGATGTAAGGGTAATTCCGGTGGGTCTCCATTTCTGCAACACATGGAAATGGAGCTCAGAATGTGTTTTCAGGAGTTGAGTGCTACCTGACTCCAAACAGCAAAAGATAAGCCAAGATAGGGACAGACTGGGAAAGGAAGTGGGATGGCTGGCCTTCCCAGAAGACGGACCTCGACAGTAGGGAATGAAGTAAGGTGGTTCCCTCTATTTATAGGATTGGATGCACTGCAGATAGAAATGTGTATAAGGCAGACTTTGTTGTTGTTATTCATTCAGTCACTTCCAACTCTTCGTGACCTCATGGACCAGCCTACGCCAGCGCTCCCTGTCGGCCGTCACCACCCCCAGCTCCTTCAAGGTCATTCCAGTCACATCATAGAATCATAGAATCAAAGAGTTGGAAGAGACCATGGGCCATCCAGTCCAACCCCCTGCCAAGAAGCAGGAATATTGCATCAAATCACCCCTGACAGATGGCCATCCAGCCTCTGCTTAAAAGCTTCCAAAGAAGGAGCCTCCACCACACTCCGGGGCAGAGAGTTCCACTGCTGAACGGCTCTCACAGTCAGGAAGTTCTTCCTTATGTTCAGATGGAATCTCCTCTCTTGTAGTTTGAAGCCATTGTTCCGCGTCCTAGTCTCCAGGGAAGCAGAAAACAAGCTTGCTCCCTCCTCCCTGTGGCTTCCTCTCACATATTTATACATGGCTATCATCTCCTCTCAGCCTTCTCTTCTTCAGGCTAAACATGCCCAGCTCTTAAGCCACTCCTCATAGGGTTTGTTCTCCAGACCCTTGATCATTTTACCCAGCTCCTTTAGAGTCAAGCCAGTCCCGTCAAGGATACCATCCATCCATCTTGCCCTTGGTCGGCCCCTCTTCCTTTTTCCTTCCATTTTCCCCAGCATCATTGTCTTCTCTAAGCTTTCCTGTCTTCTCATGATGTGGCCAAAGTACTTCATCTTTGCCTCTAATATCCTTCCTTCCAATGAGCAGTCAGGCTTTATTTCCTGAAGTATGGACTGGTTGGATCT
Organism: Anolis sagrei ordinatus; assembly: GCF_025583915.1. Lineage (NCBI taxonomy): Eukaryota > Metazoa > Chordata > Lepidosauria > Squamata > Anolidae > Anolis > Anolis sagrei. The sequence goes on along the minus strand of NW_026847660.1, from coordinate 59,427,812 downwards.
TCTCGCGGTCCAAGGCACTCTCAGAATTTTCCTCCAGCACCATAGTTCAGACTACTTTGTAATATAACTCAGTATTGGGATAATGTAATGCTTTTACTCTCCCCACAAGAAAGTCCCCAAATTCACTGATTCCACACCCCATAGATCTCACAAGAGCAAATGACAGAAATCAACTTGAAATAAAGTTAATATTATTATATGTTATATTATTGTAACATTAAAAATAAATAGGTAATATAATGTAATATTAAAATAATTTAAAATAGACACCAGTGGCCTGAGGAACTACACTTGCAATGAAAACTCACGCTATTACCTTCATGACTTCAAACTGTTCCAGATATAAAGAGGAACAATCTCTTTGGATGTCTTTTGCTTGAATGTAGTGTTTTCTGGAGATTTTTCCTCTTCCCAGAAGGGCTATCTGTTATGTACATCTGGCCTTGAAAGCAGCTGGAATGTTTTCTTTCCTACAACACTGGTAGTTAAACATCTGCCCTTGAGCTCAGACTTCCCACAATAGCACCAGCTCTCAAAAATGCAAAAATACAGCTAGACCTCTCAAATTAGGTCAACAGAGAGGGACAAATTCAAAACTACAATTTCTGACTTAAACACAATGGGAATAAGACAAATATACTCATATGTACTCTATGATTTTGAGGATACGGACATATAATATCAAATGAATATGGGCACAGAGAGAAACGGAAATTATGATTCTACTTCATACTTGAAGAGCTCCAGTTACCCATTTCGTCTCATCTTCAGTCACGAGGGTTCCTTTAATTCATTGTTAGTTCTACCTTTCACCAATTGTCAGCTGCTATCCTCTCCTTTTTATTTATTATTTATTTATTTACTTTGCTTATATACCGCTGTATCTCAAGCCCGAAGGCGACCTTGTTTTTACTTGTGTTGTATTTTGAAATGGTCATATGACTGGTCAAATAAACAAATTATTACTGATGTTACAATTGCATGGCAAACCAAAGAATATTTTGACTCTCTGTCTGTACTATTCCCCTTACTGCTTATAGAAATCATAGAATCATAGAATCAAAGAGTTGGAAGAGGCCTCATGGGCCATCCAGTCTAACCCCCTGCCAAGAAGCAGGAATATTGCATTCAAATCACCCCTGACAGATGGCCATCCAGCCTCTGTTTAAAGATTTCCAAAGAAGGCGCCTCCACCACACTCCGGGGCAGAGAGTTCCACTACTGAATGGCTCTCACATCAGGAAGTTCTTCCTCATGTTCAGATGGAATCTCCTCTCTTGTAGTTTGAAGCCATTGTTTCGCGTCCAAGGAAGCAGAAAACAAGCTTTCTCCCTCCTCCCTGTGACTTCCTCTCATATGTTTATACATGGCTATCATATCTCCTCTCAGCCTTCTCTTCTTCAGGCTAAACATGCCCAGCTTCTTAAGCCGTTCCTCATAGGGCTTGTTCTCCAGACCCTTGATCATTTTAGTCACCCTCCTCTGGACACATTCCAGCTTGTCAATATCTCTCTTGAATTGTGGTGCCCAGAATTGGACACAATATTCCAGGTGTGGTCTAACCAAAGCAGAATAGAGGGGTAGCATTACTTCCCTAGATCTAGACACTATGTTCCTATTGATGCAGGCCAAAATCTCATTGGCTTTTTTTGCTGCCACATCACATTGTTGGCAATGGGGGTGCATTTGTGTTTCTTGCTTCTGAGTTCTATGCTCCTGGTAATAACTGTTGTTGCGGTGAATGGACTTGTAAAAATAGTAGCGCTGCATGAGTTGATTGTGGCTTTGTGTGTGCAGAGGGGCAAGAGAGAACAAAAAGTACTTAGCTTCGCAAAGGGAAAAAGCACAAGTTTTGTTGATAAATATTTTGCACGTCATATGGAAAGCACTTTGGTCTCGTGCCAATGGTAAAATTTTGTAGAAGTCTGCATTTCCTCAGTAGGATGTCTTGCCATGCTACAATTCCTGTAACTCCCAGACAAAGGTTCCGGAGTAAAATTGTACCTATTTTACAGTATTTTAGTGATCTGTCCTGGTGTGTTTTGCAAATTAAACAAAATTATAAAGTGATTTTTTTTTCATGGAGTCTTTTCCACATGACAATAATAGCTGGGGGCTTTCATGTCAGTGGAGTGGTGAATCAGTTCAGAATTTTAGTGTGGCATTTATAGTAGCTATCCATGGTGCTGAACCTCTTCCTCATGATGAATAACTTCTTTAAAGTTAAGACTACATCCTAAAGTTATCTCACTGATCTACCAAGATGAAGATCACCATCTGCCTCATGACCTGCTAAGGAACTCAATGAAATTTCAGAGAATTGTGGAGTACGTTTTAGGCTACACAGAACACAGGACATGCCTCTTAATTTGGTATCATGTGTAAATTTGATAAGCATACCCTCTATTTCAGAGGTCCTCAAACTAAGGCCCAGGGGCCGGATATAGCCCTCCAAGGTCATTTACCCAGCCCTCGTTCAGGGTCAACCTAAGTCTGAAATTACTTGAAAACACACAACAACAACAATCCTATCTCATCACCCAAAAGCAGGTCCACACCTCCCATTGAAATACTAATAAGTTTATATTTATTTAAAAAATTCTTCATTTTAATTATTGTATTGTTTTTAAGTGTTTTTTGCACTACAAATAAGATATGATGAGAGATAGGGCCTTCTCAGTGGTGGCCCCTCGGCTGTGGAACGCCCTTCCTACAGATATCAGATTGCCCCCCTGTGACGATGTGTAAATTTTATTCCTTTGGTTATGTGTAGTTTGGACAGTGGTTTAGGGATGGTAAGTATGGAAGATTATGTTTTGTTGGAGAGAGTGGCTTGGCGTTAGCTGAGTTGCCATAGCAACAGGGGCGGAGCCAACTGCCTCTTCAGGGGCAGCTGTTTTGAAAAAGAGTTAGTCAGTACGCCAGCGAGCTACTGAGTGGACTGAATCTTTTGGTGGAGATTCAGGGAATGTGTCTGTAGCCAGTGTGCTATAGGGAAAGACTGAATCTCTTGGTGGAGATTCAGGGAATCAATTGGTGACCAAGTGGTTGCAGAGAAGGACCCGGTACAGGGGGTTGTTGATTCTGAATTAAGAATCAAGGTTTGGCTGGGTTTAAGCCTGTTGTGCCAGCTGTGAAACCTTATGAAGTGTTTGCCTGAGTTTACTCATGAAACCTTTCCAATGTAACCATCAAGATTTATGCCTCTTTTGAAGAACAGTTATACATTGTTATACTCCTGTTAAAATAAACTTATTACTGTTTTCCTCAAGCCTTGCCTGATACAGTTTCTCTTAAGACAAACAGCCTGCATAAGAAGTAAAGTCAAGCCAGGGACAGTAAACGCTACGCTATCAAGTGAATAAAGCCTTCTGTAATTAACAGTCCCTTTATAAAATAGCTCCTAGGTTGATATTGATCGTTGCCCGGCTTCCCTCATAGATTAGGTGGCAGTGGGTGCTTTACCACGCGCACCTTCACAATTGGTGGCATTCGGTGGCATTAAAACGGTCATCGTTACAATTGGTGGCAGCAGTTTAACGACTCCTTTACACCCCCTCCTTACTGGCATTTCGGAGGAAAGTGAAGACCTGGCTGTTCGAACAGACATTTGATTAGGCAGTGTAATTGATTATAGGAACATGGAATAACGGATGATGAGACTGGATTCTGATTCTATTGATGGGATGTAAATGATTGTCATATTGATGTTTAATTGTTGTTATGCTATTGCTTTTAAATGTTCCAATGATTTTGTAATATTTGTGTTGAAACTGTTGTTGTTAACCGCTTTGAGTCGCCTAAGGGCTGAGAAAAGCGGTATATAAATGAAGCAAATAAATAATAAATAAATATGTGCAGTGTGCATAGAAATTAATTCTTTTTTTTCCAAATTATAATCTGGCTCTCCAACAGTTTGAGGGACTGTGACTTGGACCTCTGTTTAAAAAGTTTGCAGACCCCCACTCTATTCCATCCATCAAGTCATTTAGAAAGATGTTGGTTATGTTTGTAGCAAAAAAAAAGACAAGGCTGGCCTCATCCTTGATTGTCTTTCACAGGCAGATGAAAACGTATCACTGCCATCAAGGATTTAAGGAATGATGAGAAGCAAGCTGAGTGGGATGTTGGGCAGCTATGTAGTTTTTAAATGTAGTATTAATTGAATTTTACTATTTTATGCCTCATGACACAAAATATTTAATTGTTTTTATTTTATTTTAAAATTTTAATGCATTTGCTCTGCTTTTAATTTGACTTGTGTCATGTTTGTTTGTTGTTAGCCACCTTGAATTAGCTGCCTTGAATCCCTTTATCAGGAGAAAGGCGGGGTAAAAATAAAGTATACAAGTCAATACAAAGAAAAACAAGAAAATGATGGTAAGAACAAAAAATAACTATTACATTGAGAAGATAATAAAATGCTGACAAGGGACAGCAAAATGCAGAAGGGAGGAGGGAGCAAGCTTGTTTTCTGCTTCCCTGGAGACTAGGACGTGGAACAATGGCTTCAAACTACAAGAAAGGAGATTCTGTCTGAACATGAGGAAGAACTTCCTGACTGTGAGAACCGTTCAGCAGTGGAACTCTCTGCCCCGGAGTGTGGTGGAGGCTCTTTGTTTGGAAGCTTTTAAACAGACGTTGGATGGCCATCTGTCAGGGATGCTTTGAATGCATTATTCCTGCTTCTTGGCAGGGGGTTGGACTGGATGGCCCATGAGGTCTCTTCCAACTCTATGATTCTACTCAATGCCTTTTTGCCTTGGTCTTCTCCCAAAAGTAAAACAGTGCTCAACCTGGGAAAAATGGAGCAGATGATGCAGCTAAGGAAATACAGCACAGAATAGGTAAAGAGGTAGTCCGGGAATGCATGGCTACTTTTAATGAATTAAATTCTATAGGGCCAAATGAACTACATCAAATTTGATAAGCATACCCTCTATTTCATACCCTCAAACTAAGGCCTGGATTCAGCCCTCCAAGGTCATTTGGACTGTTTTATTGTTTTAATGCTTGTTGATGTATTGTTTTAATTATAATTTATGTTTAATTGTGGTTTTACGATTGTAATTGTTTGTATTGGCATCGCATCGGATGCATCGGATGCATTGAATTTTGCCATTATTTATGTGTACACTGTCAGGATTATTTAGTTATGCATGTGTGTTTTTCAATGTGTTTCTATGTAATTCAAGATGGATTAAGATGTATTTCAAGATGGATTCTATTCTGTTCAATTGTGTATTAGAAATACTGTGCTGAGGCAGTGAAAATGTAACCTTGACAGAAATGAGATAACGTGTTCTCTGGCTGGGAAGAAGAGGGAGGAACTGGTCTCAGCCAGAAGTCAGATAAGCAGATGTTCAGAGATTGTTGCTTTTGCCTTTGAGTTCCTGTCCGAAACTTGCCGTGAATAGACGTGTATAGATGTACTTAGTAAACTTAGTTTTCTGTTGTAACTGAAAGCTTGCAGACTCCTTATTTTGGAATACAGTGTCTGCTGATATAGCAATCCTTCCACTGGCAAGCGTCAATACTCTGACATAAACCTCTCTGAGTCCCCCCCAGGGATGAGAGAGGCAGTATATAAATACTGTAAATAAATAAATAAATAAAAATAAAGAGCACTAATAGAACTGGCAGATGCAATCTCATAACCACTAGCAATGACCACATTTTGTGCTTAAGCTTTTCTGACTTTTCCCCTACATGTGCTGGCAATTAATTTCAATTTTCCTTATATGATTTCTCCCGTTTCTCATTCTACATATCTCTTTTAAATCTGAGCTCAGTTGGAAGTTCTTTAGACATCCATTCTGGGCTTTTTATCTAGTTCATTGGAACTGTTTGAAATTGTGTCTCCAATATCTCACTTTTAAGGAACTCCTATCCATCATGTGCTCCCTTCTCTTTTATTATTCCTGATCATGGGATCACACCCAGTGATTCCCTACTCTTACTACAATTAGCCCAAACCCTATGGACAGATACTGTAACTAATCTGGGTTTATTTTAGACCAGGGGCGGCTCAACCCATTACGCAAAGTAAGCATTTGCAGTATAGTTGATTTTGCCCAGGGGCGCTCTTGAGGGGCTCTTGGGGGAAAATAGACCTTGACATATGTGAGTTGCAGTTACTGAGATGTATAGTTCACCTAAAATCAAAGAGCATTCTGAACTCCACCAATGATGGAATTGAACCAAATATGGCACACAGAACTCCCACGACAAACAGAAAATATATATCAGTGATTGGTTGGGGGGGGGGGGGTGCCAAAATACTGTTTGCTTACCATTGAAAATTACCTAGGGACGCCTCTGTTTTAGACCTTGTGACTGACTGAATGACTTTCTTTGTAAAAAAAAAAGAAGCCATTTTTACTACTGTGTTCTATTTCTCTTATTTTTCTTTTCTTTATTCATAAAGACACCTCAATGTTTAAATGATATAACAGCAGACTGGATGATTGGAGAGGAACCACGTGTTGGAAAGCTTAAAAGATGTATGAACATATTATTTTAATATTTTTATAACTCTATAATTATTATAATTGCTTTAAAGATTATTTTGTATTGGTTGAACTCGACTTAAAAGTTTATGAATTGGAAACCAAAGGCTTGCTAACACTAAAAATAATGCATAAAATGCCAAAGGTTTGCTTGATAGCTAATTAAACATTTCCATCTAAATAGATGCTATTTCAATAATTGTGGCAGCTGGGCATTGATGCTGTGGTATTTCAGTATGTGCTTCATTTAACTTCATCCCGAGGCAATGCCAGAGAAAAATGAAGTCTCTGTCAAGAACCTTTCTCCCACTCCTCTTAAGTATCCTTGTTGAATGAAGACATTTTTATCAAGGCCACACCAAATCTGATTATTCAGTGCTATTAATTCCTCTTTGCTGTCTGCTCATCCAGTGCTTCTTCAAGATGAAGGGAATTGCTTAGTGCTTACAAAATCCTGTTTTTATTTTATTTTTTAATTTGAATTTTATTAATTTTTATATAGATTACAACGAAAGAGTGAGAACAATAAAGTATAGGAAAGTGAGGAAATGAAGGGGGGGGGGAGAAAAAAGAAGAAGCAAAAAAGTATGCTAAAATCCCAAATAACCCCTAAAAAAATCAACTACAAAAATACACAAAAAACACAAAAAAGAAAAAGGAAAAACAAAAAAATGACTTCCATTCCATCTTCTTGGATCATATCTTCTTATTATTCAAAAATATAAAATAAGTTCAAAAAGAAATTGTCTCTCTTGTTTTTTATTTTCCCAAATTATCCAGATATTCATGGAGATTATCCCAATTCATTCTTCTTAATATCATACCTGTATTTTTCTTCAACAAAAAAGTCAATTCATCCATGTCCTTTATTTCTCCTGTACGGGTGGTACTGAGTCATTCTTCCATTTTCTAGCAAAAACAATTCTAGCGGCAGTCGTCATATATGTAAAAAGTTTATCCTCTTGTTCCGTCAGTTGCAGATCTAAATCTGTAAAACCTAACAAATAATACTCCGGTTTTCTTATGAATGTTCTTTTTAAAATATTTTGACTATTAAAATTTCTTGACTATTTCCAGACCTGTTTGCTCTTTAATCATATCTTGTTTTTTTCTTTTCTACATTTTTCGTTAATAACTTTGTTTTTGACATATTGATTTTAAATCCTGCAACTGATCCAAACTCTTTTATTTTCTGCATCCATCTTAATATATTTTTACTTGGTTCTTCCATTATCCCAAGTACATCGTCCGCAAAGGCTCTTATTTTGTATTCATATATGCCAACTTTGGATCCCTGTATCATTTGGTATTCTCTTATTGCCTTCATTAATGGTTCTAATGCCATTATAAATATCAGTGGGGACAGGGGACATCCCTGTCTAGTTCCCTTCAGAATATCAAACTCTTCCATCGTTTGACTATTTATTCTTAATTTAGCCTTTTGTAAATCATATATCGCTTTTATTGCATTAGTAAATTTATCTCCCATGTCCAGTTATTGTATTAATATCTTAAAGAAATCCCAATTTAGGTTATCAAAAGCCTTCTCTGCATCCAACGCTAGTATGGCAAATTCTTTTTGATGATTCTGTTCATAATATTCTATTAGATCCAATACTAGCCTTATGTTATCCTTCATAAATCTATTTGGTAGAAATCCTGTTTGGTCTTCTTCAATCCAGTTTCTTAAGAATTTTTTTACTCTCTCCGCCAATATGTTTACCAAAATCTTATAGTCCGTGTTTAATAAAGAAATTGGTCTGTAATTTTTAATCTCCGTCTCACAGGTTCCTTCTTTATGAATCAGTACTATTTCTGCCTTCATCCAAGTTTCCGGAATTTTCTGCTCAGTCATCACTTCATTTAATACCTTTTCAAAATCCTGTTTTTATGTATGTTGGGGAAAACCTACAAGATCAGGCCAATGCACTGTGCAAACTCTGTGTTCTGTCTAGTCTAAAACTTGCTCCAGAGTCAATAGTATTGTTTATTTAATTAATTATTTATACCCTKCTTTAAAGACTGCCAGAGTTGGGGCTTGTCTGATGTCTTTAGGGAGTGAGTTCCAGAGTCRAGGGGCCACCACCGAAAAGGCCCTCACTCTCGTCCCCACCAATCGCGCCTGCGATGCTGGTGGGATCGAGAGCAGGACCTCTCCGGATGATCGAAGGGATCGTGTGGATTCATATACAGAGATGCGGTCATGCAGGTAGGCAGGTCCCAAACCATTCAGGGCTTTGTAGGTAAGAACCTGCACCTTGAATTGGGTCTGGTAGATGAATGGCAGCCAGTGGAGCTCCTTGAACAGGAGRGWTGACCGCTCCCTGTAAGGAGCCCCAGTTAACAACCTGGCTGCMGCCCGTTGGATCATCTGAAATTTCTGGGCCGTTTTCAAGGGCAGCCCCACGTAGAGTGCATTGCAGTAATCCAGTCTAGAGGTGACTAAGGCATGGACCACTTTGGCCAGATCCACCTTCCCGAGGTACGGTCGCAGTTGGCGCACGAGTCTTAATTGCGCAAAGGCCCTCCCAGCCACCACCGATGCCTGAGCCTCAAACGTAAGTGAAGAATCCAGGAGGACCTCCAAACTGCGGACCTGTGACTTCAGGGGGAGTGCAACCCCATCCAGCACAGGTTGCCACCCTATACCCCGGTCTGGTTTACGATCGACCAGGAGGACCTCTGTCTTGTCGGGATTAATCTTCAGCTTGTTCGTCCTCATCCAGACAGCCACAGCAGTCAGGCACTTGTCTAGCACTTGAGGAGCTTCCTTGGAATTAGGTGGAAAAGAGTAGTAGAGTTGTGTGTCATCTGCATAGAGATGGCACCCAACTCCAAAACTCCGGATGACCTCGCCCAGCAGGTTCATGTAGATGTTAAAAAGCATGGGAGACAGAATGGAGCCTTGCGGGACTCCACAGGTCAAAGTCCAGGGGTCCGAGCAGGTGTCTCCCAGCTTCACCATCTGGGATCGACCCTCCAGGAAGGACCGGAGCCACAACAGCCGTACCTCCAAGGCACATGAACATGATTTCCAAACGCTGCCTGATCTAACAGGCTTTTGTTTAAAATGGGGACCAAAGTGTGTGGTTGTTATTATTTATTTGCTTCATTTGTACCTTGCATTTCTCACCCCTGCAGGAGGACTCAAGGCGACTTACAACCTTATTAGCCACCTTGAGACCCCACAGGGAGAAGGGCAGTGTATAAATAAACCAAATAAATAAATAAATTAACCTTAACATAATTTTCCCCTTCCCATACTCTTCCCAGAAAATGATATTTCATTCCCTGTCTCCGGGTTAGTTTAAATTAATCCAGTATTTCTCAATATGAAATGTACATGGTTGTCCGTTTGTATTATACCAGAAATGGCTAGGATGGCCATAGCCAAGAAACACAATGATTGTTTCCAGGACCCAAATTCAACCCAGGTCAAACAAGGGAAAAATTAATGCTCGTACAAAAGCAGAATATAGCTAAAGATCTCATTGCAGATTGGTGAAAATCTACCTGCGGTCATCGCTAATAGTCAACATGGATTTATCAAAAACAAGTCATGCCAGACTAATCTGATCTCTTTTTTCGATAGAGTTACAAGCTGGGTAGATGCGGGGAATGCCATGGATGTAGCGTACCTGGATTTCAGTAAGGCCTTCGACAAGGTCCCCCATGACCCTCTGGCAAACAAACTAGTCCAATGTGGGCTAGGCAAAACTACGGTGAGGTGGATCTGTAATTGGTTAAATGGACGAACCCAGAGGGTGCTTACCAATGCTTCCTCTTCATCCTGGAAAGAAGTGACGAGCGGAGTGCTGCAGGGTTCCATCCTGGGCCCGGTCCTGTTCAACATCTTTATTAATGACTTAGATGAAGGGCTAGAAGACATCATCATCAAGTTTGCAGACGACACCAAATTGGGAGGGATAGCCAATACTCCAGAGGACAGGAACAGGATTCAAAACGATCTTGACAGATTAGAGAGATGGGCCAAAACTAACAAAATGAAGTTCAACAGTGATAAATGCAAGATACTCCACTTTGGCAGAAAAAACGAAATGCAAAGATACAGAATGGGGGACAATGCCTGGCTTGAGAGCAGTACGTGTGAAAAAGATCTTGGAGTCCTCGTGGACAACAAGTTAAACATGAGCCAATAATGTGATGTGGCGGCAAAAAAAGCCAATGGGATTTTGGCCTGCATCAATAGGAGCATAGTGTCTAGGTCCAGGGAAGTAATGCTACCCCTCTATTCTGCTTTGGTTAGACCACACCTGGAATATTGTGTCCAATTCTGGGCAGCACAATTCAAGAGAGATATTGACAAGCTGGAATGTGTCCAGAGAGCGACTAAAATGATAAAGGGTCTGGAGAACAAATCCTATGCGGAGTGGCTTAAGGAGCTGGGCATGTTTAGCCTGAAGAAGAGAAGGTTGAGAGGAGATATGATAGCCATGTATAAATATGTGAAGGGAAGCCACAGGGAGGAGGGAGCAAGCTTGTTTTCTGCTTCCTTGGAGACTAGGACACGGAACAATGGCTTCAAACTACGGGAAGAGGAGATTCCATCTGAACATGAGGAAGAACTTCCTGACTGTGAGAGCCATTCAGCAGTGGAACTCTCTGCCCCGGAGTGTGGTGGAGGCTCCTTCTTTGGAAACTTTTAAACAGAGGCTGGATGGTCATCTGTCAGGGTTGATTTGAATGCAATATTCCTGCTTCTTGGCATGGGGTTGGACTGGATGGCCAATGAGGTCTCTTCCAACTCTTTGATTCTATGATTCTATGATTCTACCTGAGTTTGGATGTGACACATGATTGGGTTGGGGGCACATGGGAGGGGAAGCAGGGGAAACTTGAGAAAGAGCTAGGATACAAAATCATGAATATCCAAGCAAAATAAAACAACAAAAGAACTGGAAAATCTTGATATTTCAATATATTTCTTTTCTTAATAAGCCCTGTGAGAGATTGCTTCTTACACCTCCACATGGATAGAGTATCACTACCTTAAAGTGTCAACAGTTTAAAGAGAAAATGCACAAAGCATAACAACATAAATAGAGACCAGATGCTGCTCTGCAAAAGAGATGAGATCTGAGTTCAGCTAGTAAACAGTGATAAAATGTCATCATTCAGAATGCAATGGGAGACATATCATAGACAACTTTGACAATTGCGCAGTTGTCAGGAAGTCCTCCCTCGGGGAGGTAGGCAACAGAAAACTAGAAAGAAAAGGCGCCAGCAACATTCAGTCCATAAAAAAATACCACTGACAACACAGAAGAAAGCACCACATACAGAATGACAAAGAAAACAAGAAATGGGGGGCTGGAACAACAACCCTCATATTGAGCCCCACAAAATTACAATAGATGAGTGGTAAAGGCTAGCATCCAGTCCCAATTTTTTTTGTAGAAACTACTCAAAGGAAACAAATGACAATATGTGTCGGATTTGGAGATAAAACCAGCAGTAGCAGGGAGATGGAGTTTGGAGAAGATTCAAGAAGATTGGAGGAGTCACTTACAATGTCTGGGTTTGGCAGGGAGAAGGCAGAGGGTCCTAAAATGAGAGTAGTGCTTCAGTTACAGAAACAGAGACATATGAAGCAAAGGCAAGAATTCTGGGAGGATGAGGATGCCTTGGTGAGGATGCCAAGAACTTCTGGACCTTCTGAGGCATGTATAACCATTTAACTAGCTAGGACAACTAGCTGTCCTCTGCCACGCGTTGCTGTGGCCTAGTCTGGTGATCTGGAAAATAAAGTAATGAGAAAGTGTTGGTTTCTAATATATGTAATTCCTTTATGCTTGTGAGTAAACAGTATTTCTTGTTGTTTCTTTGTCAGTGTTGATGTGGAGAGTGTCTGGTTTGCCTACTCTGGAATATGCAACATATCATAGTCCTTCTTTAAGGGTCTCTTTCAAATCTATGATACTATATCTGTGTGTGTGAGAGAGAATCATATCTATCTATCTATATTTATGACTAGATGGCTCTTTGTCAGGAGGGCTCTGATTACATTTTCTTGCCCTGGTGAAGAGAGTTGGACTGGATGGCCTTAAGTATTTTCTGTTGGTCATAGGGTTCTGTGTGGGAAGTTTGCCCCATTTCTGTCGTTTGTGGGTTTCAGAATGCTCTTTAATTGTAGTGAACTATAAATCCCAGTAACTACAAATCCCAAATGTCAAGGTCTATTTCCTCCAAACTCCATCTGTGTTCATATTTAGGCATATGGAATATTTGTGTCAAGTTTGGTCCAGATCCATCATTGTTTGAGTCCACAGTGCTCTCTGGATGTAGGTGAACTACAACTCCCAAACTCAAGGTCAATGCCCACCAACCCTTCCAGTGTGTTCTGTTGGTCATGGAAGTCCTGTATGCCATGTTTGGTTCAATTCCATCATTGGTGTAGTTCAGAATTTATTTATTTATTTATTTATTTATTTATTTACTTCGCTTATATACCGCAATTCTCAGCCTAACGGCGACTCATTGCGGTGTACAACATAGAAAACAGGTGCAAAATACAACATAAAATAAAATAATCCACAGTACATCCTTATCAAAACATCTCATCAAAAACATCAACATTACTACAAGCCATTCCGAGTCGTCTCATCGTCACATCAAAGAATGCTCTTTGATTGTAGGTGAACTATAAATCCCAGCAACTACAATTCCCAAATGTCAAGGTCTATTTCCCTTAAACTCCATCTGTGTTCATATTTGGGCATATGGAATATTCATGCCAAGTTTGGTCCAGATCCATCATTGTTTGAGTCCACAGTGCTCTCTGGATGTGGGTGAACTATAATTCCCAAACTCAAGGTCAATGTCCACCAAACCCTTCCAGTTTTTTCTGTTAGTCATGGGAGCCCTGTGTGCTAAGTTTGGCCCAATTCCATCATTGGTGGAGTTCAGAATGCTCTTTGATTGTAGGTAAACTATAAATCCCAGCAACGACAATTCCCAAATGACAAAATCAATTTTTTTGAGTGGAGGACATAAATTGGACTGTTAGGTGTCTTGTGTCCAAATTTGGTGTCAATTCCCCCAGTGGTTTTTGAGTTCTGATGGTAGCATGAACTAACATTACATTTTTATTTATATAGCTGTCCATACATTATATTGAATTTGATCTGATTTTTTGGCTGTAAGAAAATTGAGATAGTTGTACTAATATCTTATTTACAGCTCTCAGTTACAGTCATGGGAAAGGACTGCTTCATATATGTAAAAAATTCAGAAATATTACCACCCGCTACACGTAATTTGTGTATCCGCAAGCAGATACCCAACAACAATTGGCCATAGGTTAAGACTGCTGGCTGTTTGGGGGGCAGGCGGGGGCCACAGCCATCTCTGCAGTTCCCATGGGCATCAACCCAACATTTCATATCCTGAGAATAAATGTCGAAACTCCCACACAAAGGCCCTTGGAGTAATAAACATAGTGGCTCTGTCTACCAAAGCTCCTGCTGTCTTGCCAGGCTAATTTTCCTTTCATTTCTTTTATGCTCCAAAAAATGTTCTCATAATCTAAGACTTAATGCATTTCCCTCCCTTAGCAGATCAATTAACTGCATGATTTCTTTTAACTGAACAATATTCTTGGCATTTAGGCTTCTAGGCATATAATCAAAAGTATGCTGCATAGAGGATAATATCCATGATCCAAGAACATGCTTTTGAACATAATCTGAATGTAGATAGTACAACCTAAAAGTCATATATTGCTTCTTTCAAGCACCCCGCATACATTCTCTCAATAAAAGCCCTGGCTGGATCAAAGCAAAAATGCTCTAATCCAACACTTTGCTTCCAATAGTATTTCATAATAAATGGATGATCTGCGCCAGGAGCTCGACAGGGGGAGTGTGTCCTTGTTGGTGCTTCTGGACCTCTCAGCGGCCTTCGATACCGTCAACCACGGTATCCTTCTGGGATGCCTCGTGGGGATGGGTCTTGGAGGTCCTGTTTTGCAGTGGCTCCGGTCATTCCTCGAGGGTCGCTCTCAGAAGGTGTTACTGGGAGACTCCTGTTCAACCCCACAACCCTTGACTTGTGGGGTTCCTCAGGGTTCTATACTGTCTCCCATGTTGTTCAACATATACATGAAGCCGCTGGGCGAGATCATCCGGAGTTTCACGGTGTCATCTGTACGCGGATGATGTCCAACTCTGTCACTCCTTTCCACCTGCTACTAAGGAGGCTGTCCAGGTCCTGAACCGGTGCTTGGCCGCTGTGACGGTCTGGATGAGGGCGAACAAATTGAAATTGAATCCAGACAAGACAGAGGTACTCCTGATCAGTCGTAAGGCCGAACAGGGTATAGGGTTACAGCCTGTGTTGGATGGGGTCGCACTCCCCCTGAAGACGCAGGTTCGCAGCTTGGGTGTGATCCTGGACTCATCGCTGAGCCTGGAACCCCAGGTTTCGGCGGTGACCAGGGAAGCATTTGCACAGTTAAAGCTTGTGCGCCAGCTGCGCCCGTACCTTGGAAGTCTGACTTGGCCACGGTAGTCCACGCTCTTGTCACATCCCGCCTAGACTACTGCAATGCTCTCTACGTGGGGCTGCCCCTGAAGATGGCCCGGAAGCTGCAATTAGTCCAACGCGCGGCAGCCATGATTCTAACAGGAGCGGAGCGCAGGGAGCACACAACCCCCCTGTTGCGCCAGCTCCACTGGCTGCCGATTTGCTACCGGGCTCAATTCAAGGTGTTGGTATTGGCCTATAAAGCCCTAAACGGTTCCGGCCCAAGATACCTATCTGACCGCATCTCGGCCTATGAACCCACCAGGACTTTGAGATCTTCCGGGGAGGCCCTGCTCTCGATCCCGCCGGCCTCCCAAACACGGTTGGCGGGGACGAGAGATAGGGCCTTCTCGGTGGTGGCTCCTCGGCTGTGGAACGCCCTTCCTACAGACATTAGGCTGGCACCATCTCTCATGGCATTCCGTAGAAAGTTGAAGACCTGGATGTTTGTGCAGGCGTTTGAGTAATTTAGTGCAATCTGGTAACTGAACATAGGAATGGAACAATGGACGACGAACTTGGATCATGCGTGGATGATGAGGCGATTGGGTATGGGGTTTTTTGTAATAGCTGTGTATTGGGATTGCTTATTAGTTATTAATGGAAAATGTGTAAATTAATTGTCATTGTTGTATTGAACTATTGCTGTTTTTATTGTCTTTACTGTTTGTGAACCGCTGTGAGTCGCCCTCGGGCTTGAGATACAGCGGTATATAAGCATAGTAAATAAATAAATAAATAAATCTGTAGCCTAGCTTTCCTCCCAAACTGGGTTTTAAAGCAGATTTAAAGAGTTGAATAGTGATAAAACACATGCAAATATATAAGTAACTGCACAAAAGTTATTGTTAAAATGATTAAACTATCTACAATGAAAAATGTTAAAATAAAGCAATTTACAAGGTAAAACTAAGGAAAATAATATAGAAATACATGATTAATAGTTGTTGCAGTCTGCCATTTGGAATAGAAACGTTTTCATGTATTGATGGAAAGGTAAGAGAGAATAGAAGGCAGAAATGTGAATCGGGAAGTCCGCAAACAGAGACTTGCAACTACCCTCTGAACATAGAGGGAATGTAAAGGCAGTCCCTGGGTTATGAACAAGATAGGTTTAAGAAGTTTTGGATAGCATAAGGAAAGGCCTACATCCCTATAACATTTCTTTTGCTGTCTGTATCGCTCTTCCATTCTCCCTCCCAACCAATTCCGGCACAAATCCAGCCAATCAGGGGAGGGAGCAGGAAGCCTAGCTGTCAGAACTAGATAAGATGTCTTGTATTCCTCTGAGTGTTTATACTTGTACATTTTGAAGCAAATTGCTATACTTGCACCCTTTTGGGCCAAATCGTAATAAATCTCTGTGGCTTGTTTTCAACCTGGTGAGTTGGTTTCTCTTTCCTGGTCTATCTGGTTTAGCATATGCTCGCCAGGCATAGAAACTCTTAACCATGATCTTAGCTAAATCATTACACTGTGATAGCTGTACTTAAGTTGCTTTCAGTGTCATACAGCTTCATGCATCCTCCCGTTGTTTTTACAGGAGCTAGAAAAGGTTGGAGACACTGTATGGATCCTGCAATAACACAAAGAGTAAGCAATTGATACTCTGTTGCAAGAGCTCTTGCTTCTTTGGGCTGCTCTGGAAGACCCTATAGTGCCAAATCTCTTAGGATTATTTTCCCTTCTTTGCTCTCTTTGTCACTCTGATTTATTTTAGAATAAATTCCTACCTTCCTTGCCAAAGCCTGGTCTCTTGGGAGAGCATTTCCTTTCTGTGGTTTGAATCTCCATTTCTAAGGATTTCTATTCATACATTCTCTATTGGCCGTTTTCTTTTTAAGATAATGACTAAATTGGGCTGGTCTAGAGGCTGAAAAAAACCCTGGCTTTTGCTGTTGCTAGTGCTAATAAGACTGAATAGCTTTTGAAACAAATGAGAAACATACTCCTTACAGGCCCTGAGGCATGGTCTGAAGTTAATATAATGAATATATTTCATGCTCTCTTCCAAATGCACCTATAATGGGATTATACTACACCTCCTCTTAGGACCTCATCAGATGGGTTGAGGGCTGCGTTTCCATGCACTGTAGAAACGGAGTGCCACAGAAGCCCCTTGGAAGCCATCACATCATGTAGAAATATAGGTTGCTTACCTGTAAACATAGTTTCCCTAGTGGTCACCTGCGAATTTACACATATGGTAATAATCCGGCGCTCGCGCCGGCAGCAACAGAAGGTTCACGAGACCATTAGACAGTTGGAGCAGCCCCTCCCGCCCCTCTCCCCTCTATAAATAGCCCTCAGGAGGGGCTGCGGCCAGTTCTTTAAATCCGCGCTAAAAAGCAGTAACGGAAAGGGAAAGAGACAGTAAACCTACAATAATGACTACTTCTTCAGGACACTTCTGGTGGGACTGCGTTTCCACAGCATATGGAAATGGAGCCTACACCCAGCTTCAGAAGTTGGGTGTTACCCAACTTCAAACAGCTTGAAGATGGGAGAAAGTGGGAAACAGCCATCTGGTTGAGAACAAATCAGTGGGGGCTGACAGGGCTGTCGGGGATGGGGCCCTTTCTCCTCCTCCTTTCTTGGAGGTAAGACAATTGAAAAAAAACCTGTAACTCTATGGTGCCATCAATTGTAAGGTGCTCTACATTTTCTCTCATGAGTCCATCTCTCTGATCAGGTGCCCTGCTCCGCAATTTCCTAACTTTGATTGTGTCTATCTGAAAAGTGGGTAACCAGGACAGATTAGGGATTCTGCTAGTGTTCCGTCCACCTCGTTGCACTACAGTCTCCCTACCTGAGCTAGCAGGGGTGATCTCTGGCCTGGCATTGGAATCCCAATGGTTTATTTTGCTGGGGGACCTCAACATCCATGCCAAGTCTGCCCTGTCTGGGGTAGCTCAGGACTTCATTGCCTCCATGACAACCATGGGGCTTTCCCAAATAATATCTGGGCCCACCCATGTAGCAGGACATACTCTTGATCTGGTATTTATTGTGGATGGGGATGAAAATGTTGGCATGGAGAAACTATCAATTGTTCCATTTTCATGTACCAACTACCACCCGATCAGGTTTAGACTTACTACAGCCTCCAATCTCCGCAGGGGTGGAGGACCTATTAACATGGTCCACCCCAGGAGACTTATAGATCCATATGGATTCCTGATGTCTCTTGGAGAGTTCCCTGTCATGGCAGCAGACGATTCTGTCAAAGTCCTGGTTGATCTTTGGAATACAGAGGCAACTAAGGCGGTGGACACGATCGCCCCTGAACGTCCCCTCTCACGCAGCAAAATAAACTTGGTTCCTTGGTTTACCAGGGAGTTGGCAGTGATGAAGCAAGCGAGGCGGAGACTAGAATGCATCTGGCAGAAATCTCAAAATGAATCCAACCAAACACAAGCTGGAGCCTCACTTAAGGCCTACTTCACAGCAATGAGGGCAGCCAGGAAGGCGTTCTCGAATGCCTGCATTGCATCTGCAACAAACAGACCAGCGGAGTTGTTCTGAGTGGTCAGAGAACTCCTCCATCCTGGTTCCCAGGGAGAGTCTCTTGACCACTTGGTGACCCAATGTGACGAGTTCGCCCATAATTTTACAGATAAAATTACATTTGAATTCATTCTGACCTGGACATCAGCTTGAAAGTAGCTCCTACAAATGTACCTGAGGCATATGACTGTCCCATCTTGTTGGATTCATTTCAACATGTTTGGCCTGATGACAAGATTCTTGGAGCTGTGAGAGTAACTACTTGTGCTCTAGATCCTTGCCCTTCCTGTCTTATCAAACTTGCCAATGGGGGGTTGGCTGAGTAGCTCTCAAGGATCATTAATTCCTAAGTGGACCAGAGACATTTTCCACCTAATTTTTAAAAAGCATTTGTAAAACCTATTCTAAACAAATCATTCCTGGATTCAACTATACTAAATAACTACTGGTCTATTTCAAACTTCTCTTTTCTGGGCAAGGTTCTGGAGTGGGTGGTTGTTTCCCAGCTCCAGAGATTCTTGGAAGACACTGATTATCTTGATCTCTCGCAGTCTGTTTTTAGGCATGGTTACGGAACGGAGACAGCTTTGGTCACCCTGGTGGATTATCTCAACAGAGAACTAGACAGGGAGTGTGTGTCCCAGTTGGTTCTCTTTGACATATCAGCAGCTTTTAATACCATCGACCATGGTATCCTTTTGGGTTGGCTCTCCTGGGGGCACTGCGTTGCAGTGGCTCCACTCCTTCCTGGAGGATCATACCCAGATGGTGATGCTGGGGGTGGGGGGTGCCTGCTCGGACCCCTGGCACTTGACCTGTGGGGTCCTGTAAGGTTCCATTCTTTCCCCTATACTTTTTAACATCTACATGAAACTGCTGGGTGAGACCAGAGTTTTGGAGTTGGGTGGCATCTCTATGCAGATGACACACAACTCTATTACTCTTTTCCTCCGAATTCCAGGGAAGCTCCCCAGATCCTAAACCAGTGCCTGACAACTGTGATGGACAGGATGAGGGCCAACAAGATGAGACTTAATCCAGACAAGACAGAGGTCCTTCTGTTAGTCATGAGGCTGATCGGGGTATAGATTGGCAACTGTGCTCAATGAGGTTACACTCCCCCTGAGGACACAGGTCCACAATCCGGGGGTCCTCTTGGATTTGCCACTGATGCTTGAGACTCAGGTGTTGGTCGTGGCCGGGAGGGCCTTCGCACAGTTAATTCTTGTGCGCCAGCTGCAATCATACATCAGAAAGCCTAACTTGGCCACTGTGGTCAACGTCTTAGTTATATCCAGATTGGAGTACTGTAATGCACTCTACATGGGGCTGCCTTTGAAGATGGTTCGGAAACTGCAGCTAGTGCAAAGGTTGGCTGCCAGATTACTAACTAGAGCTAGCTAAAGAGAATGTACCACATCCCTACTCAAGCAGCACCACTGGCTTCCGACAAGTTTCCGGGCTCAATTCAAGGTGCAGGTTATTACCTATAAATCCCTACACACTTTGGGTCCAACCTGTCTTCAAGACCACATATGAACTAGATTACAAAGATAAATTACTATGCTAAGCCAAGGCCTAAAATAGATCTGTAAAAGCACAAATAGAGCATTACATTTCTTAGATGGCTTGGCACCACCCATAACTGCCAAATTTAGATTTGGTTCTTCACGTCAGTTGGCCATTGAGCTGTTCATTGGCAAGATCATGTAGCAGGACTTGAAGACCATGTTTGTGGAATGAGAACCTCTCTGCTTGAGGCATATGATTTGGAAACCACTGTTATTTTTTCAAACACATGCCTCTTCTTCCATCCCTTCTCTTTCCTTCTGTTGCAATGAGGATGTAGCAGGGCTTCATTTATGTCATGCTAGCAGCAATTTCCACCACTTCTGTAAACACAGATATGAACTTCTTCTTGTGCAACACCTGTAGCATACCATAGCTTGAGGCATATGGCACCGGGGCTATGGAGCAGCTGGCTGGGAGTCAGCTGCATTAAGATCACTTCTGACCAAAAGGTCATGAGTTCGAAGCTAGCCCGGGTCGGAGTGAGCTTCCGACCAATTATGTAGCTTGTTGTCGACCTTTGCAACCCGAAAGACAGTTGCATCTGTCAAGTAGGAAAATTAGGTACCACCTATGTGTGGGGAGGCTAATTTAACTAATTTAAGAGGCCATAAAAAAGACTCCAGCAAAGCTCCAGCAAAGCATGTGGGGAATGCGGAAGTACTTCATCAGTGTCTCAGATGGATGATGAAAGCGACAGCTCCCCTGGTGGCCAGAAAAGTTAAATAGCCTCTGACTGTCTGTCTATATCTGTTGTGTGTCTTTGGCATTGAATGTTTGCCATATATGTGTACATTGTAATCCGCCCTGAGTCCCCTGCGGGGTGAGAAGGGGAATATAAATACTGTAAATAAATAAATAAATAAATAAATAATAGAAAAATAAAGTTTCACAGGTTGCTTGTCATTGCAAATGATAATGCACTGTATTCACTGTTTTTGAGCAAGCCAGTGGGATGGGTAGCACGTGTATATAAGGGATCAGGCATTTTTAAAAAATTAATAAGCCCAAAATATCAAGAGTTCCTAAAATATGATGAAACATTCACACCTAGCTCCAGCAGACAAAAGTCCTTTGTCCCACCCTGGTTATTCCACAGATATATAAACCCATTTTCCTACTTCCAACAGACCTCGCTACATCTGAGGATGCTTGCCATAGATGCAGGCGAAACGTCAGGAGAAAATGCCTCTAGACCATGGCCATATAGCCCGAAAAAACCTACAACAACCCAATGATGGAAATTTCTTCAGCATTTTCTGGAAAGCTTAATGATGAAGGGTGGATGAGATTATCAAAACTACTAAAGAACATATTTAAGGTTTTTTTTGTCCTCAGGTCCTCAAGAAACAAGGTCTGAAGAGGTATGGAATAAAGTAAATACCTCATTTTATAGTTAAAGTAATCAATGTCGTCAATTTAAAATAAATTGGGCCCACATTCTCAGCCTCATTCTATGAATCTCAGGCACTTTACTAACATTGAGAGTGCATACATGCCACCTAGTGGCTACACTTAGGGAAAAATATCTATTACTTACATATGTACCTTCAAGTTTCCTGTCAACTTATAGTGACACTATGAATTTCAGAGGGTTTTCCCCAAGGTAGTTTTGCCAGTTCTTTCTTCTGAAAGCATCTGGTACTCACTGGTGTTTCCACATCCAAGTACTAGCCAGAGCTGACTCTGTAAACTCAGGGCCATATTATGAGAAGACATGACTCTTTAGTATAAATGGACTTGGTGTTGTATGGTGTTAGCAAATTGCTTTTGTCAGCTTATTTATACATTTTAAATTGTATTTTAACTGAATTGTTTTGATAATTCATAGAATCATAGAATCAAAGAGTTGGAAGAGACCTCATGGGCCATCCAGTCCAACCCCCTGCCAAGAAGCAGGAATATTGCATTCAAATCACCCCTGACAGATGGCCATCCAGCCTCTGTTTAAAAGCTTCCAAAGAAGGAGCCTCCACCACACTCTGGGGCAGAGAGTTCCACTGCTGAACGGCTCTCACTGTCAGGAAGTTCTTCCTCATGTTCAGATGGAATCTCCTCTCTTGTAGTTTGAAGCCATTGTTCCGCGTCCTAGTCTCCAGGGAAGCAGAAAACAAGCTTGCTCCCTCCTCCCTGTGGCTTCCTCTCACATATTTATACATGGCTATCATATCTCCTCTCAGCCTTCTCTTCTTCAGGCTAAACATGCCCAGCTCCTTAAGCCGCTCCTCATAGGGCTTGTTCTCCAGACCCTTGATCATTTTAGTCTCCCTCCTCTGGACACATTCCAGCTTGTCAATATCTCTCTTGAATTGTGGTGCCCAGAATTGGACACAATATTCCAGGTGTGGTCTAACCAAAGCAGAATAGAGGGGTAGCATTACTTCCCTAGATCTAGACGCTATGCTCCTATTGATGCAGGCCAAAATCCCATTGGCTTTTTTTGCCGCCACATCACATTGTTGGCTCATGTTTAACTTGTTGTCCACGAGGACTCCAAGATCTTTTTCACACGTACTGCTCTCGAGCCAGGCGTCCCCCATTCTGTATCTTTGCATTTCGTTTTTCCTGCCAAAGTGGAGTATCTTGCATTTGTCACTGTTGAACTTCATTTTGTTAGTTTTGGCCCATCTCTCTAATCTGTCAAGATCGTTTTGAATTCTGCTCCTGTCCTCTGGACTATTGGCTATCCCTCCCAATTTGGTGTCGTCTGCAAACTTGCTGATCCTGCCTTCTAGCCCTTCATCTAAGTCATTAATAAAGATGTTGAACAGGACCGGGCCCAGGACGGAACCCTGCGGCACTCCGCTCGTCACTTCTTTCCAGGATGAAGAGGAAGCATTGGTGAGCACCCTCTGGGTTCGTCCATTTAACCAATTACAGATCCACCTCACCGTAGTCTTGCCTAGCCCACATTGGACTAATTTCCTTGCCAGAAGGTCATGGGGGACCTTGTCGAAGGCCTTACTGAAATCCAGGTACGCTACATCCACGGCATTCCCCGCATCTACCCAGCTTGTAACTCTATCAAAAAAAAAGAGATCAGATTAGTCTGACATGACTTGTTTTTGATAAATCCATGTTGACTATTAGCGATGACCGCATTTGTTTCTAAGAGTTTGCAGACCACTTCCTTAATAATCTTTTCTAGAATCTTGCCTGGTATCGACGTGAGGCTGACCGGACGGTAATTGTTTGGGTCATCCTTTTTTCTCTTCTTGAAGATTGGGACCACATTGGCTCTCCTCCAGTCTGCTGGAACTTCTCCCGTTCTCCAAGAACTCTCAAAGATGATTGCCAATGGTTCCGAAATGACTTCCGCTAGTTCCTTCAATACTCTTGGGTGTAGTTGATCTAGCCCTGGGGACTTGAACTCATTTAGAGTGGCCAGGTATTCCTGGATGACTTGTTTCCCAATTTGGGGTTGATGTCCTCTAATCCCTCATCCACTCCATCTTGCTGAGGTTGAAGATGACTTTCTTTTTCTGAGAAGACCGAGGCAAAGAAGGCATTAAGTAGTTCTGCCTTTTCCCTACCCCCTGTCAGCATTGTCTTAGTTTAATTCTGTTTCAATATTTGTTTATGTTTTTAATTGCATTTAATTGCATTTTTTAAAGATTGTGAGTTGCTTTGGATTTAGCTTCCTGAGATAAAAGTGAGATGGTGATGATGATGATGATGATGATGATGATAGTGATGACAGCAGATTAACTGTTCTAGTATCATATGAAAATCGAGTGTGCAAGTCTAAGCATCAAGGGAAACTCTACTTGGAATTGAAACAAAAACTATAAATGGTCATGAATGCAGTGCTATGTTCCACTAGTCAAGATGACAGACAGGTAAATTAGATAGCTGGCTCAGAGCCCTAGCTGCTTCCCACCACATCTCAGCTGAGCACTTCCAACAGAACGGTTGCTGAAATAAAACAAAAAATCAATAAAAAAAACTTTAAATGATAGAACTGCAAACAAAAAAATGTCAGAAAACTCCAGTAGAGAGAACTACTCATATAACTTGAAATACCCATTAACGTTAGATAATCTAGATAGGGCACAATTAACTCTTTTAATGAACAAGAAAACCTTCTTATGAGAGTATTTGTCAGAATTACTTGAACATCCACATCACTTAGGTTTTGCTCTAGATCCAATGTGTCTTGCTCAGTGTTAAGACTAGTGTAGCCTTCTGGTCTGTGATAGTTTGGAATACCATTATCAAAAGGACCTATTATAGAAAGTATCTTACAACAGTCAACAGTAGTACCAGAACTATACAGTACTGGGAGATGTCTTTGATACTACTACTACTAATAATAATAATCTTTGTATTGTCGAAGGCTTTCATGGCAGGAATCACTGGGTTGTTGTAGGGTTTTTTTTTTGGGCTATATGGCCATGGTCTAGAGGCATTCTCTCCTGACGTTTCGCCTGCATCTATGGCAAGCATCCTCAGAGGTAGTGAGGTCTGTTGGAACTAGGAAAAAGGGTTTATATATCTGTGGAATGACCAGGGTGGGACAAAGGACTCTTGTCTGCTGGAGCTAGGTATGAATGTTTCAACTGACCACCTTGATTAGCATATAATGGCCTGACAGTGCCTGGAGCAAACTTTTGTTGAGAGGTGATTAGATGTCCTTGTTTGTTTCCTCTCTGTTGTTGTGCTGTTGTAATTTTAGAGTTTTTTTAATACTGGTAGCCAGATTTTGTTCATTTTCATGGTTTCCTCCTTTCTGTTGAAATTGTCCACATGCTTGTGTATTTCAATGGCTTTTCTGTGTAGTCTGACATGGTGGTTGTGAGAGTGGTCCAGCATTTCTGTGTTCTCAAATAAAATGCTGTGTCCAGGTTGGTTCATCAGGTGCTCTGCTATGGCTGATTTTTTCTCTGGTTGAAGTAGTCTGCAGTGCCTTTCATGTTCCTTGATTCGTGTTTGTGCGCTGCGTTTGGTGGTCCCTATGTAGACTTGTCCACAGCTGCATGGTATCCTGCAGAAGTGACTCCTGCAGAAGTGAGAGAATTCCTCTTGTCCTTTGCTGAATGTAGCATTTGTTGGATTTTCTTGGTGGGTCTGTAATAATAATCTTTATTTAATACCATGCCACCATCTCCCCAATGGGGACTCGGGGCGGCTTACATGAGGCCAGGCCCGTAGCCAGGATTTCGATTCGGGCCCGTAGCCAGGATTTTGTTTCGGGGGGGGGGGGGCTGAGTCTGAGTGAAAGAGGGTCTACCCTAGCAAACCTTTTGTATTGTTACCCCAATACCCCCATGCATATGGGATATATTGAGTATGGTGATCAGATCATGATATGAATAAACATAACAGTTTAAATAATGCACCTGTAAGGCCTTTTCGCGAACCACCATGAGAATTTCAGGGGGGGGGGGGCTGAAGCCCCTCAAGCCCCCCCCCCCCCCCCCCGGCTACGTGCCTGCATGAGGCCAAGCCCAACAGCATATTTCAATAAAGTAAAACCAAAACAGAAAAACAACAAAGTAAAATACATGCAACATATGAGTACAAAGACGATAAAGCTAAATCATACGCAGTAACATAATATAACAATAGGCGGGCCGCATGTGCAAGATAAAAACTAAGATACTAAAAATACTAAAATCAGGATGAGATAGGGATGGAGCAGATTGTTTGTGGGGGAGAAACTCATAAAGGAATGGGGTCATAAATATAGACCTTCATACAGGTGGGAAATATACTCTGGGGACAAAACCATTGAGGGGGAGCAACTGTGTATGATAATATGGCTACTCTCCAAAAGCGCATCGGAAAAACCAGGTTTTGAGATCCCTCTTGAAAATTTCTAAGGTGGGGTCCTTTCTAATCTCACCAGGCAATGAGTTCCAGAGTTGGGGGGCCACAGAGGAGAAGGCTCTCTCCTTGTGCTTACAAGACGAGCCTGTGATAATGGCAAGGGCAAAAGGAGAGCCTCCCCTGAGGATCTAAGAGCTCGGGTTGGTTCATGGAGAGAGATCCGGTCACGAAGGTAGGCGGTGAAAATACACCCCTCTCAATGCAACTCAAAATAATAGAATTAAAATTTTAGTAACTGCCTTTTATTGGCCGTTCCTCCTGTCTTCACATGGTCAAGAAGGGGAGTAGTTTTGGCCTGCATTAAGATCCCTCAGAACAAATGAATGACAAACAAAAATATCTGATACAAAATGTAGGCTATGATTCTACCATCATCACCTTTCTTCTCCTATATGAATATTATCTGATGAAGAAGCAAGTAGTTTTCAAAGATGGCAGGAGATATTTTGTGCACTTTTGTTAGACAATAAAGGTATTTTGTGGATTTTGTTGGATTCCCCTCTCAAGGAATCTCAAGTCACTTCCAGAATGCATTTTGGCAATACGCATGGGTAGGGCAGGGCATCTTCAGAGTATTCTATTGATAATTCTTTGGGCTCCCCTTGAAAGATTACTCATCTCAATTGTGTCAAATGCCTTCTTAAAATGTTTTCCCCCCTTGGTTCTGGTTATTCCACAAAAAGAGGGGGGGGGACATTGCATGAATCTGCAATATTACTGCGATATTACTCTTTAATCTGTGAAAAAGGCCAGATGTTACTCGAATTGTCCTTCATTCTGCTGTGAAAATAATACCAGATGAAGCTTCAGTATGCTAGGTCACAGCCCATTAGAGATAGAAAAAACAGTTGTCCATTGGGATACATGCTATAACGAAAATCATCAAGCGTGTGCGTTGACCTTTCTGACTTTGGCAGGGGGGGAAGACTTTTCAATCCCACCGCTGCGACCAGTATAACGAAAGATCAAAGATACCTGGGGCAGGGGGGAACAACGAATCCCACCACTGACACCAGTGTACAATAATTAGCAGCTGACCATAGGTTAATTATATCAATGAGCGATGTTTTTGGTAGATATGACTGCCACCACCTCAGCTTTATTGGCATGAGGAACCAAAGGTGTGAGTGCGTTGTAGGTAAATTGTGTTTGCCCTTGGTTCTTCTGTAACTGCTTCTTCACTGGCTGACTGGACTTAGTTCTGAGGAGATTGACAGATTGAAGCTGACACCAGTTAACAGTGAACTAGAAAAGGTTTATTGAACTTTAAACAAATATCTACTCATGGAATGAGTGGTACAGAAGCGTATTTCAGTTGTAGAGGCTTGGTATATTTAAACAATTAGTTTCACTGACAGTAAAGCTTTTAAAACTGTGAGTTCCCTTAAACACACTGTTCTATTCTTAGAAACAGTATCTACTGGAGAACAGACCCCTATCTGTCTCCCACACCGGGCAATAAGCTCTCTTATACTTTCCCTAGGCATAAGAAGACAAGTCTTTCTTTTACTGGCCCTCTCAACACAGCAAAACCCTAGCTCTTGTCTCAATTTTATTCCCTATCCTTAAGGCTCACTTTAAAGCTTTCTTTCCCTGTCAGAACTCTAACTAGCTTCCTCTCCTAAAAATCCCTTCCTTCTGTGTCTGATGTCAAGACACTTCTCCCTCTGTCAAAAGCTGACAGCCTCTTTCCCTCTCTCAACCGACTCCTCCCCTAATTGCTCTACCCAATCAGGAGTCGGCTTGACTCCTCCTCCTGCTTCTGCCTGTCTTTCAAGATGACAGCTACTGATACTCAGGCTTCGGCCTGGTCGCCTTAAAGGTAGATTTCACTACACATGCCTTCTCCAGAAAATGTTGCCACTTGCTGCCAGTGGAAAGCACAATGGGAAGACGTTGCCTTTGACGATTGTTCAGAAGCTTCCCTTAGTCGCTTCTGAACAATCGGCAGCCTGATTGCTAACAGGAGCGGAATACAGGGGAAAACACAGTCCCCCTGTTGTGCCAACTCCATTGGCTGCCGGTTTGCTACTGAACACAATCGAAAGTGTTGGCTTTGGCCTATAAGGCCCTGAACAGTCCTAGCCCAACTTACCTGTCCAAATGCATCTCCCTCTATGAGCCATCACGGAAGTTAAGATCTTCTGGGGACGCTCTGTTCTTGGTCCCACCACCTTTGCAAGCGTGGCTGGTGGGGACGTGAGCCTGGGCCTTCTCAGTGGTGGTCCCTCGGCTGTGGAACTTTCTCCCTAGTGGGATTAGATTGGCCTCCCTGTCTTTGGGAGCAGGCATTTGGTCTAGCATAATTATCTGTGCAATAGTTGGAATTGGCTTTGAATCGATAAATATGATTATCTGGCTTTGGATATATGCACAATAGTTGTCTAATGTTTACAAATGTTGTTTTAAATTGTTTAATTGCTTTTAAATGGCCCCGGCCCAAATTACCTGTTCAAACGCATCTCCCTCTATAGCAAACATTCAGTGCCTGGATACAATACATAAACATTAAAAAAATGTATCTAAATATTAAAATACACCATTTAAAATAATACAATTTAAAGCCGTCCTAGCCATCCACATCAAATCCAATTGGCCCTGTCATCTTTCCCATTGTCGCTTCATTGCCCTGTCCCGAAAGCTTGGTCCCACAACCAAGTTTTTACCATCCTTCTAAAGGACAGGAGGGAGGGGGCCAACCTGATCTCACAAGGAAGGGAGTTCCATAGTCGGAGCAATCACCGAGAAAGCCCTGTCTCTTGTCCCCACCAATTGCGCCTGTGACAATGGCGGGACGAAAAGCAGGGCCTCCCCGGAGGATCTTAATCTCCGCGATGGTACATAGAGAGTAAATCCAGCCCCATCCTAATGTCCAACATATGCATATGTGTAGCAAGGGAGCCAGTGTGTCAAGTTATGCACAATAAATATCAATTACAAACAGATTTTGATTCATTAGACAGGGAGCTGTTTCTTATCAGAGTCTGAGTGCTGGCAGGGTAGCAGTCAGCGTGGAAAAAGCCAACCCTCGTTGTAAAGTCCAAATTGAAATTTCCCTTCAAAAGCCCCTCCTTGAATCACGACATGAATCATGGCCTGAATCCAAATTCCTATATTTCATTACTACATTTTAAGTTAAGCTGAACTGATCCTGTTTAATTGCTCTATTTCTATGCTATTATTCCTATGCCGCTATACGTTTCTATCCGCCTTATTGACCAACCTATCCTTTAACGAGTTTCACATATTGCTCCCCTTCCTCCCCTCCAAAAATGAATCTGTTGTTGCTTTTGATGCTTATTTATGCTGTTTTTATGCTACTTTAATATGTTATTGTTCTGTTTTTAATTGTATGTTGCCTTGGGCTTGGCCCCATGTAAGCCGCCCCGAGTCCCTTCGGGGAGATGGAGGGGGGTAGAAAAATAAAGTTGTTGTTGTTGTTGTTGTTGTTCTTCTTCCTCTTCTTCTTCTTCTTCTTCTTCTTCTTCTTCTTCTTCCCTGCTTCTGACATAGAAATTGTTTCATTTAGTAGGAGAGAAATCATTAATTGTCTTGTTTACTTCTGCAGCTGGCCAGCTGTTGGGAGTGTTTTCAGGGTGTGTTAGAACATGATTGATGGCCCTTGTGGTCTATTCCAACTCTAAGATTCTACTAAGTAAGACAATGCCAAACTGGCCCAGACTGGTCCCTCCTTCCTCATCACAATGTATTCTGCAGTTTCTAAAGACTGGGCAATCCTATTTGGATTTGAAAGAGGGCAAATGGCTGTACTTGTTTGACTTTGTCCCATGTATTCAATTTGATTTTCATCTCTCCAGACCACCTAAGAATCATTACCAGAGCCCAGAGGGGGGTAAACGTTCATATCTGCCCTTTGCACGCAGACCCCAAAAATTGCACACAGGACATAAACTTTGCATCCATCACTTTAAGTAAATGGGAGCTTTTTTAAAAACTCTCAATAGAATGACACCAAGGTCATTCTCCACCCAGAAGTGTCTCCCTCACTCCAAGTTTTTCCTTAATTCAAAGTCTATTAAGTGTAGTAAATAATACTCCGGTTTTAAGTCAAATTTAATCTGCCAGATTTTTTGTACATGGGCATGTATCTTTCCAGAAGATCTTTACTTTTTTGCATAACCACCAGGAATGATAGTAAGAGCCAATTTGGTCTCCACATTTCC
>NW_026847660.1:59303987-59397375 GCF_025583915.1 Anolis sagrei ordinatus | reverse complement strand
CCGCCCTGAGTCCCCCCTCGGGGGTGAGAAGGGCGGGGTAGAAGTAATTGAAATAAATAAATAAATAAACAACTGTTACTTACACCTTTATAATATTTAGCCAATTGTTGTGGAGTTAGGTGCCAATGGAAGAACATTTTTTGCCAGTTCTCTGTTATGTTCGTAGATCTTGCGTATTTTAGGTTTTTTCCAAATAACTTCCCACTCTTTTAACAGAATAGAATGACCGAAGTCCACAGCCCATTTAATCATGTTGTCTTTTATTAACTCAGTCTCGGTGTCCCACTCTAGTAGTTTATGGTATAATATCTTTATTAGTTTCTTTTCCTTTTTCATTATTGTATCCCAGATCGATTCTTGTGTTGCAAAATCCTTCTTTGAAATTATCTGATATTTGAACACAGTGAAACCAGGTTAGGTTTTCATCTGTCTCTCTTAATGTTTCTAATGATTTCAACTTCCAAGTAGTATCCAGTTTCTAATGTTTTATATGTATGCCACTTATCTCTGGGGATGTCTCTTTTGTGATGAGCCTCTATTGAGGACAACCAGAGGGGCGTTTTATCGTAAAATCTTGTCTTGTGCTTCTCCCAGATTTTAATTAGGGAAAAATGTTTTTAAGACTCATAAATGACACTGGTTAACAGTTCATTTTTGAAACCTCTAGTCTGCAAGGTTCTGCAGAGAATGAGTGCCTGGGGGAGCTTTTCTCCCAAAACCAGTAAACCCAGCACACCGCTCTTGTCACCAGACCTAAATAGCAACTACTTTTCCATTTACCCATTTGTTTAATATCAGTGATTACTCATAGTAGCACACAAATAAATAATTACTCTAAAAAAAATCTATTAGCCTCTTGTCTGCATACAATTATATTAAGGCTCAGCAGTGCATTAGGGAAATATTGTCTCATAGAAGTGTATTTTGTTTTGATAGCCAGAGAATATTCTTATTCAGTAACAGTAACTGGTTACTTTAAGTGAAATGAAGAAAGAAGCACATATATTTGCTAGCTGTACTTTTTACTGGAGATAAGAATTATTGACTTAGCAATAAACTAGTTCAGACAAACTAAAGGAAACAAATGATAGGTCTACAAAGTGCAAGATAATTCAGAAAGCATACAAAAAAGAATTATAACAAAAAAGAATTATTTCAGAATTATTGTGCCATTTTTAATGGCACAATAATCAAACCCAAATAAACTACCTAAATGTATACAGTATTTTGTTTAAAGTACACAAGGAGTACTTGAAAAACAGACTTCCACTGAATTGTTCTCTTAGTTCAAAGCCCATCGTTCTCACTATGAAGTCCCAGTGTTCATTCAGAAAAACACTACAATCTTGTAAACAAGATAGCTAATATGTATACTAAAGCATTATAGAAGGGAAATAAAAAAACATCAAACAGAATCTGCAAGTTTTGTTCTTTCTTCAAATTGCTTGTCTACCACAAGTGACAGAGCTTGAAGAAAAGTTGTCATCGTAGCATTAGGCGACTGTAAACAAAGGTAAAAATAAAACAAGTGTTAGAATGCTATGCTATGTATCAAGTCTATTATATGAAAACAGAGAACTCATCCTACTACATCAGCACTAAAATCGCTGGAACACCTCAGCAAGCGAGAGTCCAAAAGTGGCAGGCTCAAACCGAGAACCTCAATCAATGGCTGATACCAAATGAGAGACTCCCTCCTGGGCACACAGAAAACTGGGCGACTTGGAAGGCGCTGGACAGACTGTGCTCTGGCACCACGAGATGCAGAGCCAACCTTAAGAAATGGGGCTACAAAGTGGAATCCACGACATGTGAGTGTGGAGAAGAGCAAACTACAGACCACCTCTGCAATGCAACCTGAGCCCTGCCACATACACAATGGAGGACCTTCTTGCAGCAACACCAGAGGCACTCCAAGTGGCCAGTGTCAAAGGACATTTAATCAACTACCGAACTTGCAAACTTTGTATTTTTTCTGTTTGTTTGTTAAAAAATGCAACACAACTGTTCAATCTGCTCCTGACACAATAAATAAATAAATAAATAAAGCACTAAAATCCATTAAAATAAGGTAAAACCAAGGGCAGTATTTACACTGTTGAACAATTCTCTAAACCTGATCATATTCAGAAGCTGATTTAAGCTAAATATTATACATATTGCTTATATGAAGGCTTTGTTTAGACATACTGGCTACTGCTGGTGCCAGAGTTAAACTAGTGTAAATATGTTGTTAGTAGAATCCAAAAAGGTACCAAAACCCCCCCAAAGGTTCACTTGTTGCCCATCCCTGTAGGAACAGGAGAGTCACAAACCAGCATAACCTTACTTGAATATAAAGTGCATGGGCTAGAAAAGGAAGTTTCCTTAATACACGGCCACTGAGTCCTTCACTTTTCCTAGAAGCAGAAATACATAATAAAGCATTAGTATCATTTTCATAAACACAAACACATAAGGACTTACAGCTGTGAAATATGGGTAATAAATTTCAAACTAATTTCTGCAGCATACTATATTTGGGCAAAATCAGCTACTGAATTGTGGTACTCAGAATATGTCTCTGTGACCCCCCTGTCTTAGCTAGAGTAAATACTGTAACTAATTTCTAAACTACACTACTGTATTTCCTTGATATTAAGACACGTTTCCCCCATGGAAACATCTCTAAAAACAGTGTTAGACTTAGACTTGCCAGTGTGTGTGTGTATATATATATATATACAGGGTGAGGCAGCATAACTTCCTTTTTTAAAATGCGCGCCATTCAATCGGTTGAAGACGTAGCAGAGCGCTAGTGGTCTCGTTCGAGAGGCGGGAGTATAAAGTTTTGTCCTGACACAGTTCAGTCGCCATCATGCGTTGGAACAGTGAGAAGCATGCTTTTGCCGTTGAGGCCTACTTTTCGAGTGGATATGGAGTGGCCAGCCCGCTCTCCAGATTTGGTCCCTTGTGATTTTTTTCTATGGGGTTTTTAAATTTTTTTATTTATTTATTTACATTATTTATATCCCGCCCATATCAGCCCGCAGGCGACTCAAGGCGGTCTACATATCGGCACAATTCGATGCCATCAATACATACATTCAAAAAGCAAAAACAATTAAGTGCAGTTAGACAAAAAAGTGCAATAACAGTCTTAAAAGAACTATATCCTCTCATTCCAATTCTCATCCGTTTCATCGTCTTGGCCATTCCTGGGTCATTCTCCATCTCAAGCTTGACTATTTATTCCAAGGTTTCGAATGCTTGCTCGAAGAGCAAGGTTTTTACTCTCTTCCAAAAAGTCAGGAGGGAGGGGGCTGATTTAAAATCCATAGGCAGGGAGTTCCACAGCCGAGGGGCCAGCACAGAGAAGGCCCTGTGTCTCTCGTTCCCGCCAAGCGTGCTTGCAAAGCAGACGGGATTGAGAGCAGGGCCTCCTCAGATGATCTTAACTTCCTGGAGGGTTCGTAGGAAGAGATGCGTTCGGATAGGTCGGCTGTGCCAGAACCGTTTAAGGCTTTATAGGCTAAAGCCAGCACTTTGAATTGAGCCTGGCAGCCAGTGGAGCTGATGCAGCAGAGAAGTTGTGTGCTCCCTGAGCACCGCTCCTGTTAGCAACCTGGCTGCCGCACGCTGGACCATTTGAAGCTTCCGGGCCGTCTTCAAAGGCAACCCCATGTAGAGCATGTTGCAGTAATCTATGCAGAAATCCCGTGTTTATGTGAACCGTCCAAGGACCCTACAAGATTTGAAGACCAACATGCAGGAAGAAATTGCCAACATAACGCCTGCTATGCTGGCAAGAGTCATGACAAACACCAGAAATCGGTTTACTCAGTGTATGGAGAATGGGGGACGTCACCTACCTAATTTGATCTTCAAAACTACGTAAAACAAAACTTTAGGTATGCGCCTACATTATAAAAAAAATCTCATTTATACAATGGGTTTTATTAAGTTTTGAAAAAAGGAAGTTATGATGCCTCACCCTGTATATATATATATATATATATATATATATAGAGAGAGAGAGAGAGAGAGAGAGAGAGAGGAAGATTTCCTGTTGGTGGTACTGAAATTAGTGTGCATCTTACAACCGTTAGCGTCTTAAAATCAATAAATTAGAATTGGAAAATTCAAAGAAAAAAGGAATTGCATTATACTGATTCAGTACTGGCAACTCTAACTGGCACCAGCTCTCCAAGATTTCATACACAATTTTTTTCTAGCCCTCGTTCTCTCCTGTAGCCTTCCATCTGAGCAATAATTCCACCTAGCTTCCAAAATCAGATTGCATCTCACACTAGAGATAGAAACTTGGATGACTGAGTTTATCACTTTACCATGTTTGTTCTTCACTACTAAACTTTGATTATGGGGAGCAGAATTCTAAAATTTGCCCAGAAACAGTAATACTCCTTCATTGATAGTTGTATCCAGTTTTGGTGTATTTTTTACAAACCTTTTCTAACTAGGAACACAACATTGCCAAAATTAGCTTTGTGCTGAACACGTGAGGGTCTGGAATATTATCCTGACATGGTCAACATTAGATGATGGGTTGATAACTGTGATATGACTTGTAATAACAACCAAGTCTTTGAAGAATCATAACCTATGCTGAATATGTAAAAATTACAGTTAAGAGTAGGGAAATAAAACCAAAGAATCCTACCTTGAAATTGCTTTTAATATGAGACTCAATTTTGACACATCGTTTTCTAAATAACCAATCATCTCTAGCTCATGCAATGTCAGCAGCTGCTGTCGAGGATATATTATTTGGCACTTTAGAAAGAAAGTAATATACAAATATGAAGCTCAAAATGCATGCTACTCATATAAAAATCACTTCATAGAATCACATAATTGGAGGATACTTTGCATGTCATCAAATGAAATCCTTTTCTCAAATAGGACACAGAACTACAATATTTTTCACAGCTAGACCAGGGGTCCTCGGACTTTTTAAACAGAGGGCCAAGTCACAGTCCCTCAAACTATTGGAGGGCCGGATTATAATTTGAAAAAAAAAATGAATGAATTCCTATGGACACTGCACATATTTTATTTGTAGTGCAAAAAACACTTTAAAACAATACAATAATTAAAATGAAGAACGGTCTTAATAAATATAAACTTATTAGTATTTCAATAGGAAGTGTGGGCCTGCTTTTGACTAATTAGATAGGATTGTTGTAGTTGTTGTGTGCTTTCAACTCATTTCAGAATTAGGCTGAAATACATTTCGGGCTTTTTCTATTATATCTGCATTGATCTGTACAGTGTGTATTTGGCCTTATTAATATACACACATACTCCTTGGGCCAATATGCGATCCAGGGCCATTCCATTTTGCAACGTGACTTGTCTGATTCGATTTATCTTCTGTGACATCTACAACAAGGCTGCATTGGTCATTATTTTCTATTGGATGTAATACTGGATCTGCGGAGGTGGCATGAGGCATCCCAGTAGCATGTTATCTTAGCCAGATGACCATGAGCATAACCTTTTAGACATTATGACCCGTCCAGAGCATGTTGCCATGTCAATTGTGTTGACATGGAAATCAGACCAGCCCACATGAATGTTCTGGTGGACACTACCAGATTGTGTATCCATCTGGATGCTAAATTTAAATTTCCAAGGCCCATGACTGCTTGATGTCAACTGACCCCTTTCTAAACTTTAACCAATACTGCTTCCCTGACATTTCAAACCATTGGTTCTATTTCTGAACTGTAGAGCAATCCAATCTGGTCTATTTTCTACATGACAACCAATTAGATATTTGTAAACCACTATATGTCTCTTTAATCTTCTCTTTTCCTGCCAAAACATTGCCAACATTTCCTCATCAGACTTGGTTTCCAAACCCCTTGTTATTTTCTGGAAATCTGAATGAAATTATGGGATTAGCCTGTTGTATTATTGCCATAGCTAACTATAATATGACTATTCATTCCTGCCGTGTTTACCTTCATTAGTTCTTCCAAGCATGAAAGGTAGATTTTAAATATTGCTGCAGCAGAAGGAGGACCAATGTATTGCTTGATGTCTGCTCTGTCCACAAAGGCCATATCAATTTTTTCCGTGATATTAGAAGTTGTTAAGATAACAACATTAGGATACCTTTAAACACATAAATAAAACTCAACTCATTTCCTAAATTCTTTGGCAGAACAAGATTTGAAAACTGACATGATTTCAGTTAATTGCCTCTGTTTATGTAGATACTGATGGAAACCACCGAGTACACCTAAAAATGTTGCACCTATATTTTCAAATCTCCTTTGAAAACATAAGATCTAGCAATAGAGGAAATGATTATTTTCTGTAATTAAATCAAACGAAGATAATTTAATATAATGATTTTTAAAACAGAAAAAAGCTAGTAATATATTTAATTTGTTTGAAAGGTGACCCACAAGCTGCCTGCACAACACAGGGGGCCCATCTGAGTCTGGATCAAATCCATATGATTTCTTGAAACAAAATCTTACAAAGAAAGTATTTACCATATCTTCAAAGAAGAAGGTCATTTTGTTCTATGTAATCTATATATATATATATATAAATGTAATGTTCTTTTGTGGGATTAATAGAACTCAAAAACCATTGGACAAATTGACACAAAATTTGGACACAAGACACCTATCAGGCCAACGACTGACCATCATTCAAAAAATTGATTTTGTCATTTGAGACTTGTAGTTGCTGGGATTTATAATTCACCTACAATCAAAGAGCATTCTGAACTCCACCAATGATGGAATTGGGCCAAACTTAGCACACAGGACTCCAGTGACCAACAAAAAACACTAGAAGGGTTTTGTGGGCATTGATCTTGAGTTTGGGAGTTGTAGTTCACCTCCATCCAGAGAGCACTGCGGACTCAAACAATGATGGATCTGGACCAAACTTGGCACGAATATTCCATATGGCCAAATATGCACATAAATGGAGTTTGGAGAAAATAGACCTTGATATTTGGGATTAGTAGTTACTGGGATTTATAGTTCACCTACAATCAAAGATCATTCTGAACCCCACAAATGACTGAATTGGGGCAAACTTCCCACACAGAACCCCCATGACCAACAGAAAATACTCAAGGCCATCCAGTCCAACTCTCTTCACCGGGGCAAGAAAATGTAATCAAGGCCCTCCTGACAGAGAGCAATCCAGCCATAGATATAGATAGATATATATGATTCACACACACACAGATATAGTATCCTAGATTTGAAAGGGACCCCTAAAGAAGGACAATGATATGTTGCATGTTCCAGAGTAGGCAAACCAGACCATCTCTACATCAACCCTGACAAAGAATCAGCAAGAAATACTGTTTACCTACAAGCAGAAAGAAATTACATATATTAGAAACCAACACTTTCTCGTTACTTTATTTTCCAGATCCCCAGACTGGGCCACAGCAACGCGTGGCAGGGGATGGCTAGTGGGATTATAAAATTGTTTTGTTTCAGGACAGCATATTTTGAAATACTTCTTTTGCAAAATAGGAACACTCTGTTTCCTCTGATTGTTCCTAGTTAATTTCTCCTATTTTGCAAAAAGCTGCAACAATAGTTACCTTTTGATCTGATCTATTTGTGTCAGTACTGCATTTACGACACGGATCG
Organism: Anolis sagrei ordinatus; assembly: GCF_025583915.1. Lineage (NCBI taxonomy): Eukaryota > Metazoa > Chordata > Lepidosauria > Squamata > Anolidae > Anolis > Anolis sagrei. The sequence continues at coordinate 59,389,741 of NW_026847660.1, read as the reverse complement.
CATCAGACGGCTCAGTACCTGCTCGAACAGCACTACGAGCTGCTGTGAGGCTTTCCACCTACAAAACAAGCACTCTCATGAAGGCTATTTTTAGGCAGAGTAATTGCAATAATTAAAATACTACCAGCTCTGATAGATAATATGCAACCTCTCACACTAAAAGCTACACTGGAACTGGAAAACAGAAAATACAATTAAAAAGAATGCATTAAATGAATATGATTATGTTGTCAATCAGAAATTCTTTGCTGTTTGGGACAGGACTGGTCCTAATATTACACAGTGAGACACTGCCTCAAATGACAGATGCAAGGAGTGGCCAATTGCACCTTTCCTCCAACCAAAAAAAAGCTCTACTACATTGAACTGCATCTCCCACTGTACCTTATCCTGCTGCTATACAATTCTCTCCACTTGCTTTAATTCTCCCTGATTTTATTTATCGTGTCATCAGCAACCATTGTATTACAATTCTAACAGAGCAAAACAAAAACACAGATTAAAAAGAAAAAAGGGAAAAAACCACACAGATTTTGCAAACTTGGTAGTTGGTTAAATGTCCTTTGACCAGTATCTGGCCACTTGGAGTGCCTCTGGGGTTGCCGCAAGAAGGTCCTCCATGGTGCATGTGGCAGGGCTCAGGTTGCATTGCAGCAGGTGGTCAGTGGTTTGTTCTTCTCCGCACTCGCATGCCGAGGATTCCACCCTGTAGCCCCATTTCTTAAGATTGGCTCTGCATCTCGTGGTGCCAGAGCGCAGTCTGTTCAGCGCCTTCCAAGTCGCCCAGTCTTTTGTGTGCCCAGGGGGGAGTCTCTCATCTGGTATCACCCATGAATTGAGGTGCTGGGTTTGGGCCTGCCACTTTTGGACTCTCGCTTGCTGGGGTGTTCCAGCGAGTGTCTCTGTAGATCTAAGAAAACTATGTCTTGATTTAAGTCGTTGACGTGCTGGCTGATACCCAAACAGGGGATGAGCTGGAGATGTCTCTGCCTTGGTCCTTTCACTATTGGCTGCTACTTCCCGGCGGATGTCAGGTGGTGCAATACCGGCTAAGCAGTGTAATTTCTCCAGTGGTGTGGGCGCAGACACCCTGTGATAATGCTGCATGTCTCATTAAGAGCCACATCTACTGTTTTAGTGTGGTGAGATGTGTTCCACACTGGGCATGCATACTCAGCAGCAGAGTAGCATAGCGCAAGGGCAGATGTCTTCACTGTGTCTGGTTGTGATCCCCAGGTTGTGCCAGTCAGCTTTCGTATGATATTGTTTCTAGCACCCACTTTTTGCTTGATGTTCAGGCAGTGCTTCTTGTAGGTCAGAGCACGGTCCAGAGTGACTCCCAGGTATTTGGGTGCGATGCAATGCTCCAGTGGGATTCCTTCCCAGGTGATCCTCAGAGCTCGGGATGCGTTTCTGTTCTTGAGATGAAAAGCACATGTCTGTGTTTTAGATGGATTAGGGATCTGTGGTTTTCCCTGTAATAGGCAGTAAGAGCACCTAGAGCTTTGGAGAGCTTCTGTTCTACCATCTCAAAGCTCCCTGCTGGAGCAGTAATGGGGGGGGGGACATGAGAGAAGCCTCCTCGCAGGATTGCAAGACATCCGGGCGTCCCCTGGGCAACGTCTTTCGTAGACGGCTGATTCTCTCGATCCAGAAGCAACCAGAATTCTCCCTGCTGCCATAAAGACACCCTCCATTTATTTAAAGAAGTACTGGCCAGCATGCCTTTATCTAGAGCTAAACAACCAAGCAAGGAGCAGATGGCAGTCATCCATGCCACGGTCACATCTAGGCTAGACTATTGTAATGCCTTGTATGTTGGCCTTCCTATTTCTACAACCCGAAAGCTCCGTATTGTCCAGAATGCTGCAGCCAGGTTACTCACAAAAACGCCCATGAAATGCCATATAACACCAGTGCTGCGGCATCTACACTGGCTCCCAATTGAGTATCGTGGTTTGTATAAGATGCTGGTCCTGACCTTTAAAACTTTATATGGCCAGGGTCCATTGTATCTTAGAGACCGTCTCTCCTTCTACCATCATCGGAGGTCGCCACAACCATCCCAACGCGATTTTTCCTATATGCCGGGTCCTAGGGAAGTGCACTTGGAAAGCACCAGACGCAGGGCCTTCTCTATTTCTGCCCCTGCCTTATGGAATTCCTTGCCTCCCTATTTGAGAGCCATGCGTGACTCAGGGCATTTTATCCTAGCACTTAAGACCTGGCTTTTTACTAGAGCATTCGACCCATGTTAATGTTAATATTTGTATGTATGTGTTTTATCCTGTATAATTTCTGCAATGTAAATCGCCTGGAGCATCTTGGATGGAGAGCGATTAATAAGTAATTAAATATGATGATGATGATGATGATAACATGCAGCAGATATTTTCTCAAACAACCAAACTAAATGTTTTCCCATATAGATACAGGTGCATATGCAATTATGTATATACAATTATGTATACAGTCCCTGAGTTACAAACACCCGACTTACATACAACTTCTAGTTATAAACTTGGGTGAGACAACAGGAAGTGAGAGAAAATCTACCCCTAGGAAAGGAAATTCACTCCTGCATGAGTTGAAAAAGAAAAAGGTGTCTCCACTGAAGCTTTATCACCAATTCGTGTTTCCACCACAAGCCAAAATTTTCAACATTCAATTATCACAGGGACAGAAAGTGAAGTGGGATCTTCTGAATAGGGGCATGGACAGCAAAAGAAATGTCACAGGGGTGTTTAACTCTTTCCTATGCTATCCAAAAATAAAAATTGCTGGAGTTGCACTTAAAAATGTACCTAGAATCATAGAATCATAGAGTTGGAAGAGACCTCATAGACCATCCAGTCCAACCCCCTGCCAAGAAGCAGGAAATTGCATTCAAAGCACCCCTGACAGATGGCCATCCAGCCTCTGTTTAAAAGCTTCCAAAGAAGGAGCCTCCACCACACTCCGGGGCAGAGAGTTCCACTGCTGAACGGCTCTCAGTCAGGAAGTTCTTCCTCATGTTCAGATGGAATCTCCTTTCTTGTAGTTTGAAGCCATTGTTCCGCGTCCTAGTCTCCAGGGAAGCAGAAAACAAGCCTGCTCCCTCCTCCCTGTGACTTCCTGTTCCAATTTACATACAAATTCAACTTAAGAACAAACCTACAGAACCCATCTTGTCCGTAACACGGAGACGGCAAAATCTGCTTACAGATCTCTTAATGGTTTCAGCAAAACAGGAGAGTGTGATGAATTTCTTCATACAAGGAGCAACATATTTAAACCTTCATATCCCTACCTTATTCTCAGGACAGAGTGATAAACATGCTGCTCCTTGTTTTTCTGTCCAAAATTGGTTGTTTATCACTTTATTTACACTTTTAGGATAAGTAGGAGAAACCAAATGTGTGTGTCTTGGCCTATAAAAACATGTTAATGAATATATGGACCTACGTTTTACATGTTGACCAATACATTTTCCCATGGTTTGACCAAAACCTCTGTGACCCTTTCCAGCATAAAATACTGCATGCTAAAAATTCCTTTATCCAGTGATCTCTGTCTACATTGGATGCTGCTGCATGTCCCCCTGCCATCTGCTCCTTGAATGGTTCTTTAGTTCTAGATAAAGGTATTTTACAATAAATTATGCTCCGGTTATCTTCCCAAAAAATAGTCAGGAGAGAGTATTCTAACTAACTCTTCAAATCAAATGACCAAACCTAATTCACCAGGGAAATATACCACTGACTACTTCCAATTTCACCATCACAAATATTCAGGAAGAAGCACATTTACTTTTTTTTCTCTTGATTCCTGCTGACATTTATTTTTAGCCCCAAACATCATCTTCACAACCAACACTGTGATGTCACAAAGCAGCAAAACCTACAGTTGCCATAGACACACTTCCCAATATTATCTGAACATATTATGCCACATTGCCATTTGGTTGACTGGCTACACTCCTAGAGGCTGACATCAAAAATGAAGAAAGACCACCAGGTAAGGAACTTATTTGTACCCAGAATTTTGTGCTGGAAAGGGTCATGGAGGTTTTACTCAGAACCTGGGAGCACATTCTAAGGATTTATTAAAATATTCCCATCCAAACCCAAGTAATGAACGTAGAGGTTTCATTTGAACTTCAATTGGTCCAGCGTTCGGCAACCAGATTACTAACTGGGGCGAATTACAGGAAGCGGTCAACCCCCTGTTTAAGGAGCTCCATTGGTTGCTGTTCATTTTCTGGTCCCAATTGAAGGTGCAGGTTATTACCATTAAAGCCCTGAACGGTTTGGGACCCGCCTACCTACCACAAACCTGTACGATCCCTTTGATCCTCTGGGGAGACCCTCCTTTCGACCCTCTATCACAGGCATGACTTGCGGGAACAAGGGAGAGGTCCTTCTCCGCTATGGCCCCCCAAGCTTTGGAACTCGCTGCCTGGTGAGATCAGGCAAGCCCCCACCCTAGCAGCCTTTAAGAAAGATCTGAAAACTTGGCTCTTCCAATGTGCCTTTGGAGAGTGACCATAAATCCCATTTCTGTCTGATCCATCTATAGTTGTCCTTATGATGCACTTTCCCCCATCCTTAATGAAGGCCTAACCTCACTGTTCATTCTTTTTGAGCTCCTCCTGCACAAATTCACTTTTTACTCATATCTCATCCAGGGTTTTATCATTTTACCTCGTGCATTTGGCCCACCCATTGTGTTCTACTTTTATTATGTTATTTTGCACTATTTATTTTATCTTGTTAATTTATGTATTCTATTGTGATGTGATTTTTGTTGTTTTTGCTTTCATTTTGCTGTGTTGTATCTTCAGACTTGGCCTCATGTTAGCCACCCCGAGTCCCCTCTGGGGAGATGGTGGCAGGGTATAAATAAAGTTTATTATTAATATTAGTATTATTATTATTATTAACATGTATTACTAGCTTGGGGACCCGGCACTGCCCGGGTTATTTGAGAAAGGAATTGTGTATCAAGGTTGGTCTTTATCAGTTATTTGTATGGCTCGCAGTGGTCTCAGGAAGTTAGTGAAGGTACTGCGAGTCCCATCATCTGTGGTCCATCCTCCTCCAAAATGCACCTGGATGGAGAGTGGGTCATGGGGGCTTTGTGTGCCAAGTTTGGACTTGATCAGTCATTAGATGAGTGTTGCAGAGGTCTTGGGAAGTGAGTGGAGGTACTTGAAGTCCCATCATCCATAGTCTGTACTCCCCCAAACCTCACCAGAATGTTGAGTTGGCCATGGGGGCTCTATGTTCCAAGTTTGGTCTTTATTGGTTTTTGAATGAGTGTCGCTATGGTTTCAGGAAGTGAGTGAACGTACTGCAAGTCCCATCACCCATCGTCCATCCTTCAAACAGCACCGGGATGTAGGGTGGGTCATGGGGGCTGTGTGTGCCAAGTTTGGTCTTGATCGGTCATTAGATGAGGGTTGCAGCAATCTTGTGAAGGGAGTGGAGGTACTTGAAGTCCCATCATCCATGGTCTGTCGTCCTCCAAACTGCTCCAGGATGTAGAGTGGGTCATTGAAGCTCCATGTGCCAAGTTTAGTCTTGATGAGTCATTGGCGAGGGTCTCAGTGGTCTCAGGAAGTGAGTGAAGTGACTGCAAGCCCCATCATCCATTGTTAAATTCTTCCAAACCGCACCAGGATGGTAAAGTGAGTTATGCGGACTCTCTGTGTAAATTGTGGTCCTGATCCATCATTGTTGGCAGTTTATAATGGTCTTAGGAAGGGAGTGCAGGTATTGCAAGTCCCATTGTCCATGGTGCATCCTCCTTCAAACTGCACCTGGATGTAGAGTGCGTCATGGAGACTCAGTGTGCCAAGTTTGGTATTTTTTGGTAATTGGATGAGGGTTGCAGTGGTCTGAAGAATGAGCAATGGTACTGCAAGTCCCATAATCCACGGTCCATCCCCGGCCAAACCACACCAGGACGTAAAGTGGGTCATGAGAGGTCTCTGTGCGAAGTTTGGTCCTGATCAGTCATTGGATAAGGTTAACAGCGGTCTCAGAATGTGAGTGGTGGTACTGCAAGTCCCATCATCCATGGTTCATAGTCCTCCAAACTGCAGTAGGATGTCGAGTGGTGATGGGGGCTCTGTGTGCCTATTTCGATCTGTATTGGGAGTGTTCTGACCCAGCCCCGGCCTTTCCTTTCCTCTCTTTCTCATCTCGGAATGTTGGATTTGAGGCTGGCCAATCAGAGACCATATGCAAATTTCCTTCTGTCATGCCCCGTTTCTGCCATGAGCCCTCTTCTCCACCAGGGGCTCCTATTGAAGGTGGCCAATCAGAGACCATATGCAAATAGCACCGCAGCGGCAGCCAATCAGAACGCTGCCACATACTCCTTCCTCTGTCCGATACAAACATTCTCTTTTATTATATATATAGATATAGAAGGTGAAGGAATTTCTTTTCATTCAACTCTCATACTAAGTGCTGTAGGGTATATTTCAGAGGAAGGAACTGACAAAAACACCTCTGCTTATTCCTTGCCTAAGAAAACTAAATGAAATTCATGGAGTTCCATTAGCTGACATATAGCTTGAAGATGATGCACGCACAGAGAGACATAATGTAGTGAAAGAGGACTTGAAAAGGACAAACTTAGCAATCCAAAAACCTTTTCATCTTGGTAAAAAGTACAATACATATTGTAAAAATGTATTTTACAATAAATTATGCTCCGGTTATCTTCCCAAATAATAGTCAGGAGCAGGGCCGTAGCCAGAAAAAAATTTCGGGGAGGGTTGACAATTTCAGGGGGGGGGGGGTTGAAAATTTCGGGGAGGGTTGAAAATTTCGAGGGGGGGGGGGTTGAAACCTGCCTCCTAGCTCATGTTGAAGCAAAGAGCACAGCAGGGGCAGAGCAGCCTTCAATGGCCTGCAGCTCAGCCCCTGTCAACCACCTCCACCAAGTCTGGCCTCCTTAATGAGAGCATTCAACACATACACACCCAACTTGGTTGCTTCACTACATCGGCTATTGCTGCAAGTAATGACAGTGTGAATAAATTGTCAATATTTGCTTGAGATAGTGCTTACAGTTCTGGAGGGACTCTTAATTTTTTGCATCTCATAGACTTAGCATGGGGATTTGGTTAACCAGTTAAAATTCATGAGTAAACCAGGTTTTTTTAAAAAAATCTGAAACATTTCGGGGGGGGGTTGAACCCCTAAAACCACCCCCTCACTACAGGCCTGGTCAGGAGAGAGTATTCTAACTAACTCTTCAAATCAAATGACCAAACCTAATTCACCAGGAAAATATACCACTGACTACTTCCAATTTCACCATCACAAATATTCAGGAAGAAGCACATTTACTTTTTTTTCTCTTGATTCCTGCTGACATTTATTTTTAGCCCCAAACATCATCTTCACAACCAACACTGTGATGTCACAAAGCAGCAAAACCTAGACATACTTCCCAATATTATCTGAACACATTATGCCACATTGCCATTTGGCTGGCTGGCTACACTCCTAGAGGCTGACCTCAAAAATGAAGAAAGGCCACCAGGTAAGGAACTTATTTGTACCCAGAGTTTTGTGCTGGAAAGAGTCATGGAGGTTTTACTCAGAACCTGGGAAATTAGGAAACAACATTGATCAACCTGTGGAAACCCAGATCTTCATTGTCATATGAGTTTTTATAGGCTAAGATTATACACTGTCACATTCTCTCCCCAAACATTGCAAAACATAGAATGTGCACTAGAAGTTATAGAAATTATAAGGCAGGATGGTATAGGAAAATAATACTATGGAGTGAATGTTGCCATGCCAACTTTAAGTTCTGCAGCTTTGTGACATGTGAGTTCAATGCCGAAAATGTCAGCAGGGATCATGAGGTAAGGATGCTAATGTTCTTTTATCTACATATTTGAATATGGCGGAATTCAATAGTCCTGGATTTCCTGATATAGTCCTGGAAATTTGATGATTTTTAAGACTTGATTAGAATATTCTTCCCTAATAATAATTTTAATAATAATAATAATAATAATAATATTGTCCGAACGGATCTCCCTCTACGTCCCACCTCAGAGTTTAAGATCTTCTGGGGAGGCCCTGCTCTCGGCCCCACCTCTATCACAAGTGAGATTGACGGGGACGAGGAGCAGGGTCTTCTCAGTGGTGGCCTATGGAACTCACTCCCCGGGGAAATTAGATCAGCGACATCCCTCCTTTTTTTTAGAAGGAAATTAAAAACATGGATTTGGGACCAGGGGTTTGGAATAGACAATGGGGAATGAAGTATGGACTTTGAGTTGGCGAACACTGAGCATGAGATTGGTTATTGATTGTGATACATATTGATTGTTTTAATTGTTATAATTGTTTAACTGCTGTTTTTATACGTTTTGTATTATTGTGTAGGCATCGAATTGTGCCTGTTTGTAAGCCGCCCTGAGTCCTCCCTCGGGGGTTGAGAAGGGCGGGGTAGAAGTACACTAAATAAATAAATAAATAAATAAAATAAGAAGAAGAAGAAGAAGAAGAAGAAGCAGCTTGATTTATACCCCGCCACCATCTCCCCGATGGGGACTCGAGGTGGCTTATATGAGGCCAAGCTCTACAACACAATATAATAAAAGAAGTCAAAAACACAAACAATAGCATAATAAATTACATAAAACATAAAAATACAGCAAACAATATAAAATTAAAATAATCTAAGAGTTAATCTTCTAAGAGTTGATATACCAAGCATTGTTTATTGTGAACTATATTGTTTATTCCATTTCTTTTAGTGGGACAAGAACTGGAACGGCGACTCAACTGATGAGATTGTTTTATGGTTTTAATGGTTTTAATAACTGTTTTGATATTTGATGATGTACTGTTTCTAATATGATTTATGTTTAAAGTATGGTTTTAATATTGTAGTTGAATTTTTGCCATTATCTATGCGTAAACCGCTTTGAGTCTCCCTAGGAGTGAGAAAAGCGGTATATAAATGCTGTAAATCTATATAAATAAAAATGCAATGTTCGTTTGTGATATTAACAGAACTCAAAAACCACTGGGGGAATTGACACCAAATTTGGACAGAACACAGCATTCAGGGCAATCTATGTCCTGCACTCAAAAAAATTCCTCCCAAAAAACAGTAAGACCTTAAATTTTAAAAGAGAACACTGCGCATGCGTCCAAATCCATTTTCCCCCCCAGCGCCAGAGGCACCAACGGCACAGGCGAGAAGGCGTCCCGCAGCCATGGCAGAGAAAAGAGGCAGCGCTGGATGAGCGAGGCCTGCCTCCAAAGCGCCTCCCTCCCGCCTGCTCCGTGCCTGGCTCCGAGGATCCTTCCTCCCAGCGCCCAGGCAAGAGGTACAGAAGGGAAGGAAGGGAAGCGGCACAGCAGAAAGGAGAGAGAGAAAGAGGGAGGGAAAGAAAGTAGGAAAGAGAGGAGGAGGGGTGGAAATGAAGACCAAAGGAAGGAAAAGGAGAGAAGGAAGAAAGGAGAAAAAGAAGGAAAATAAAAGAAAAGGGGGGAGGAAGGGAGGGAGGGAGGAAGGGAGGGAGGGAGGGAGGGAAGGAAAAAAAAAGGAAGGAATGAAGGACAGAGGGAGAGAAGGAAGGAAGGTGAGAGAGAAAGAGGTATGGAAGGTTGGCCACAGCACCTACTAACCCAAGGAGTGACCATCACTCAAAAAATTGAGTTTGTTATTTGGGAGTTGTAGTTCCTGGGATTTGTAGTTCACCTACAATCAAAGAGCATTCTGAACTCCACCAACAATGGAATCGAACCAATCTTGGCACACAGAACTCCCATGACCAACACACAACACTAGAAGGGTTTGGTGGGCATTGACCTTGAGTTTGGGAGTTGTAGTTCACCTACATCCAGAGAGCACTGTGGACTCAAACAATGATGGATCTGGACCAAACTTGGCACGAATGTTCCATAAGCCCAAATATGGACACAGATGGAGTTTGGGGGACATTGACATTTGGGAGTTGTAGTTACTGGGATTTATAGTTCACCTACAATCAAAGAGCATTCTGAACCCCACCAACGACAGAATTGGGGCAAACTTCCCACACAGAACCCCCATGACCAACAGAAAATACTTAAGGCCATCCAGTCCAATTCCCTTCACCAGGGCAAGAAAACATAATCAAAGCCCTCCTGACAGAGAGCCATCCAGCCATAGATATAGATAGATAGATATGATTCACAGAGAGAGAGAGAGAGAGAGAGAGAGAGAGAGAGAGAGAGAGAGAGAGATAGTATCATAGTCCCCCCTCGGGGGTTGAGAAGGGTGGGATAGAAGTGCGCAAAATAAATAAATAGATTTGAAAGGGACCCCTAAAGAAGGACAATGATATGTTGCTTGTAAATAAATCAATTTCTGAGCTTTTTACAAAGACACAATGTTACAGATTGCTAGGTGAGTCAACTTTGGGTATTCCTTCAATGCAATGTGATTGCTGTGCAAAATCATCTTAAGTGGTGCTTTTCCTCCAAACTCAAACAGCTAGAGAGCTGAGAAACCAGTATAGTCAATCATAGACATTTTGTTCCCAAGACAACTCATAAATAGCTTGTGGTGCAGTTATTTCTTCACTTCAATAAGTAAAGCGGTCATACCTCATCAATCAGTACAAATACAAGGGCATCTTTGTCATCAATTAATGCTTGAATCTTCTGGAACATTTTAGTAACAAGTTTGCCACTCTAGGAGAAAAAATGATATATACAAGTAATTACTTCAAGGTTGGCAAGTATAAATACTTGGCGCAATGACAATTATTAACAAGGATTGAATCGTACACATTGAGCCATTTAGTGTGATGGCTTTCAAACTGCAAATTACGTTCTTCAAACAATGGCACAAATTTCCCAAGAAACATAAAAACCTGAGGCAGAAATGGAGATGCATTCTTCTCAGAAATTTGGGTGGATTGATTCTCAGTGTTCTGCCTTAGCTTTGTGAGTATGAATGCATCCTTATACATTCCTCTAATATTGAAGAATGAGCAATTTGATTAATACAGAATCCTGGGCAAAACTGGTCTTTTCTAGCATAGTGGCAGCTTCTCTGTCAATGGGCCATCAAATCTTCATTTTAGTCCACACTTCAAAAGAGTTGAACCTATTTTTGGAAACTGGATTTGGCACCTTTGTAATAACCTTCTATCAAGCTATATAAAAGTCAGAGTACCATATTTCACCACATAATAGTCAAATTTCTCCCCCTTTCCCCTACAAAAAGGGGAATGCAACTATTATGCAGTGAAAGTAAATGAGGCCTGCCCCTATTTATTTATTTATTTATTTATAGTATTTATAGTTTATAGATCAGGGCGGATCACAATACCCATATACACGGCAAAAATTCAATGTCGTTTTTAACATACAAGACATACAGACAGATAGAGGCCATTCGGCAGTTCTTCCGCCGGATCCTGGAGGTTGCTCGATTCGGCCACAGGGGGAGCTGTCGCTTCGTCCACTATGATGTCGAGCCTTTTTTTGATCGTAGTATTTCCTCCTTGCTCTCCAGCATTTTTATGGTGTCATTAATTAGTCTCCCCGCTTTAAGAAGTCCCTAATTTTTTCTACTCACAGCTCACAGCTGTTTTCGAACTGCTTAAGTCGACAGTGAGCTGGGCAACTTTTTAACAGCTATTTTTTTTTTAACAATTATTTACAATTGGGCGCTCAACCCCAACTCGGGCTTTGAACTTGCCACCTTTCGGTTGGCAGCTGATTAACCAGTTATGCTACCAGCCTGACCCTACTGATGTGCATGGATGAGAGGAGCCAACAGGGTTTCCTTTGGCTACAAAGGAAACCCTATGGGCCTCACCCACCCGTGTCAAGACCTACAGGGCCTTCTCTGGCTGCCAACAGCTGAAAAAGAGCCCATAGCTCTCCCCAGTTGGTGTAAAGGCAGGTGAGAGCTCAGCTGCTTGCTTGCATGCTTGCCAGCCAGAGCTAACACACCTCCCTCAGCTGGCGGCAGCTATGGGAAGCCTCCTAGCTCTCATGCCTTCACCCATCCATGCACCTGCCCCTCAGAGCAGGTCAGAGGGAAATCTGAGGGATTTCCCTCAGATGAGAAGGCAAGGGGCAGGTGGGTTGGCAGGGAGTGAAACTATTATTTATTTATTTATTTATTTATTTCCAGTATTTCTACCCCGTCCATCTCAACCCCCGAAGGGGGACTCCGGACGGTTTACATTTGGCACAATTTGATACCATTAAATATAACAAAGCAATATAACATTAATTAAAACAATAAATATAACATTAATTAAAACAATAAAAACCAGTATTAACCGCTGTGTCACCATTCCAGTCAAATTCCATATCCAAAGGGCTATTTATGCCTGCTGTCCAAAACTATTATGCAAAGAATTTAAAAAGACCAAAACTGGAAACTCCAAAATTGTGAGTGCAACTATTCTGTGATGATGACTATAATGCAATGAAATACAGTATGTATGTATATATGTAAATCTGTTTCATCGTTGGTTTGTACCACAAAAGCTACTGCGTGGCTTGGTGGATCTGAACCAAACTTGGCACTCATACCCTTGCATTCATTTTGTTGCATTCATTTTATTGTTCATATGTCAACTATCCTTTACACCAAGGTCCCTTCAACACAGCTGAATAAAATCCCACATTATCGGCTTTGAACTGGAACATATGGCAGTGTGGACTCAGCCCAGTTAAAAGCAGATATTCTGGGATTTTCTGCCTTGATATTCTGGGTTATATGCTTGCGTGGAAGGGCCCAAAGAGGCAAGAAAAATACAGGGTGAGGCAGCATAACTTCCTTTTTTAAAATGCACGCCATTCAGTCAGTTGAAGACGTAGCGGAGCGCTAGTGGTTTCGTTCAAGAGGCGGGAGTATAAAGTTTTGTCCTGACACAGTTCAGTCGCCATCATGCGTTGGAACAGTGAGGAGCGTGCTTTTGCCGTTGAGGCCTACTTTTCAAGTGGATTTGGAGTGGCCAGCCCACTCTTCAGATTTGGCCCCTTGTGATTTTTTTCTATGGGGTTTTTTGAAATCTCGTGTTTTTGTGAACAGTCCAAGGACCCTACAAGATTTGAAGACCAACATCCAGGAAGAAGTTGCCAACATAACGCAACTTCTTTGTCATGACTCTTGCTATGCTGGCAAGAGTCATTACAAACGCCAGAAATCAGTTTACTCAGTATATGGAGAATGGAGAATGGGGGACGTCACCTAATTTGATATTCAAAACTACATAAAACAAAACTTTAGGTATGCACCTACATTATAAAAAAAATTCTGAACAAGAATACTTCTGATAAATGTTGGAAGGGTTGCCATCAAACAGGTACTTTTTATCATATGTGGTGGACGTGTAAAGAAATAGAGAAGTATTGGACGAAAGTACATGAAGAGCTACAAAAATTTTTGAAGAGAGTTTTTAAGAAGAAACCAGAATATTATCTATTGGGATTTACAGATTTGGAATTACAATTAGATGAGAACGAAGATAGACTATTTACCTATGCTACAACAGCGGCGAGAATATTATTGGCGAAGTTTTGGAAACAGGAAGATATCCCTACCACTGAAGAGTGGTTAGGGAAATTAAGAGAAATGGACGAATTAACTTTTTTCTTGAAAAAGAATACCGGGAACCCGATAAAGAGGACAGATTGGACTCTATATGAAAACTACGAAAAGGAAATAAATAAATAAGAGGAACATTATGAAGTGGATATAATGGAAAAATCATTGAGGACACAACACCTGATGGAGAGATGGAAGTCAATTTTCATTTTTTTTCCTATTTTTTCTTTTTTTTTGTGTGTGTGTGTCTTTTATATTTTTGTATTTTCTAGTGGACTTGAGGGTAGGGGGATGTACTTCTTACTTTTTTCCTACTTTCCTATCATCTTTTTTAATATTCTCCCTCTTTCGATGTTATTCTTAAAATCTTAATAAAAAACTATTATATAAAAAAAATTCTGTTTCAACAATGGGTTTTATGCTGCCTAACCCTGTAAAAAACAGCCATTATACAAACCCAACGAACTGACATATATAGTATCCTTACAATATATATGGGCAAGAAACTTTAGATTCATCACAAAATCCAGAACTGAATTTATGAGAAAATTAAATAAACACCTACCTCAGAAAACCACTTAGAGAAGAGACTGTGACTATTTATCTCTATCAACTGTCCATAACGGTATCTGAAATTTTAATTAAAATCGTCTCATTGCTTGATAGATCTGGACCAAATATAGCACACATACAATGCATTATCCAACATAAAATAATTGATGAGTTTGAACTAAAAAGACATCCCCCTTGGTCACATAGAAGAGGAAAAGGTGAAAAAGCAAAGCAGATTGGCTGTGGCTAGGGAACCGCCCCTTTATCTTGTGACTCGGAAATAAAGGGAATGACACAGATTGGCTGTTGCTAGGTAAAATATGTATGAGGGGAGGAAGAAAGAGAAAGGAGGAAACAAAGGAGGAAGAGAGAGGGAGAAGGTGTATGGGGAGAATGGAGAAAGGAAGGAAAGAAAGAGCCACAAAGGGGGAAAAGGTGAAGGAAGGGAGGGGAGAAAGGAAAAAAAGGGTAGAGAAAGGAAGGAATGAGAAGAGAAGAGCAGGGGGACAGTGTATGAAGGAAGAAGGAAGGAAAGAAAGAAAAGAGAGGGAGAAGATGCATGAGGGAAATGGAGGAAGGAAGGAAGGAAAGATCCACAAAGAGAGTTTGCCTGTCGTTGCCAGTGTTACCTCTGGTGACATTGGGAGGTAGGCATTCTCAGAGTTGGAGAAGGAAGTAAGCAAGTGGGGCTATACTGTGATTGCCCCCCATTTAATTATGTATTACTAAGTTTTGCAAAATGTTAATGCCAAGTTTCTTACATAGAATCATAGAGTTGGAAGAGACCTCATGGGCCATCCAGTCCAACCCCCTGCCAAGAAGCAGGAATATTGCATTCAAAGCACCCCCAATAGATGGCCACCCAGCCTCTGTTTAAAAGCTTCCAAAGAAGGAGCCTCCACCACACTCCGGGGCAGAGAGTTCCACTGCTGAACGGCTCTCACAGTCAGGAAGTTCTTCCTAATGTTCAGGTGGAATCTCCCTACACTTACTATATATCAGAAATTTACTTTACAGTTTAAACCCAGATCCAACATATACACTGTTGTTTTGGGGAAAGCTGCTCCTTCATTCCCACTTTCTCTCTCTAGCTTAAGACAAGATCTCAGAAGAACTTATAAATGACTGTCTCCCAACTAGAGCTCAATTGCAGTGATATGTCCAAGTATGTTCTGGCTGCCCTTGCATACCTGAAGAAAAAGGAGCAGCCTCCACCACCAGTGTAAAATGATTTATTCCTCCCCAGATACACAACAACCAGAATGCATCCAGGAGCATTCCTGGAGCACAGCAGTGGCTGGGAGACAAAGTTACAAAGAGGCTATGCAGCTGAAGGGGAAAGATTACCATATTTCTGTGTACGAGCCCACACGATCTCTCCGATCATCTGGGGAGGTTCTGCTCTCGCTCCCGCCTCCCTCGCAGGTGCAATTGGTGGAGACGAGGGAGAGGGCCTTCTCCATGGTGGCCCCCAACTCTGGAACTCACTCCCCAAGGACATCAGACAAGCCCCCACACTGGCAGTCTTTAGGAGGAGCCTGAAAACATGGCTGTTCCAGTGTGCCTTCCCTAAATAAAGGAACAATCCCCTGCAAAATACCCTGAAAAGCACTTTAATTACCCGTTGGGTTGCTCTCTACTCTTGGTTTAAAACCCTCCTACTAGATACATCCTCGTTCATGTCCAGCATTTACTTTTAAAGTTTTAACTATTACATCGGGCTCTGCCATAGGTTTTTAAATTCTTCTATGTTATTGTCCATGTCTGAGTTATACTAATTGTATTGTTGTTTTGCTTATTGCTTGTTGTTTTTACTATTGTTGTTTTATCGGTGTGTTGTTGGGCTTGGCCACATGTAAGCCGCTCCAAGTCCCTTGGGGAGATGGTGGCGGGGTATAAATAAAGTATTATTATTATTATTATTATTATTATTATTATTATTATTATTATGCTGCATAGAGAGATACAGAATACCTCTTCCTCCAATGTCCCTCTATGTGTATTTGCTGCCAAGACCAAGGATTGCATTATTTTAATGCCTTCTACGTTGGATATTACACTGTAGGAAGGGGAGACATCCATTAGAAAACTCTCCTCTGCAAATGTCATTTAAATGCATGGTAACTGAGCAGCAGAGTAATTCCTTTGTATGGCAAAAATAACATGGCAACTTTGTGACCAGATTATTGTAATTTTTAATATACCACAACATTTCGACGGGCCTTTGATCTCTGATTGTTTTTAAATTGTTTTAAATTGTGTTCGATTTTAGCCGTTCTTGTAAGCCGCTCCGAGCCCCAAGGGAGTGGCGGCATATAAGTTCAAATAATAAATAAATAAATAAATAAAATTACCTATGTGAAAGTCTAATTGTCAGCTTCTGAGCCAGTGCTTTACATAAAGAGGTTTTACCAGTTCCTGGAGGACCTACAATCAAAACACAGTACACTTTAATGATTAAACAACTAAATTACATTTATGATAAGCACCTACTGTATTTTCTGGTGTATATGACTACTTTTTAACCCAGGAAAATCTCAAAAGTCAGAGGTCGTCTTATAGGGCAGGCGCTGAAACCTCCGAGCCGGACTGGAGAATCTGCAGTCGCTGCATATGGTGGGGGAACTCAAAAACAGCCGCATCCCCACCATATGTGGCAATTGTATGAAAGCAGCAAGGGCGGCACTGTACAAGTACAGTAGAAGAAGTGACTTAGCGTGGTCCTGATGACAAGGCGCGGGGGTGCCTCACCGGGAAGGACGTCCGGGATATGGAAAAAAGAGATAGAGTGGTGCTATTCCCAGAAAAACACATCTCTTTCACCCGTCTGGCCTGCCTTTGTATCGTATTACCGTACCTCCTTCTCTGCCTCTCAGATCTCACTCCTGAGGACTGCAGTGAAGCAGTTTAGGCATTCATGTGCGAGATCTGAGAGGCAGAGAAGGTGGTATGGTAGTAGGAAAATTACCATATTGAAATTAAATCTGATGTTTTTGAAATTTTTATTTGGCGTGTGTTGGAAGAGGGGTATACGGCGAGTATATCCCAAACTCTATATTTTAACTGGAGAAGTTAAGAGTCGTCGTATATGCCCAGTCGTCTTATACGCCAGAAAATACGGTACTTCTCAGAAGATAGGCTCCAACCTGAGTTACTTTCTCTCCAGTGTGACAAGGCTATTCACTTAAATTAAAACACGATCTAGCCACAAAATCATCATTTTAAAATGCTTCATTATATTTGTCCATATTATCAATTGTTACTAGCCCTAGCCAGTTCATGCATTTTAAAAATATTCACGTCCAACCTACATGTTACTTGGAATCATGAGTTAACCTGCCATTTTAGAAGAAGAAAAGCTGCTACCAGAAGGGCAGTCAGGAGAAGAGTGCACACTGGAAAGTCCAAGAAGAAATATTTGGCCAATGAGCTCTCTGATTTTTAGACTATATCTGAAATATTTTCTCCTGGACCTTCCAAGCTGTCAATTATGCCCAGTGCCTATTTCTATGATGTTGTAATGTTATCAGGACTTTGAGGAAGCGCCCTGGATCTCAAATGTATAAAACATATCACTTTTTGAGCTTCCATGGATAGAAAAAAAAACCTTTTGGGGACTGGAGAACACTAGGTGTCTTGCCAGCTTTAAAATAGTGTTGCTATGATAATTATAAAAGATAATGTAAAATCCTTATTACAAAATATAACTTGTACACTGAGCATACCAAAGGACTGCAGAGCTAGTCAAATTCTTTCTGCCAAACTATGTCTTAGTTAAAATGATAATCTTTACCGTGAAGAAGAACAACTCTGTTCCAGGATATCAAGTTGCTGTCAACATTTTTGTCAGAGAATAGTAATGTTGTAGTCACATAATCCAATAGCTAATTGGACAAAGAAAAGTGGAGAAAGTGATAAACAATTTCACATTGTAATAGGATTATTCCATTTCATCAAATAATTATTTCATTCTTTTACAATGGCAAAAACATGTGAAAAGCAATTATAAACCTCTAGACTATAGCACAAATAATCAACGAATTTAGAGTGCTCACTTGATGCGAAAATAATCCAATTGGTTCAAGATTAATTTTCTCTGGCTGTGAATGGATGCAGGCTTTTTTTTAAAAAAAATGAAAAATATTGTAAACAAGCCAGATTTCAAACCACCTTGAGTTTGGGCATTAAACATCCAAGTAATGAAGTCTGTAAGTCTTATTAGCTAATCTTCATTATAGTTGTGCTAAAGAGAGATAACCAGAATTATGAAAAGAATTTCTATCTCGTCACACTCTAAAGCAGGGGTCCTCAAACTAAGGCGCAGGGGCCGGATACGGCCCTCAAAGGTCATGTGCCCGGCCCTCGCTCAGAGTCAACCTGAGTCTGAAACGACTGGAAAGCACATAACAACAACAACAACAACAATCCTATCTCATCAGTCAAATGCAGGCCCACACCTCCCATTGAAATACTAATACGTTTATATTTGTTAAAATTGTTCTCATTTTAATTATTGTATTGTTTTAAAGTGTTTTTTGCACTACAAATAAGATATTTGCGGTGTGCATAGGAATTCATTCATGCTTTTTTCAAATTATAATCCGGCCCCCCAAGAGTTTGAGGGACTGTGACCTGGCCTTCTGTTTAAAAAGTTTGTGGACCCCTGCTCTAAAGTTTCTTCGATCCTCAAGATAAAAGGCTACAGTATTTTGCTTGATTCTAAAGCGGTTCTCCTTAACTAAGGCAACATGTTTAGGAAACCTATCCTAAAGTGACATGCCTTCCTTGAGACAATGAATTTCTGAAATGAAGAAATACTGTAACACAAGCTAAGTAACTAAAAATAACAGTGCTTGATCACTTTACAGGACAGAACACAATGAGATGTCCAGAGAAGAGAAAACAATCCATAGCTTTGATAGTATAGGAAGTTCATTTGAATTACAAAGGAATAATAATAGTAGTAGTAGTAGTAGTAGTAGTAGTAGTGGGGGTGGTGGTAGAATAACACACTACAGACAGTCCCCAAGTTACAAACAAAAGAGGTTCTGTAGATTTGTTCTTAAGCTGAATTTGTATGTAAGTACATTTTAAAGTGTATATGGTTTGGATAGCATAGGTAAGGGGGAAAACCCGTGATGCTAGTTTTGCTGTTCCGAAGACTTCACCTCACTTTCTGTCCCTATGATAACTGGATTTTAGCTTGTTGTGGATACAAAGATTGATAATAAAGGTGACACCTTTTTCCTATGTTAACTCTTTCAGGGATAAAATTTTAAATTTTAATATATTGGAATTGTGCGTGTTTTAGGGCATTGAATAACTGCCTTTGTTGTAAGCCGCCTTGAGTCCCCTTCTGGATAGAGAAAGGTGGGGTATAAATAGGGTATATAAATAAAAATAAATTCCTAATAGTTGTTAGGAGCCCCGGTGGCATAGTGGGTTAAAGCGCTGAGCTGCTGAGCTTGTTGACCGAAAGGGAGCGGCATGAGCTACCGCTGTCAGCCCCAGCTCTTGCCAACCTAGCAGTTCAAAAACATGCAAATGTGAGTAGATCAATAGGTCTCCAGCGGGGAAGGTAATGGCGCTCCATGCAGTCATGCCAGCCACATGACCTTGGAGGTGTCTACGGATAACACTGACTCTTTGGCTTAGAAATGAAGATGAGCACCACACCCCAGAGTCAGACATGACTGGACTTAATGTCAGGGGAAAACCTTTACCTTTACCTGCCTAACAGTTGTTAGGAATTCTGGGAGTTGAAAGTTAAATATAATATAATGTAATCTAATATATTGTACATAATATATTATATAAATATATAATGTAATACAATATAATAATATTATAATTATATATTTTATATTACACGTAATATTACTAATAATATTACAATGTAATGATATAGTAGGTAAAGGTAAAGATACTCCTTTGACATTAAGTCCAGTCATCTCTGACTCTGGGGTGTGGTGCTCATCTCCATTTCTAAGCCGAAGAGCCAGCGTTGTCCGTAGACACCTCCAAGGTCATGTGGCCGGCATGACTGCATGGAGCGCCGTTACCTTCCCGCCGGAGCGCTACCTATTGATCTACTCACATTTGCATGTTTTCGAACTGCTAGGTTGGCAGAAGCTAGGGCTGACAGCGGAAGCTCACGCCGCTCCCCGGAATCGAACCTGCGATCTTTCGATCAACAAGCTCAGCAGCTCAGTGCTTTAACCCACTGCGCCACCGGGGGCTCCCAATATAGTACAATATAGTAATATATAATACTGATATTGTACTATGCTAATATAATATATTGTATCTATCTATCTATATATATCCTGTAAGCCGCTCTGAGTCCGCTTCGGGGTATAAATGTCGTAAATAAATAAATAAATTTCCCTCCCGAGGGGCAGATTTCTCTCACTTCCTGTTGTCTCACTCCTGTTCTTAACTATGAGCGGTTTGTAAGTCGGATGTTTGTAACTCGAGGACTGCCTGTAGTTAGAAACATGCCTTCTTTGCTCAGTTCACCACAAATAGGGCTCATGACAACTGGCTGTAATAAGCAACAATATAATGAATTTGGGTTGACTACATGGAAGGATTGTTGTTCCACAAAGTAGCAAGTGAGGCTGGTAGATGTAGCATTTCTTTTCCTGCCACTGAAACTCACTCCACTCTGTACAACAGTGGTTCTCAACCTGTGGGTCCCCAGGTGTTTTGGCCTACAACTCCCAGGAATCCCAGTCAGTTTCCCAGCTGTTAGGATTTCTGGAAGTTGAAGTCCAAAAACATCTGGGGACCCCAGGTTGAGAACCACTGTTGTACAACATCAGTCTCGCTGCAGAAACCTCTCTTTCTGCTTCTGTGAAATCATTATTTTTATTTCTCTAATTTCACAGTCCTTCACTTCTACCTAAACAATATCACAAGTGAGAAAGAAGAGGCCATTGAATGGTAGGAAGACGAATGTTTAATACGTAATGCACACTTTATACTTACATTGGATTTTATTTCAACATCATAAATAAGGCTATCCCACAGACCATGGAACTCAACTGTAAAACACAAACAGTACATGTCATCCCAATTATAAATTTCTATAAAGCAGTAAAATGTTAAAACTGTCTTTAATATTCAGCAATAGTGCAGTAGAACTCTTCTGATATGACTTCATTTCTTACTACAATTCAAGAGACATGATCAACAACAGGTTAAGCAGTTTTATGCGTCCTGCATTTTTTAAAAATTATTTTTAATATTTTATCATGATTCAATACATTTGTTATACATTGTTTGTTTTGCAGCAGATACATATTTTTCAATACAACCTACCATACAATGTTGCATCTAGTGTTATTTTTCTGCTTATACATATTTTCTATCCCTCACCGCTGTGCTCCCCACCCCCCACCCCCCAAGCCACAGCTTTTACATATCATCTGTCCAAAATTTCAATTCTTCTTGTGGAGGTAACTTTCCTTCTTTATTTTTAAATCCTTTTTCAATAAATTTTCTCCATACATCATCAAAATCACTTTGTTTCCATATACCTCTTTTAACTTTTAATATACATGTCATCTTATCATTTATTGCCAATTTCCATACTTCCTTATACCACTCCTCTATTTGTATATTTATTTTTCTTTTCCAGTTCCTTGCTATAAGCAGTCTTGCTATTGTTAATAAATTTGTTTTCGCATTTTTATCCTCTTTTTTCAGTTGTTTATTATAAGGCTATACTAGGACTTCTTTCTATTTTAATGCTCATTATATCTTCTATTTCTCTAAATACTTTCCCCCAAAAATTATTTACATATTTACATTGCCACCACATATGCATATATGTTCCTGATTTTTGGCATCCTCTCCAACAATTTTTTGAGTAGTTTTTATTTATATTTGCTATTCTTACTGGTGTAAGGTACCATATCCATATTAACTTATAGTAATTTTCTTTATCCCGTATTGATAAATTCTTTTGATGTCTTTGTCTCCATAATTGTTGCCACTCAATAACTAGTAAAGTATATAAGATAATAATTGAAATAAAGGAAGGAAAAACAAAAAAATTACATCCCCAAGGAGATCTGGGAAGAAGATTTAGAGATAAAAATAAATGAAACAGAGTGGCAACAATGTATGGAGACAAAGACATCTAAAAAACTTATCAATGTGTTCTGCATTTTAATAGATTTTAGTCCAGAAATTTAAGCTCAACATTTCTATTGACACTTAAACCCGATTCAGTTTTACAAGATAATGAAAGGCACAGCTACAACATATTTTCTTGTCCTTGCAGGGATGCTTTCCATTATAGAATTCAATGTACTTTATTTCAGAACTCCCCCCCCATATATATAGTTTTGTTTTCCATTTGCTGCTTACCTACCTACCTACGCCTACCTACCTGCGTGACCGCATCTCCATATACGAACCCACCTACCTACCTACCTACCTATGCCTACCTGCATGACCGCATCTCCATATACGAACCCACCTACCTACCTACCTACCTATGCCTACCTGCATGACCGCATCTCCATATACGAACCCACCTACCTACCTACCTACCTACGCCTATCTGCATGACCGCATCTCCATGTATGAACCCACGATCCCTTCGATTCATCTGGAGAGGCCCTGCTCACGATCCCACCTGCGTCGCAAGCGCGTTTGGTGGGGACGAGGGACAGGGCCTTCTCTGTGGTAGCCCCCCCGACTCTGGAACTCTCTCCCCAAGGACATCAGACAAGCCCCAACGTTGGCAATCTTTAGGAAGAGCCTGAAGACCTGGCTGTTCCAGTGTGCCTTTCCAGAATAGGAAACTCCTGGCATCATGTCCCAAATGCACTTTGTTAGAGTTTTAGGACTGTCTGCACATTGCACCTACCTCTAAAAACCTCTACATACCACCTGTCAAGTCCAGCCCTTTTTAAATTTTATCCATTACATTTGGTTTTAAATGCGTCGTGGTGTCAGTTTTAGTGTTTTATTGTTTTGCTTGATGTTTTATTATTTTCTTTATGAGTTTTACTGTTGTATTTATATGCTGTTGTTTTGTTGGTGGCCTTGGCCTTTGTAAGCCACATCGAGTCCTTCGGGAGATTTTGCAGGGTATAAATAAAGTTAATAATAACAATAATAATAATAATAATAATAATAATAATAATAATAATAATGTTCCTCCACAATTCTCATGTAAATGTGCCCCTGCCCACATAAGCAACAAAACCATGCTCCAAGATCCTCTTGAATAAAAATAAACAACCACATGCCTTAAACTTGTACTTTTTCTGAATTCCTTGGCGACTAGTTTAAAAGTTGTAACAAAGGAAAATACCTGTAGGTAATACCCAGTGATTAGCTGCAATAATATCCTCATCCTCTGCTTCTAGATTTTCAGTACTGGGTGCTTCTTCATTGAGATGAAAAATAAGGATTGAAAGGCTGCACTTATGCAGGCTAATAGGCTGCAATGAATAGGGACAAACAAATTAGGCTGTAATCCGATATATTTGCCAGGAACATGTTATCTTCTACTGAACTCTGATTATTATTTATTTATTTATTTATTTATTTACTTCATTTGTATACCGCTCTTCTCAGCCCTTAGGCGACTCAGAGAGGTTTACAACCAAATCAGTATACAAAGTGCACAACATTAGCATTTAAAAGTGGTAACCATGGCAACTACATCAATATAACAATACATCAATACATCAATATAACTAATCACGTCTCATCAGTAAAGTCATAATCCGATCTCATTGTCCATTATTCCATGTTCCAATAATCAATCAATTAATTGCACTGCTTAATTAAACGCCTGTTCAAAGAGCTGAGTCTTCACTCTCCTCCTGAATGCCAATCTAATGTCTGGGGGAAGGACGTTCCACAGCCGAGGGGCCACCACTGAAAAGGCCCTGTCTCTCGTCCCCGCCAGCCGTGCTTGTGAAGCTGGTGGGATCGAGAGCAGGGCCTCCCCGGACGATCTTAATGTCCTAATTGGTTCATAGGGGGGATGCGTTCGGAGAGGTAAGTGGGCCAGAACCGTGTAGGGCTTTATAGGCTAAAGCCAGCACCTTGAATTGTGCCCTGGTAGCAGAGGCAGCCAGTGGAGCTGGCGCAACAGAGGAGTTGTATGCTCCCTGAGTGCCGCTCCTGTTAGCATCCTGGTTGCCGAGCGTTGGACCATTTGAAGCTTCAGAGCAGTCTTCAGAGGCAACCCCACGTAGAGAGTGTTGCAGTAGTCTATACGGGATGTAACCAGCGCGTGGACTACCGTGGCCAAGTGTTTATATTAGACATTTCTAGAATTACATCCTCAATCATCTTTTAGTAAATAATTCTGGAATATTTTAAGTGATTTTTAAAATATATAGCCCATGAAATATCATATTTACCAAGTTATAACAACGGTACTATATAGGCTGTTTTGGAAGAAGTATGGGGTGAGGCAGCATAACTTCCTTTTTTAAAATGTGTGCCATTCAGTCGGTTGAAAACATAGCAGAGCGCTAGTGGTCTCGTTCGAGAAGCGGGAGTATAACTTTTCTCCTGACACAGTTCAGTTGCCATCATGCATTGGAACAATGAGGAGCGTGCTTTTGCTGTTGAGACCTACTTTTCGAGCAGATTTGGAGTGGCCGGCCCGCTCTCCAGATATGGCCCCTTGTGATTTTTTTCTATGGGTTTTTTTGAAATCCTGTGTTTATGTGAAGTGTCCAAGGATCCTGTAAGATTTGAAGACCAACATCCAGGAAGAAATTGCCAACATAACGCCTGCTATGCTGGCAAGAGACATGACAAACGCCAGAAATCGGTTTACTCAGTGTATGGAGAATGGGGAACGTCACCTACCTAGTTTGATCTACAACACTACGTAAAACAAAACTTTAGGTATGTGCCTACATTATTTTAAAAAATCTGATTCATACAATGGGTTGTATTATTATTATTATTATTTTTGAAAAAAAGAAGTTATGCTGCCTAACTCTGTATTTAGCAAATGGAATCTGGCACAAATTATAGTAAATCTGCCTGATTTATACTTGCAACAGAATGAGGTAGTACTTTGGAAATAACACATCAGAATGTTGCTTGGAAACACAGGGATTTTTCCCCTTATTTTGCTCATGCAATGTATTTTGTGTAAGTCTAATACACATTCTCTGTTTTGATAGTTTACTGTTTACAGGAGCTGTTCTTGTAAATAACTTTCTAAAATGTGGTCCTTCATGAGCTAATAATAAACAATGTTGTTTCTGCTCCATTATTCCCAACTTATGAATTATGTGTGAATACATATTATCCACTGTCTTGTAGAATTGAAAATAAGGGATCAAATAGTCTGGGGAAAAATTTCATCCAGAAAATATAAATATTTTGTCTTACAAAAGAGTTCTGAATAATGTAAGGTTTTTTCATACCTGTCTTTCCTTCAGCTTTAATTCTGTATCCACAATTGCAATGGATTGCACATTGTTTGTTAGGAAATGGTCATCAAACTCCGTCCACTTGTAATCACCAAATACAATATTATGTCTATTTAATAGCTTCAGGACACTCAAGCTGATATCTTCTTTCTTTGCAGTGCTGATTAGGATGGGGGCAAAAATGTAATTTCTTCAGCTATATAGTAGTAGTAGTGGGTTTTTATTACGGCCAATGACCAGCATCAAAAACAAATGTCAGAATAAGAACATATACATTTAGGCATTAAAAAACAATGTCAAAAGCAAAGTTAAAAACCAGCACTGAATATGATAGTTAAAACAGTATTAAACATTTATATGATAAGATGACAATGGTATAAACTAAAATAAATATTAAAACCTTCTAAGGGTGTGATAGCATATTTGTGAGAGCCTGAAAGAAATGGCAAAGCTAGGACTAACCAATAACCTTCCTTTCAGTCACACACAAAGAATTATAGAAATAGACCACAAGGGTATCCAGTACAATCCTCTGCTGTGCATAAAAGTATGCTAACTCCAGTAATCCTGATTACTGCATCCTTGTTCATACCTAAAGTGTATATGGAAGAAGAAACGTTAAGAAAATAAAATTGAACCTAAGATGCTAACTTTCACTATACAAGTAAAGTAATAGCCAAAATTAAGAAACCTGTTAATTAGTCCCTATCCAGACAGTCCCCAAGTTACAAACATCCACCTTACATCTGACTCCTAGTTACAAATAGGAGTGATATAACAGGAAGTGAAAGGAAAACTACCCCTAGGAAGGGAAATTCACTTCTGGAAGAATAATCATGGGGAAAAGGTGTCTCCACTGAAGCTTTTGTCACCAATCCTTGTTTATATGATAATGCAAACTTTTCAATATGCAGTTGTGTCATAACTTTTCAATATGCACAGATTTGACAAATATGAATTTAATATGATGTGTGGGAATGAATGGAAGAATGGAAGGTGGATGTATGAATGGAGTTAATAATTTTGGAGACACCAGTATAATATTAAGGCCTGCAATGACTAACTACCTGCTTGCTGGACTTGCTAATGAGAAACCCTGATAAGAACTGGGACAGTAATAACAGAAATGTTTGCAACATTCCTTATGTTAAGAAGGAAGTCAACACAAGCCTTATGTTTGTCAACACCAATCAAGAAGAGTCAACATCTGGCCAGGAAACTGAGATGGAGCCAGGATGGAAGACATCTATCATTAATTTACAACTTTGGGACTACATCAGCAGAATATTCCTATAAAACACTCAGTCTAATAATGCTCAAAGTGTGACCGACCTGAGGAGTCTGGTACACCCGCTATCCTCTGCTCCATGGGAAGGAGAAAGATAGTGTACCTATGGATAGTGGCAGATTTGCACGGGAGCAGTCTGGTCACTTTGGGGCTTCTTTCTCAAGGGAATCTTAGATTTTGTGCAGGGAGTCAGGTTCTGCTATATGGAAAAGAGATCTGGAAAGAGATCTGGTCCTTGGCACTGTTCTTAGGGGAAGAAGTTTTGAAGTTTTGGCAAAGGAGTCTTAGATTTTGTGCAGGGAGTCAGGTTCTGCTATATGGAAAACAGAAATCTGGTCCTTGGCATTGTTCTTAGGGAAGAAAATTTGGCATTTCAGCATTTTGAAGTTATGGTGTTATGGAAGTTATGGAACCATAAGTTGGCAGGCTGCAGGAAAGCAAGGTCTGGCCTATCAGGAGCTTCTCCAAGGAGGGAGAAAATGATATGGCAATATTTGGATGCATGTGGATGAATGCGTGTACATGTGTGTGAATGTTGAGTGAAAATGTAATTCCCCTTTGTTTGTTAACCAATGTAATTGTAAATCCAATGCATGGAATCTGTATGTCTGTATGTCCAATGTATAAATGTTTTTCCGTAATCTGATATACCCTCTCACACTGGAAATTGCAATAAAAAGAACCTATGCTTCTAAGTTGTTGAAAAGTCATTCATGACAGTTATCATAGGAACAGAAAGTGAGGTGAAATCTTCTGAACAGGGTCACAGACATAAAAAAAAGTTACAGGGATGCTAACTCTTCCTTTACCATAAAAATGGCTGGAGTTACACTTTAAAATGTACCAGTTCCAACTTACATAGAAATTTAAGTTAAGAACAAACCTACAGAACCTATCTTGTTTGTAACCTGGGAGCTGTCTGCATATAATAAGCAAGATATATAAGCAAAATATACATACAAACCTGCCTTCTCAAAAATAATTTCCTCAACTTTAAGAAATGGGAGGAGAGACAAGCCATATGCTTTGCAAATGGTTCCTAGAATCAGTTCCAAACATTTTCATCCAAGATATCTCCAAAGGGTCTTTAAAAGCTTCTGGCTGTTACTTTGGAAAGTGTATAATGATCAAACAGTTTCACAAATGTAACCTCTCAATTGCATCCATTTTGAGTAGCAGATGGAATCATAGAATCAAAGAGTTGGAAGAAACTTCATGGGCCATCCAGTCCAACCCCCTGCCAAGAAGCAGGAATATTGCATTCAAATCACCCCTGACAGACGGCCATCCAGCCTCTGTTTAAAGATCATTTTTAGTAAAAAAAAATTCAAGACCTGTGGTAAGATCCATACATTATTTTATGGATAATGCCTTTGGGCACCATTCATTTCTGCCCTTGCAATACACGGCAATGTAAAAGTGATCAGGAGAGGTGCTCTGTATAGGAAATATTTCAGATTCAAAACCAACCTGTTTGATTTCTGATGAACTTCTATATGTATAGGCAAGGACTCACAGTCATTTTGAAGAGCCAGTTTTAAACCATTTGCAGTTTCATCCATTTTATAGATACCTAATTGGTAAAAATAGAAAATATGAAAAAATTAAAAATAGTTGGGTGTTTCTTCTGTTTCAAAAATGCTAGCCTTGTGTGTTTATCAGACACACAAGGACAAATATAACAAGAAACATTTAGTCAAAGATAGAAAAATTACAAGAAAAGTAATGGAAACGTAGTAACTGTTTACCTTCTATCCTATCCATTTTAGGTTTCCTCTTATACACAGTTCAATTTTGAGAAAAATTAATTTTGTAAAAGCAAATATGATTGGCAGAAGCTTTAGAAACAACTTTGTACTGTAGTTATATTGCATTTATTTGCTTTAGCCTGAAATTATAGCAAACAACATAAATAATAAAAGACAAATAAGGTATTAGTTTGTATAATACAATGAAACATAGTAAAATTCTGCATTTTCAAACACACCATAACTTTACACAAGATTAAAACAATGAATAAAATCAGAATATAGACTGAACTAAAAGTTACTCAAATGCTCTAATTTAACTAAGGTGAGGGGAAAACCAGAACGAAATACATTGTGTAATGTATTTTCTAGTTGTCCCTCCACATTTGTGTATTTGATTATTTCTCCAGGAATCTGTAGACCCTCCACATAATTCTGAACTCAGTTTCCAGGTACCACAAATGAATATGAGGGTTGAACGAAAAGTAATGCCTCCACCTTTGTAACTCCTCAACAGATGGCAATACTGGTATGCGGTAGGTACTGGTTTGTTCAGTAGACCCTTCTCTACAGTTCCATATTAGCGGGAAGCCTTAGCATTGAACGGCTGTGTTGTTAAAGTGCGAAGCATGGAACCCTGTGCAGACGGTTGGTCAATGTGACTTAAGCAACGCGCAGTCATTGAATTCCTGACAGCAGAAGGTGTCACCCCAAAGGAGATTAATCAGAGAATGCAAATTGTTTATGGTGATTGTGTTAATGTGAGTACTGTGAGTTGTTGGGTGAGTAAGTGTAAAGATGTTGAGGTGGGAACATCTGACCTGCATGACAAAGAGTTGGACATCCTGTGACAACAACCACCGAGTTTCACAAGCAAAAGGATGACAAATTGATTCAGGACTATTGTCGTATCACTCAGAGAAATTTCAAGTGTAATCAGCATTTTGCAAGAATGTGTGGGTCACATTATTGCTTTGTTTGGCTATTGAAAGATCTGTACACGATGGGTTGCGGAAACAGAGTGTAGACTTCTTTGGAAAACTTGTTCATCTTTGGCAGAAATGTATCCAATGGTCTGGTGATTATGTGGAAAAGTGAATAGTGGTAATTAAAGAGCACATTCCAAGGATTTATTAAAATATTCCCATCCAAACCCAAGTAATGAACATGGGGGTTTCACTTGAACGTCAATTGGTCCAGCGTTCGGCAACCATATTACTAACTGGGGCGAATTACAGGAAGCGGTCAAACCCCCTGTTTAAGGAGCTCCATTGGTTGCTGTTCATTTTCTGGTCCCAATTGAAGGTGCAGGTTATTACCATTAAAGCCCTGAACGGTTTGGGACCCGCCTACCTACCACAAACCTGTACGATCCCTTTGATCCTCTGGGGAGACCCTCCTTTCGACCCTCTATCACAGGAATGACTTGCGGGAACAAGGGAGAGGTCCTTCTCCGCTATGGCCTCCCAAGCTTTGGAACTCGCTGCCTGGTGAGATCAGGCAAGCCCCCACCCTAGCAGCCTTTAAGAAAGATCTGAAAACTTGGCTCTTCCAATGTGCCTTTGGAGAGTGACCATAAATCCCATTTCTGTCTGATCCATCTATAGTGTTGTCCTTATGATGCACTTTCCCCCATCCTTAATGAAGGCCTAACCTCACTGTTCATTCTTTTTGAGCTCTTCCTGCACAAATTCACTTTTTACTCATATCTCATCCAGGGTTTTATCATTTTACCTCGTGCATTTGGCCCACCCATTGTGTTCTACTTTTATTATGTTATTTTGCRCTATTTATTTTATCTTGTTAATTTATGTATTCTATTGTGATGWGATTTTTGTTGTTTTTGCTTTCATTTTGCTGTGTTGTATCTTCAGACTTGGCYTCATGTTAGCCACCCCGRGTCCCCTCTGGGGAGATGGTGGCAGGGTATAAATAAAGTTTATTATTATTATTAATATTAGTATTATTATTATTATTAACGAAGGTGAAGGAATTTCTTTTCATTCAACTCTCATACTAAGTGCTGTAGGGTATATTTCAGAGGAAGGAACTGACAAAAACACCTCTGCTTATTCCTTGCCTAAGAAAACTAAATGAAATTCATGGAGTTCCATTAGCTGACATATAGCYTGAAGATGATGCACGCACAGAGAGACATAATGTAGTGAAAGAGGACTTGAAAAGGACAAACTTAGCAATCCAAAAACCTTTTCATCTCGGTAAAAAGTACAATACGTATTGTAAAAATGTATTTTACAATAAATTATGCTCCGGTTATCTTCCCAAATAATAGTCAGGAGAGAGTATTCTAACTAACTCTTCAAATCAAATGACCAAACCTAATTCACCAGGGAAATATACCACTGACTACTTCCAATTTCACCATCACAAATATTCAGGAAGAAGCACATTTACTTTTTTTTCTCTTGATTCCTGCTGACATTTATTTTTAGCCCCAAACATCATCTTCACAACCAACACTGTGATGTCACAAAGCAGCAAAACCTACAGTTGCCATAGACACACTTCCCAATATTATCTGAACATATTATGCCACATTGCCATTTGGTTGACTGGCTACACTCCTAGAGGCTGACATCAAAAATGAAGAAAGACCACCAGGTAAGGAACTTATTTGTACCCAGAGTTTTGTGCTGGAAAGGGTCATGGAGGTTTTACTCAGAACCTGGGAAATTAGGAAACAACACTGATCAACCTGTGGAAACCCAAATCTTCATTGTCATATGAGTTTTTATAGGCTAAGATTTATACACTGTCACATTCTCTCTCCCACCCATTGCAAAACATAGAATGTGCACTAGAAGTTATAGAAATTATAAATAGAAAAAAGACAGAAAAAATGAATAGTTTTTTACTTGAACACTGAAATAAACAGTGACATGGTTCTCTCTTTCTCACCACAGATTAAAAGAGATTTGTTGGATCTCCTCTGCCAGAATTTTTAAGGCGCTGCACAAATATATTATTGCCAAGTAATATTGAGAAGATGAGTTGTAGTCCATATGCACCTTGAGTCTGTGTATGCTACCAATTATGGATTTGAAGCAAACATGGTACACAAATCCATCATGATCCAACTTAAAATGCTAGCTGTGTTTGGGGAAGAGAATTGACAGAAGTCATGGGAGTTCAAGTCCACACCACATCCAGACAGCCATGTCATGGCCACCAACAATGGATCTGGACCAAAGGTGGAACACATACCCTTCATGAGCCCACTTAAAATACTGCTGAGGTTAAGGAGGCATGATAATGAGAAGTGAAACCTAGTCATCTGCCTGAGTCCCACTCACAACCAAAGGAGTTCCTCTCTTCCTAACAGACCAGGAGGTTCACTCTACCTCCCAACTCCCAACTCCAACATCTGTAGCCTTCACTGCATAGCCTGGTGGTGATGGGAGTTGCACCCCAGTGTGACTGACCTGTACACTGCCCCCCCCCCCAATCCACCCACATCTAGGGCTAATGGGAGTTACAACACTGGACAGATTTCAGACTGTAAAGAAAGGAAAAGAAAGGAAAAGGGAAAGAAAGAAAGGAAAAGGGAAAATAATAAGAGTGTGAGAGAAGGAAAGAAAGAAAGAAAGAGAAAGGATGAGAAAGGAAGGGAGAAGACAGGGAACAGGGGAAAAGAAAAATGAGGGAAGGAAGGAAAGGGAGAGGCATAGAAGGGACAAAAGAGGGGAGGAACAAAGAAAAAGAGGGGAAGACAGAGGGAGGAAGAGGAAGGGAGGGACAGATGTATGAAGAAAAGCAAGAGAAGAGTGAAAGAAAGGAGGAAAAGAGAGAGGGTGAAGGTGTATGAGGCAAATGGAGGAAGGAAAGAAAAAGCCACAAAGAGAGGCTACCTACAATTGCCAGAGCATTGCCATGGAGACATTGTGAGGCAGGCTTTCTCAGAGCTGGAGAACAGAGAAAGTAGCAGCCCCACTAATCCCTAAGTAACTCTGGGTATCTACACTAGACAGTGGTTCCAACCTTTTTTGTCGCAATCCTATTTTATATAGGCAAAGTGACCCGCATCCCCCATACATTAAAAATCAATGACCCGCTGCCCCAATGCACTAAAAACTAGAGCTGCTGGCACTGCTACAGTAGCGCCTATGATGTCTGGACCTTACAGCATGGCACAGCTTTTGGTTGATTGCTCTTGGCTGGCTGCTCGGCTGGCTAAAGAAGGGAAATAAAGCAATATGCTGGGCGTCAAATTCCTGGAAGCGGGATCATTCAGTTCATGTTGACCTAAGATTTTTTATATTTTGCACTTTGTTGGCATTGAAGAAAAACCATTGCTGCCCGCAAGAAAAGGGGCTAGGGACTCAGCACGCATGTATCTCTAAGAATCGACCAATCACAAGCCGAGCAGCATCCGCATTTCATAGAGCCAATTCCCAAACTGTGCATGAACCTGTTGGGAACAACAGTTTATCAAGATTCGAAGTGAACACACAAAAAGCTAAAGCAAGAGTTGAACAAATACAACAAGTAGCAATCAGCGAGGGACAATAATCTCAAATAAACAGCTATGGGGAATGTGTTTACACTAATGACCAGAGCATGGGAAATAAACAAGATGAACTGGAACTCCTAGCCAACAAAACAGTTAAGATGTATTAGGCATAACTGTGCTCTATTTACACCCCTGAAGAGATGCAAGACTTCAATCCTGGAAACCAGGTTGAAAACATTTGGATAAGAATTCAAGAACAAGGACTAAAAATGTAGTTGTGGAAGTCTAGTAAATGTGGGCTAAGCAATACTACTATTAAGCGGATCTGTAATTGGTTAAGCAAACGAACCCTAAGGGTGCTCATCAATGGTTCCTCTTCATCTTGGAAAAAAGTGACTAGTGGAGTATCACAGGGCTTGGTCCTGGGCCCAGTGCTGTTCAACATCTTTACTAATGACTTGGATGAAAGTTTAGAAGGCGTGCTTATCAAGTTTGCAGATGACACCAAATTGGGAGGGACAGCTAATACTCCAGAGGACAGGATTCAAAATGACTTTAAATGATTAAAGAGCTGGGTCAAAACTAACAATGAATTTCAACAAGGACAAATGTAAGATACTACACTTAGGCAGGAAAAAATGAAATAAAAATGAAATGCAAAGATACAGAATGAGTGTCATGGATAGTGCATGGCTCGACAACAGTCCACGTGAAAGAGATCTTGGAGTCCTTGTGGACAACAAATTAAACATGAGTCAACAGTGTGATGCCGCAGATTAAAAAGCCAATGGGATTTTGGGCTGCATCGAAAGGAGTCTAGTCTCTAAATTGAGGTAAGTCATGGTGCCTTTGTATTCTACTTTGGTTAGGCCTCACCTGGAATACTGTGTCCAGTTCTGGGCAACACATTTGAAAAGAGATATTGATAAACTGAAAAGTGTCCAGAGTAGGGCGACTAAAATGATCAAGGGTCTGGAGACCATGCCCTGGAGATTAGGGGCCCTTCCAAACAACCATATAACCTATGAGGAGCACCTTAAAGGTACTGGCCACAGTGGTCCACGCTCTTGTTACATCCTGAATAGATTACTGCAACGCGCTCTACGTGGGATTGCCTTTGAAGACTGTTCGGAAACTTCAATTAGTCCAACAGGCGGCGGCTAGATTACTCATCAAAGCATCATACAGGGAGCATACCACCCCCGTTATGTCAGCTCTACTGGCTGCTGATCCAGTTCCAAGCACAAAGTGCTGGTTTTGACCTACAAAACCCTATACGGCTCCGGTCCAGCGTACCTGTCCGAACATATCTCCTTCTACGTCCCACCTCGGAGTTTGAGATCCTCTGGGGAGGCCCTGCTCTCAGCCCCATCTTTATCACAAGTGAGACTGGTGGGGACGAGGGACAGGGCCTTCTCGGTGGTGGTCCCTCGCCTGTGGAATTCACTCCCCGGGGAAATTAGGTCATCAACATCCCTCCTCTCTTTCAGAAGGAAGTTAAAAACCTGGATATGGGACCAGGCCTTTGGGTAAGCTGGCAGATGGATAAAGGACAATGACGACCAGAGTAAGAAAGGACTATGATAATGCTAGATGGACTATGGATTTATGAATTGGCGAACATTGACCAGAAGATGATTTTATTGCTGCTATCTTATTAATTTAATTGTTTTAACTAGTTATAATTTTTGTTGTTATATTGTATTTTGTATATTGTATTTTGTGAATTGTTAGGCATCGAATTGTGACTTTTGTAAGCCGCCCTGAGTCCCCCCTAGGGGGTTGAGAAGGGCGGGGTAGAAGTGCTCGAAATAAATAAATAATAAATTTCAGACAGGCTCTATATTCCAGGACCTGATCCCAGGTTTTCTGCTTTGGCCTGGATTATGTGAGTACCCACTGCCAGATAATCTGGGATAAACAAAAAAACTTGGGATCAGAACCTGTCTGGAAGGGCCCTTAAACCGAGGCTGGATGGCCATCTGCCTGGGAGACTTTGTGCTTTTTCTGCATGGAAGGTGGTTGGACTAGATGGCCCATGGGATGTCTTTCAACTTTAAGATTCTATGACATGAAATGTTTGGAAAGCTCTGAATCAGCTAAAAAATCTGAGTTCTGTGTAAATAACTACCCAATGCAGACATGGGTTTCAGTGATGGTCCTCTGTGAAATCAGTATCTCCACGCTGGGAAAGGACATGATTCTGGCCACACCCCACCAGGCAGAGTTCTCTGAGAATCTTGTGTAGGAAAGGAAAAGATAGGTTCTTGTGGGTTTTTTCGGGCTATAGAGCCATGTTCTAGAGGCATTTCTCCTGACGTTTCGCCTGCATCTATGGCAAGCATCCTCAGAGTAGTGAGGTCTGTTGGAATTAGGACAATGGGTTTATATATCTGTGGAATGGCTGGGGTGGGGCAAGGAGCTCTTCCCTGCTGCAGTTAGGTGTGAATGTTTCGGCTGATCACCTTCATTAGCATTTGAAGGCCTGCCTGAGCCTGGGAAAATCTCTTGCTGGGAGGTGTTAATCTGTGCCTGGTTGTTTCCTCTCTGTTGTTTTGCTGTTGTAATTTTAGAGTTTTTTAATACTGGTAGCCAGATTTTGTTCATTTTCATGGTCTCTTCCTTTCTGTTGAAATTGTCCACATGCTTGTGGATTTCAATGGCTTCTCTGTGTAGTCTGACATGGTGGTTGTTGGTGTGGTCCAGCATTTCTGTGTTCTCAAATAATATGCTGTGTCCAGGCTGGTTCATCAGGTGCTCTGCTATGGCTGACTTCTCTGGTTGAAGTAGTCTGCAGTGCCTTTCATGTTCCTTGATGCGTGTCTGGGCAATGCTGCTGCGTTTGGTGGTCCCTATGTAGACTTGTCCACAGCTGCATGGTATACGGTAGAAATGCTGGACCACACCAACAACCACCATGTCAGACTACACAGAGAAGCCAAGGAAAGGAAGAGACCATGAAAATGAACAAAATCTGGCTACCAGTATTAAAAAACTGAAACATTTATTTTTATTTATTTATTTGGGGGTTCTTGTACCCCGCCCTTCTCACCCCGTAGGGGACCCAGGGCGGCTTACAACAGCAAAGGCACGCTTAGATGCCTGCCACACAAAACAATCATCACAGAAGTACAACAATTCATAGTTACCACAATTCAAGCCATTATCCCAATAAAAACAATAAAAAATCGATAAAATCAATAAAATCAATACAAACCTAATTCTTCCTCCTACCCTATCAGTGTACACTAACTCATAGATCTGTTTTTGATTCCACTTCGACAATCCTGCTGATCTTGCATATCTGATTGTCTTATTTGTCTTATTTAATTGCCTGGTTGCCCAAAGGCCTGGTTCCACAGCCATGTCTTCACTCTCCTCCTGAAGGAGAGGAGGGATGGTGATGCTCTGATTTTCCCCGGGAGTGAGTTCCACAGGTGAGGGGCCACCACTGAGAAGGCCCTGCTTCTCGTCCCCACCAGCCTCACTTGAAACATTCACACCTAACTGCAGCAGGGAAGAGCTCTTTGCCCCACCCCAGCCATTCCACAGATATATAAACCCATTTTCCTATTTCCAACAGACCTCACTACCTCTGAGGATGCTTGCCATAGATGAGGCGAAACGTCAGGAGAAATGCCTCTAGAACATTATCGTGTTAGAACAACCAGTCAAATTATATTACATTTCTAACAGAACAAAGCAAACAAGCAGATTACAAAATTTGTGAGTATGGTAGTTGATTAAATGTCCTTTGACCAGTATCTGGCCACTTGGAGTGCTTCTGGTGTTGCTGCAAGAAGGTCCTCCATTGTGCATGTGGCAGGGCTCAGGGTGCATTGCAGCAGGTGGTCAGTGGTTTGCTCTTCTCCACACTCGCATGTCGAGGATTCCACTTTGTAGCCCCATTTCTGAAGGTTGGCTCTGCATCTCGTGGTGCCAGAGCACAGTCTGTTCAGTGCCTTCCAGGTCGCCCAGTCCTCTGTGTGCCCAGGAGGGTCTTTCATTTGGTATCAGCCATTGGCTGAGGTTCTGGGTTTGAGCCTGCCACTTTTGGACTCTCGCTTGCTGAGGTGTTCCAGTGAGTGTCTCTGTAGATCTTAGAAAACTATTCCTTGATTTAAGTCATTGGCGTGCTTCCTAATGCCGCGACCCCTTAGTACAGGTCCTCATGTTGTTGTGACCCCCAACCATAATGTTATTTTCGTTGCTACTTCATAACTGTAATTTTGCTACTGTTATGAATTGTAATGTAAATATCTGATATGCAGGATGTATTTTCATTCACTGGACCAAATTTGGCACAAATACCCAATACGCCCAAATTTGAATACTGGTGGGGTTGGGGGGATTGATTTTGTCATTTGGGAGTTGTAGTTGCTGGGATTTATAGTTCACCTACAATCAAAGAGCATTCTGAATTCCACCAATGATGGAATTGAATCAAACCTGGCACACAGAATTCCCATGACCAAGAGAAAATACTGGGAAGGTCTGGTGGACATTGACCTTGAGTTTTTGGAGTTGTAGTTCACCTACATCCAGAGAACACTGTGGACTCAAGCAATGATGGATCTGGATCAAACTTGGCACAAATACGCAATATGCCCAAATGTGAACACTGGTAGAGTTTGGAGAAAATAGACCTTGCCATTTGGGAGTTGTAGTTGGGATTTATAGTCCACCCACAATGAAATAGTATTCTCAACCCCACCAACGATAGAATTGGACCAAACTTTCCACACAGAACCCCATGACCAACAGAAAATACTATGTTTTCTGATGGTCTTTGGCGACCCCTCTGACACCCCCTCGCGACCCCCACAGGGGTCCCGACCCCCAGGTTGAGAAACACTGCTCTAGAACATGGCCATATAGCCCCAAAAAAACCCACAAGAACCTAGTGATTCCAGCCATGAAAGCCTTCGACAATACAAAGGAAAAAAAAGATGTTCCCACCTCAAATGATGGGGCGTCCCTTTGTGGGAAGGAGAAAAAGAGCCTCAGACTCACCCGAAGGTTATGGCTCTCCGTTAGGAATCAAATCTCCCGCGCTTCCCCGCTCAGGGAAGGCAGACCCGGAAGCATTTGGCGTCGCTCGCGCTGCTTCCGGGGGCGGGGCTGCGTGTGGGCGGGGCTTGGGAGCGGCCTACAGAGCCCTCGGCGCCATGGGCAAGAAGCACAAGAAGCACAAGGCGGAGAAGACGGAGTGGCGCTCCACGGCCGCCCCCACCATCAGCTCCGGGGGCGGCGCCTCCTCCTCCGGCGGGCCTTACGACGGTGCGTTGGGAACCCGGAGAGAAGCCTCCCTCGGCGGCCCGCCAGCTCTTTGGGCCTCCGCTTCCCAGAATCCCCGCCCATTGAACAAGCTGGGTAGGACTTCTGGGAGTTGGAGGCCCAGACAGCCGGACAGTCCAAGGGTGAGGCTGCCTGCGCCTGAGGATAATCTGGGAGCTCCCTCCCTTTCCCTTCTTTTTAAAAAATGCTCCAGATTTACTTTTTTCATACAATTTTAGATAAAGGAGATTCCATCTGAACATGAGGAAGAACTTCCTGACTGTGAGAGCCGTTCAGCAGTGGAACTCTCTGCCTCGGAGTGTGGTGGAGGCTCCTTCTTTGGACGCTTTTAATCAGAGGCTGGATGGCCATTTGTCAGGGGTTTACTAGGTTCTTGTAGGTTTTCCGGGCTATATGGCTATGTTCTAGAGGCATTTCTCCTGACGTTTCGCCTGCATCTATGGCAAGCATCCTCAGAGGTAGTGAGGTCTGTTGGAACTAGGAAAAAGGGTTTATATATCTGTGGAATGAACAGGGTGGGACAAAGAACTCTTGTCTGTTGGAGCTAGGTGTGAATGTTTCAACTGACCACCTTGATTAGCATTTAATGGCCTGGCTGAGCCTGGGAAAATCTTTTGTTTAGAGGTGTTAAGATGTGCCTCTTTGTGGTCATGGTGTGATGATGATGATAACAACTTAATAATATAATAATAACAGTAACAATAATTGTCGAAGGCTTTCATGGCCAGAATCACTGGGTTATTGTAGGTTTTTCCGGGCTATATGGCCATGTTCTAGAGGCATTTCTCCTGACGTTTCGCCTGCATCTATGGCAAGCATCCTCAGAGGTAGTGAGGTCTGTTGGAATTAGGACAATGGGTTTAATATATCTGTGGAATGGCTGGGGTGGGGCAAGGAGCTCTTCCCTGCTGCAGTTAGGTGTGAATGTTTAGCTGATCACCTTCATTAGCATTTGAAGGCCTGCCTGAGCCTGGGAAAATCTCTTGCTGGGAGGTGTTAATCTGTGCCTGGTTGTTTCCTCTCTGTTGTTTTGCTGTTGTAATTTTAGAGTTTTTTAATACTGGTAGCCAGATTTTGTTCATTTTCATGGTCTCTTCCTTTCTGTTGAAATTGTCCACATGCTTGTGGATTTCAATGGCTTCTCTGTGTAGTCTGACATGGTGGTTGTTGGTGTGGTCCAGCATTTCTGTGTTCTCAAATAATATGCTGTGTCCAGGTTGGTTCATCAGGTGCTCTGCTATGGCTGACTTCTCTGGTTGAAGTAGTCTGCGGTGCCTTTCATGTTCCTTGATGCGTGTCTGGGCGCTGCATTTGGTGGTCCCTATGTAGACTTGTCCACAGCTGCATGGTATACGGTAGACTCCTGCAGAGGTTTTATTTTCTCGTGTCAGGGCAGCCAGTCAATTATATTACATTTCTAACAGAACAAAGCACAACAAACAGAGAAAATACAAAATGTGTGAGTTTGGTAGTTGATTAAATTTCCTTTGACCAGTATCTGGCCACTTGGAGTCCTGAACCGGTGCCTGGCCGCTGTAATGGACTGGATGAGGGCGAACAAATTGAAACTAAATCCAGACAAGACAGAGGTACTCCTGGTCAGTCGTAAGGCCAAACAGGGCATAGGGTTACAGCGTGTGCTTGACAGGGTTACACTCCCGCTGAAGGCGCAGGTTCGCAGCTTGGGAGTGATCCTGGACTCATCGCTGAGCCTGGAACCCCAGGTCTCAGCGGTGGCTGGGAGAGCTTTTGCACAATTAAAACTTGTGTGCCAGCTGCGCCCGTACCTTGGGAAGTCAGATCTGGCCACGGTGGTCCACGCTCTTGTTACATCCCGATTGGATTACTGCAACGCACTCAGAGGCGGCCCTAGGTAATTTTCAACAGTAAGCAAACAGTATTTTGGCGCCCCACCCGCCACCCCCAACCAATCACTGATATATATTTTCTGTTCGTCGTGGGAGTTCTGTGTGCCATATTTGGTTCAATTCCATCATTGGTGGAGTTCAGAATGCTCTTTGATTGTAGGTGAACTATACATCCCAGTAACTACACTTGCTGCACTTGCTCCCTTGCCTGGCCTGCTTTGGGTCCGGAGGCATGCCTGAAGACCCCAGCGTGCGCACCAAAATCACCTCTTCTCCCGACTTTCTCCTCAGCCATTGGGACCGAGAGAGAGAGAGAGCCCCTCCGGCTGGAGGTATCTCCCACCTCTGCTCCCTCCTTTGTTTTTGCGCCTACCTTCAGGAAAGGTGGGCATCTCCACCTCTCTCTCTCTCTCTCTCTCTCGGTCCCAATGGCTGAGGAGAAAGTCAGGAGAAGAGGTGACTTTTGGTGCACACGCTGGGGTCTTCAGGCACACCTCCGGACCCAAAGCGGGCCAGGTGTGGCGGCTCCGCCCCTTGGCCCACCCGTGGATTGGGGGGAGGAGAGGAGGCGGGTGGAGCGCCGGGGGATCAGGAAAGGGAGCCGGTCATGGGGAAGGGATCGAGCACGGAGAATGATTGAGCGCTGGCTCTGCTCGCGCACCCGGTGGCTGGATGGAGCAGGAACGAGAGGGGCTAGGTGAGGCTCAAGGACCCGGCCCCTTTGGGAAGAGGATTACCCAGCAGTGAGGCAGGAAAGCCGAGGGCTTTTGTGAGCTGAGGGGGCGCTCCTCAAGTGGCGGTCGAGGGGCATTTACAGAGGCGCCTCTGCACCCCTGGCAAAAAAAAAAAGTGTTCTGCGACCGCTTACTTCGCGTAATGGACGAGCCGCCCCTGCTGCAACGCTCTCTATGTGGGGTTGCCTATGAAGACTGCCCGGAAGCTCCAACTAGTCCAACGTGCAGCAGCCAGAATGCTAACACGAGCAGGGTACAGGGA
The DNA here is from genome assembly GCF_025583915.1 of Anolis sagrei ordinatus. Lineage (NCBI taxonomy): Eukaryota > Metazoa > Chordata > Lepidosauria > Squamata > Anolidae > Anolis > Anolis sagrei. The sequence goes on along the minus strand of NW_026847660.1, from coordinate 59,348,510 downwards.
GCATACTACTCCTCTGTTGCGCCAGCTCCACTGGCTGCCAATTAGCTTCCGAGCACAATTCAAAGTGCTGGTGTTAACCTATAAAGCCCTAAACGACTCCGGCCCAGTTTACCTGTCCGAACGTATTCTCCCCTATGAACCATCTAGGTTGTTAAGATCGTCTGGAGGGGCCCTGCTCTCGGTCCCACCGGCGCGTCTGGTGGGGACGAGGGACAGGGCCTTCTCGGTGGTGGCCCCTCGACTCTGGAACTCTCTCCCACTGGAGATCAGAACTGCCCCCTCCATTCTGTCGTTCAGAAAACGGGTGAAAACCTGGCTATGGGGTTTGGCTTTCAACGAGTGAATCAATATTTCTGTGATCGGATAGATGACGATGAATGATGGACAACGAATTCACTATGACGACTGACCATTGTTATTATGTGATTGCATTTTGCTGTTATAACGTTTTAATTGAATATGTTATATGATGTTTTTAATGATTGTTTTGTGATTTTATTGTTGGAAACCGGCCCGAGTCCCCCGATAGAGGGGAGAAGACCGGTATACAAAATTGCTAAATAAATAAATAAATATCTGGCCACTTGGAGTGCTTCTGGTGTTGCTGCAAGACGGTCTCCCATTGTGCATGTGGCTGGGCTCAGGGTTCATTCATGGTCAGTGGTTTGCTCTTCTCCACACTCGCATGTCGTGGATTCCACTTTGCGGCCCCATTTCTGAAGGTTGGCTCTGCATCTCGTGGTGCCAGAGCGCAGTCTGTTCAGCGCCTTCCAAGTCGCCCAGTCCTCTGTGTGCCCAGGGGGAGTCTCTCATTTGGTATCAGCCATTGGTTGAGGTTCTGGGTTTGAGCCTGCCACTTTTGGACTCTCACTTGCTGAGGTGTTCCAGCAAGTGTCTCTGTAGATCTTAGAAAACTATTTCTTGATTTAAGTCGTTGACGTGCTGGCTGATACCCAAACAAGGGATGAGCTGGAGATGTCTCTGCCTTGGTCCTTTCACTATTGGCTGCTACTTCCCGGCGGATGTCAGGTGGTGCAATACCGGCTAAGCAGTGTAATTTCTCCAGTGGTGTAGGGCGCAGACACCCCGTGATAATGCGGCATGTCTCATTCAGAGCCACACCCACTGTTTTAGTGTGGTGAGATGTGTTCCACACTGGGCATGCATACTCAGCAGCAGAGTAGCACAGCGCAAGGGCAGATGTCTTCACTGTATCTGGTTGTGATCCCCAGGTTGTGCCAGTCAGCTTTCGTATGATATTGTTTCTAGCACCCACTTTTTGCTTGATGTTCAGGCAGTGCTTCTTGTAGGTAAGAGCACGGTCCAGAGTGACTCCCAGGTATTTGGGTGTGCTGCAATGCTCCAGTGGGATTCCTTCCCAGGTGATCTTCAGAGCTCGGGATGCTTCTCTGTTCTTGAGATGAAAGGCACATGTCTGTGTTTTAGATGGGTTGGGGATCAGCTGGTTTTCCCTGTAATAGGCAGTAAGAGCACCTAGAGCTTCGGAGAGCTTCTGTTCAACCATCTCAAAGCTCCCTGCTTGAGCAGTAATGGCACGATCATCAGCATAGATGAAACTCTCGGTCCCTTCTGGCAGTGGCTGGTCATTTGTGTAGATGTTGAACATGGATGGAGCAAGCACGCTCCCCTGAGGCAGGCCGTTCTTCTGTTTCCGCCATCTGCTTCTCTGGCCCTGGAACTCAACAAAAAAGCTCCTGTTTTGTAGCAGGTTTCCTATGAGGCGGAGTGAGGTGGTCGTCCTTTGTGATATTATACATTTTTCTCAGGAGGAGGCGGTGGTTCACAGTATCATAGGCTGCTGACAGGTCTATGAAGACAGCTCCTGTGATCTGCTGCCTTTCAAAGCCATCTTCTATGTGCTGAGTCAGGTTCAACACTTGCGATGTGCAGCTTTTTTTCTTTTCTGAAGCCAGCTTGCTGTGGGATCAGACATGGGTCTATTTTTTTTCATAATTCTATGCAAAATAAATCTCTCCAGAACTTTGTAGAGGTGGCACAACAGGGAGATTGGTCTGTAGCTTTTTGGGTCATTACGGTCTTTGCCTGGCTTCAAGATGGCGATGACTCTTGCTTTCCTCCAGATTTTGGGGATCTGACAGGATGTCGTGCAGTTGTTCATCAGCTCCAGCAGCCAGCACCTTGCTTTTGGACCAAAGTTCTTGATTTGTTCCATCCGTAGATCATCTGTCAGGGGTGCTTTGAATGCAATATTCCTGCTTCTTGGCAGGGGGTTGGACTGGATGGCCCATGAGGTCTCTTCCAACTCTATGATTCTAAATGTAGTCAGAGTAATTGAAGCATTGCTTTAAAATCAACCAGTCTACAAATGGGATTGTTATTTATTTATTTATTTATTTATCTATATATATAAAAATGCTCTGTGCAGAATGAGTACCTTAAAAACAAAAGGACCAACGAACGAAATCACACCAAATTTGGCAACAAAACATCTCACAACACAAGGAGTGACGATCACTCAAAAATTATGATTTTGTCATTTGGGAGTTGTAGTTGCTGGGATTTATAGTTCACCTACAATCAAAGAGCATTCTTAACTCCACCAATGATGGAATTGAACCAAACTTGGCACACAGGACTCCCCTGACCAACAGAAAACACTAGAAGGGTTTGGTGGGCATTGACCTTGAGTTTTGGAGTTGTGGTTCACCTACATCTAGAGCATTCCAGACCTCACCAACGATGGAATTGGGCCAAACATCTCACACAGAACCTCCATGACCAACAGAAAATATTGTGTTTTCTGGTGGTCTTTCGTGTGTCCCTCCCCCGGTGTCTTGACTTCCCAGGTTGAGAAATGCAGCCTTAAAGCCATCCAATCCAACTCCCTTCACCAGGACAAGAAAACATAATCAAAGCTCTCCTGACAAAGGGCCGTCCAGCCATTCACACACACACATATATGTATATGACAGCTGCAGTATCAAAGATTTGAAAGGGACCCCTAAAGCATGACAATGATATGTTGCATGTTCCAGAGTAGGCAAACCAGACAATCTCTACATCAACACTGACAAAGAAACAGCAAGAAATACTGTTTACCCACAAGCATAAAGAAATTACATGTATTAGAAGCCAACACTTTCTCATTACTTTATTTTCCAGATCACCAGACTGGACCACAGCAACGCGTGGCAGGGGAAGGCTAGTTTCTTATACTTGTACCCTGCCCTTCTCACCCCCCGAGGTGGGACTCAGGGCGGCCTCACAGCAAGCACCATTCGGTGCCATCATAATGATTTATTTAATTATATCAGGAGCAACCAGACAGTTGTATTATATTTTTAACAAAACAAACAAACAGATAAAACACAAAGTTTGCAAACTTGGTAGTTGATTAAATGTCCAATGTTGTGCTGTACCAGCATGCCTTCAGTAAACAATGCAATTTGTGAACACAAACACAGAAAAGTGGGAAATAAATGAGCCTGCTTTACCAGCTCATCTTATTGTGTTAAAAAAGTACAGATCTATACGTTTAGGCACCAAAATGAAAAACATTAAAAGTGGAGGAAATGAAAGAAACAAAACTCATTCAAGAAGGTGCTTCAAGTGATTGTTTTTCTTTACTTACTTGACCTGGTTGTTTCATTTCACATATTGTGTATTGTTTATTTTAAATAAAATGTTTGTGGAAGCATATTGACTAATTTCTTGGTGCAGGAACTGATCCCTGTGCGTTCTATGTTATTTATGCCTCTGTTAAAGGCATAAAATGCAGGAACATACTGATTGGTTACTTCATGTAGACCTGTACATAGTTTCTAGACCAGTTGAATTACCCTGATGGTAGGTTTTTGAGGGTTTTTTGGGACCAGTCTCTAAACTTCGAGAATTTCTGTAAAACAAGCGCAGTGTTTTTCTGCAAGACTAGTTCTTCTATAAGCTTAATAAATGTCCTTTTAATGGTGTTTAACAGGTACCGCTCCGGCGGGAAGGTAACCGCTCCATGCAGTCATGCCAGCCACATGACCTTGGAGGTGTCTACGGACAACGCTGGCTCTTCAGCTTAGAAATGGAGATGAGCACCACACCCCAGAGTCAGACATGACTGGACTTAACGTCAGGGGACTACCTTTACCTTTACCTAACACCAGTTTAACTAGAATAGACATGATGTTGACTGATATTAATTTGCTGAATTTCATTGGATTCCTTTTTTAAAGGTGGAATTATAGTGATACTCATAGGTATAGAGATTTTTTGTCATGTCAGGAGTGACTTGAGAAACTGCAAGTCACTTCCTGTGTGAGAGAAGTGGTCGTCTGCAAGGACGTTGCCCAGGGGACGCCCGAATGTTTGGATGTTTTATCATCCTTGTGGGAGGCTTTTCTCATGTCCCCTCATAGGAACTGATAGAGAGAGCTCATTTGCGCTCTCTCTGGATTCGTATCTTCAACCTGCCGGCACAGGGGTTTAACCCACTGTGCCACTGGGGGCTTGTAGGTATAGAGATACCTATGTGTATCACTATAATTCCACATTTGTATTACTACATCAAGTTCCCGTTTGCATTCTTTAAGAACTCTTGGGTAGATTAGTAATAATAATAATAATAATAATAATAACAATCTTTATTTATATACCGCTCTATCTCCCCAAGGGGAATCAGAGTGGTTCCCAGGTAACATCACAAAACATACAAAGTAAAAGACAACATAACTATAAGAGTAACAAAACAAAATATAAGCATAAAAATTGTCGCCATAACACACGTATATTAAAAGTAATCCTGCCTGTTCAAGGCAATTAAAAAATTTAAAAGGCCAGGCCAAGATTTGTGCAAGCCCAAAAATTCTAGGGGGCCCGGGTAGATACCATTTGCACTTTAAGATATGTTAATTTTTAGGTTGTTGGTATGGCCAAGAACTATATTTTTGCCACCCTTCTTTGTCTCACTTTTTTTTTACTTATTTCTGAAAGGATCAACCTGAGCACAAATATTGTTTCATACTTTTATGCAACAAAGAGAGGTATACATAATTCCTTTGCCTTCAATAGAGTGTGTGCTATATGTGCTTTTTATACTGTTTGCTTCTGATTAGATTATGTCGATAAACCCTTAGAGAAGCCATTGAAGCTGGTGTTGAAAGTTGGCGGTAGTGAAGTGACAGAGCTTTCCGGATCTGGACATGATTCCAGTTATTATGATGACCGATCAGACCATGAACGAGAGCGCCATAAGGAGAAAAAGAAGAAGAAGAAGAAAAAATATGACAAAGAGAAAGATAAGCATTTGGATGAGGAGGAGAGGCGAAAGAGAAAGGTAAACAGTCATGTCACAGTGGCTTAGCTTATTTGAAGTAGTCTGTCAAATCTTTAGAAAGTTATTTTATGAGACTTATTTGACTTGTATTAATATTTCAAAAAGTGCATTTTGCGTGGCTATTCCCAAACTAGGTTCTTGTGGGTTTTTTCGGGCTATAGAGCCATGTTCTAGAGGCATTTCTCCTGACGTTTCGCCTGCATCTATGGCAAGCATCCTCAGAGGTGTGAGGTCTGTTGGAAGTAGGAAAAATGGGTTTATATATCTGTGGAATGGCTGGGGTGGGGCAAGGAGCTCTTCCCTGCTGCAGTTAGGTGTGAATGTTTAGCTGATCACCTTCATTAGCATTTGAAGGCCTGCCTGAGTCTGGGAAAATCTGTTGCTGGGAGGTGTTAATCTGTGCCTGGTTTTTTCCTCTCTGTTGTTTAGCTGTTATAATTTTTTATTATTATTATTATTATTATTAGTTTGCTCCAGGCACTGCCAGGCCATCAAATGCTAATCAAGGTGATCAGTTGAAACATTCACACCTATCTCCAGCAGACAAGAGTCCTTTGTCTCACCCTGGTCATTCCACAGATATATAAACCCTTTTTCCTAGTTCCACCAGACCTCACTACCTCTGAGGATGCTTGCCATAGATGCAGGTGAAACGTCAGGAGAAATGCCTCGAACATGGCCATATAGCCCGAAAAAACCCACAAGAACCTAGTGATTCCAGCCATGAAAGCCTTCGACAATACATATTCCCAAACTTGTTTCAACTTCCATATATCTTACAAACAACCTGAAATTGAAGCAATTGCATATCATAATTGCATTCGATTTTAGCCATTCTTGTAAGCCGCTCCAAGCCCCAGGGGAATGACGGCATATAAGTTCAAATAATAAATAAATAAATAATACCGTATTTCTTTGCTTCCGACACACCATGGATTGTGGAAAAAAAATTGATTCTAAGATGCACCCTGTTTTTAGAAATGTTTATATAGTGGGAAGGGTGCATCACATAATACAAGAAATACAGTATCTTAAGAGCTCAGAATATAGATTAAAGATGGTCTGTAGTCTTTCATGATCAGTTTAAGTCTTTTTGGACAAATTAAATAGGCATTTCTAATTAATCAAAAGATAAATTGTATCTTAAAAAATGGGAATTACTGCTTTTTTCTTTGGAACTCCTTGCCTGGAGAGATCAGGAAAGCCCCTTCACTAGAAATGTTCAAAAAGAACCTTAAAACTTGGCTCTTCCACTGCACCTTTGGTGAGTAGGTGCACACCATGACATTTTGCACCCTTCAACGTTCTTTTTGCTACTGGAGCTCGCGCCCTCTAAATGGGAAGTTTAGCATCACAACTCTATGTGTTTTTTTGAGTTCCCCGTAAATGTCCTGCTCCTATTTTTATGTCATTACAGCCTTTTAATTGTTTTATCCCGTATATGTGGCCCACCCATTGTTATTGTGATTGTGTTTAGAATGTTATTTTATGACTGCCTTCTTTTTTAAAATGTATTTTGATGATATTGTTGTGTTTTTGTTTATGCTTTGATTTTATTGCTGTAATACGTAATCTGGGTTTGGCCCCATGTAAGCCGCTCCGAGTCCCCACTGGGGAGATGGTGGTGGGGTATAAATAAAGTTTATTATTATTATTATTTCTTCAAGTCTATTTAGTAATGGGAAGTTTTAAACATTTTGGATAAATGTGATTAAGATTTCCTAAACAAAATAGTAATTCCAATATGTATTCTGTATATTAGTAGAGCTGGTCTGTGGCATGGGCATGATTTCAATTTTCTTAGACATCTGTTCCATTATCTGGACAGTAGTGCCACTATCTTCCTGTGGCCAATTCCATCATGTAAAAGTGTACATTCTTCTGCCACTTGCTTGGCCTTTATGGAAAATATCTTTGCTAAGTGGTGGAGCTGATTACTGGTGAGATTGAAAAATAGTTATTGCGGTTCTGCCCTTATAATAAATGTATTTTCCTCAGGAAACTTGTTATTTTTGTGGGTCTGCAAGGCAACTCTTACAGTGTTTGGGACTGTGTGTTCATTTTTGATTTGTTAGGGTTTTTTATAAGATATATTCTGAAGAGGTTTGCCCTTGCCTTAGGCTGAGAGCATGTAGTTTGTCCATAGCTATTCAGTGATTTTCCACAGCTGAACTTAGTTTCAAAACCTGGTCTCCCAGAGTCCTGATCCAACACCCAAATTACTACAATAAACTGGAATGTGCAGTTGATTATGCACATTTATTTCAAATGTTATAATCTGTAACAGCCCCCAAAACCCATAGTTCCCTAGTCAGTATGTGCAGCAAAGTGCCATTTCCTCCTATTTTTTTAAATAAAAATTTAAATTCAACGCCAATCTGGTGTTAGAGCAAGACGGGAGTGGGGCGGGGGGAGGCTAAGCGTTGGCACAGGGGAAGGCCATGTGGGGCGGAGAGGCCGGGAAGCATTTGAAGTGTGGAGGGAGAGAGTTTCACACACAGGTGTGTGGGGGTCAAAGGAGAGCCCTGCACATCCGTGTGTGTCTGAAAGATGCTCCTCTTCGTGGAAGGACACAGTGACCCGCCATGTCCTCCCACAAAGAGGAGACTTGACACACATCTGTGTGAGGCTCTTGGGAGAGCCCTGCACAGCCGTGTGTGTCTGCAAGACGTTCCTCTTTGCGGGACAACATGGCAGCCCGTCATGTCCTGCCTCAAAGAGGTTTTACACATGGAAGGGCTGGCTCCGGAGGCAAGGGGCCATGTCCGGCCCACAGGTCTGGGTTTGCCCATGCCTGCTCTATACCAACAACAGTGAAGACTAGTTTGCCTTATGAACTACAAGACATGTTGGAGGTTCACATTTGGTCTCCTCTTTTCTTTGAATGTTTTTGAAACTCAGCCTGAAAAGGGGAATAATTGAAACGCATGCAACTCAGTAGTCACGCAGTAGCCATATTTGTGCCCTATTATTGAAAAAGTTACAATATACAATTGAAAATGTATGGGGTAAATGGGGTATTATATGTTTATGAAATGTCTTTTCTGATTCATATGTGTACTTTGACTTACTTTTTTTTCTCTCTTTTTGTATTTGGAGTTTACATCTCTTATTGACAAATATGTCTTCCTCAGTGTTTTATGTCACTACAATTCATAATAATTTTAATGAAACTTTCTCAACTGCATTTTCACATTTTTGCTTTTTAACATCAGGAGGAGAAGAAACGGAAAAGGGAGAAGGAGCAATGCGACACTGAAGGTGAACTGGATGACTTTGATCCTGGAAAGAAAGTAGAGGTTGAACCACCCTTGGACCGTCCTGTCAGGGCCTGTAGAACTCAGCCTGGTGAGTAGTCAAGATTATATGAGTGTACAAGGTCAGTCAGTAGTGTATTTGATATCCAGTACCGGAAATATTTTTGAATTCTTCATGTGTTTCATGGTCCCCGTTGTTTCTTCAGGAGACCACTACTTCAGATAGACATTGCTTGAGTGTGTGCACGCATTCATGAGCGCATGCACCTTCATTTCATCTGTTGATTTATGGTGTCCCCATCTATTCTAAAGGGTTTTCTCAGGCAATAAACGCTCAGAGATAATTTTGCCATTTCCTTCCTCTGAAATATAGCCTACAGCATCTGATCAGTTGTCTCAAAAGAACTGACCTTATTTATCTTTCAAGATCAGACAGTATCTGGTATTTTAATGCAATTAGATCCCACATATTGACTTTAACACATATTAATCTTATATTAGTTTTAATGTCTTCCTTTCATTTTCATAAGGGCCAACTGTAAAAAATTAAAATGTGTTATATTCCTATTTGCAAAAAACATGAACAATGATGACTGAATGCTTTATAGTTTTTCAGTTTTGTTATGTAAAGGACAGGCACTCAATGAAGCGATCATTTGCCTTTTTTATGTTGTATGTAGCAGAAAATGAAAGTACACCTATCCAACAATTATTGGAACATTTCCTTCGCCAGTTACAAAGGTAAGTCTAAACATCATACTTGGAAAGCACCTACAAGAATGATTTAAAAAGTTGAAAGTACAGTTTAAGAATTTAATGTTATAGCATTCTTAATTGTTGAACATTTTTAGAGTTATATCTGCTGAAAAAGATGCTGATTTTAGTAACCTATCTGTTAATATAAGCAGTGGTGTATACATATGCTTTTGGCCCACATTGTACTCAGTGTGTCATATTCAGTATTCAGAATTTGATAAATGTCACACCTATATATCTGAGAACTTGAATTAAATCATTAATTGATACTTATTCTCTTGTATTTCTGCTTTAACCTAGCAATTAAATATAATTACTTGCTGATGCACCAAATATTGGAATGAAGCCTGGAACTGCCAGTATTAATTTTGGACATTAATTGCTAATTACTACTCTGAAATATACAAATTGTTTTGGGTACCCAAAAGCATCAATTTTGCATTGCTACATGACTGTAGCAATGAACAAAATGTTGAACAATCATATATTTTTTGACAGAGCGGGCCTTCTCAGTGGCTGCCCCTTAACTCTGGAACTCCTTGCTGAGGGTAGCCTGTTGTCCATTTGTCGGCAGACTAAAACCTTATTCAGATAGACTTTTAAGATCAAGTCAAGGAGTGCTTTGGTTTTTAGCTCTGAATATGTTTTTATGGATTTTAACTGAATTTGATGTTTAATTATGTTTTAATGTACGTATATTTGTAGATTTTAAATTGTATTGAAATGTTTTTAATATAAACTGCTTTGAGTTTCTTGTAGAGAGTAAAAGTGAGGTATAATAATAATCCATATAAATAAAAATGTAATGTTCGTTTGTGGGATTAACATAACTCAAAAACCACTGGACGAATTGACACCAAATTTGGACCTATCAGGCCAATGAGTGACTATCACTCATAAAAACACTGAAAAACACTGCAGAAGGGACTTCAAAAGCCAAAACAAAAAGATGGTACAGTGCATGCACAAAAACAACTCCCCCGGCAAACAAAACACACAATAACATATCCACACTCTCTTCCGAACTACAGCTCCCAGCATCCCCTAGACCAGGCCCTTTAGGAGAGAAGGATAATCCAAATGCACTACTTCTAAGATGCAAGCTTTCTTCTCCTTGGATCTCTTTGAGAGCATCCCAATTCCTGCATATTTCCAATTTCCTATTTCTGGACTGAGACTCCCAGCAATCCTCTAGATAGATTACATAGAGGTAGGTAGGTAGGTAGGTAGGTAGGTAGGTTGATCAGGAGGACTGCTGGGAGTTGCAGTCCAAGAATAAGTAGAGAAGGAAGAACGGGGAGAAAGAAAAAAGGGGATGGAAGAGAAAGAGGGAGGGAAGGTTGGCCACAGCAACGCGTAGTGGGTACAGATGATGATGATAATGATGATGATAATAATAATAATAATGTTTTTTATTCATTTTGAAAGTAGAAGGAGCAAAATGATAGCAAATAGCTTGTGTTCCCATCTTTTATACATAGAAGTTTAATAAACAAGGATCCCTGACTTAGACTGATGTGGAAATGTGGCAGATTTATTTACTACGTCAAGATCTAATATCAGTTCTTCCCCATTCTCTGTCAGTTAATGTTCTTTAATTGATATGCACAGCTTTATAATAATTAAAATGGCAGGTTAACCCAGAACATGGGGCCCGGATCGGCTCCATAATGGGCAGACGGAGCTGATCCAAAATAATGCAGGAAAAGGTCACCTTAACGCAGCCTTGCCCCATGTTAACCAAAGTTCCAGAATGGCAAAGTACTGACTGCAATTGTCTTCATTGCCATCCCATTTGGGGGGTGGGGACTAGGGCAACCCAGGGACATTGAGTGGCACATACCATTCCCTCTCATCCTCACTGTGATGGTGTTCTCTGGCTGTGACATGGGATTCTTTTCAGACGTTGTGGCAGGAAAATTGGGAAAGGGATGGGGGAGAGAAGAAGATGATTCCTCCTCTCCATCCTCACCCCAACCAACCTCCCTGCAAGTGATGGTCAATAGACAGGACCCATGTTGCATCCAGAGATCTTTGCAACATAGGGGATAGCAGTCTTGTGACACCAAACCACATTTGGTTCTGCTGGGCATTCAGGACCCCTGCCCCTAGAGCAGTTGAGGGCATGCCTATTTGACCCATTCCGAGGTTGATCCACTGTACACCACTCCTGATCTGCCCCAGTATAATAGGTCAGTGTAGATCCATCATAGGAGTACTTTTCCCAGCTTTGATTTGTATGGAAACTATAGCCATATAATATTACAATATAATGGTCTAGTGCAGGGGTCCCCAAACTTTTTGAACAGAGGGCCGGGTCACAGTCCCGCAAACTGTTGGAGGGCCGGATTATAATTTGAAAAAAAAAAACATGAATGAATTCCTATGCACTCTGCACATATATTATTTGCAGTGCAACCCCCCTCCCCATCAAAAAACAAATATCACCTTTCATATCTATATAAATAAAAATGTAATGTTTGTCTGTGGGATTAACAGAACTCAAAAACCACTGGACGAATTGACACCAAATTTGGACACAAGACACCTAACAAACCAATGGATGTCCTTCACTCAAAAAAATTTGATTTTGTCATTTGAGAGTTGTAGTTGCTGGGATTTATAGTTCACCTACAATCAAAGAGCATTTTGAACCCCACCAACGATGGAATTGAACCAAACTTGGCAGACATTTCTCCCATGACCAACTGAAAATACTGGAAGGGTTTGGTGGGCAGTGTCCTTTCATTTTGGAGTTGTAGTTCACCTACATTCAGAGATCATTGTGGACTCAAACAATGATGGATTGGGATCAAACTTGGCACAAATACTCAATATGCCCAAATTTGAACACTGGTGGAGTTCAGGGAAAATAGACCTTGACATTTGGGAGTTGTAGTTGCTGGGATTTATAGTTCACCTACAATCAAAGAGCATTCTGAACTCCACCAAAGATGGAATTGAACCAAACTTGGCACACAGTTCTCCCATGACCAACAGAAAATACTGGAAGGGTTTGGTGGCAGTGTCCTTTGGTTTTGTAGTTCAGCTGCCTCCATAAATCACTGTGGACTCAATGATAGATCTGGACCAAACTTGGCACTGATACTCAAAATGTCCAAATGTGAACACTGGTGGCGTTTGGGGGTTGTATTTGCTGGGATTTATAGTTCAATCAAAGAGCATTCTGAACTCCACCAATGATGGAATCGAACCAGTCTTGGTACACAGAACTCCCATGAACAACAGAAAATACTGGGTTTAGTGGGCATTGACCTTGAGTTTTGGAGTTGTAGTTCACCTGCCTTCACCACACCGGCGTTCCCTGGCCACGCCCACCCAGCGCCACTCCGTCAATTGCGGACACCCTCTGCTCCGGCTGCTCTGCTCTGCAGAGGACCCACCTGGGAGGCTTCTCCCTCCCACACAGGCAGAGCTGATATTGTACTATACTAATAATATAATATATTGTATGAAAATATATCTTGTAAGCCGCTCTGAGTCCCCATTGGGATGAGAAGGGCGGCATATAAATGCCGTAAATAAATAAATAAATATCAAAATAGTAGTAATAATAATGATAATAAATGTTTTCTCGTTTTTAGGAAAGATCCTCATGGATTTTTTGCTTTTCCGGTCACGGACGCCATTGCTCCTGGATATTCCATGATAATAAAACATCCTATGGATTTTGGCACGATGAAGGATAAAATTGCAGCCAATGAGTATAAATCAGTAACAGAATTCAAGGTGAATGAACAGAGATTTAGTAACTATTTAGAAGTCCATAAGTCAATGGCTCACTTATATATTCAACATGATGGCATTCACTATGAAACTGCCTCTTTGTGCATTCTGTAAAAGTAAGTAATAATCCTGTTGCCACAGCCTAAGCATTTAGACTATTTAATATGTCACCATTTCTTGTTTTTATATTGTATCAGTGATGGAATGAGTTCAGTTTAGTAGAGTTTACAATCTATAGAAATGCTGTAGTGCTGTAGACATGATTTACTTCTGATACGACATATTTTGGTCCATTTTGTACATAGTGGTAGCAATATGATGTAATAATGATGTAATGCATGATTTGAATACACTTTCATGAGAAATAATATGTCTGTCAAAATTAGCATGTAGCATGCTAGTTTTCAGCTTGCATTCACAAGTGGATTAGTTGAGAAACAAGTTTACAACTTTTCTCTATTTACTAACCGCGAGGACTAAACCTTTTGAAACAGGATAACCTGCCATTTCCTTAAGTTAAACTACAAATCATTCTGCGGTGTTAAGCATAAATGACTGTAATTTGAAGGTCTGAAATCAGGACATAACAATTTGAATTAGGTTTTTTCTAGCTTCCATCTTGTGGTTTAAGTGACATAGTGGGACAAAAGTCTTCCCAAGTCATCTAAGAAATTATTGCTCCATGAAGTCATGCCGGCTACATGACCTTGGAGGCATCTACAGACAATTCTGGCTTTTCGGCTTAGAAATGGAGATGAACACCACCCCCCAGAGTCAGACACAACTACATTTAATGTCAAGGGGAAACCTTTACCTTTATATATCATTTTAACACATGATTGAATTTGTTGTGGCATGAATTTGAAACATGAATGTTTATTGTTTATGTTTTCCAGGCAGATTTTAAATTGATGTGTGACAACGCAATGACATACAACAGACCAGATACGGTGTACTACAAGTTGGCCAAAAAGATCCTCCATACAGGGTTTAAGATGATGAGCAAAGTAAGGCAACTATGCAAGAGAACATGATGAGACGTAAATGTACTTTAGACTATTGTGAAGCATTATTTCATCCATCTGTCTTTAGTTATTATAGTATTCATTAGAGCGGACATATTCAAGGGCATTTATATCCTGTACTTCAGAAAGGAATTCATTTCAAGAAGAAATAGATCCTCAAATAATTGCATATAGATTTATGCAATTAAAGCACAATTGCAAAATATTTTGTCTTTGTGCAGTGTTAACATTTATTGGTGAGGTTAGAACATAGAAACTATTTATTTATTTATTTATCGTGTCAGGAGCGAACCAAACCAGTTGTATTGCATTAAAAAACAGACAAACAAACAAAACACAAAATTTGTATTCTTGACCAATAGCTGGCCATCCAGAGTGCCTCTGGTGTTGCTGCAAGAAGGTCCTCCATTGTGCATGTGGCAGGGCTCAGGTTGCATTACAGTAGGTGGTCTGTTGTTTCCTCTTCTCCACACTCGCATGTCGTGTATTCCACTTTGTAGCCCCATTTCTTAAGGTTGGCTCTGCATCTCGTGGTGCCAGAGTGCAGTCTGTTCAGTGCCTTCCAAGTCGCCCAGTTTTCTGTGTGACCGGGGGGGGGGGGGTCTCTCATTTGGTATCAGCTATTGATTGAGGTTCTGGGTTTGAGCCTGCTACTTTTGGACTCTCGCTTGCTGAGGTGTTCCAGCGAGTGTCTCTGTAGATCTTAGAAAACTATTTCTTGATTTAAGTCGTTGACGTGCTGGTTTAATGCAATCAATGCAGTGTAGAACCAGCCAGAAATATAATGAAAATTTAAACTTTGAATTGGGAAACTTTTCCCTATTATTATTTAACTTTCTTAAGTGGTTTTATAAATGAATATGTGTAAATGGTTATATTTAAAGTAAATTCTGAAACTTTCGTGAGATACTACTGTATTTCTTCAATTGTACTACCACTACCAACAAAACTGCATGACACACCTGCCATTCTAAGATGCACACTATTTTTAGACATCTATATAAATAAAAATGTAATGTTTGTTTGTGGGATTAACATAACTCAAAAACCACTGGGAAAAATTGACACCAAATTTGGACACAATACACCTATCAGGCTAACGAGTGACCATCACTCAAAAAATTGATTTTTGTCATTCGGGAGTTGTAGTTGCTGGGATTTATAGTTCACCTCCAATCAACGAGCATTCTGAACTCCACCAATGATGGAATTGAACCAAACGTGGCACACAAAACTCCCATGACTAACAGAAAACACTAGAAGGGTTTGATGAGCATTGACCTTGAGTTTGGGAGTTGTAGTTCACCTACATCCAGAGAGCACTGTGGACTCAAACAATGATGGATCTGGACAAACCTTGGCGTGAATATTCCATATACCCAAATATGCACACAAATGGAGTTTGGGGGAAAATACACCTTGACATTTGGGAGTTGTCGTTACTGGGATTTATAGTTCACCTACAATCAAAGAGCATTCTGAACCCCACCAATGACAGAATTGGCCAAACTTCCCACACAGAACCCTCATGATCAACAGAAAATACTTAAGGCCATCCAGTCCAACTCCCTTCACCAGGGCAAGAAAATATAATCAGAGCCCTCCTGACAAAGAGCCATCCAGTCATAAATATAGATAGATAGATATGATTCACACACACATTTATTTATTTATTTATTTATTTACAGCTTTTATATTCCGCCCTTCTCACCCCGCAGGGGACTCAGGGCGGATTACAGTGTACACATATATGGCAAACATTCAATGCCAATTTTGACATACAACATATACAGGCATAGACAGAGGCTATTTAACTTTTTCCTGGCCGCCAGGGGAGCTGTCACTTTCATCGTCCATCTGCAACACTGATGAAGTACTTCCGCATTCCCCGCATGCTTTTGCTGAAGTCTTTTATGGCCTCATAAATCAGTTAATTTAGCCTCCCCACACTTTAAGGTGGTACCTTGACAGATGCAACTGTCTTTCGGGTTGCAAAGGTCGATAACGGGCTATACACAGAGATATAGTATCATAGATTTGAAAGGGACCCCTAAAGAAGGACTATGATATGTTGCATATTTCAGAGTAGGCAAACCAGACACTCCACATCAACACTGACAACGAAACAACATGAAATACTGTTTACCCACAAGCATCAAGAAATTACATATATTAGAAACCAACATTTTCTCATTACTTTATTTTCCAGGTCACCAGACTGGGCCACAGCAACATGTGGCAGGGGATGGCTAGTGCTTATATAAGAAAAAAAGTGTGTCCTAGAATTGAAGAAATGTGGTATATGTATTTGTTGTCATCACTTTATAAAGAGTGATGTATAGAAACAATTTTACCTTAGCTTTCAAAAATGGTATGCTCAAATGTTTTGTGCGTTTATGTAATATAATATAAGACTCCTCATAATTCTTCTTTGAGCAGAACACAATCCCTCTGTTCCTCAGCATCACACCTAACATTTTATTTAAAAAGGCAAAAGAAATTATAATGGAAATAATAACATAAAAAGGGAACAATTCAGGTAGAAGATGGATTACAAGATCATTGTTTAATACTATGAAACTATAAAAGCATTTTTAAAAACAGAGCGGATTTATATAATGATCTGTTGCTGTATATGGCGAATGTGAAGACTGTGGTAAGTTCCACTTTCAGGTAGGTGTCTCTTTGTATGTCTAGGTTTTCTTTCCTAGGTAGGATGCAGGTATTCTGGTGTCATGCTGCCATGACTGAATCATGTTACATCATCATGAAGATGTAGCTCTTAGGCGAAAAGCCATGGCCATTCCCATCCCATCCCATCATCATAGCACCTTGGCTATGAGGGAAAGGTGTAAAGTCCCTGCTGCTCTGTCCTTTCTAATTCTAGGAACGGCTGTTAGCTTTGAAGCGCAGCATGTCGTTTATGCAGGACATGGATTTTTCTCAGCAGGCAGCTCTTTTGGGCGACGAAGATCCAGCTGTTGAGGAACCTGTGCCTGAAGTTGTTCCTGTGAATGTTGAAACAACCAAGAAATCCAAAAAGCCAAGTAAAGAAGTTATTAGGTAAAATTAGATTAAATACTTTGCTCTATTATTATTATTATTATTATTATTATTATTATTTCAGTTACTTCTACCCCGCCCTTCTCACCCCCGAGGGGGGACTCAGGGCGGCTTACAAAAGAAGGCACAATTCGATGCCTATGTCAAATATACATACATACATACATAAAAGCAACAGTTAACAGGTTAAAAATATCAGTACATAACACAATAGTAAACAATCTCATGCTCAGTGTTCAGAGTTCCATAAATCCATTCTGTTCCTGCCCATCATCAAGGTCTTTTCTTTAGCTGCCAGAATGTCCAAAAGCCTGGTCCCACATCCAGGTCTTCAATTTTTTTCTGAATGAAAAAAAGGGAAGTCGCTGATCTAATCTTCCCGGGGAGTGAGTTCCACAGGTGAGCGGCCACCACCGAGAAGGCCCTACTCCTTGTCTCCGCCAGCCTCACTTGTGATAGAGGCAGGGTCGAGAGCAGGGCCTCCCCAGAAGATCTTCAACTCCGAGGTGGGACATAGAGGGAGATCCGTTCGGACAGATACACTGGGCCGGAACCTTTAACTTCTTTAACTTCTTCTCAACTTTAGGAACTAGTTAAAGCAGGAATCCTCAAACTTTTAAGCATGGTCCCTCAGACTGTTGGAAAGAAACAAGAACAAATCCCTGTGCACACTGCACATACCTTATTTGTAGTGCAAAAACATGAAAGAACAATACAATATTTAAAATAAACAGTTTTAACCAACAGAAACTTACCAGTATATCAATGGGAAGTGTGAGCCTCCTATTAGTCAAGTTAATTAGGATCGTTGTTGTTGTTGTTGTTGTTGTTGTTGTTGTGTGCCTTCAAGTTGTTTCAAAGTTTGGGGCAAAGCGGGGGCAAGTAAATTACCTTGGAGGGTTTGGGGACCCCTGATTTAGAGCATCGTTGTTGTTTTTCAGGGAATCCATGCAGCATACACTTACTTGCTAAGGAGCTTTTATAACTTCAAGCAGAATTCCTTTGTATTCCAGAATGTTTGGAGCATCTTCTAAGGAGTACAGGCAGTTTAAGTGGATGTTAGATAGGCACGCTGTTCAGTAGGAGTGAGCCCAAAGTACAAGTTGAAAAACATTCAGCGTCACTGCTGTTTTAACAAAATATTCAGTAATGCTGCTATTTGAAACAAAAGTTCTTAGATTTCAATATAGAATATCATTTTAAAGAAATTATTCAGATTTGACTGTTTTGTTTATGATCATGTCTTTTTCCCCCCAATTTTTAACTATGAAGCAAAAATTATATGTTTTGATTTCTTTTTTCTTTGTAAGGATACAGTACTCACGGAATGAGGTTGTAATGCTGTACAGTTCATGTGTCAAACTTAAGGCCCACAGACTGAATCCAGCCCGCCATGTCATTTTATGGGGCACTCCAGGTGCTCTTGTATTCCTCATCATTAGACATAATGGCCAGAGCTGATGGGAGTTGTTGGATAAGGGTCGCAGTGGTTTCAGTAAGTGAATGAAGGTACTGCAAGTCCCATCATCCATGGTCCACCCTCCTCCAAACTGCAGCAGGATGTAGAGTGGCTCATGGGGGCTCTGTGTTCCAAGTTTAGTCTTGATCAGTCATTGGATGAGGGTCACAGTGGTTTCAGTAAGTGAGTGAAGGTACTGCAAGTCCCATCATCCATGGTCCATCCTCCTTCAAACTCCAGCAGGATGTAGAGTGGGTCATGGGGGCTCTGTGTGCCAAGTTTGGTCTTGATCAGTCATTGGATGAGGATCGCAGTGGTTTCAGTAAGTGAATGAAGGTACAGCAAGTCCCATCATCCATGGTCCGCCCTCCTCCAAACTGCAGCAGGATGTAGAGTGGGTCATGGGGGCTCTGTTTTCCAAGTTTGGTCTTGATCAGTTATTGGATGAGGGTTGCAATGGTTTCAGAAAGTGAGTGAAGGTACTGCAAGTCCTTAACCCTCCTCCAAACTACAGCAGGATGTAGAGTGGGTCATACAATAACATCTAGAAGGCTGAAGTTTGTTCTGTGTAGTAAGGATTGTGGATTTGAATTTAGATACAAGGCTTCTATAAATGTCTGGCTTTAAGATGTCATTTAACCTTTCCCCAATCTCAGAGCCTCAAGTGTTTTTGGCTTGCAATTCTCATTATCCCATCTGCATGACAGGCAATTAAAAATTATATGTGCTGCCATCTGATAACATCTGGAGACCCAAACTGGGTAAAAACTAAAGAGCACCAACCACTATGTAAAAAATAATAATATTTTGGTCCTCTGTATCCATTAATTCAATGGTCCTTTGAAAGCAACCATAAGTCAAATGTGGCTCTCGATGAAAATGGGTACCCTTAATATTCCTGCTTTGCTTCTATTGAACATTCATAAAATTGCACTGTAAGGGCTATTTCTCAACAATTAGGCACTTCACTATACACCATTCATCAAAGTTATTTCTATTTTATGAGAGAGAGAAAGAAATCATAATGATTTAATATCAGTGATATCCCACTGGTTTGCAAAAGGGACCGTATTCTGTAATTTGAAACCTAGGGTGCAGAACTTCTGATGTTATAGAGGTCAGAATGCCACCCCTCTGACGTCCCCTTCCATGAATTGGGTGCAACTGAAAAGTAAAATTGACACATATTTACAAAAGCCTGGGAAAGGGGGGGGAAAGGTATTTTGTGCCTAAAATCAATCAAATTGGCCTCTTGACAAACCTCTCTATGTAAAGTGTTCCACAGTTTAGAAGCTTACACTGATTCACTCCACCTGTGAGTAGTAACCTGTTGAAATTCAGTATGTGGACATATTCTGGAGTGAAAGGCTTTATGCATTAAAATAATCACTTTGTATTTTTAACTTGTAATTCTTTAAAGTGATTTTATACTTTTAAACATTTAATAGTTTAATGTTATGGTTTTAAAATGTGTTTTAATGTTATTGTAGTTTTTAAATCTGTTTTGTTTTTAGCTTGATGAAGTGCCTTTTTTCCATGCTTGGGAGTAAGATGGCATATACATTGTATAAATAAATCAAAGGAACAGCATAACTAAAGATATGCCTTTCATTTTCTTAATTTCTTATACTCCGAGGAACACATTGGACTGATTGGATCTTTGCCTGATCCAGTAAAGTCATTATGAAGATGGACAATGAAAATCACTACATACATATTGTGCATGAATCTATATAAATAAAAATGTAATGTTCGTTTGTGGGATTAACAGAACTCAGAAACCACTGGACGAATTGACACCAAATTTGGACACAAGACATCTACTAAAACTATCTATGTCCTTTACTCAAAAGAGATACCTATATGCCTATAATATCTATGTTTATAATAATAATAATAATAATAATAATAATAATAATAATAATATCTATTGTTGTTGTTGTTGTTCATTCGTTCAGTTGCCTCCGACTCTTCGTGACCTCATGGACCAGCCCACGCCAGAGCTCCCTGTCGGCCGTCCCCACCCCCAGCTCCTTCAAGGTCAGTCCAGTCACTTCAAGGATGCCATCCATCCATCTTGCCCTTGGTCGGCCCCTCTTCCTTTTGCCTTCCACTTTCCCCAGCATAATTGTCTTCTCTAGGCTTTCCTGTCTCCTCATGATGTGGCCAAAGTACTTCAACTTTGTTTCTAGTATCCTTCCCTCCAGTGAGCAGTCGGGCTTTATTTCCTGGAGGATGGACTGGTTGGATCTTCTCGCAGTCCAAGGCACTCTCAGAACTTTCCTCCAACACCACAGTTCAAAAGCATCTATCTTCCTTCGCTCAGCCTTCCCTAAGGTCCAGCTCTCACATCCATAGTTACTACTGGGAATACCATGGCTTTGACTAGGCGGATCTTTGTTGCCAGTCTGATGTCTCTACTCTTTACTATTTTATCGAGACTGGACATTGCTCTCCTCCCAAGAAGTAAGCGTCTTCTGATTTCCTGGCCACAGTCTGCATCTGCAGTAATCTTTGCACCTAGAAATACAAAGTCTGTCACGGCCTCCACATTTTCTCCCTCTATTTTCCAGTTGTCAATCATTCTTGTTGCCATAATCTTGTTTTTTTTATGTTTAGCTGCAACCCAGCTTTTGCGCTTTCTTCTTTCACCTTGATTAGAAGGCTCCTCAGCTCCTCCTCGCTTTTGGCCATCAAAGTGGTATCATCTGCATATCTAAGGTTGTTAATGTTTCTTCCAGCAATTTTAACCCCAGCCTTCATCAAGCCCCTCACATCGCATGATGTGTTCTGCATACAAGTTGAATAGGTTGGGTGAGAGTATGCAGCCTTGCCGTACGCCTTTCCCAATCTTGAACCAGTCTGTTGTTCCGTGGTCAGTTCTGACTGTTGCTACTTGGTCCTTGTACAGATTCCTCAGGAGAGAGACAAGGTGGCTTGGGATGCCCATCCCACTAAGAACTTGCCACAATTTATTATGATCCACACATAATAATAATAATAATAATAATAATAATAATAATAATAGCTATATAATATCAATAATAATAATAGATATATGCCTATAATACTATCTATAGGTCTGTAATAATATCCATACATCTGTTGCCTGTTTTTGCACGAAAGATGTTTAGCCCTGTGCTCCTTCTATTTTTATCAGTTTTATACTAATTCATGCAATGCTTTGAGTCCCCCCAGGGGTGAGAAAGGTAGTATATAAATACTGTAAATAATAATTATAACATTTTGATATGAAATAAAAAATAACATCTATAATAATAATACCTATATACCTTTAATAATAATATTTGTGTCTATAATAACAAGATCTATATGCCTATAATAATATCTATATGTCTATAATAATAATAATAATAATAATACCTATATAATATCTTTGAACTGGTTTATATGGCAATGTGGACTCAGGTAACCCAGGGCCCTTCCACACATCCATATAACCCTTTGACCTCGAGGAGACTGAAAAGGGGCCTATATTAGGTTGACACTTTGCCACTTCAGTTGTGTATTGATAGCTTAGAAACCAGCTCTTTCTCTTTTCTTTCCCATTTCTCCCCAATGGGCTACAGCAACGCGTGGCCGGGTACAGCTAGTGTAATATAAAATGTGTGCTGTATCCATTCTTGTCTGTACATCGCACCTACCCTAAAATCCTTATATTTCACCTGTCATGCCCAGCACTTTTAACTTTATCCATTACATTTGGTCTGGCCCTAGTTTTAATGTGTTATGATGTATTGTTTTATTGTTTTACTGTTATTGCTTTAATGTTTATTGGTTTGCTTTTTGAGTTTTATTGTTTGTATTTGTTATGCTGTTGTTTTATTGAGGGCCTTGGCCTTTGTAAGCCGCACCCAGTCCTTTGGGAGATGTTAGCAGAGTACAAATAAAGTTAATAATAATGATTATTATTATATTGCAGACTAGATTGATTTCAGTAATAGCAATAAAAGAAATCCTATCTCATCCTAAAGAGCAGTACCTATTGCCTTTGGAAAAATTACATTTAGTTTCATAATTTTGTGACAATTTATATTCTGTTGTAGTTGTATATTTGAACCAGAAGGAAATGCATGCAGTCTGACAGACAGCACAGCTGAAGAACATGTATTAGCTTTGGTGGAGCACGCAGCAGATGAAGCACGCGATCGGATCAATCAGTGTCTTCCAAACAGCAAGGTATTGCCATTTAAATCAGATTGTCTGTGTTGACATTTCATATTCTCATGGACATCTTGAATAAGATTACTATTATCTATGACCCTATGTACAAGCTGAGTGCAGGTTTGGGGGCTGATATTATGGATTTTGCTATGTCCTGCAGATAAATTGAGGATCATTCTGCAAGAGGGGAAAGTGCAACTCATCCCCACCCCCAGTGGGGAAAGCCAGCACTACCTTTTCCCCACCCAGGCATTCAGAAAGCCCTTTGGCCATTGTGCACAGAGAAAAGGGTGCCTCCTTTGTTGATTTAATGTAAGGTACAGTATTGACTTTTATCAAAAAAGGAACCATTCCCTTCACTGAGTAGAGTGACAGAATGTGAGAACTTAGTCTATCCTGGAAGAACCTAAAAGAAGTGCCATCATGTCTACTCTCTCAGCTGCTGTGTTATTGCTGGCTTTTGGGTGTGTGTTTTAGGTTTTTCCAGGATAGATTAAGCTCTTTCCTTTTGCCACTCAAGGGATTTTTTTTTCACATAAGAGTTACGGTATGGTACATAATTTGACCAGTAAATAAGTCGGCCCAGGCTTTGGGGGAATTGGGTTGTTGTAGGTTTTTCCGAGCTATATGACCATGTTCTGGAGGCAATTTTTCTCCTGACGTTTTGCCTGAATCTATGGCAAGCATCCTCAGAGGTAGTGAGGTTTGTTGGAAGTAGGAAAAATGGGTTTATATATCTGGAATGACCAGGGTGAGACAAAGGACTTTTGTCTGCTGGGGCTAGGTGTGAATATTTCAGCTGATCACCTAGCCCCAGCAGACAAAATGTTTCAACATTCACACCTAGCCCTAGCAGACAAAAGTCCTTTGTCTCACCCTGGTCATTCCACAGATATATAAACCCATTTTTCCTACTTCCAACAGACCTCACTACCTCTGAGGATGCTTGCCATAGATGCAGGCGAAACGTCAGGAGAAAAATTGCCTCCACAACATGGCCATATAGCCGGAAAAACCTACAACAACCCAGTGATTCCGGCCATGAAAGCCTTCGACAATACTTTGGGGGAACTATTTTGTTCTGTATTGTCTAGTTTTATACACGAGTTTATAATGTAAACATTTTTCATTCATTCATGAATTGAATGGGAATCGTGTAGCAACTTCATAGAAGCTAAGTCTCCAGAATATTTGCAGTAAATCTTTGAAAACATGTTGAGGTCATAGTTTGCAGAAGTTCATAGCAGAAGTTTTCATCAAGGACAGTAGTTCCCAATTTTTGGTCCTCCAGTTGTTGGGACTTCAACCACCAGAAGCTCTGACCATCTTGGCCAACTGTCAGGAATTCTAGGTGTTGAAGTCCAAGACACCCAGAGGATCAAAGGTTGGGATTGGCCGATCTAGGACATGGTCCTAGTCTCTGCTGTGATGAACATCCCCCTGCAAGCATCATAAATTAGATAGCTTCCATGTTTATATTACTGTCCTGACATGATTTCTCAATATGATAGGACTAGAGACATTTCAGGATAAACTTAGAAAATAGATATCTGATGATTGAGTTAAATTGCAAATAGAGCATATTACATAAGCCTAATTTAAAATCATTAATGCCCTGGGATCTCTTCTGCGCTTTGAATACCACTGAACTGATAAAAGATTTATTCTGGAAATTAGACTGCCTATTTTCAAGGCAAGCACTTGGCTTCATGTAGACCTAAGTTAGTTTACGTACCTATTTGCCTATTAGTTATATTTTTACTTTTATTTACTGCTATGGTTCTGGCTGTAGTTTATTTATTTATTTGCGGCATTTATCTGTCGCCCTTCCCACCCCAAAGGGGACTCAGAGCGGCATACAATATATTATATTATTGGCATAGTACAATATCAGTTTTAAATATCACTATATTGTACTATACCAATTATATTGTAATATTATTAGTAATATTACATGTAATATAAATATATAATTATAATATCTTATTAGTATTATATTGCATTACATTATAATATTATAAATATTATATGTATATACAATATATTATATGTATATACAATATCAGTTTTAAATACTAATACTATTACAATTATATTGTAATAGTATTAGTAATATTACATGCAATATAAATATATAATTATAATATCATATTATTAGTAGTAGAAGTAGTAGTAGTATATTGTATTGCATTATAATATTATTAATATTATATGTATATAAATATATTATATATTATATTGTATTATTAGACTAGCACAGGAGACAAGGTGGAACTGTCTCCTGCCCCCCCCCCCCTTCACTCCAGCCCAGAGCGGCAGTTGGTGCTGGGGGGGAGGGGTCTCCGGCCGATGGCATATGCAGGAGACAAGATGGTGCTGTCCCCTGGCCTCCCCTCTCTTCTCTCCAGCCCAGAGCACCAGTTGGTGCTGGGGGGAGGGGTCTCCAGCTGATGGCATATGCAGGAGACAAGATGGTGCTGTCCCTTGGCCTCCCCTCTCTTTGCTCTGGCCCAGAGTGGCAGTTGGTTCCTATTGCAGTGTGAATATGGAAGTCAGTATGCTATGGACACAACCAACATGTTAGTATCAGAATTCCCAGAGTGACATTGTGTTGCTGTAAATCTTGCCACTGTGTGTGCACTGTTTAGCTAATATTGTAATAGTATTATATTGTAATAGTATTAGTAATATTACATGCAATATAAATATATAATTATAATATCATATTATTAGTAGTAGAAGTAGTAGTAGTATATTGTATTGCATTATAATATTATWAATATTATATGTATATAAATATATTATATATTATATTGTATTATTAGAMTAGCACAGGAGACAAGGTGGAACTGTCTCCTGCCCCCCCCCCCCTTTCACTCCAGCCCAGAGCGGCAGTTGGTGCTGGGGGGGAGGGGTCTCCGGCCGATGGCATATGCAGGAGACAAGATGGTGCTGTCCCCTGGCCTCCCCTCTCTTCTCTCCAGCCCAGAGCACCAGTTGGTGCTGGGGGGAGGGGTCTCCAGCTGATGGCATATGCAGGAGACAAGATGGTGCTGTCCCCTGGCCTCCCCTCTCTTCACTCCAGCCCAGAGCACCAGTTGGTGCTGGGGGGAGGGGTCTCCAGCTGATGGCATATGCAGGAGACAAGATGGTGCTGTCCCTTGGCCTCCCCTCTCTTTGCTCTGGCCCAGAGTGGCAGTTGGTTCCTATTGCAGTGTGCATATGGAAGTCAGTATGCCATGGACACAACCAACATGTTAGTATCAGAATTCCCAGAGTGACATTGTGTTGCTGTAAATCTTGCCACTGTGTGTGCACTGTTTAGCTAAGAATGAATAATGTTAATTCCAAGTGAATTGTCTGCAAATATTCCTAATTCCACAAAGAAATGCTTATTTCTTTGCTGAATAGTTTCACAGCCGGAATCACCAGTGTGTTGTGTGGTTTCTGGGCTATATGGCTGAAGATGTCAGCTACAGACATCCACAGCTACAGCTACAGATGCAGGCAAAACCTCAGGAGAAAATGCTGCTAGAACCCGGAAACCACACAAAACCCCAATGCTTATTTCCTTTGGGACATGCATTATACCCCTTCCCATCACAATACATAAATACAGGGGGCAAGTATATGTCTAGCCCTGATTATGCATAATCCTTACAGTGCAGGCAAAATTCTTTAGACTTTTTAGTTTAGTGGATGTTCACTGTTTATTAGGAAACTTAATAATAATATGTATAATTGTGTCTATTTACAGATAGGATATCTGAAAAAGAATGGTGATGGATCTTTAATCTTCAGTGTACTTAATCCATCAGATCCAGAAGCAGAAGGTAAATGTTCTAATAGACATTAAGGAGCTTTACATATAGTTTTTATTGCTATATGGCCATGTTTTATTTTCAGATTTGTTCTTTTTTTTTTGAGTAAGAGAACTCCATCTTATTTTGAATGATCCAAATAGATACCTTGGCCAGTAAAGGTTGTATGTTGCAATGTTTGAATAGAATGCAAAAGACTAAATTGTATATCCACATAAATTCTTAGCAGCATGTGTTAGGTTACAACAGAGAGCTAATGGTAATATCCATGAAGGTTTACAGTGGATGTGAGGCTAGATCAGGGGTCCACAAACTTTTTAAACAGAGGGCCAGGTCACAGTCCCTCAAACTGTTGGAGGGCCGGATTATAATTTGAAAAAAACATGAATGAATTCCTATGCATACCACATATCTTATTTGTAGTGCAAAAATCACTTAAAAACAATACAATAATTAAAATGAAGAACAATTTAACAAATATAAACTTATTAGTATCTCAATGGGAAGTATGGGCCTGCTTTTGGCTCATGAGATAGGATTGTTGTCATTGTTGTTGTGTGCTTTCAAGTCGTTTCAGACTTAGGTTGACCCCGAGCGAGGGCCAGGTAAATGACCTTGGAGGGCTGCATCCGGCCCCCGGACCTTAGTTTGAGGACCCCTGGGCTAGATCATCTCCAACCTTTGGGCTTCCCTGGGCCATATTGTGAGAAGAAGAATTGTCTTAGGCCACACACTAACACACGAAAAGGTGGATATTTTTTGTAATATCCACCATGACAGATACACCAAAAAAAAAGTCCTCGCATAATAATCCTGATTTTGTGCCACCCCATTTGAAGGGTTTTTAAAATTAATCAAGCAGGTTTTCTGGCTAACTTGTTCACAATTACAATACAAATTACAGATAATAGTCCAACATTAGTTTTATTTATTTATTTATTTATTTATCTTAACATTAGTAGACTTAGTATACTCTAATTCAGGGGTCCACAAACTTTTTAAACAGAAGGCCAGGTCACAGTCCCTCAAACTGTAGGAGGGCTGGATTATAATTTGGAAAAAAATGAATGAATTCCTATGCACTCTGCACATATCTTATTTGTAGTGTAAAAAACACTTAAAAACAATACAATAATTAAAATGAGGAGCAATGTTAACAAATATAAACTTATTAGTATTCCAATGGGAAATGTCGGCCTGCTTTTGGCTGATGAGATAGGAATGTTGTTGTTGTGTGCTTTCGAGTCGTTTCAGACTTAGGTTGACCCTGAGCGAGCGCCCGGTAAGTGACCTTGGAGGGCCGCATCCGGCCCCCGGGCCTTAGTTTGAGGACCCCTGCTCTAATTAGTCCATTTCATTGTATTTATTCTACAGAACTCACACTCAAAATCTGTTCAATCGAGTAATTAACCCCCCCCCCCCCCAATCCCATAATGTTTTAAGTATTTTTACAATATTTTGTGTGCCACATTCATTGGGATTTTGGACAAGCCTGGATTAGAACATAAAAATCAATCTGCATTTTTCAAGGGAGTTTTTAATCTGAAAAAGACATTCTTGTTGCTGACTAAATGACTGTATCATCCCTCTTACTGATCATAAATTTCTCATCTATTTAAATAAGTAGCCTTTCAATTATTTCACTAAAATGTAGGTGATCAACCTGTGGTACAGCCAGAGGGCATTGAAGGCATAGTAGATATAGTAGGGGCCGATGGGCCTGGTTGTGGCAATTAATTTGATCTGCACCCGCCCCAACTTTGCTGCTGTCTACTTCACAACCAGATAGATTTAACAGCCAAAATCTTCAAGCACAATAGCAAAGCAGCACTTTAACCTGATTGTAAATGCAAAATTCAACAGCATCACACAGGAGCTTGGATTCTATCAATCTTCTTATACATATATGTTATGAAATAGGGATAAGTGTAGAGCAGCGTTTCTCAACCTGGGGGTCGGGACCCCTGTGGTGGTCACGAGGGGACGTCAGAGGGGTCACTAAAGACCATCAGAAAACACTCTTATTTTCTGTTGATCATGGGTGTTCTCTGTGGGAAGTTTGGCCCAATTCTATTGTTGGTGGGTTCAGAATGATCTTTGATTGTAGGTGAACTATAAATCCCAGCAAATACAATTCCTAAACATCAAGATCTATTTTCCACAAACTTCACTAATGTTCATATTTGGCCATATTGAGTATCCGTGCCAAGTTTGGCCTAGATACATCATTGTTTAAGTCCACAGTGCTCTCTGGATGTAGGTGAACTACAACTCCAAAACTCAAGGTCAATGCCCAACAAACTCTTCCAGTATTTTCTGTTGATCATGGGAGTTCTGTGTGCCAAGTTTGGTTCAAATCCATCGTTGGTGGGGTTCAGAATGCTCTTTGATTGTAGGTTAACTATAAATCCCAGCAACTACAACTCCCAAATGACAAAATCAACCCCCCCCCCTCCAACCTCGCCAGTATTCAAATTTGGGCATATCAGGTATTCGTGCCAGATGTGGTCCAGTGAATGAAAATACATCCTGCATATCAGATGTTTACATTATGATTCATAACAGTAGCAAAATTACAGTTATGAATAGCAATGAAAATAATGTTATGGTTGGGGGTCACCACAACATGAGGAACTGCATTAAGGGGTCACAGCATTAGGGAGGTTGAGAACCACTGGTGTAGAGATTATGATTGTGATTCAGATTCCATACCTAAGCGTTGATACTGATTATTATACTTTTATATATTTTAAATTAAAAACAGAGGAGGAAACCCACCCAGTGGATCTGAGTTCCTTGTCAAGCAAACTATTACCTGGTTTCACAGCACTGGGTTTTAAAGATGACAGAAGACATAAAGGTACTACTCATGTATTAAACATCTCTGAGGAAATTAATTTTGATATTGTGAAGAGTAAATACTTTATATTAAAACTTTGGGCAATGTGTTTGAACTTTTATTCACTTGTAAAGAAAGAAAAGAATGTCACTTTGGATGGTTTTAGAGCTTGATCTAAAGCTGAATGTCTGGATCCATAGAAAACCATGTTTTTAGGTGAACTAATTGACTGTTTCAATTGATTATATTGCACACTAGACGTCCCCTGCCACGCGTTGCTGTGGCCCAGTCTGGTGATCTGGAAAATAAAGTAATGAGAAAGTTTTGGTTTCTAATATATGTAATTTCTTTATGCTTGTGGGTAAAAGGTATTTGTCTTTGTCAGTGTTGATGTAGAGATTG
The DNA here is from genome assembly GCF_025583915.1 of Anolis sagrei ordinatus. Lineage (NCBI taxonomy): Eukaryota > Metazoa > Chordata > Lepidosauria > Squamata > Anolidae > Anolis > Anolis sagrei. Next base: position 59,318,651 of record NW_026847660.1, on the reverse strand, counting down.
TCTGGTTTGCCCACTCTGGAATATGCAACATATAATTGTCCTTCTTTAGGGGTCCCTTTCAAATCTATGATATTATGTGTATAGAATCATAGAGTTGGAAGAGACCTCATGGATCATCCAGTCCAACCCCCTGCCAAGAAGCAGGAATATTGCATTCAAAGCACCCATGACAGATGGCCATCCAGCCTCCAAAGAAGGAGCCTCCACCACACTCCGGGGCAGAGAGTTCCACTGCTGAACAGCTCTCACAGTCAGGAAGTTCTTCTTAATGTTCAGATGTGTGTGTATGTGTGAATCATATTTTTCTCTCTATATCTATAGCTGGATAGCTCTTTGTCAGGAGGGCGTTGATTACGTTTTCTTGCCCTGGTTAAGGGGGTTGGACTGGATGCCCTTAAATATTTTCTGTTGATCATGAGGGTTCTGTGTGGGAAGTCTGCCCCAATTCTGTCGTTGGTGGGGTTCAGAATGCTCTTTGATTGTAGGTGAATTATACATCCCAGTAAATACAACTTCCAAATGTCAAGGTCTATTTCCCCCAAATCCCATCTGTGTTCATATCTGGGCATATGGAATATTCGTGCCAAGTTTGGTCCAGATCCATCATTGTTTGAGTCCACAGTGCTCTCTGGATGTAGGTGAACTACAACTCCAAAACTCATGGTCAATGCCCACCAAACCCTTCTAGTCTTTTCTGTTGGTCATGGGAGTTCTGTGTGCCACGTTTGGTTCATTTCCATCATTGGTGGGTTTCAGAATGCTCTTTGACTGTAGGTGAACTATACATCCCAGCAACTACAACTCCCAAATGACAACATCAATTTTTTGAGTGATGGTCACTCATTGGCCTGATAGGCGTATTGTGTCCAAATTTGAGGTCAATTCACCTAGTGGTTTTTAAGTTATGTTAATCCTACAAACGAGCATTACATTTTATTTATATCTATATAAATAAAAATTTAATGTTCGTTTGTGGTATTCACAGAACTCAAAAACCACTGGATGAATTGACACCAAATTTGGACACAAGATACCTAACAACCCAATGTATGTCCTTCACTCCAAATAATTGATTTTGTCATTTGGGAGTTGTAGTTGCTGGGATTTATAGTTCACCTACAATCAAAGAGCATTCTGAACTCCACCAACGATGGAATTGAACCAAACTTGGCACACAGTTCTTCCATGACCAACAGAGAATACTGGAAGGGTTTGGTGGGCAGTGTCCTTTGGTTTTGGAGTTGTGGTTCACCTACATCCAGAGATCACTGTGGACTCAAACAATGATGGATCTGGACCAAACTCTACACGAATACTCAATATGCCCAAATGTGAACACTGGTGGAGTTTGGGGAACATAGAATCTTGACATTTGGGAGTTGTAGTTGCTGGGATTTATAATTCACCAACAATCACAGAGCATTCTGAACCCCACAATGATAGAATTGGGCCAAACCTCCCACACAGAACCCCCATGTGGGCCACAGCAACGCGTGGCAGGGGACAGCTAGTAGATAATATAATACAATATAATAATTGAATGTTTGCTGTATATATGCTGTGCTCCACCCTGAGTCCCCTTTGGGGTGAGAAGGGCGGAATATAAATGTTTTAAATAAATAAAATAAATAAATAATACTGTATTGTTTCACACTGACTAAGCTATAACTGAGACTTCTGATTGTAGCCCTTTCCTCTTTCCCTGCTGCATATGAAGTCAATCAAACAGATCCTATGTTATCCAGACCAGCAAACTCTGGTGCCTGATTCCTACAAAACAGAGATTTGCTTGTGTTTTTTGTGAAAGAGGGTGCCAAATACATTTTTCTTATCTTTCCAGTTACTTTTCTTTCAAGTGCTAATACTGCACTGTCTATGCAAAACCATTCCATCTTTCATGATTTGAAAGCTGATGAAATGGATCTCCTGTATTCAGGATATGGAGATGAAACTGGGATCCAGTGTGCTTTAAGGTAAGCATGTTGTAAATCAGCATTGTGTTTCAGACTACAGTAACGTCACGATTGCTTAATAGTAAGGCATACAGTAGAAAGCAATTCATTTGGAAGCTAGCATAACTGGCGTTCAGAGGTTTTTAGGACAAAATTTTAATCTGCAGAATGGTGGTTTTTTTTAAAAAAGAAAATATACTATCTTGCATGAGAGCTTTAAAAAGGAGATTTTTCAATCTTGTATTCATTCTAAAATACAGAAATGCACGGAGTTGGGTTAATATGTGATGTTATATATTAATTTCTTCTAGCCTGCAGGAATTTGTGAAAGATTCTGGAAGTTACAGTAAAAAAATAGTGGATGACTTGTTAGATCAGATCACTGGGGGAGATCATTCCAAAATCATTTATCAGCTAAAACAAGTAAGTCTCCATTATGTAGACGCCAAGTGAACATTGTGTGTGTATGTATGTATGTGTCTGCTAGCTTATGGCAACCCTTAGAGATGGTTCTCTGAAGTAGCCTACAGTAGGGCTTCTTAAACTTTTTCCACTGCCCTAGAAGCTTTTGTATGATCTTGTTTATTTATTTATTTACCATATTTTTATACCGCCTTTCTCAACCCAAGGGCGACTCAGGGCAGTTTACAAGTGGCACAATTCGATGCTCCCAACAACATAAAAACAATTAAAACATTTAGCATAAATAACATCAGATGAAACAGTAAAAACTAATAAAAACATAAATCCTCAGCATCTCATTATAAAACCATTATCCAATCGCATTGTCCAGTCATTCCGTAGATCAGAGTTTGTCTGCTACACTGCATTTGGGAATGCCTGCTCAAAAAGCCATTTTTTTGCAAAATGTTAGGAGGGTGGGGGCCGATCTGATATCTCTAGGGAGGGCGTTCCACAGCCAAGGGGCCACCGCTGAGAAGGCCCTGTCTGTTGTGACTAAGCTTGATTCTGAGTCTGAAGCTGAGCTCTTTGGGCCTTTTGAGCCAGAATTCCTACAGGATGATGAGGAGGAGGATGGATTACAGATTTCTGTACATGCTTCAGACAGGGCTGATGGTGGGACTGCTGAAGGAGAAACAGCAAATCAGTTCCCAGGGGAAAGGAATGTTAGTGAGACTGATAATGAGAGTGAATTCCCACACGGCCAGGTGGAGACGTCTTTTCCTCCCCACAGTGATCTGGTCCAGCTGGACCAAGATAAGGGGTTACATAGCCTTGAAGATAATAAATTAATGAGCAGGCAAGATCATCTGCAATTAAGGCTCCAGAGAAGCACTCGCTTGGCTAGCAAGCAAGAAGCCAAGGGTGCCAAAGGTCAACGCAATGTGTTCATGTCTTCAAAGGGTATTTAGCCTTGGAGCTGACAAGCAGGGGTTGTCAGTCCAACGTAGCTCTTCCCATGCAAACTTCTGTGGATTAACTTTGGCTTTTAGCAGCACACTTCTGGCTTCCTGAGTCTGGGATTTGGGCCTTGTTTTCAACTGTTTTCCAGTTGAAAACAATTGCAAAAGGATTATGCTTCATGTTTTTGCCTTTGAATCTTGGGATCTTTGTCTTTGCATTTAAGTCTTCGTCCTGCCTATGGAACTTTTGCAGTTCTTATACTTTGTTTTGATTTTGCCTTTTTCTCAATAAACTACAAAACCTACAGCTTTGGTGTGGTGGTGTCTGGAGCAAGGTGAAACCTACCCTGAGTTGCAACACTGTCCTTCATCCCTGCCAACCAAATCTATGAAGAAGGCAGGACCAAGAACAGGGCCTCCCCAGACGACCTTAGAGTCCTAGCTATATACTGTGGTATATAGCTATACTGTGGTATATAGCTACAGTATATAAAATATTTATACAAATCAAACATACACTGATAATAAATAAGAAATTTCTCTTAAGACAATTATTTTGTATACATATAATTGAACCTTTAATAAAATATGGAAAGCAAATTTGCATACTAATGGGATGGATGTGCTTGCTTATTTTTACAAAAAGAATGTGGATTATCTGCTTTGATAACCTGGATTATATGGCAGCGTAGAAGGGCCCAGATTCTCCTTCTCAAAAAAATCATTTCTCTTTTTTTTCTCTCTCTCTCTCTCACTGCAATGAGTGGAACTGACAGAACCAATTGATCGATAAAGTAGGGACTGAGTATATATATGTGTGCGTGCGTGCGTGTGTGCTTACTGTGAAGAATAGGAAAAAAATCAAGAAAATCATTATATTTTTCTCATTTTTAGAGGAGAAACATTCCAGTGAAACCTCCAGATGAAATGAAAGTAAGTTGTATTACATTAAAAAACACTTTTGTTTTATTTCATAATGTGTTTTCATTGTAAATTTATTTTTGAATTGTATTGAGTAGTATAAAGCACCCATAAATAATAATAATAATAATCCTTTATTTATACCCCACTACCATCTCCCAGAGGACCCAGTGCGGCTTACAAGAGGCCGAGCCCAAATACATCAACAAAACAACAACAACAACAACAACAAAGCAAAATAAATGAACTCGTAAAACAAGCAATAAACATTAACAAACATCACGACGCATTAAAATCTGTGGCAGGGCCAAGTGTAGTAGTTTAAAAAAATTAAAATTTTAAAAAGTGAACTTTTTGTAAACCATAAATTATGACATAGTTTATAACAGCATTCTAAATATTCTGTGTCTTTACATCAAAGATAGTTCTGTTTCTTGCTTAATTGTTACTTACCCATGATGCCGTATTTAGAGTGTTGTACTATACTGTAGTTCTAGAACAGGGTATGAATCCTTACTCGACCATGAAAACCGCATGGCAATCTTATTTTTTTTATTTATTTACTTGATTTACTTTATTTTTATCCTATATTTCTCCTGACATAGGAACTCAAGGCAGCTAACATCAAACATGGCACAATACAAATTAAAAACAAAACAAACATTGTATAGCTATGAGTATAAAAATAACAAAAAATCACATCTTTGTGTCAAAAAGCATAACAATTAAAACACAATCACAGTTAAAAACTGCCCAGTGCCCTCCAATCCCACTCACACAATCCCCAGCAGCCTGCCCCTAATAATTCCCCAAATGTCTGATGGCAGAGATATGTTTCCACCCCCCACCCCTGTGAAAGGCAAGTCTAAGAGTAAGGAAAAAAATGGCAACCCCCCTCTGAATAAATCTTGCCAAATTTTTTATCATGTCAGAAGCAACTTGAGAAACTGCAAGTCACTTCTGGTGTGAGAGAATTGGCAGTCTGCAAGGACATTGCCTGGGGGACACCCAGATGTTTTACCATCCTGTGGGAGGTTTCTCTCATGTTCCAGTATGGGAAGCTGGAGCTGACAGATGGGAGCTCACGCCATCGTGCAGATTCGAACGTCCAGCCGGCTCAAGGGTTTAACCCAGGGGTCCTCAAACTTTTTACACAGAGGGCCAGGTCACAGTCCCTCAAACTATTGGAGGGCCAGATTATAATTTGGGAAAAAAAAAGAATGAATTCCTATGCACACTGCACATATCTTATTTGTAGTGCAAAAAATACTTTAAAACAATACAATAATTAAAATGAAGAACAATTTTAACAAATATAAACTTATTAGTATTTCAATGGGAAGTGTGGGTCTGCTTTTGACTGATGAGATAGGATTGTTGTTGTGTGCTTTCAAGTCGTTTCAGACTTAGGTTGACCCTGAGTAAGGGCCGGGTAAATGACCTTGGAGGGCCATATCCGGCCCCTGGGCCTTAGTTTGGGGACCCCTGGTTTAACCCATTGCACCACCACAGCTCCTATGAGGATCTTGTCAATAAAACTCTGTGATAGAGTTGCCATGTAGTCACCATAACTTGGAAATGACTTGAAAGCACACAACAACACATCAAAGGAAAAAGAATCCATATTATACCCTATGACAGAATGTGACATTCTGTTATTGTGATTTTGGTGATGAGGAATGAAAGTGCCTCTGGAAAAGTGAATATTCGTTCTAAATTGGTAACTGTTCAAATATGTGTTAATGGTTTAGGTTCCACCGGTTCTCATTAAAGAAGAACACAAATTGCGCAATACTTGTCCAGATGCCTCCAAGCAAAGTATGGTAAGATGCGTTATACCATTTGTACTTTTCAATTTTTGGGGGGGTGATCGTTAGAAGAACTGAAAATTTAGAAAATAATGTTTCCACTCGTTTGATCTTTTTTAAGACAGGAAAGCTTGTAGACAGAGACTACCATGTCTTTGGTTTAAATAATAACAATCTCCAAAATACTGCTGGTAATATTTTCAAATATAAGGGGTGAAATAGAGGTGCTTTAAATAAATCTGCCATTAAGAAGAAGAGGCATGCTATAAATAATATTACTAATCAATGTGCTCAACCAAATACATGTCTAGATATTGAAATCATTGTATTCTTTATTATCAAGATATATTCATAACAAAGAGACATCAGTTTTCATCTTGGAAAAATGTCTTTTTTGTAAATATCGTAGAGATATTCCATGCTGGAACTAGGGAGGTCTGTTTAAATCTCTGCTCATTCATAATGTTCTTTGTTAGCCAATGAAAGGGAACTGGGCATGTTTAGCCTGAAGAAGAGAAGGCTGAGAGGAGATATGATAGCCATGTATAAATATGTGAGAGGAAGCCACAGGGAGGAGGGAGCAAGCTTGTTTTCTGCTTCCTTGGAGACTAGGACACGAAACAATGGCTTCAAACTACAAGAGAGGAGATTCCATCTGAACATTAGGAAGAACTTCCTGACTGTGAGAGCCGTTCAGCAGTGGAACTCTCTGCCCCGGAGTGTGGTGGAGGCTCCTTCTTTGGAAGCTTTTAAGCAGAGGCTGGATGGCCATTTGTCAGGGGTGATTTGAATGCAATATTCCTGCTTCTTGGCAGGGGGTTGGACTGGATGGCCCATGAGGTCTCTTCCAACTCTTTGATTCTATGATTCTATGAAAGCTGCTGTGTTTCGGTGTCAATTGTTTTAACATAGCTGTTTTGAATATAAAGCTGGGTCTTAGCCATTCCCAAAGATTGTCCTGTTTGAGATAATACTCTTGTTTAGGGGTAAACTAATGGCTCCCTTATTACATTATGCAGCCAACATTATCCTCTTTCTCTTCAGGTTGGAGAAGCCATCGGAGACAATACGAGTTCTGTTTTGGATTTTCTATCTATGAAACCATATTCAGATGTGTCTCTTGATATATCGATGTTGAGTTCATTGGGTAGGTGTAATTCAGTATTTAAATAGTGAAAGTATTACTTTACTTACTTAGGCAATCCCTTGTTTTCCAAGGAGGATTGTCTTCCAGTATTCTTGTGGGTCCGTATGTGGCTGTGGAGCCCTATTCTTGCTCTGCATCTTCTTCCGCAGTGAGGGCATTGGTTTCCAGGTGGGAGGCGGTCTCGGTCAGGTTGGCTTGACGCCCCTTCCTCTTGGCACGCTTCTCTCTTTCGCCCCCCATTCCCTCTCAGGCCCGTAGCCAGGATTTTTTTCGGGGGGGGGGGGCTGAGTTGGGGTGGGGGGGGCTGAGTCTGAGTGAAAGAGGGTCTACCCTAGCAAACCTTTTGTATCGTTACCCCCAAACCCCCATGCATATGAGATATATTGAGCATGGTGATCAGATCATGATATGAATAAACATAACAGTTTAAATAATACACCAGTAAGGCCTTTTCGCGAACCACCATGAGAATTTGGGGGGGGGGGGGGCTGAACCCCTAAGACCCCCCCCCCCCCCCCGGCTACATGCCTGGTGCCTCTTCAAATTCTGCTGGTCACAGCTGACCTCCAGCTGGAGCGGTCAAGGGCCAGGGCTTCCCAGTTCTCAGTGTCTATGCCAGAGTTTTTAAGGTTGGCTGTGAGCCCATCTTTAAATCTCTTTACTTAGTAGTTCATGTATAATACACTGGTTCTCTGGCTTTTGTTTTCACCCACCACTTGATCAGTGCTGGGATCTCAGTACAGCACCCAAACAATTGTGTGAAAATTAGAGGCACAGAGAACCACATATTTTCATAGAAGTACTAGCTGTCCCCTGCCAGTGGGGTTGTGTGGCCCACTCTGGTAGTCATGGGGTTCTGTGTGGGAGGTTTGGCCCAATTCTATCATTGGTGGGGTTCAGAACGCTCTGTGATTGTAGGTGAACTACAAATTCCAGCAACTACAACTCCCAAATGTCAAGATTGTATTTTCCCCAAACTCCATCAGTGTTCATATTTGGGCATATTGAGTATTTGTGTAGAGTTTGGTCCAGATCCATCATTGTTTGAGTCCACAGTGCTCTCTGGATATAGGTGAACTACAACTCCAAATCTCAAGGTCAATGTCCACCAAACTCTTCCAGTATTCTCTGTTTGCCATTAGAGTTCTGTGTGCCAAGATTGGTTCAATTCCATCATTAGTGTAGTTCAGAATGCTCTTTGATTGTAGGTGAACTATAAATCCCAGCAACTACAACTCCCAAATGACAAAATCAACTTATTTTGAGTGAAGGACATACATTGGGTTGTTAGGTGTCTTGTGTACAAATTTGGTGTCAATTCATCTAGTGGTTTTTGAGTTCTGTTAATCCCACAAACAAACATTAAATTTTTATTTATATAGATTTCCTACTTTTTTTCAACAACATTGTTCTCCTACTTTTCATGTTATCTGCGGAGTTGTATGGTTCGTTTTATTTTGTTCTGCTTGGTCCTTTTTTTAAAACAAAATTATGTCTCATTTAAATGGAAAATGTAATAAAAATAAATAAGAAGCAAGATATTCCACTACAGATCTAAAATGTATTATCTAGCACCATCAACTTGGCCAAAATGTGTACACCTTTCATATAGACATATTTTGAAGCGTTTGTGATCTTTATTGGTAAAGAAAGCTAGTAGTGTCCTTCAGCTATTTGACTTCAATTCTTTTCTGATATCTGGCTGTTGTGCTTTTCTAATTGCCATGTAAATTGAATATTTTTTAAACCTTGAGGTACAATTAATATGTCTGTAGAAGATGAAAGTATATTGCCTTTATTTAGTTTTAATATAAAAGAAAATTTGATAGGGGATAGGATAATGAAAGTTATTCCATTAAATAGTTCATTCAAAACCAGATTGTTATTATTATTACTGCTACTAATACTATTACATTTACAGGTAAAGTAAAGAAGGAACTTGATCATGATGAAAATCATTTACACTTGGACGAAACCACAAAATTACTGCAGGATCTTCATGAGGCACAGACTGACCGAGTAGGATCTAGGCCTTCCTCCAACCTCAGTTCCCTCTCTAATGCATCTGAAAGGGATCAGCATCATCTAGGTAAAGCTCATTAGACAATAATACAATCTACTCCATGGTCTGAGGTTATGTTTCATACAAGCTCAGAGATCTTCAGTATTTTGAATTGAGTGGTCTCGGGTTTGTCTCCCCTCTACTGGAGTCACTAATTCCTTTTTTTAAACATTTTTTTATTTTTACAATACAAAAAATACATAACGTGCACACACAAAACATTTACAATTCCCACCACCAACGTGAGGATTATTTTCTTTCACATATTCATTTCTTTGTGAGACAATCATTATATCTTTATCTTTATACATTTCCATCCTGTATACTATATAACATTTGTATCTTATTTCTTATGGCTTGATCTCCAGAATGATTCATAATATAGTTCTTTACCCTTATCCATCTATCTTCCATTTTTCTCATTCTATTTTCATTTATTTTTAAATCATTTAATTTCACATTCATAATTTCAAATTCCACTTGCTCCACCATATATTGGTACCATTTATTTACTGTCCATTTTGATTTAACTTTCCGCCCTAATACTATTACTGCTTGTGCACATTCTATTATTGCTTCTTTTATTTCCCGTTTCCTCTCTTTTCCCTAATACTGCCATTTCCTTTATGATCCACTAATTTCTTAGTACTTGATTTGACTCATTTTGTATAGTCTGCCAAAAATCTTGTACATATTCACATTCCCATGTCATGTGCATAAAGCGCCCTTTCTGATGGCATCCACTGACTACTCCCCTTTTTATAGTAGTATGCTAATTGGCAGGGTGTACGATACCATTTGTGCAATATTTTCCTCCTCAAGAAATGAGAAATGTGCTAGAGACAATAGGGATGGAAAGGAATACCAAAGTACGAGAAATGAGGAGGAAAATATGGAGTCACTAATTCCTGGTCTTTGGCATCTGTGTGCAGGTTACTGCTAGACTCTTGTGTCATGAGATTCACATTAGAAAGAAAATGCTTTGATACAGTTTAGAATCATAGAATCAAAGAGTTGGAAGAGACCTCATGGGCCATCCAGTCCAACCCCCTGCCAAGAAGCAGGAATATTGCATTCAAATCACCCCTGACAGATGGCCATCCAGCCTCTGTTTAAAAGCTTCCAAAGAAGGAGCCTCCACCACACTCCGGGGCAGAGAGTTCCACTGCTGAACGGCTCTCACAGTCAGGAAGTTCTTCCTCATGTTCAGATGGAATCTCCTCTCTTGTAGTTTGAAGCCATTGTTCCGCGTCCTAGTCTTCAGGGAAGCAGAAAACAAGTTTGCTCCCTCCTCCCTGTGGCTTCCTCTCACATATTTATACATGGCTATCATATACCCTCTCAGCCTTCTCTTCTTCAGGCTAAACATGCCCAGTTCCTTAAGCCGCTCCTCATAGGGCTTGTTCTCCGGACTCTTTATCATTTTAATCGCTCTCCTCTGGACACATTCCAGCTTCTCAATATCTCTCTTGAATTGTGGTGCCCAGAATTGGACACAATATTTCAGGTGAGGTCTAACCAAAGCAGAATAGAGGGGTAGCATTACTTCCCTAGATCTACACACTATGCTCCTATTGATGCAGGCCAAAATCCCATTGGCTTTTTTTGCCGCCACATCACATTGTTGGCTCATGTTTAACTTGTTGTCCACGAGGACTCCAAGACCTTTTTCACACGTACTGCTCTCAAGCCAGGCATTGTCCCCCATTCTGTATCTTTGCATTTCGTTTTTCCTGCCAAAGTGGAGTATCTTGCATTTGTCACTGTTGAACTTCATGTTGTTAGTTTGTCAGAGTTAATTCCAGATTCCTAGGGCCAACATATCAAAGGTCCTAACCTTACAACAATACTAGGCAGGCCTTAGGTACATTTCGACAGAATGAAAAACCAATAATCCAGGCTTATAAAATCCTAACGTGCTTTGCATGGACAGTTAAAACAAATCTGATGGGAACATTTTAACATGCTTTATTATCCAAGGGTTATGTTTAATTGCAAATTTACAATTTGGGACATGTAAGATAACCAACCTAATTTAAAAATACCAGTAGTATACAGTCCTATCTTCTTTAGACCTTGGGTCTGGAGAACAAGCCCTACGAGAAGCGGCTTAGAGAACTGGGCATGTTTAGCCTGAAGAAGAGAAGGCTGAGAGGAGATATGATAGCCATGTATAAATATGTGAGAGGAAGCCACAGGGAGGAGGGAGCAAGCTTGTTTTCTGCTTCCTTGGAGACTAGGACGCAATGGAACAATGGCTTCAAACTACAAGAGAGGAGATTCCATCTGAACATGAGGAAGAACTTCCTGACTGTGAGAGCCGTTCAGCAGTGGAACTCTCTGCCCCGGAGTGTGGTGGAGGCTCCTTCTTTGGAAGCTTTTAAGCAGAGGCTGGATGGCCATCTGTCAGGGGTGATTTGAATGCAATATTCCTGCTTCTTGGCAGGGGGTTGGACTGGATGGCCCATGAGGTCTCTTCCAACTCTTTGATTCTATGATTCTATGGTTTGGATGTAACATAGAGCTTTCCTTTCTGGCTTGTTTACCTTTTGTAGAGGGAAAAGGAGGAATGAACAGACTATATGCAATGCAATGTGAGAAGTGTGGTGATATTTTTTACCATAGATTTAATGTCACTGCTGAAGTATGCACAGAGAATATCAATCAAAACAGTACATCTGTGAAACCGAGAGATTTTTCAAAATATCTATCTTCCAAAAATAGCATATGTTTTAATATTTTCCCCTGATGTCTTCCACAGGAAGCCCCTCTCACCTAAGTGTAGGAGAACAACAAGACATGGTCCATGACCCCTATGAATTTCTTCAGTCCCCAGAACCTCCAAATGCCAACAACTGATTTTTCATATAGAATATTTATTTATTTTTATTTTACTGTCTGATGTTTTACTGAGATTGATGAGACAATATGCATTTTGGTTTGTCCTCTTTTTGTACAAGAATTGCTGTATAATAATGCTTATGCATATATTTATAAATTTGACTTGCATAGTAAGTATATCATGATATATGTACCATCTCATGCAGTTTTTTAGGGATATGTACTATAAAACTCAGGCAGAAACCAATTACGTATTTAAGAAACCTTATTTATTCAACTAACCAGCTGTTTATCATGCTGTCAGTTATTAAATATTTTATACTTTGTTTACAATTATAGCCGCTTAGAAATTATTCAAGGAGTATTTTCAGTGGCAATACAGGTTTCAAAACTTTGGTTGTCTTCATGGTTATTTGTCTTCCCCAAGCTGTTCACTGTGAAGATGGCTAAATTAAAATTTAAAAAAGTTGATATCCCAAGTCCAAACATTTAAGAAAAGAAAATTCACTGTGACTTTTGTTTTAGAATCTCTGTGCCAGATTGTCTAGTTTCAGTGTTTTGTGAATATGGGTGAAGTTGTACCTTCAGAAAAGAGAAATGTGTTTGTAGTTTTTAAATTAGGTATTTGAAATTTGACATTGAACGGTTTTTAAACAATTGGTATTATGTATAAAACAGAATAATTAATCAAAATATTGTAAATTATAATAAAATTCAGAAATACTTCTATTCTGGTTCTTCTGGTACATAATTTCTTTATTGATATGTACTTACATACTTAGGCGATCCCTCGTTGGACGAGTAAGATGGTCTTCCTTGATGACTATTTTTGTGGGTTTGTAGGTGACTGTGGAGCCCTATTCTTGATCCGCATCTTCTCCCACAGTGAAGGCATTGGTTTCCAGGTGGAAGGCGGTCCCGGTCGAGGTTGGCTTGACGCGCCTTCCTCCTGGCACGTTTCTCTCTTTCACCCTCCACTCATGCCTCCTCGAATTCTGCAGCACTGCTGGTCACAGCTGACCTCCAGCTGGAGCGGTCAAGGGCCAGGTCTTCCCAGTTCTCAGTGTTTATGCCAGAGTTTTTAAGGTTGGCTTTGAGGCCATCTTTAAATCACTTTTCCTGTCCACCAACATTCTGTTTTCCATTCTTAAGTTCAGAGTAGAGCAACTGCTTTGGGAGACGGTGGTCAGGCATCCGGACAACGTTGCCGGTCCAGCGGAGTTGATGGCAGAGGACCATCGCTTCAATGCTGGTGGTCTTTGCTTCTTCCAGCACGCTGACGTTTGTCCGCCTGTCTTCCCAAGATATTTGCAGGATTTTCCGGAGGCAGCGCTGATGGAATCGTTCCAGGAGTTGCATGTGACGTCTGTAGACAGTCCACGTCTCACAGGCATATAGCAGGGTTGGGAGGACAATAGCTCTGTAAACAAGCACCTTGGTATCCCTACGGATGTCCTGATCCTCAAACATTCTCCGCTTCATTCGGGAAAATGCTGCACTCGCAGAGCTCAGGCGGTGTTGTATTTCGGTGTCGATGTTGACTTTGGTGGAGAGGTGGCTGCCAAGGTAGTGGAAATGGTCAACATTTTCTAATGTTACAGCATTAAGTTGTATCTCTGGCATTGGGGAGGGGATGGCTGGTGGCTGCTGGAACAAGTTACCTGTCAACTTATATCAACCCCATAGATGTTTAAGGTTTTCTTAAGCAATAAGTCTTCAGAAGGGTTTTTAGCCAGTTCCTTTCTGTGAAATACAGCCTACAGCAGTTTTTTCTGATTATTCCCTCATACAAATACTTACCAGAGCATCTGACCTTACTTAGTGTTCAAGAAACAGATGGATCTGGTTCCTTGGTTTACTTTATTAAAACTGGCTATTTTTCATAAGGGTAGCCAATGAAGTTCCTAGTCTTTGCAGTTTGATGGCTGTCAAATAAGCAAGGGACACAGTACCTAGACTAAATAAAAAGATGACTCTTGACACAATTGTTTTGTTTTTTAAAAGAATGGTGCCATCTTTCATTCTGTTTACTGTGTCCCCAAAACACACCCAACTCTTAAGCTGCTCCTCATAATAGTCAGAAATGTGAGGCTTGGTCTGTGAAAAATCAGTGTTGGGAGGAAAGCTTGCCAGTCAGCCTCTGCAAAGTACTGAGAAAGAACAGGAAAAAGGAAGAACAAGGAGGCGATAGGACCTCTTCTAGGAGAAGATGGGGCAATGCTGACAATGGATAGGGAAAAGGCAGAACTACTTAATACCTTCTTTGCCTCAGTCTTCTCACAAAAAGAAAGTCATCTTAAACCTCAGCAAAATGGAGTGGATGAGGGATTAGAGACATCCAACTCCAAATTGGGAAACAAGTCATCCAGGTATTTCTGGCTGCTCTAAATGAGTTCAGGTCCCCAGGGCCATATCAACTACACCCAAGAGTATTGAAGGAACTAGCAGAAGTCATTTCGGAACCATTGGCAATCATCTTTGAGAGTTCTTGGAAAACGGGAGAAGTTCCAGCAGATAGGAGGAGGGCCAATGTGGTCCCAGTCTTCAAGAAGGGAAAAAAGGATGACCC
>NW_026847660.1:59289622-59301572 GCF_025583915.1 Anolis sagrei ordinatus | reverse complement strand
GAGAAGGATAGGCTGGATGGTGTGGTATGTCGGAAGCTCTACCAATACAACCAAAGACACATTACTTATTTAAAAGATGTCTTTGTTTTGTATGCTGATTCCCCAACGACGTGCAGAATCAATATTCGGTATAACCCTCCTCTAAACTCAGAATGAAAGCATTGAAAGTGTTAAATGTTTTATGACAACTTAAGTCATCAAATTGTGAGGTTATGATATCACCTTTATCCAGTGGCTTTTTGATCTGCCAAAATCGATCAGGTGAAAATGTTCACATCATTAATGCTCCCTAATAGCTGCATATCGAGCTGTTGTTGAAAGGCATGGGAAGCTGGTAGCTACTAATATCCTTGGTCTCCTCGTTCAGGAATTGAGTTCTAGAAAGTTTGCACCATAGAGGAAATAGCTCGTGTTTGTTTTCATATTAGAGAAGCACCAAAGACTTAAGTAACTGTGTCAAGACATAGGTATTTTCTGCCCTTTTTGCATTAAGCAATTCATCTGTTCATGCAATTCATGCTGTTCTCAGTTGTTTTAATGTTTACGATTTGTGGAATTTTATCATAACACTCTCAACCCAAACTATTCTGGGCAGATGACAGAAAGGTGAGTAGGCAACTTACTTCTAAGACCCAATAAAAGTCCTGGCTTGTAAAAGAGTGGAGAGGAAAGTGTTTCCATAGCTGCAAAGGAAACCACTCTGTTAAGAAAATAAAGTAAAACTTTTCTAAAATTTTGGGTTGTTGTAGGTTTTTTTGGGCTATATGGCCATGGTCTAGAGGCATTTTCTCCTGACGTTTCGCCTGCATCTATGGTAAGCATCCTCAGAGGTAGTGAGGTCTGTCGGAAGTAGGAAAATGGGTTTATATTAGGCTTGGGCGATCCAGTTCGTTAATTTCGTAATTCGTTATTAATTCGTATTTAAATTAGCTTACGATCCAATATCGAGCCATGCAGGAATAGTGTGAGGAGTAATTAAGAATCGAAACAATTTTTCCAATTTTCGTAATTATTTCGTAATTATTTTCGTATGTCTGGTGCAAGTTTTACAATCTCGCATTTACCCCACTTCCGGTCCCTTTGCTCTGCTGCTTCCCTCCTCTTTCCTCATGCTTCTTCTTGCCTCACTCTAATATACAATACTATAATATAATATATAATATAATAATATTATATTATTATAATACTATTATATTATATATTTTATTACTATATATTATATTATTATATTATATATTTTATTACTATATTATTATATTATAATTGTGTAATATAATATAATATAATATATATAATATATTATAATATAATATACAATAACATAATATAATAATATAATATAATATATATAATAATATAATATACAATAATATAATAATATAATATAATATACAACAATATAATATAATATAATATAATATAATATAATATAATATATAATATAATATAATATAATATAGTTGTTGTTTGTTTTATCACACCAACAGTCAACAACAGAGGGAGAGGGAAGCTTCAGAAGTTCCCCCTGTCCCATTTGGAGGTTTTTTTTAGCATATTGCGCAATCGCGTCCGCCATTAACGAATCGATTCATAATTTACGAAATTTCAGAAATTTTGAAATTTTGAAATCTTAAATTTCGGAAGTCCTCAGAATTTAGAAACGCTAGCGCACCCTAGAAATGAAACGAGTTTAGAACCAATTTTTTTCTTGATCGCCCAAGCCTAGTTTATATATCTGTGGAATGACCATGGTAGGGCAAAGGACTTTGTCTGCTGGAGCTAGGTGTGAATGTTTCAACTGACCACCTTGATTAGCATTTAATGGCTTGGCAGTGCCTGGGGGAATCTTTCTTTGAGAGGTGATTTGATGTGCCTGGTTGTTTACTCTCTGTTGTGTTGCTGTTGTAATTTTTGAGTTTTTTAATACTGGTAGCCAGATTTTGTTCATTTTCATGGTTTCTTCCTTTCTGATGAAATTGTCCACATGCTTGTGGATTTCAATGGCTTCTAAAAGTTGTTCAAAACTATGTCATTATAAATTCTATGTAACACTTCATATCTCTACTTATTCTGCAGTTGAAAAATTAGGCCTGTCAATTGAAGCACTGGAGATTTTCAATTCAACAGAAGGAAAGATCCTAGCGGGGTTTTGGACCTTACAGAAACGTCTGTCTGTCAGGCCTTGATAACAGAGGAAGGGGCAGAGGTAGCAGGTCAAACAGAAAAACATGGTGAACATCTCAGAGGTGAGTCAAAAGAGAGAAATTATCCAGAAAATGTATTTTTAATTGAAACTCTCTATTTATTCCTGTCCAGGTCCTGAACCGGTGCTTGGCCGCTGTGACAGTCTGGATGAGGGCGAACAAATTGAAATTGAATCCAGACAAGACAGAGGTACTCCTGGTCAGTCGCAAGGCCGAACAGGGCATAGGGTTACAGCCTGTGTTGGATGGGGTCGCACTCCCCCTGAAGACGCAGGTTCGCAGCTTGGGAGTGATCCTGGATTCATCGCTGAGCCTGGAAACCCAGGTTTCCGCGGTGACCAGGGGAGCATTTGCACAGTTAAAGCTTGTGCGCCAGCTGCGCCCGTACCTTGGGAAGTCTGACTTGGCCACGGTAGTCCACGCTCTGGTTACATCCCGTTTAGACTACTGCAACGCTCTCTACGTGGGGTTGCCTTTGAAGACAGCTCGGAAGCTCCAACTAGTCCAACGCTCGGCAGCCATGATTTTAACAGGAGCGGAGCGCAGGGAGCATACAACCCCCCTGTTGCGCCAACTCCACTGGCTACCGATCTGCTACCGGGCTGAATTCAAAGTGATGGCGTTGGCCTTTAAAGCCCTAAACGGTTCCGGCCCAAGCTACCTATCTGACCGCATCTCTGCCTATGAACCCACCAGGACTTTGAGATCTTCCGGGGAGACCCTGCTCTCGATCCCGCCTGCTTCTCAAGCTCAGCTGGCGGGGACGAGAGATAGGGCCTTCTCGGTGGTGGCTCCTCGGCTGTGGAACGCCCTTCCTACGGACATTAGACTAGCACCATCTCTAATGGTATTCCACAAAAAGGTGAAGACCTAGATGTTTGTGCAGGCGTTTGAGTAATTTAGTGCAATCTGGTAATGGAACATAGGAATGGAACAATGGACGACGAACCTGGACTACGCTTGGATGATGAGAAGATTGGGTACGGTTGTTTTTTGTAATAATTGTGCATTGTAATTGTTTATTGGTAATTTATGGATAATGTGTTAAGTCAATTGTTATATGTTGTATGGAACCACTGCTGTTTCTACTGTTTTTACTGTTTGTGAACCGCTGTGAGTCGCCTTCGGGCTTGAGATACAGCGGTATATAAGCAAAGTAAATAAATAAATAAATAAATATTTAGGCATGCTCTAAGGTGGCTTTTCAGATTGAAAAATAACATGATTTTACTACCATGATTTTACGACCTCACAACCTCTGAGGATGCTTCACTTCACTTCACTTTATTTCTTAATTAGTCGCTCTCCACCAAGGTGCTCCGAGCGACTTACAGTCTAAAATAGCATTTACACAATATTTTGCCGTATATTGCCATAGATGCAGGCGAAACATCAGGAGAGAATGCCTCTAGAACATGGCCATACAGTCCGAAAAAATCTACAACAACCCAAAATAGCGAACTGTTTTTAAGGTGGGAGTGCTCAACATTAACAGGCAGTTTGTTGCCTTCTTGCAGGTAGATATGAGGATTATTTTTCTCATTTCAGATGGGTTCGGCACTACCACCATTGATTGCGGGGGGGGGGGTCTCATATCCTCTGTGCCTTATTCTGGGTCCATGTCACAGGAGCTCTGTCCTCTTTTTACACCTGGCCATATAACAGCAACATATCTAACAACAGGGGTGTATTTTGGCTAAACTGTAATGAGAAGATGAGGGATGTAAGAGTAGAATTATTCTTCGCATGGGTTAAACTATTATTTATTTATCGTGTCAGGATAAATCAGTTGTATTGCATTAAAAACAAACAAACAAACAAAGCACAAAGTTTGCAGACTTGGTATACTATTAAATGTCCTTTGACCAGTAGCTGGCCACTTGGAGTGCCTCTGGTGTTGCTGTAAGAAGGTCCTCCATTGTGCATGTACCAGGGCTCAGGTTGCATTGTAATAGGTGGTCTGTGGTTTGCTCTTCTTCACACTCACATGTCGTGGATTCCACTTTGTAGCCCCATTTCTTAAGGTTGGCTCGGCATCGTGGTGCCAGAGTGCAATTTGTTCAGTCGCCCAGTCTTCTGTGTCCCAGGAGGGAGTCTCTCATTTGGTATCAGCCATTGATTGAGGTTCTGGGTTTGAGCTTGCCACTTTTGGACTCTCACTTGCTGAGGTGTTCCAGCAAGTGTCTCTGTAGATCTTAGAAAACTATTTATTGATTTAAGTTGTTGGCGTGCTGGCTGATACCCAAACAGGGGGTGGGCCGGAGATGTCACTGCCTTGGTCCTTTCACTATTGGTTGATACTCCCTGGCAGATGTCAGGTGGTGCAATACCAGCTAAACAGTGTAATTTCTCCAGTGGTGTAGGGCGCAGACACCCCGTGATAATGCGCTATGTCTCATTAAGAGCCACATCCACTGTTTTAGTGTGGTGAGATGTGTTCCACACTGGGCATGCATACTCAGCAGCAGAGTAGCATAGCGCAAGGGCAGATGTCTTCACTGTATCTGGTTGTGATCCCCAGGTTGTGCCAGTCAGCTTTCGTATGATATTGTTTCTAGCACCCACTTTTTGCTTGACATTCAGGCAGTGCTTTTTTGTAGGTCAGAGCATGGTCCAGGGTAACTCCCAGGTATTTGGGCGCATTGCAATGCTCCAGTGGGATTCCTTCCCAGGTAATCCTCAGAGCTCAGGATGCTTGTCTGTTCTTAAGATGAAAAGCACACGTCTGTGTTTTAGATGGATTAGGGTTAAACTAAAAGGAATTAAAACAAATCTATCTCTACGTCACAGTGCAGGTATGTCCGGGAGTAGTAGGTAGAATCATTGTTGATTACTCTTCATCCCCATGTCAATTTAAAATGTCTCCTCTCATCAACAGCAACAATAACTTGTTGACAAAGCATGTAACATATCTTGTGCAAGCCAGTGTTTACAACAGCAATCCCTTTTAGTTCCTCTTTTGAAAAAACGGGCTTGCTGACACACTTCCTGCTTCTGTTAAACAGGATGTGGCTGTGTAATATCGATTTTCTAAAGATATGAGCCATCTTTAGGAGAGTGGTGGAATTGCCTGGAAAACTTCTGTTTCTAAATTGCTTTGTCTAAGTTGTTTAATTTCGTTTTATTTGGTTATCCAACAATGAGCCAACAATGTGATGTGGCGGCAAAAAAAGCCAATGGGATTTTGGCCTGCATCAATAGGAGCATAGTGTCTCGATCTAGGGAAGTCATGCTACCCCTCTATTCTGCTTTGGTTAGACCACACCTGGAATATTGTGTCCGATTCTGGGCACCACAATTCAAGAGAGATATTGACAAGCTGGAATGTGTCCAGAGGGGAGTGACTAAAATGATCAAGGGTCTGGAGAACAAGCCCTATGAGGAGCGGCTTAAGGAGCTGGGCATGTTTAGCCTGAAGAAGAGAAGGCTGAGAGGAGATATGATAGCCATGTATAAATATGTGAGAGGAAGCCACAGGGAGGAGGAAGCAAGCTTGTTTTCTGCTTCCTTGGAGACTAGGACGCGGAACAATGGCTTCAAACTACAAGAGAGGAGATTCCATCTGAACATGAGGAAGAACTTCCTGACTGTGAGCAGTGGAACTCTCTGCCCCGGAGTGTGGTGGAGGCTCCTTCTTTGGAAGCTTTTAAACAGAGGCTGGATGGCCATCTGTCAGGGGTGCTTTGAATGCAATATTTCTGCTTCTTGGCAGGGGGTTGGACTGGATGGCCCATGAGGTCTCTTCCAACTCTTTGATTCTATAATTCATGAATTCAGAAGTGGGCAACATACACAAGCTCTTATCCTGCCTCCAAGCATTTTGGCATGCAGAAGTGGTGAGCAACTTCCTGACTGTGAAAGCCGTTCAGCAGTGGAACTCTCTGCCCCGGAGTGTGGTGGAGGCTCCTTTTTGGAAGCTTTTAAACAGAGGAGCAACACACACTACTTTTTTGGCCATTGTAGTCAGTAGAAGAGAAATCATGAATTTGTCTGCATTGATATTATTAGAGGCTGCGATATTAAAACCTCCTATGCAAAGATCCTGATTCAAATGGCTATTTCCTCCTTCTCCCCGTATTCATAGCATGGAAGACCTGTGTTGCTGAGTTTGTCAGCAGTTTTGCCCAAGATCTGGAAACCACCACCATTTTTAAGGGGTCATTTTGGGTTCTGTCTTGCAGATGGCCTGCTATGACAAGAGGCAGAGACGTACAGGGCCCGAACAGCTGAATGACCTCGTGGTGGCACCACTGCATTCTAGAGTGAACGGCTGGTCTTCCCCTCTCCACTCATTCCAGCTCCTCACCCTGATGCTGTATTCATACTTGGCGATAGTGAGCTTCGGTATCTACATACCTCTTCTCCCAAATGAATGGAAGCGCGTTGCCTATATTGTATCCTTTACTGCTTTGTCAAAACATAGTGCTAAAGCTAAAACCACATATTAACTTCTTGCTTTATTATTTTTTAACTGTATTTTAACCATATACAGCAGTGTTTCTCAACCTAGGGGTCGGGACCCCTGAGGGGGTCGCGAAGGGGTGTCAGAGGGGTCGCCAAAGATCATCAGAAAACACAGTATTTTCTGATGGTCATGGGGATTCCATGTGGGAAGTTTGAGCCAATTCTATCGTTGGTGGAGTTCAGAATGTTCTTTGATTGTAATGAACTATAAATCCCAGCAACTACAACTCCCAAAAGTCAAGGTCTATTTTCCCCAGGCTCCACCAGTGTTCACATATGTGCATATTGACTATTGGTGCCAAGTTTGGTCCAGATCCACCACTGTGTGAGTCCACAGTGCTCTCTGGATATAGGTGAACTACAACTCCCAAACTCAAGGTCAATACCCACCAAACCCTTCCAGTTTTTTCTGTTGGTCATGAGAGTTCTGCATGGCAAATTAGGTTCAAATCCATTGCTGGTGCAGTTCAGAATGCTCTTTGATTATAGGTGAACTATAAATCCCAGCAACTACAACTCCCAAATTACAAAATCAATCCTCCCCCAACCCCACTAGCATTTACATGTGGGTGCATTGGGTATTTGTGCCCAGTTTGGTCCAGTGAATGAAAATACATCTTCCATATCTGATATTTACATTATGATTTATAACAGTAGTAAAATGACCATTATGAAGTAGCAACAAAAACAATGTTATGGTTGGGCGTCACCACAACATGAGGGACTGTATTAAGGGGTCACGGCATTAGGAAGGTTGAGAACCGCTGATATACAGGGTGAGGCAGCATAACTTCCTTTTTTCAAAACTTAATAAAACCCATTGTATGAATCAGATTTTATTTTTCTTTTGTAATGTAGGCGCATACCTAAAGTTTTGTTTTATGTAGTTTTGAAGATCAAATTAGGTAGGTGACGTCCGCCATTCTCCATACACTGAGTAAACCGATTTCTGGTGTTTGTCATGACTCTTGCCAGCATAGCAAGCGTTATGTTGGCAATTTCTTCCTGGATGTTGGTCTTCAAATCTTGTAGGGTCCTTGGACGGTTCACATAAACACGGGATTTCAAAAAACCCATAGAAAAATCACAAGGGGCCAAATCTGGAGAGCGGGCCGGCCACTCGAAAAGTAGGCCTCAACGGCAAAAGCACGCTCCTCACTGTTCCAACGCATGATGGCGACTGAACTGTGTCAGGACAAAACTTTATACTCCCGCCTCTCGAACGAGACCACTAGCGCTCCGCTATGTCTTCAACCAACTGAATGGTGCGCATTTTAAAAAAGGAAGTTATGCTGCCTCACCTGTATCTGCACAGTGCTATTTAATAGGGCTGGGCAGTTTCGTTCGTTAATTACGTAATTCGTTATTGATTCGTATTTAAATTAGCTTACGATCCGATATTGAGCCATGCAGGAGCAACTAAAAATCGAAACGAATTTTTCAATTTATTTCGTAATTGTTTCGTAATTGGTTCGAAATCGGTTCGAAATCATTTCGAAATTGTTTCGTTATTATTTCTGTATGTCTGATGCAAGTTTTATAGTTGTTGTTTGTTTTATCAGTGATAAAAAAATAAATTATCACACCAACAGTCAACAACAGAGGGAGAGGGAAGCTTCAGAAGTTCCCCCTGTCCCATTTGGAGGTTTTTTTTAGCGTATTGCGCAATCGCGTCCGCCATTAACGAATCAATTCGAAATTTACGAAATTTTGTAAATAACGAAATTTTTTTAAAGAAAAATTCGGAATTCTTTTAAAAAACGAAACGCAATGGACCCCCTAAAAACGAAACGAGTTTAGAAACAAATTTTTCCGTTGTTACCCAGCCCTACTATTTAATACTTTTTCATGTTTATATTTGCTATGTTTTAAACTGTGATCCAATTGTGTGGTTGTTAGCTGCCTTGAGTCCCCACCGGGAGAAAGGCAAAATATAAATAAAGCAAATAAATAAAATAAATATACAATTGCAGCATAGGATTTGAGATGAATGGGACTGCATTCTGTACATAGATATTTGACAATAAAATCGTTATGGTTCCTCCACCCTATCTCTTTAAAAGACGAAAGGCTTTTTGCTTGATCCATTACTGTATCTAGTAAGAGCTCCTTCATCTTTTTGATTGGTTGGGTTCCCAAACTTGCAAACAACAGTATTGTCTAGGAAGCGGCCCAATGTTGGCATTCCTTTTATAAATAACTTTAGCTTTGAACTTTCTGGGAATTTAACTTACCAAGGGAAATAAATGTGCAGTTTGTAATTGTTTATACTGTATATCCACTACTGCAGGGGTCCTCAAACTAAGGCCCGGGGGCCGGATGTGGCCCTCCAAGCTCATTTACCCGGCCCTCACTCAGGGTCAACCTAAGTTTGAAATTATTTGAAAGCACACAACAACAACAACAATCCTATCTCATCAGCCAAAAACAGGCCCACACTTCCCATTGAAATACCAATAAGTTTATATTTGTCAAAATTGTTATTCATTTTAATTATTGTATTGATTTTAAGTGTTTTTTTGCATTACAAATAAGATATGTGCAGCGTGCATAGGAATTCATTCATGTTTTTTTCAAATTATAATTCGGCCCTCCAACAGTTTGAGGCCCTCTGTTTAAAAAGTTTGTGGACTCCTGCACTACTGTATATCCACCCCTCATTGCCCAGGTGTCATTGGGACCACTGCCTGCCAACTTCCTCCTTTCTCCAGCTCTGAGAAGGCCTACTTTAGAATGTTTCCATGGCAACATTCTGGTAACATTGGGCATGCTGTTTTTGTGACTTTTTTCTTTTCTTTCTCAGTTTTACTCCCCCCTCTCCCTTTTCATACTATCTTTTCTCATCCTTTGCTTTTCTTCATACACCTTCCCTGCTCTTGTTTATTTTCTCTTCCGTTCTTTCCTTTTTCTATTTCCCACCCTTCCTTTCTTCCTCCCTTCTTTCTTCCCTTCCCTTCTTTCTTTTTCTTTCCTACTCTGCCCTCATATATTTTGCCCTTTCCTTTCTTTTGCATCCTTCCCTTCTTTTTCTCCCTCCTCCATTTCTTTCCCTTCCCGTCTTTTTCTTTTCTTTCCCTTTCTCCTTTCTTCTTTTTCTCTCTTCCCTCCTTTCCTTCATCCCTTCTTTCTTTTTTTCCTTTTCTTCTTTCTCTTATCCTCTTTCTCTCTTTACTTCCTTTGTTCCTTCCTGGCATTCAGAAAACGATAGCAAGAAAGCAGGGTTCTTATTCTTGTTGTCAGCTCCTTTGTACAATGTCTTTTGGAAACGAGTGTAACGTAGCAAACATAAATAATTCAGTCTGGTGTCATCTCTTGTTCCTTATTCCTTAAGTTCATTATATGCAGGTGATCGGCATAATTTTTGTGCATCACTTAATCGCTCACCTTATTGCAGTTACTATTGATCCAGCAGATGAAAACATACTGGCTAAGAAGAATTATGACAAACCTATGCCACTTTTTGACAGAAGCAAATTTAAACATGTTATTCAGAATCAGCACTGCTATCTCTGTGAAGTTGACGTGTAAGTTTTCCACATAGTAGCATAACTACTTAGTCTTATTAGCTAAGACTAAGCCCCTGGGCTGAGAACAGTGGTATATAAGCAAAGTAAATAAATAAATAAATAAATAAATAATTTCCTAACCTAAATATGGTTAATAAAGCCCCGACATCGTTAATATGGTTAATAAAGCCCCAACACACACACCTCTCTCCTCCTAACGCAACCATTTCCTGGCTGGTGAAAAGTGATAGAAGAGAAACATTTAGCTATTTGCAATAAAACAATCTGCAGGGATTTTTGAAGGATCCCAGAAGAAATGGTAGATGCCTGTTCTTTCCCATCCATCTATAGGAAAATAGCTGAATGCTTATCTGCTTTCCACTAACCAAGAAATAGCAGAGTTTGGAGGCCTGAAGCTGAGAACAGGTTGTTTTAGGAAAGTAGTTAGATGCGATACTACAGTAGTTACAACCTATATGTCCTATAATAACTGCATATTAAGAAATTGCTACTTCTTCTAAGAAAAAAGGAATATTTCCTATATTTCCTATAGATGGATGTGAAACGCTCAGTAAATTTTCAGAATGGAAACTGCAGGCAGTTCCCAAGTTACAAACAAGATAGATTCTGTAGGTTTGTTCTTAAGTTGAATTTGTATGTAAGTCAGAACAGGTGCATTTTTAAAGTGTAACTCCAGCTAAAAATATATTTATTATTATTATTTTTTATTATTTCATCTACTTATACCCCGCCCTTCTCACCCCGGGGGGGGACTCAGGGCGGCTTACAAAGGAGGCACAATTAGATGCCCAAATCACACAACAAACAATACAAAATATAACAGTTCAACAATTAATATATGGCAAACATTCAATGCCAATTTTTGACATACAAACATATACAGACATACACAGAGGCTATTTCACTTTTTCTGGCCGCCAGGGGAGCTGTCGCTTTCATCGTCCATCTGCGACACTGATGAAGCACTTCCGCATTCCCCGCATGCTTTGCTGGAGTGCTTTGCTGGAGTCTTTTTTATGGCCTCATAAATTAGTTAATTTAGCCTCCCCACACAAGGTGGTACCTAATTTTCCTACTTGACAGATGCAACTGTCTTTTGGGTTGCAAAGGTCGACAACAGGCTACACACAATTGGTTGGAAACCCACTCCAACCCGGGCTGGCTTCGAACTCATGACCTTTTGGTCAGAGTGATCTTATGCAGCTGACTCCCAGCCAGCTGTGCCACAATCCCGGTTATACCAATGGTTCATGCTCTGAGATGCTACATTGTGGGAAAAGGTGAATTGATCATAAAAATAAATATATTTAACTGTTATGATTTTGATTAAGTGCTTATGAGTTTATGTGGTGCTAACTGGAATTGTATATGAGCCGTGTGCATTATCTTATATGACTGAATAATCCTTCCAATAACAATTCATGAAATTTATCCTCTGTTTGAATGCATTCTCATAAGGCTTGAATTTTATTTCACTTTTTTTTCCTCCCTAGTGGACCCAAAACTAAACACTGTAGTACCTGCAATAAATGTATTGCAGACTTCGACCACCATTGCAATTGGCTTAATAACTGTGTTGGAAGCAGAAATTATTGGTAAGTTAACAGTAGAAGCTGGGAAATGTTTATTGTCTAGAAGGCTGTAATGCAGTGGAAGGTAGAGGGACAGAATTTATTCTCTCTTTCCCCATTGAGTCCATTTTAGTCCTGAGGGAATCTATGTCAAACTGTTGCCATAAACAATTAAATGGATATG
>NW_026847660.1:59222001-59289147 GCF_025583915.1 Anolis sagrei ordinatus | reverse complement strand
GGCTGGCTTCGAACTCATGACCTTTTGGTCAGAGTGATCTTATGCAGCTGACTCCCAGCCAGCTGTGCCACAATCCCGGTTATACCAATGGTTCATGCTCTGAGATGCTACATTGTGGGAAAAGGTGAATTGATCATAAAAATAAATATATTTAACTGTTATGATTTTGATTAAGTGCTTATGAGTTTATGTGGTGCTAACTGGAATTGTATATGAGCCGTGTGCATTATCTTATATGACTGAATAATCCTTCCAATAACAATTCATGAAATTTATCCTCTGTTTGAATGCGTTCTCATAAGGCTTGAATTTTATTTCACTTTTTTTTCTCCCTAGTGGACCCAAAACTAAACACTGTAGTACCTGCAATAAATGTATTGCAGACTTCGACCACCATTGCAATTGGCTTAATAACTGTGTTGGAAGCAGAAATTATTGGTAAGTTAACAGTAGAAGCTGGGAAATGTTTATTGTCTAGAAGGCTGTAATGCAGTGGAAGGTAGAGGGACAGAATTTATTCTCTCCTTCCCCATTGAGTCCATTTTAGTCCTGAGGGAATCTATGTCAAACTGTTGCCATAAACAATTAAATGGATATGTTGATTAACTAACCATTTATCTAACCTGCTAATCAGGGGATTAGCAATGAATAGCTGATTAATACCCCACACACACACACATATTCTGTGAGTTCACAAGTACAAGATTTTTTTTCATTTTTTTTCTTTTATTTAGAAATAGCAAAAAAGTTAGATTTCAGTACAACAATATACCGTATTTTCTGGCATATAAGACTACTTTTTAACCCAAGAAAATCTTCTCAAAAGTCAGGGGTCATCTTATACGCAGGGTAGTCTTATACGTGAGAGTAGTCTTATACACCGGGAGTCGTCTTATAGAGCGGGTACTGAAACTTCCAATCCAGATTAGAGAATCTGTGATTGGCGAATATGGTGGGGGGGGGGAGCTAAAAAATGGCAGTGGCCGCATCCCTGCCATATGCAGTGACTGTATGAAAGCATTAAGGGTGACACCGTACAACTACAGTAGAAGAAAATCCATTCATCAGGATTCGTGGACTTAATGCGGTCCCAATGGTGAGGTGAAGGGGTGCCTCACCAGGAAGGTGTAAGTGAAGGGTGGAGCAAGCTGCAGGCGTCCGGGGTGCTCGCGATATGGAAAAAAGAGATAGAGTGGCTCTGAGCCCAGAAAAACACACCTCTTTTACCTGTCTTGCCCGCCCTTGTATCCTATTACCATACGTCCTCCTCTGCTGCTCAGATCTCGCTCCTGAAGACTGCAGTAAAGGTGCGCATGTGCGAGATTTGAGAGGCAGAGAAGGCGGTACAGTGATAGGGAAATTATCATATTGAAATCAAATCTGATGCTTTTTAAATTTTTATTTGGTCTACGTTGGAAGAGGCGTAGTCTTATACAGCGAGTATATCCCAAACTCTCTATTTTAACTGCAAAAGTTGGGGGTCGTCTTATATGCCCAGTTGTCTTATATGCCGGAAAATACGGTAATAAGTTATAATGTAATTCTATGGTTACATCATATTCATTATAGTAAGTAATTTTGTTGAAGCCCCCTGAATTTCCACGGGGGCTATGCTGTCAATTCTAATTGGGATTTCTTGTCCTCCATGACAGCCATGAGATGGTAGGGGAAGTTGTTAGAAATTTGGAGGTTTGTTGCCACACTTTGAAGATGACACCGAGCTTTGTTTCTCCTATAGAAAACAGTTATTTTGCTAAGTCACTGTCAATTTTCAGTAATGGAAAGGATGAGGGCAAGGAAACTGAAGCTTATCCCAGACTAGCTAGAGTTTCTCCTAGTCATACAGAAGGCAGATAAGGAAACAGGGATACAGTGCTAGTTTATTTACTAAATTTATGTGCCGCAATAAAAATACTTTGCGGAAAGGTCATGGGAGTGTGTGAATTATGTCTTCAAAGCATCAGATACACAAATATATAAAGAGTTACTGGGATGAATGACAAAACAAAATAAATTATGTAATTACTGTGCAATACTTAACAAGATCATTCTAAACTAAAATCGAAAGCATTTTCTATTCTTGGATAACCACTTAATTCATATTGTATGTGAACAGGCACAAACAGTGCAAAGTACAAATACCTGGCAGGTTTTTTAATTAACTCTTTCACTCTTTGTATCATGGACATAGACACACCTGATTGGTTCTGCTGGACTTCTCAGCTGCCTTCGATACTGTCGACCACGGTATCCTTCTGGGACATCTCACCAGAGTGGCCCTTGGAGGCACTGTTTTACAGTGTCTCCGGTCCTTTCTGGAGGGTTGTACCCAGAAGATGTTACTGGGGGGACACCTGTTCAACCCCACAACCATTGTTTTATGGGGTTCCTCAAGGTGCAGTACTGTCCCCTATGTTGTTCAACATATGCATGAAGCCACTGGGGGAGATCATCCGGAGTTTCGGGGTGCGGTTTCATCTGTATGCAGATGATGTCCAAATCTGTCATTCCTTCCTACCTGTTACTAAGGAGGCTGTTCAGGTCCTGAACCAATGCTTGGCCACTGTGACAATCTGGATGAGGGCTAACAAATTGAAATTGAATCCAGACAAGACAGAGGTACTCCTGGTCAGTAGCAAGGCCGAACAGGGCATAGGGTTACAGCCTGTGTTAGATGGGGTTACACTCCCCCTGAAGACACAGGTTCGCAGCTTGGGTGTGATCCTGGATTCATTGCTCAACCTGGAACCTCAAATTTTAGCAGTGACCAGGGGAGCATTTGCGGAGTTAAAACTTGTGCGCCAGCTGCACCCATACCTTGGGAAGACTGACTTGGCCATGGTAGTCCATGCTCTGGTTACATCCCATATAGACTACTGCAACGCGCTCTACATGGGGTTGCCTTTGAAGATGGTCCAGAAGCTCTTGTGGGTTTTTTCGGGCTATATGGCCATGTTCTAGAGGCATTTTCTTAACCTTAGGTTGTAAAATTGCCACCCATTCTGCATAGGCATATTTTTCCCCCAAGAATTATAGTATGGAAAATCCTTGGGTGGCAGAAAAATAGCTTTGTGGGCCATACTTTTCTCATCCATACTGTCAAAATGTGCAAAATGTGCAATTACTGCTTAGGTTTAAAGAATAGCTTCAAAACACTCACAAATATGACAGGACGGTTATTAATTGATCTTAAATATATGCATTTTTATTTAAGAATTACTTGTATTATGCAGGAAAAATTACATAGCACTTTGTTTGCAAAGAGAAGTGTGTCCGATAGAAACAAGGAAAAGCATTTACATCAGTCCCTGTTGTCTCCTGTTGTACTAATAGCACTGTGCACCTTTTTTTCTCTGCAACTGTATAATTCCATATGCTAGCAAGAATTCTTTGTGTTTTTGTATAGGTTTTTCTTCAATGCTGTTGTATCTGCTACTGTTGGGATCCTTTTACTGATTTTGATGATGCTATATGTCTTCATCCAGTATTTTGTGAATCCGGCACAACTCCGCACATCGCCTCAGTTTGAAAGTATTGTTCAAGTAACTTAAAAATAATATTTTGCACTAATGCAATCTAATACTACTAGAGGGAAAGAAGAAAATGAGATAAAACGTTGTCAATTATTTAAATAACCAATGCACATTTCTATAATAACTTGTTTCATGTTCAGTAGTGACACCAGTTTAAACATGGGTCTTGGAGCAAAGAAAAAGGCAGCAGCCATGCCACAAAAGACAGATATGGAGTCCGTACTCATTTCTTAGATAATATCTCTAAGTACCCACAAGGGGACTCAGGGCGGATTACAGTGTACACATATATGGCAAACATTCAATGCCAATTTTTGACATACAAACATATACAGACATACACAGAGGCTATTTAACTTTTTCTGGCTGCCAGGGGAGCTGTTGCTTTCATCGTCCATCTGCAACGCTGATGAAGCACTTCCGCATTCCCCACATGCTTCCCCGCTGAAATGCTTTGCTGGAGTCTTCTTTATGGCCTCATAAATCAGTTAATTTAGCCTCCCCACACTTTAAGGTGGTACCTAATTTTCCTACTTGACAGATGCAACTGTCTTTCGGGTTGCAAAGGTCGACAACAGGCTACACAATTGGTTGGAAACCCACTCCAACCCGGGCTGGCTTCGAACTCATTACCTTTTGGTCAGAGTGATCTTAATGCAGCTGACACTCAGCCAGCTGCGCCACAATCCCAGTCCTTCCATGGAGTAACCATATACACTGGATGCACTTCACAGTATGAATTCCTTCCTATGGCACCTTTGAAGGAATGTATAATTGGAAAACCTCCAGATACAGCTGTATTATTTTATATACTTCACATCATTTCATCCATTTCTACTACATAAACAAATGAGTATGTTATGGGGTGACATATCAACAGTGAAAAATAGGGATTCAAATATGTAGAATTCCTCCTTGCTTTAGGCATTTTTTAACATAATGGAAAACCTTCTGAGAAGAGGAAGCTGAATAATATGTGTATTGTTTGTTTGGTGGGGGGTATTGGGGGGGGAGGCTGTTTCCATGATAGTAGAATATGAACACTGTAAACATGGAAAGACGAATCACACACACACGTGAAATTTTCAAGAAAATAGCCTTTTCTGAAACATAATGTAGATCTTTAAAAGTTATTTTGCCATGTAAAAATATTTTGATCAAGATGTCTTGATTCACTAAGTCTGGTTGCAACAGCCATTTAGAAAAGAGCTATAGAACTTATCTTATATTACCACAGGGGAAAGGGTAAAATCCACCTATAATAACTTGCTTAAAATATATTAGATAGTTGCAGTGTGAAAAAAATTGACATTTCCTTCTATTTTTTGTTTCAACAGGTGTCCGTGGAAATGACACTTGGTTGGTATTTCTTCCTCTCGCCCCAGTAGAAACAACAGCAGTTGCAATTTTGGCTTTAGCAACATTAAGTGTGGTTCTGGGATCTGCATCTTTCCTCCTTGTTGGACATTTACTTGCGTTTCATCTCTATCTCTGTGAGTAAAAGAGTTCTTCGAGGTGTTTTAGTTTTTAATAGGAACAGGGATCCAACAGGAAATAGCAGTGAACTGCAACACAAAACTTGAACAGCAAATAATAGATTGGTAATTTTAATAATTAGCTTTATTGTAGACAGGGGTATCCAGAGTCCGTTTACTCCATTCTTTGTTACTAGAGGTGAGATGAAGACAACTCTGGATTTTGCTAGATAGTTTTTCCTAAGTGTTAACCTGCAAGTTAAAGTTAAGTGTTAACCTGCAAGTTAAGGTTATTTACAACAAATTCCTGAATGTCATAGGGTTTTCTTAGTCCAGCAATTTTCAGAGGTGGATTTGGCTGTTCCTTCCTCTGAAATATTAGCAGCACTGCAGCACCTGATATGCTTTGTCAATCTTGAATTTTACTGAGCAATCTGGGTCAGTGTTATGTTAGAGGTGTGTCATTGGCTACTTGAGTGGCTAGCCTGTCTTTGAAAAATAATGAAAGAAATGAAACACACTGACCCTTCTTCATTACATCACTAGGTGGCAACAAAAATTGCCAATACAACACAAGCAGTAAGACCAACTAATAAAAAGAGCTGTGATGGTGCAGCCACTGGCATATTATGCTAACATTTCTTCCTGTGTTTGGTCATCAGCAGGAGTGGGGCTGATGTAGGGTCTAGTCCAGACATGGGCAAACTTCAGCCCTCCAGGTGTTTTGGACTTCAACTCTAACCATTCCTAACAGCCGGTAGGCTAGCCACTCAAAGAGCTAATGACACACCCCTAACATAACACTGACCCAGATTGCTCAGTAAAGTTCAAGATTATCTCCTTGCTTGAAAATATCAGCATTATCTCGGTTTCAGGGTTCTTCATATCCTTTTGCTGGAGAAAGAAACTATAATGACACTAAGTTGTTGTAGGTTTTTCGGCTATATGGCCATGTTCTAGAAGCATTCTCTTCTGACTTTTCGCCTGCATCTATGGCAAGCATCCTCAGAGGTGAAAAGTCAGAAGAGAATGCTTCTAGAACATGGCCATATAGCACAAAAAACCTACAACAACCCAGTGTTTCCAGCCATGAAAGCCTTCAACAAGATAATGACACTTCTTCAATTTTTTCTCCAGTTACCCCTCAACTGTGCTGCCAGTACCCAGAACAACAGGGTAAAGCAGCAGCTACATAAATACCTACAATCATTTGTTGGTGACTTCAGCAGTACAGCAAGGCAGGAACAGATCAATCACAGCCACCTAGTCTATAAACTACTTTATTTTACAGCTATATACATTAGAAGTTATTTAACACTCAGCACATCGTAAACTTGCTTCTTTACCGTTCAATCGTAACATCGCGAACTCTTCAACTGTTATCAGTACTAGTCCACACCTCCTGCATTCCAGAGTGACGTATGACGCTGTGTCCATTCATTCTACATACTTGATTTATGACCTCTCTAGGAATGCCGTTCCCTCCATGGTTCAGTTAACTCTTTCCACACAGGAATACATTACACTCGGCACATAGCTACTGCATTTTAAACATTCATGCATACTTTGAAATCTACATTATAAATTGCAAACAGCTTCAACATCATTTATAGAAGGCATTGCTAGAAACCTCCAAGGTTTGTAGCCTGTATTTCTATTAATATAACTTTTTATCTCAGAAAAAATGGAGTACCATTGATGTATTAATTTAAATTAATTTTGGTTACGTTTTGTGACTGATTTTAGTGGTACTTGTGTCTATATTGATTCTCAGTTAGCAGAGTCTGAAATGGCTGAAAACCCGAAAAAAACATTTTGCCCCAACTTAATGGTACACGCTATTTCCTCACATCATGAAAATAGGGAAAATGAAATGGCTACATCTGGAGGCATCGTTGTAATAAAAGCATATTAGTTCTTCTATTTCTTCTGGGTTATCTGGTGAGAGGATAAATCTCTTCCAACATAGTGGTCTGAATCCTATTTGTCCCAACCTAAAGCAACTCATGAAAATGCTATGGGTCTGCTCTGTTTGGGACTAATAGAAAGATTCAGGTCTATGGCGTCCATTTTGCTTGTTTTAATATGAATGGCATTCTACTGAAATCCACATCAGTGACTGTTAATTCAGATTGCATTTATGGATGAGGTTCATATGTGCCAACTTTAATGTTGTTCACCTGAACTGCAGAGCACCCAGAATTTATAGTTTTCCCATTTAACAAAGGAAAATAATTCCTGTGCATACAGTGAGCAAGAAGATGAATACATATGAATACATGACTCAGCATCGATCTAAACAGCATACGATACGTCAGGAACCGAACACAGAGACAACATCAGACCAAACATGCAGAATGGAACCATTACAGGTAACTCTTTATTATTACCCTTCTCCCTCTTTAGTGCTCCTGCTATTTACAACTTTCTCATCTTAAAGATCGGGATAAAAATAACATAATTTTGAGATTTCAATGACATTTTTCATAGCCAAACTGGTAAAATACAATCTAGATTATACTACTGTTGGATGGATTTGTCACTGATTGTCAGACTGAAACCAGAGTTCTCACCAATGGTTCCTCCTTATCCTGGAGAAAAGTGAAAAGTGGAGCATCTCAGGGTTCTGTCTTGGGACCAGTATTATTCAACATCTTTATTTGGATGATGAAAGAGAATGGATGGCAGAGAGTGTGTGCTCATCAGATGGAGGGGTAGTTGATACCTCAGAGAACAGAAGCGAGATTTCTGGTGACCTTAACGGGTTGAAGAGCAAGGCAAAACATCAACAATGTATTTCTGCTGGGATAAATGTAAACTACCACATTTGGATAGAAAAATCAGATGCACAATAAGATTTTTTGACATCATCATCATAGGCTATCACTCATGGCCGAGTATGATTGCCTTCCAATGCAGGATCTTGGTAGTAGGTCCACAGGTAAAGACTTATTCTTGACTGTAAAGACTTATTCTTGATCCGCAAGTCCTTTCACAGTGAGAACATCAATTTCCAGGTGGAAGGTGGTCCCAACAAGGGTTGGCTTGATGTGCCTTTCTCTTGACACGTTTCTCCCTTTCGCCCTCCCATTCGTGCCTCTTCGAATTCCACAGCACTATTGGTAACAACTGACCTCCGGTCAGAACGCATGGGGACCAGGGCTTCCCAGTTCTTGGTGTCTATGCCACAGTTAGCTATAAGCCCATCTTTAAATCTCTTTTGCTGTCTATCAACATTCCATTTTCTATTCTTGAGTTGAGAGCATAGTAACTGCTTTGATTAGGCATTGGGACAACGTGGCCAATCCAGCAAAGTTGATGGCAGAGAATCATAATTTCAGTGCCAGAAGTCTTTGCTTCTTCCAGAACACTGGTATTTGTTGGCCTGCCTTCCCAAATGATTTGCAGGATTTCTCGGAGACAACGTTGATGAAATTGTTCCAGAAGTTGAGAATGATGTTTGTAGATGGTACACGTTTCTCAGGCATATAACAGCATTGGGAGGACAATCTATATATATAAAATGCTCTGTGCAGAACGAGTACCTTAAAAACAAAAGAACCAATGAACAAGATCACACGAAATTTGGCAACAAAACATCTTACCACACAAGGAGTGACCATCACTCGAAACATTGTGATTTTGTCATTTGGGAGTTGTAGTTGCTGGGATTTATAGTTCACCTATAATCAAAGAGCATTCTGAACTCCACCAACGATGGAATTGAACCAAACTTGGCACACAGGACTCCCCTGACCAACAGAAAACATTAGAAGGGTTTGGTGGGCATTGACCTTGGGTTTTGGAGTTGTAGTTCACCTATATCTAGTGAGCACTGTGGACTCAAAAATGATGGATCTGGACCAAACTTGGCACGAATACTCAATATGCCCAAATATAAACACAGATGGAGTTTGGGGGAAAAGACCTTGACTTTTGGGAGTTGTAGTTACTGGGATTTATAGTTCACCTACAATCAAGGAGCATTCTGAACCCCACCAATGACAGAATTGGGGCAAACTTCCCACACAGAACCCCCATGACCCATAGGGGTGGAAGCCATTCTGGGATTCTGCAAGGATGATTTTTAAAATAGGTAGAAGTAGAAGTAGATTTGCAAAGATTGTTGTGAGGATTTTCCCCATGGAGATCAAAAAGAAGATACCTGAAAAATTTCTAGTCAGTTCTTTCCCCCTTTTTGAAAAGGGTAGTGATAGAGGCCTCCTTCCAGTGTGCTGAGATTTTCTGGGTCACCCACATGTTTTCAATGAGCTGCTAGAGTTTTTGTGTCTGCTCAAATCCACCATCTTTCAAAATTTCAACAGGGATCCCATCAGGTCCACTGGCTTTTATGCATAGAAAACACTATTTTCTGCACAGGTGGTATTTTGTACATAAGATATACTAATTTTTGTATGGAACACCAGCATACAAATTTTGCACTGAGTAAATTCCAGATTCTGAATAGACTTGAAAAATGGGGGTTTAAAAAAGTTTCTTCCTGTGGAAAGAAAATTGCTAAAATTATTAATTTCTTTATTGAAAAGAAAAATAGTGAAGAATTTTATCTTTAAAATTCACCTGAATATAGATGCTAGATTCCCAGTTGCTATAGTCATTGTCACTTTATTTGCAAAAATATATTGGGCAGAGCTGATTTGTCTTGATTTAGAGCGTGAATTGGTAATTTGTGGCACCTACATGATAGAGTTTTGCATCTCTTGACACTGAATTCTAAATAATATTCTGAAGATATATTTCTGCTTATTTAATCCAAGCTTAAAATTAAACCTCACAAAAGTAGCATCTGCTGGATGGGAGAGTAAGTATCTCATATATTTGTGTTACCATTCTTAGGAGTTACCTGAAGTAAGACAACCAGATAGCATTGAACCTTCCTCCATATCAGAGTAAGTTAATAAATGCATTCGTAATGTGGGATTGTACTCTAGCAAGTGATCAATAGACACGTAAAAGTATTGAACAAAAGGAAAATCTCTTTATTTGTTAACTACATTTATTAGTTACATTGGACCTTTTCCTTCAGTAAGCTCAAGTATACTAAGCCTATGTTCAGATAAACTGAGAGAGGGAGTTTCGATGCTTCAAATAAGGCATAACACTCACATCATGGTGCTCAGTTAGCTCTTCTTATCGGATATGTGTGGAAGAGATCAGTTCAGGCATGACAATGGGGAAATACTGCTACAATGGTATAGCTGTGCCTCATTTTGTTGACACAATAACAATGGTCTTAATAGGATAAACAAGTGGTGCAGCAAAGACAGTCATACATTTCTTTGGTCAGGAGCCTCTGGTGGCGCAATGGGTTAAGCCCTTGTGCCAGGAGGACTGAAGAATGACAGGTTGGAGGTTCAAATCTGGGGAGAGCATGAATGAGCTCCGTCTGTTAGCTCCCCATGCGGGGCCATGAGACAAGCCCCCCAAAAGGATGGCAAAACATCAAAACATCTGGGCATCCCCTGGACAACATCCTTGCAGACGGACAGTTCTCTCACAACTGAAGTGACTTGCAGTTTCTCAAGTCACTCCTGACACACACACAAAAATCTTTGGTCTGTGTGGGCTGCTCCAGGCTTCCCAATAGCTCAGTAAATGCTAACACATTCTGTTTAGATATTCTGTTGTTTCACGTGCAACTTTAACATAATGATCAGTGCTCTTTAGTCTTTACCCGTTTTGGGTCCTGAGATGCTACTGAACAATAACTCCCATCACGTTTGATTATCCGCCATGCATACTGAGTATAATGGGAGTTGCAACCCAATGGCATTTGTGGCTCTGAGGTTGTAAAGTCAGACATCTTATCCATAAGCCTTGATTCTTAATTGTATCTTATATCATGGCTTTTTGTGCAATGGACCATTGTAACTGGAGGTGATGGGATCTGTAGTCTAAAACATCTGAAAGGTACCAGGTGGAAAGGCACCCTTGGAGATATACAATATAAGACAGTTCTAGCCCAGTATTTTAAAATGTCGTTTCTTTACATTATAAGCTATAATCATAATCATAATCATCTTTATTTATACCCTGCCATCATCTCCCTGATGGGGACTCGGAGCAGCTTACATGGGGAGCAGCCCAAACAACATGTTACATCAAAATAAAAACAAAACATAAACATAAACAAGCAACATGATCAAAATTACATAAAAGAAAGAATATATATATATATATATATATATATATATACACACACACACACACAAAATAACATTACAATAAACAAAAACACAGTCGAGGTAATAGTGGGCCGGCCACATGTACGGGATAAAATGTTAACTCTAATGAGATAAAAATAAGAGCAAGTTATTTGCAGGGAGCTCATAAAGACACACACACACAGGGTTGTCAAACTAAACTTCCCATTTGTGGGGGGGGGGTGTACTCCAGTGACAGAAGCATTGAGGGGAGCAATAGTGTCGTTTTGTGCACCTACTCGCCGAAGGTGCAGCGGAAGAGCCAAGTTTTAAGGTTCTTTTTAAACGTTTCTAGTGTAGGGGCTTTCCTGATCTCTCCAGGTAATGAGTTCCAGAGTYKGGGAGCCACAGAGGAGAARGCTCTCTCCCTTGTGCCCACAAGACGAGCCTGTTAGTTTGGCAGSGGGGGAAGGAGGGCTTCCCCCGAAGATCGAAAGGCCCGGGTTRGTTCATGGAGAGACACTATACTAAGACACTGCTCTTTTAAAATAATAGTCACAAAAATAATAATAGCAATAACAACTTGTCTTTTCATTTGCTTCTTAGATCACTTCCTGTCTGACTTTAATTACCAGGAAGGGCATCAGGAATGGCCATCTCCTCTGGATATTATTTCCCATATGTAACATTTCCAGAAGAAATGTGCAGTGGACAATACTAATTTCTACAGAAAGATTACAGGATGTACTTGATCAACGAAGTTAAAAGGAAAAATTGCAAATCAGTTGCAACTATGTACTGGTTGAGTCCAAATTGGGCTCTGAAATTGGCTTTCCACCTTTTAATACTTCAGACATTAAGATGGTGCTATTTCTATAGAAGGCTGTTCATAGTCGAAAGTTACATGTAAAGAACATTTTGGTAATGTTCAATGTTGTACTCCAGGACTATGTCTGATCAAATCTGGACACTGACATTTTATGTGGTGTTACACTTAAGGATGTCCTTTTCAGTAACAGGCCATATCTATCTGATACCAAATGGTTGGAAGAGAGCAGTTGAGTAAGAATTGTCAGGAGCATGCCTGCATCATCCTAATAATTTGACATTTCAAAGACAACATTGGTTTCCAGCAACAAATAACTACCCAACCCTGCCTCTGTTTATATGGAATAACTGTCTTTTCATCTTGTTGTACTTCAAGTAGGAATAATGTCAACTGAAGAATCTGCAGATATATGTGGATGGCCATGCACAGATTATTCTTTTTATATAAAACCAGTAACAGCTAGAGCTGCAAAGGAGTCCGATGGTAAACGGAATCTTCCTCTTCTCACAGGGAAACAGTCAAATGGCCGGAAAATATGTAGGAGAAGATAATGGGTTTTTTGGAGAGTTCCTGAAAGGGAACCATTTTGAGCTTACCAGTGAGGGGAACCCGTTTGAGAAGAAGAGGATTATCTGATTTTCCAAAAATGCGTTTGCTTCAAACCTTCCTGCAAAAAGACCTGCGTCATAAAATGTCGGCTGGAAAGCTAATCACTATCCCAAAAATTAGTTTTGGAAGAAAATGTATAAGTGACCTCTTATGAAATGGTTTCTGACAAATAAATTTTATGATTTTGTTGCATCTGAGGGAGCCTTTTAACAAAGTGACTGAAACAAAATGTAGGATTCTGTATGTCCTGTTCTTATATATAAAACTGGGACTTATTTATTTGCACAGAAGGATACTTTTGATTTACACGTTTTATTGGAGAGGGTTCTTTTTTCTTAAGACAAAGAGGTTTTGTAGGTAATAACATTACAAAAGGAAATGCACTCATTTTGTAATCTTCGTACTTTTAATATGAATTATTTAAAATAAAAATTAACTTTTGAAATATTGAAAGGAAAATTACTTATGAAGTATGTGTTGCATTATAATGATTGCATATTAGTAAACTGACCAGCAACAAACTGCTTTGTGGCAAGAAATGAAACAAATCCCTTCCCAAAAAAGAGGACAGGTACGAGAATCTATTACTATTATCTATCTATCTATCTATCTATCTATCTATCTATCTATCTAAAAATGCTCTGTTCATAATTACTACCTTAAAAACAAAAGAACCAATGAACGAAATCTCACCAAATTTGGCAACAAAACATCTCACAACAGAAGGAGTGACCATCACTCAAAAAATTATGATTTTGTCATTTGGGAGTTGTAGTTGCTGGGATTTATAGTTCACCTCCAATCAATGAGCATTCTGAACTCCACCAATGATGGAATTGAACCAAACATGGCATACAGGACTTCCATGACCAACTGAACACACTGGAAGGGTTTGGTGGGCATTGACCTTGAGTTTGGGAGTTGTAGTTCACCTACATCCAGAGAGCACTGTGAACTCAAACAATGATGGATCTGGACCAAACTTGGCACAAGCACTCAATACGCCCAAATATGAACACAGATGGAGTTTGGGGGAATAGACCTTCACATTTGGGAGTTGTATTCACTAGGATTCACAGTTCACCTACAATCAGAGCATTCTGAAGCCCACGAACAACAGAATTGGACACACTTCCCACACAGAACCCCCATGACCAACAGGAAATACTTAAGACCATCCAATCCAACTCACTTCATCAGGGCAAGAAAATGTAATCAAAGCCATCCAACCATAGATAGATAGATAGATAGATAGATAGATAGATAGATAGATAGTTCCCCTGATGTATTGTCGAAGGCTTTCATGGCTGGAATCACTCAGTTCTTGTGGGTTTTTTTGGGCTATATGGCCATGTTCTAGAGGCATTTCTCCTGACGTCAGGAGAAATGCCTCTAGAACATGGCCATATAGCCCGAAAAAACCCACAAGAACTGAGTTCCCCTGATGTTTCCTTTTCCACTATGACTTAGGAAACATCCTCACACACATATGACCCTCAAAGTAACTTACGACCTAGCTCCCCTTTTTTAGAGAGCTGACTAGCCACTGATCCCAACCCTCAGGGGAAGGGAGGGGTTCTGGGGGAGTTGGGCGCCATTCAGGTTGGGTGCGGGAGAAGAACTGTCATCACCAACACACCAGGGAGAAGCGCAACAGAGTTCTTGCGACCCTGGAGAAGGTAGGAAGTGGTAGACTCCATAACAGACCCCCCCCCCCCGGTCTTAAGGTCCTGCTGGTAAACGTCAGATCTGTCAATGGAAAGACTGCTGCCATCCAGGACTTGATCCTGGATGAGAGGGCGGACCTGGCTTGTATCACTGAGACCTGGTTGGACAAGCTGGGTGGGGTAAATCTCACCCAGCTATGCCCACCTGGTTTCTGGGTGCACCAGCAGGCTAGGTCTGGGGGGCGGGGAGGAGGGGTCATAGTATTCTTTCGGCAGTCCATTGCCGTGGTCAGAACGCTGTACTGCAATCTTCTGGGTT
Source organism: Anolis sagrei ordinatus (assembly GCF_025583915.1). Lineage (NCBI taxonomy): Eukaryota > Metazoa > Chordata > Lepidosauria > Squamata > Anolidae > Anolis > Anolis sagrei. The sequence continues at coordinate 59,274,551 of NW_026847660.1, read as the reverse complement.
TTAGTGTGTTCACCTGAGGGTGGGGAACCGTGATAGCTTGGGGATTCTGCTGGTGTACCGCCCACCCAGCAGTTTCCCTGCCTGAGCTAGCAGATGTGGTCTCCAATTCCGCTCTGGTCTCCCAGCACTTGATTGTGCTGGGGGACTTTAACATCCATGCAGATACCTCTTTAACAGGAGCGGCTCAGGACTTCATGGTTGCTATGACTACCATGGGGCTATCACAAGTTATATCTGGACCCACCCATCAAGCTGGACAAACACTTGATCTAGTTTTTGTTGCGGATAGCGGAACAGTCAGAGTGGAAGAGCAAAATATTATTCCATTGTCATGGTCTGACCATCACCTGATCAGTTTTAGACTTGCTGTGGCCTCTAACCTTCGCAGGGGTGAAGGATCAATTAAGATGATCCACCCCAGGAGACTGATGGATCCGGATGGATTCCTGAGGAATCTTGGGGCTCTTCCTGTCATGGAGCCTGGCGATTCTGTTGACACACTGGTTGATCACTATAACAGTGAAATGGCCAGGGTGATAGACATGATCTCTCCTGAATGCCCCATCTCATTGCGTAGAGACACACCATCTCTTTGGTTCACTGGGGAGTTGGCAGTGATGAAGCGCACGAGAAGGAGGCTAGAGTGCACATGGAGGAAATCTCAAGGTGTTTCCGACACGGGCTAGAGCCTCACTTAGGGCCTATACGGGTAGCCAGGGAGACCTTCATGACTACCCGTACAGCGTCTGCATCCAATAGATCTTTGGAGTTGTTTCGGGTCATTGGGGAACTCCTTCACCACCACCACCCAAGGTGGAGGAGGCCCTTGACAACCCAACAACTAGGTGCTGTGAGTTTGTGCACCATTTTGCAGATGTTCTTCCATACATTATTTAGCCACAGGCCTGGATTTTGTTATCATGAAGGAGCTGCAGCGAATGCCAGTTCTCTAACAAATTTAGCTATATTGTACATGTTTTAAATTAATATACACTTATATACTCATGTCTATATTTGTATGCATCTGAAAATATAAGGCAAGTGATCCTTCAATCCTTTCAAGGGATAGCATATCCTTGATTTATAGCCAACTCTTCAGAATAAAACTTACTAAGCTTGACAACTTTATTTAACTGAAATAATTTATTATTTTATATTCATTTATTTCTATTCCACCTATTTCCCAGTTTGAGTCCAAAACAGATTAAGTTTTAATTTAAAGTGAATAAACTATTTTAAAAAAATAAAACTAGTTAAATATATAGAGTTCCAGGTTCAGGATTGAACTGGGTACACCCAAGTTGCCAACCTGCATTTTCACTAGAGTGTAACCCCATTGAGTAGAAGGATTAACCTAAACTTTGCCTGACAGTATTTCCTGTCTCATCACCTTGTTCTAATCAGATAGCCGAAGGGCAGAGTCCTTAACTTGGTTGCCAAGATCAGCAAGACCAAGCAAAGTGTATCTATGAAACTTGGTTATACCTTTGATAGCAGTAACCTAGCAACTGCCATTCATAAACAGCAGCTGGAAAACATGCTTCTTTCGTAATTTTGCAAAATTATTTAATTGTTTTCAGGACAGAGAACCAAGTACACATTTCACATGCCTTTTTTGCTGTTGTTTTCAATGTAAATGTATGCTTGAAAGCTCATAAAAGAAACACTTTCAGATATGAACAGAAAACTTGATCTTGGAGAGCTGCCCTGTGCAGATGTTGAGAGAAAACACAGAGCTTTATCTTCTTGGGATGAGGAATGATCTCAACGGTAGCTGAATTTAACAAAGAGGGTTACAAAGTCCAGTAAACACAACCCAAACAATTGAATAACTGAACAGGAAAACACTGCAGAAGAGGGAAAGGGCTGAGGCTTTCCATTGTTTTTTAAGAGGTTTTTTTCCTTTTTTTGTAATCTGCTAGTTTGGCCAGGGAGAGAACTGCATTGCATTTTGTAAATACAATAAAAAGGATTAAATTAAGGATTAGCTTTTGTGTAAACACATTTTTGTGTCCACTCTGATCCTTATGTTGCCACCAAAAGGTTCTGTCTTGTCGCTTAAAAAAAGAAATCATGCACACAGCAGGCTGATAAGAGAAATGGGGAAGTTTGATGTAGTGAAGAGATACATATCTGGGAAAGAGATGTTGCATGAAGATGTCTTTCTGTTAAATGAGCTGGATAGAGGAAGCCAGCCACTTTGTGCCCGTACTAAGAAACTAGCTCCTTGAGGTTCCCTCCATCAACTGTTTCATTTTCACTTTGTTTTGTATTACTCGTGATTCTTCCCTGAGTTTTGGGTTATTTATTTATCGTATCAGAAGTGAATCGAGGAAACAGCTGTAATGTATAAAATACCACAAACAAAGTTAAAAACTTGGTATTATACTAAATTTCCTTTGACCAGAAGCTGGCCACTTCAAGTGCCTCTGGTGTTGCTGTAAAGAGGTCCTCTATTGTGCATGTGACAGGGGTTAGACTGCATTGTAGTAGGTGGTCTGTGCTTTACTCTTCTGCACACTCGTATGTTGTGAACTCCACTTTATAGCCCAATTTCTTAAGATTAGCTGTGCATCTTGTGGTGCCGGAGTGCAGTCAGTTCAGTGCCTTCCAAGTCGCCCAGTCTTCTGTGTACCCTGGAGAAAGTTTCTCATCCGGTATCTGCCACTGATTAGGGTTCCAGGTTTTAACCTGCCACTTTTGGACTCTCGCTTGCTGATGTGTTCCTGTGAGTATCTCTGTAGATCTTAGGAAGTGGTTTCTTGATCTAAGATGTTGGAATGCTGGGTGATATCCAAACAGAGGTTGGGCCAGAGATGTCAGTGCCTTGGTCCTTTCATTACTGGCTGTTATTTCCCAGTGGATATTAGATGGTACGATACTGACTAAATAGTATACTTTATCCAGCGGTGTAGGGCACAAGCATCCTGTGATGATGCAGCATGTCTCATTAAGAACCACATCTACTGTTTTAACATGGTGAGATGTAATCCACACTGGGCATGCGTATTCAGCAGAGTAGCAAAACACAAGGGCAGATGTCTTCACTGTTTCTGGGTGTGATCCCCAGGTTGTGCCTGTCAACTTTCATATGATATTATTTCTAGCACCCACTTTTGGCTTGATATTCAAGCACTGCTTGTTGTAAATCACAGTCCAGAGTGACTCTCAGGTAATTTGGTGTGCTGCAATGCTTCAGTGAGATTCCTTCCCAGGTCATCCTCAGAGTTTGAGATGCTTGTCTGTTCTTAAGATAAAATGCTTTTAGATGGATTAGGAATCATTTGGTCTTCCCTGTATTAGGCAGTAAGAGCACCTAAAGCTTCAGGGAGCTTCTGTTCAACCATTTCAAAGCTCCCTGCTTGAGTGGTGATGGCACGAACATCAGCATAGATGAAACTCTGTCCCTTCTGACAGTAGCTGATCATTTGTATAAATGTTAAACACTGATGGAGCAAGCATGCTCCCTTGTGGCGGGCCATTCTTCTGTTTTTGTCACCTGTTTCTCTGACCCTGGAACAACAAAAAAGCTCCTGTTTTGTAGCAGATTTTCTATGAGTCAGGTGAGGTGGCAATCCTTTGTGATATTATAAATGTTTCTCAGGAGGAGGCAATGATTTACAGTATCATAAGTGGCTGGCATGTCTATGCAGAAAACTCCTGTAATCTGCAGCCTTTCAAAATCATCTTCTATGTGCCAAGTCAGGTTCAACACTTGTGATGTGTAGTTTTTCCCTTTACTGAAACCAGCTTGGTGTGGAATCATAAATGGGTCTTGTTGAAGGCTTTCATGGTCAGAATCACTGGGTTGTTCTAAATTTTTCAGACTGTATGGCCATGTTCCAGAAGCATTCTCTCATGACGTTTTGCCTGCATCTATGGCAGGCATCCTCAGAGTTTGTGAGGTCTGTTGATGCAGGCAAAACGTCATGAGATAATGCTTCTGGAACATGGCCATACAGCCCAAAAAACTTACAACAATCTATAAATGCCTCTATTTTTTCCATAATTCTATGCAGAATAAGTATCTCCTGAACTTTATAGAGATGACACAACAAGGAGATTTGGCTGTAACTTTTTGGATCATAATGTCTTTGCCTGGTTTCAAAATAGCTATGACTCTTGCTTTCCTCTAGATTTTAGGGATCTGACAGGATGCAATCCAGTCGTTCAGCAGCTTCAGCAACTAGCACCTTGCTCTTGGACCAAAGTTACTAATTTGTTCCATCTGTAGATCGTCCAGGCGAGCTGCTTTGCCATTTTTCCATTTGTTGAGTGCCATTTCCAATTCAGTAGTTGTAAAGGGTTCATAAAGGTTGTTGTTTGCATTATCTGGTTGTCTATTGGTTTCCTTCCTAGTTTGGTTAATTAGTTTTGAGTTAATTCTCTTTCACTTCCCTACCCCTTTCCTTTTCTGTGTAAATTACAAACAGGCAAGTAGGAACTGTCTTGTTTTTCATTATTAGTGGGATAAGATTTTTAGGTGAAGGGCAGCATAATATTGTTTAACATAAAAACGATACTAGACCCCAATTCATAAAGATTGTGATGCACATTTTACTTTGGCTATTAACTCACTAGTCTTAACTCCAGCTCCCTATTTGTAGTGCGGTTTTACAGCAAGCTTTGAAATCCTATATTGCATATTTTAAGTATTTGGAACACTCAGAAGCACTGTGCAAATGCCAAATTAGGCAAGTTAAAATATTGCTAAACCAGCATGAAACCAGTCCTGGACTTTTTGTATGGAAAGGACTTTTTCTGTTCAGTGATAGCTAAGTTTAAATTGTGTTGTGAGAAAGAAAAAATACATTATCCTTAGTTATTCAAATTAACTGAGATAGCTTCTATCAGGGAACAAGTGCATTGTTTTGAGGATATTCTTAGAAGTATAAGTAAAGAAATCATAGATGCACTCTTATCCCATGGCTATTTAAATTACATTCATCTAGTTTATCTAAAAACAATTTATCTGGCCAAAATCCAAGTGTAGATCTATTGAATACATGGGTAGCAAATTAACGCTTATGTTGATGGGATTTCAGGTAGTGATGAACTTGCGTGGTGAACTTCCACTAGTAGGGGTATACAAAATGGCAGAAAGCCATTCTGTTTCTGTTTGGCTCCCCCCTTTCCCCCGGGTGTGTTTTTGGGAAGATTCTTCTTGAAATGGAAATGGAACTCTGGATTCTGAATAACAAATCTGAATGGCCCCCTCCAAATTTCCTGGAATTTTCCTGAAAACAGAACTTGGGGGGGGGGGGGGGGGGGGGGGACTCGAAACGAAAGCAGTTTTTTCTGGTTTTTGAAGATAAGATTAATTCTTAACGCAAGATCGGGCTTTTCTGTGATATATGTACCATTGAAATCACACCTTTGTACTGAAATTCAGTAACATTAAACAATGGTTAAAAAACTTTTCATCAAGTGGAAATAATTTTCTTTAGAAAGGACTGAATCCCCACAAGGCCTATATCCAAGCCTCAGTATACAGTACTCTGCTCCACTTTGATCCTGTTAAAGCCACACTAATCTGTTTTCACACGTTCCCACACCCTGAAGTGAAAAGGGCATTGGTACCATGTGTGGGTATCCCAAATAAGAAATCTTCTCTGAATAGAAGATGGGACGTTGGCTGAATCTCCACTGCCCTATATTCCAGGATGTGATCCCAGATTATCTTCTTATCCCAGATTATCTGGCAGTGTAGACTCCAGTTCAAATCAAATAATCTGTGTTCAGATCCTGGGATGTAGGGCAGTGTAGATCCAGCCAAAGTAATAGCTTGACCTGTTCTAGAAATATTTTCATTTATGCAGATTTTAATGTAATGGGACACATAAAAATCTCCCATGATGGAAATGCACAAGTAGGAAATTCTTACAGGATTTCTTTTACAACTGAAGATCTCTTGCAAATGACACTCTTGCTCTTAGTCCATTGTTATGTAATGTTGCCTGCAGCTGCACTCTGAAACTAGAATTGTGTTTGAAAGAAAAACAGCTGAATAGAAAGTTAACATGGTTTTACATGTGCTGACCTAAGAAATCCTTGCCCATCTTTTAAATTTGTATCCTGGTCCTAAGGAAATTCTTCCAAAAGTACAAGCTCACACTGTGATGATTACACAGCATATTTGGTTCTCTACAACACCAAGAGTCTAGGGCAAAGCTTTCCATATTCTGTTGTGACACATTCGTGTGTCCACTACAGCATATTGATGTGTTACACAAATCTCTTGAATCTATGTGAAACACGCAATAAATTGTGTATTTTAAAAAATATAAATGAAAGATTTTCTTGAGATATGTTGTGTCCCAATACATGTTGTGTCTTACAATTTATTTATGTGTCCATATCTCTTATAAGGGGTTGGTTTGATAGTAAAACTGAATCATTGCTGCAAAATGATGAGTGTCTAAAAAGTGTGTCACCAACATGAAATGTTTGGAAAGCTGTAGTCAAGTGAATGTGTTACGTAGCAAAAACTTGGGAATGGGTATTTACCTTATAGGGGGCTATACATAGATGTTCTGACCGATTTCAAATTTGTAAGCATCATGCACTACTTAAAGCTTTGCAGTGACTTGACAAAGTATATCTGAATGGAAGATCTTTTGGCCCACGGCTCTCAAGTCTCTCCAGACTCTGATCTGCCAGGATGAGAGGCAGAAATGCATTTCTTTCCCTAAATAAAACTGGATCCTTGATTCATCAGAACTGCTCTTCTAATTTGTCCCAGGGAAAAGAAAGCCTTCTTCATATCCAAAGAGGTTTTGTAGAAGAGATCTGGCAAGTAGAGGAGGGGCCCTTTCTCTTCCTCTTTGTGTGGTTTATTAATTATTACTGAGAAACAGCAGGTAACAAACATAAGATTGCTGAAATGTATTTCATTGTCTCATTTCTGAAGCCCCCTAATTGTTTGCATTTGTAAATGAAACAATTGCTGCTTAAGTCAGTGCCACCTTCCACTGCCAAAATGTCACCAAATTATCTGGCAATGACATTGTACAATTGGCAGGCAGGCAAATTCCTACACCAGCAGGTACCAATCTTCTAAGCATATTTAACTGTGGAAGTGTTCATTAGAAAGTAAAAGTGAGTAATCTGGTTGCTATTGCAACTATAAATTCATTAATAAATTCACTTAATTAAGCAAATGATTAAAAAAACTAGAATAATGTCTGCAGAACATTATAGTAACAAAAGATTTTGAACAAATTGTTGCACCAACAATGGCAGCCCCGGTCTTCTTTTTGGCACGTTTCTCTCTTTCACCCTCCATTCCTGCCTCTTCAAATTCACAGCTGACCTCCAGCTGGAGCACTCAACGGCCAGGGCTTCCCAGTTCTCAGTGTCTATGCCAGAGTTTTAAAGGTTGGTTTTGAGCCCATCTTTAAATCTCTTTTCCTGCCCACCAACATTCCGTTTTCCATTCTTGAGTTCGGAGTAGAGCAACTGCTTTGGGAGACGGTGGTCGGGCATCCAGACTACGTGGTCAGTCCAGCAGAGTTGATGGCGGAGAACTATCGCTTCAGTGCTTGTGGTCTTTGCTTCTTCCAGCACGCTGATATTTGTCCGCTTGTCTTCCCAAAAGATTTGCAGGATTTTTCGGAGGCAGCGCTGATGGAATTATTTCAAGAGTTGCATTTGACATCTGTAGACAGTCCACGCCTCGCAGGCATATAGCAGGGCTGGGAGGACAATAGCTTTATAAACAAGCACCTTGGTATCCCTACGGATGTCCCGGTCCTCAAACACTCTCTGCTTCATTCAGAAAAATGCTGCACTTGCAGAGCTCAGGCAGTGTTGTATTTCTGTGACAATGTTGACTTTGGTGGAGAAGTGGCTGCTAAAGTAGCAGAAATGGTCAACATTTTCTAATGTTACACCATTAAGCGGTATTTCTGGCATTGGAGAGGGATTGGCTGGTGCCTGCTGGAAGAGGACTTTGGTCTTCTCGATATTCAATGACAGGCTGAGCTTCTCGTATGCTTCTGCGAAGGTACAGGGTGAGGCAGCATAACTTTCTTTTTTAAAATGGGTGCCATTCAGTCGGTTGGAGACGTAGCGGAGCGCTAGTGGTCTTGTTCGAGAGGCGGGAGTATAAAGTTTTGTCCTGACACAGTTCAGTCGCCATCATGCTTTAGAACAGTGAGGAGCGTACTTTTGCTGTTGAGGCCTACTTTTTGAGCGGACTTGGAGTAGCTGGCCTGCTCTCCAGATTTGGCCCCTTGTGATTTTTTTCTATGGGGTTTTTTGAAATCCAGTATTTATGTGAACCGTCCAAGGACCCTACAAGATTTGAAGACCAACATCCAGGAAGAAATTGCCAACATAACGCCTGCTATGCTGGCAAGAGTCATGACAAATGCCAGAAATCGGTTTACTCAGTGTATGGAGACTGGGGGATGTCACCTACCTAATTTGATCTTCAAAACTACGTAAAACAAAACTTTAGGTATGCGCCTACATTATATATATATATATCTTCCTGATTCATACAATGGGTTTTATTAAGTTTTGAAAAAAAGGGTGCTGCCTCACCCTGTATTTAGAGTGGCTTAGGTCTTCTTCTGAATGTATACAGACGATGTTGTCATCAGCATACTGGAGTTCTATAACAGATGTTGTTGTAACCTTGGTTTTGGCTTTCAGTCTGCTGAGGTTAAATAGCTTGCCATCTGTCCGATAGATGATTTCCACTCCGTTGGGAAGCTTCCCATAAACAAGGTAGTATCATAGCGATGAAGATAATAAAGTTGGGGCAATAACACATCCCTGTTTGACACCTGATTCCACCTTAAATGGGTCACTTTGGGAGCCATTGCTGTCCAAGACTGTTACCATCATGTCATCATGGAGGAGCCGCAGGATGTTCACAAATTTGTTAGGGCACCCAATTTTTTGGAGGATGGTCCAGAGAGCGCTGCAATTCACTGTGTCAAATGCCTTTGCAAGGTCAATGAATGTCCCTGTCTTCACAACCGTGGACAGCGAGTGGAGAGGGGAGGCCTGGTCTCTGAGAGGTCCCTTCTATCTTGTGGGGTTCCTCAGGGGGCCATTCTCTCCCCTCTGTTGTTTAACATCTATATGCGACCACTTGCTCAGCTGGTTCGAGGTTTTGGGCTTGAGTGTTATCAGTACGCCAATGACACTCAGCTGGTGCTGAAGATGGAAGGCCGACCGGACTCTGTACCCGATTATTTCCATCAGTGCCTCGAGGCCTTACTGGATGGCTGCGTGCCAGCAGGTTGAGGGTGAATCCAGCAAAGACGGAGATCCTATGGCTGGGTCGACGGGCAGTGGGGATATCCAGCTGCCTACCCTGGATGGCGAGGCGCTACGCCCGTCATCATTGGTAAAGAGTCTGGGAGTCCTTTTGGACCCTCTGCTGACGATGGAGGCCCAGGTCTCCGCTGTTAGCAGAACCGCCTTCTTTCATCTGCGGCAGGCTAGACGGCTGGCCCCCTACCTGTCCAGGGACGACCTAGCTACGGTGATCCAGGCTACGGTCATCTCAAGACTGGACTACTGTAACGCCCTCTACATTGGCCTTCCTCTGTCGGTGATCCGGAAGCTCAAGTTGGTACAAAATGCAGCTGCTCGGCTTCTTGCGGGAATTCCGATGAGATGCCACATAACCCCAATCTTACTGCAGCTGCACTGGTTACCAATTGAGCACCGGATCACTTTCAAAGTGATGGTACTCACCTTTAAGGCCTTGCATGGTCTGGGGCCGATGTACCTGAGGGACCGCCTCACCCCTACCAACCCCAGAGATCCCTCCGTTCTGAAGACCAAGATTTGTTGGAAATTCCCAGTGTCAAGACCTTGCGTCTAACAGCAACCAGATGCAGAGCCTTTACAGCAGTGGCACCATCACTCTGGAATACTCTGCCACCTGAAGTCCGTGCCTTGCGGGACTTATCAGCTTTCCGCAGGGCATGTAAGACATAACTGTTTTGACAGGCCTTTGATATTTGATATTTCTGTTTTTAAATTGTTGTTCGCTTTTAGCCTGTTCTTGTAAGTCACTCTGAGCCCCAGGGGAGTGGCAGCATATAAGTTCGAATAATAAATAAATAAAATAAATAAATGTACAGTGGTTGATTTTGTTCCCTGCATTTTTTTTGGAGTTGTTGTGCAGTGAATATATTATTAACAGAGAAACACTGGGGATCCCTCCAACGGGGAGAAGAACAGAGAAATGAATAAAGCAGGCCCGTAGCCAGGATTTCGTTTCGGGTGGGGGGGGGGAATTTTTCGAGGGGGGGGGGGGGGGGCTGAGTCTGAGTGAAAGAGGGTCTACTCTGGCAAACCTTTTGTATCATTACCCCAATACCCTCATGAGATATATTGAGCATGGTGATCAGATCATTATATGAATAAACATAACAGTTTAAATAATGTACCAGTAAGGCCTTTTCGCAGACCAGCATGAACATTTCGGGAGGCTGAAGCCTGGAATAAATGAAACAGGGGCGGTTTTTTTCCCCCTTCTTCTATCCCTGGAGCGCTCTACATGGCAGGCCGCCCTCGAAAACGAAAGTGGAACTAGCCAGAAGTTGAGTTGTTTTGTAAGAAACCAAACCAACCCCTGGACTTGGCTTGGTTTTAAAGGAGGGCGGGGGAGCGGGAGAGAGAGCGAGCAGGGCGCCTCTGCTCCCTGAGGGGAATAAACTTCCTCAAAATAATAATGGGAAGGAGAAAAACAACAACACACCTCTCCACTCACCTGACGCCCCCAATGAATGAGGGAGACAGGTGAGAGAAGCTCCCTTTTCTCCTCAAGGTGCGCTCAATCTCTCAGGGCTGAGTTTTGCGACTCGTGCTTTCCGCCTCCCGCGAGGCTCTGCACGCACGCGCGCGCGCGAAGGGGCCAGGCGTCACCTGGGGGGCACCTGCGCCTTTCCCACGGAGGGGGGAGCCCTGCCCTGCCTTCCCCTCCGAAGGCGAAGGCTTGGCCATGTAAGGAGGCTTGGGCGCTGGGCTCGTGGCGTCATCGGCGGAGGCGTGGCCTCGGGGCCTTGGGGGGCGGGCTCCCAGCTGGCTCTCGGCCAATGGCGGGCGGGAGGGGCGGGGTCTGTCAGCTGGGCTCCTCGCCGCCCGGCTGCCTCTTTCGCTGTCGCGCGCCGGGCCCCCGGACTGCCAGGAGGACTGGGAAGGCACGCGCCAAGGCCAGGGCGGGAAGCCTGAGGTAAAGGCACGGAAGGGAAGGGAAGGCGTCCCTGCGCAGGGAGTTCCGCAGGCGCCGACGGGTAAGCCCTGGCGACGCCTCTCTCTACTAGCCCTCGCCTCTACTAGGGAGGCCCGCTGCTGTTTCCCCCCCCCCCTCTTTATTTTTGCCCTCCTTTCATAGGAAGCCCTGGGAACAGTTTACAACGCAGACCAAACATGACAGGAGCAATGGGTGGAAGGGAGGGGTATTAAACACTCTTGGCCCAAGAGCAGTGTCAGTGTGTGGTGGATTTTGGACCTTGGCATTACTGCAAGGAGAGGCAGGTACTTCTTCTATTATTTGTTTATTTATTTGCTGTATTTGTATACCGCCTTTCTCAGCCCCTAGGCGACTCAAAGCGCTTAACAGCAATATTTTTACTACTAGTAGTACTATTTTAGAATGGCATGTAGAGAGGACCATAAAGGTGTATTATTGTTATTTTAGAATACCATGTAGAGAGGATCCTAATGGTGTCTAATCATGATTAATATTATTAGAATTGCATGTAGAGAGGACCATAAAGGTGTATTATTATTATTATTATTATTATTATTATTATTATTATGTTAGAATGACATGTAGAGAGGATCCTAATGGTGTCTAATCATGATTAATATTATTGTATTAGAATTGCATGTAGAGAGGACCATAAAGGTGTATTATTATTATTATTATTATTATTATTATTATTATTATGTTAGAATGGCATGTAGAGAGGATCATAATGGTGTCTAATCATTATTAATATTATTGTATTAGAATTGCATGTAGAGAGGACCATAATGGTGTATGACTATTATAATAATTATAATTATAATAATATTAGAATACCATGTAGAGAGGATCCTAATGCTGCTAATCATTATTAATATTATTGTATTAGAATTGCATGTAGAGAGGACCATAAAGGTGTATTATTATTATTATTATTGTTGTTATTATTATTTTAGAATACCATGTAGAGAGGATCCTAATGGTGTCTAATCATTATTAATATTATTATTGTATTAGAATTGCATGTAGAGAGGACCATAAAGGTGTATGACATTATTTTTACTATTACTGTTATTATGTTAGAATGCCATGTAGAGAGGATCCTAATGGTGTCTAATCATTATTAATGTTATTGTATTAGAATTGCATGTAGAGAGCACCATAAAAGGTGTATGACTATTATTATTATTATGTTAGAATGGTATGTAGAGAGGATCCTAATGGTGTCTGATCATTATTAATATTATTGTATTAGAATTGCTTGTAGAGTAGACCATAATGGTGTCTGGTGATGATGATATTAGAATGGTATGCAGAGAGGACCCTAATGGGGTCTTCTTCTTCTTATCATCATCATCATCAACAACAACAACAACGCCATTATTATTATTATTATTATTATTATTATTATTATTATAATATGAGAATTGTATGTAGAGAGCACCATAAAGGTGTATGATGATGATGATGATGATKATKATKATKATTATTATTATGTTAGAATGGCATGTAGAAAGGATCCTCATGGTGTCTGAAGATCCCAATCCTCTTGTTTTCAGAGTGCTGTGCTCCTCTGCAAGCTCCTCCTGCCATTTCCTTTCTAGAGCCTTCTCCCTTGCCTCGCCGCCCCCCCCCCCCCAGAAACAAGCCTGTCTTTTGGTAGATAAACAGCCTCCCCCTGCACCTGACATTTGAGGCTGTTCCCAAGCCAAGTGTCAGGAGATACTGGGCGCACACAGGCATTATCTCCTTAAAGGATAGCATCGGAGTGATTGTGTGTATGTGCGAATGGGGGGGGGGGTGTCTTTAGATCCCATCTATCAGCGGCTGATGTATCTTTAGGTCTGTCAGTGTTATGTAATATTCTGACAACTGGAAGTGGTGCTCCATTTTTTGCCTGCATGTCTTAGAATTTTCTTTTCTTTCCCCCCTTGGATTGTGCACATCTTCTCTTTGGGTGTCTGTTTTGCTTCTCAGGAGACTGTCAAGGCAGATCGGGCAGGAGCAGCAGCAGCAGCTGGGAAGCCTTCCGCAGCTGTTTCTCACCACACTTAGCAAGATCGAATCCATAGGGAAGCCACTGACAGCTGGATCCTTCGAGGGGGTTCCCCCCCTTGAATCCCCCCTCCTCATTTCATTCCGTTTATTTAAAATACTTGAAGAAGCCCCTGTCTGGAGAGAGGTTGTTCTCACTGGATTACTTCAGTCTCAATGGCTGATTTCATTCCAGCCAGAATGAGAGTGAACAATGTTTACACATTTCCTCTGTGTGCTGTTGATGTCTGTGCGCTACACGTGATCTGGGTTGCAAGCCTCAACCCATTCATTCCACGTCAAGCCCGTTGCTTTTCAGAGAGGCTGCAGTGGGGTAGATCGGGAGGACTGGGGAATACATGGAACATTAACATGAATAAGAAGCAGTGCTTAGGTCCCAAGATGAAAAACACACTCCCTCAGGTGAAATCAATGCTCTAATCCTGAATATTTGGCTTTCACTCCTCATTAACCCATGGTTCACAAATGTGTATGATAAAACATACAGGCATCCTCCTTCTTTGTGGCTCATTGAGGGGCATGGTGGTTACTGCTTTCCAGTATTGTGACCATTGATTAGAACCATGAAACAAATACACGGGTACAGTTCGTGTTTCAGTTATCATATTCATAATTTTAAACAATCAATAACAACCTACATTTTCTGATAGTGTATTTGATATTTTGAAAGACTATTTCCTTAACAAGATTTATTATTAACTAGCCGTCCCCTGCCACGCATTGCTGTGGCCCAGTCTGGTGATTTGGAAAATAAAGTGTTGGTTTCTAATATATGTAATTTCTTGATGCTTGTGGCTAAACAGTATTCCTTGTTGTTTCTTTGTCAGTGTTGTTGTGGAGATTGTCTGGTTTGCCTCCTCTGGAACATGCAACATATCATTGTTCTTCTTTAGGAGTCCCTTTCAAATCTATGATACTCTATCTGTGTGTGTGAATCATATATATCTATGGCTGGATGGCTCTTTGTCAGGAGGGTTTTGATTACATTTTTTTGACCTGAAGAGAGTTGGACTGGATGGCCTTAAGTATTTTCTGTTGGGCATGGGTGTTCTGTGTGGGAACTTTGCCCCAATTCTGTCATTGGTGGAGTTCAGAATGCTCTTTGAATGTAGGTGAACTATAAATTCTAGTAAATACAACTCCCAAATATCAAGGTCTATTTCCCCTCAAACTCCATCTGTGTTCATATTTGGGCAAATGGAGTATTTGTGTCAAGTTTGGTCCAGATCCATCATTGTTTGAGTCCACAGTGCTGTCTGGATGTAGGTGAACTACAACTCCCAAACTCAAGGTCAATGCCCACCAATCCTTTCTAGTGTTTTCTGTTAGTCATGGGAGTCCTGTGTGCCACGTTTGGTTCAATTCCAGCATTGGTGGAGTTCAGAATGCTCTTTGATTGTGGGTGAACTATAAATCCCAGCAGCTACAACTCCCAAACGACAAAATATTTTTTTGTGTGTGATGGTCACTCCTTGGGTTAGTAGGTGTCTTGTGGCTAAATTTTGCAGCAGTTCGTCCAGTGGTTTTTGAGTTATGTTAATCCCACAAACGAACATTACATTTTTATGTATATAGACTAGCTTAGGTACCTGATGTTGTCTGAGTTAGGTATTATGTTATGCTATTTATGAGAAATAGTCATCTGGTTTTGGATTTTATGAATGGTCCCATTAGAAAAACACATGGTTCTTCGGACGAGAGCAGACTACAACTCCCTTCATCTATCTTTCAGTCCCCCGAATCCTGCCAGTATTTTAGTTAGATTATGAAGGGTATGTGTGCCAGGTTTAGCCCATATTCATCACTGGTGGAATTCACACAGGTCTCTGCATGTGAGCAGATTACAACTCCCATCATCCTCTGTCAATCCCCCAAAACCACATAAATGTTTTAATTTAGCATGATAGGTATGTGTGCCAAGTTTGGTCCAGATTCATAATTGGTGAGACTTACACTGCTCTCTGGATGTGGGAGCCGTCCTGGAAAATACATAGATCGATAGATGCACAGATACATATTTTCACTTTCATTACCTACATGGATTTGAAAAATGATTGTATTCTTCAATAGTTTAAGATAGCCACTCTTTCCCTGCTAGAATGCCCTTTTTTTCAGTTTTGGAGACATAAATGCAGGATACATAAATAGGACCCTCAAACAGCTATCTTGCTTCTTACTCATTAGATGTAAGGAAGCCTGTTCCATTAAATGGGGCATACCATTTCAGATTTTAAAGAGAAGATGTGGTATGATGTATGTAGGCATTTCCTGAGAATTTTTTTTGTCTGAGTGAAGTTCATCAGCAAACTGGAGAAACCCTTGACATGGAGCAGAGTGGCAGTGGTCATTTAAAATAAGGGCTTCCTTCATAAGTTTCCCTGCAGAGATACTGCGGTGGTCATTTTTAATAGGGACACCCTATTAAAAATGGCTACTGCAGTCTCAATAGAGAAACGTATACAGAGAAAGGCCCTTCTTTAAAATGACCATTGCTACTCCACTCCACCTCAGTCAGCTAGAATGGCTTCCCCAGGTTGTTTCTGAATTCTGTTCTGGCTTAAAAAGGAGATGAGGAAGGAGAGAAGACTGCCTTTCTTTCTGTGGTTTGGGAAAGGAAAGGGTAATGGGGTGGGAGCCCTTCTGTGCTCTTTGTCTTGTCACTGCCACCATACTTGGTCCCTATTGACCTTTACGTAAGTTGACCCAGTTTTTGAGGGTAATTTTTTATTTAAAAAAATTCAACCCCTCCCCCCAAATTTTTCAGGTTTAAAAAAACCTGGTTTACTCATTAATTTTAACTGGTTAACCAAATCCCCATGCTAAGTCTATGAGACACAAAAAATTAAGAGTCCCTCCAGAAATGCAAGCACCAGTCTGGGGGTGGGGGTGGGGTTAGGGGTCCAACCCCCCCCCCCATTTTTCTGGCTACGGCCCTGAGAGAAAGTCACAGATAAAAAGGGTATAAGTAGTCATCCATGGCCTGAAGGAAATCAGTGAGATTTAAGTTATGGAAATTTACTGATTTCAGTGAATTTTCTAGAGTATTACTAACTCTAGAACCAACCCTGAATCTTAATCATATGATCACAATGAAAATCATAGTAGCTGCTATCCAGATGAGTATAGTGATTTACGTGCTCTTAGAAATAATACTGAAGCATAGTAATTGTCTATTGTGTTAGAAAGACAATGGTTTTTTTCAGACAACTGAAGAGCAATACTACTCAGGGATCTTTGCTTATGCACATCTCACTCTTTTAGAGGTCGCTTGATGGTTTGTAGGTTTTTGTACCACTTCACTACAAAGGGTTTTTACGAGCTTCTAGTAAAGAGGTTCAAAAACCTACAGACTGTTTGACTGGAGGAAGTGTTCCAACAGGAATGAATATGCAAAGCCACAAGGAACTAATAGTGATAGCAGTTGTAACACTTTAAATTGATGAAAGCAGCTGAAACACACCTTTGATCCTCCAGTTACATTGTTTTCAGATCAGTGAAGGTGAATTAAAATGCTTACAATTGTACATCTGTCTTCCATCATAGTACTTTCACTTTATTTAGACTTTTTTTTTATTTTCATGATGTGACAACTGTAAGCACTTTTTAAATGAACATCCAAGTAAGACTAAGAGACTATTTCCACAAACCTGTATTAAAGGGGAAATCTCATTTCCCCCCGCTTCTTATCTCTTACAATTATTATAAGAATAATTTAGGACAACTTAAATCCTTTGCATTTCTGCTAAGAAAAACACATTGAGCTGAATAGGTCTTACTCCTAAGTGGGTGTTTATAGTACATGTTGTAAGCTGTTGCAGATATTATACATTATTAATCGAAAGCATGTGAGTCTGAATATTTTCTTTAATATATGTAGTAATGACTTTGGTTTCTACAAATGAAGGGTGAAACATTCAACTGATGAGATATATTTTTTAAATAAAAGTAACACATGAAGGCTGCTTACAGATATTGTTAGTACAAGCTTTAAAATATCATAATCCGCACTTCCATACCGTCCACTAGTGCATGAAATAGCCACCTGCAGGCCTGTAGCGAGGGGGGGGGGGTTTAGGGGTTCAAACCCCCCTGAAATGTTTCAGATTTTTTTAAAAAACTGGTTTACTCATGAATTTTAACTGGTTAACCAAATCCCCATGCTAAGTCTATGAGATGCAAAAAATTAAGAGTCCCTCTAGAACTGCAAACACTATCACAGGCAAATGTTGAGAATTTATT
The DNA here is from genome assembly GCF_025583915.1 of Anolis sagrei ordinatus. Classification (NCBI taxonomy): domain Eukaryota; kingdom Metazoa; phylum Chordata; class Lepidosauria; order Squamata; family Anolidae; genus Anolis; species Anolis sagrei. Next base: position 59,257,039 of record NW_026847660.1, on the reverse strand, counting down.
CACTTGCAGCAGTAGCCGATGTAGCGAAGCAACCAAGTTGGGGGGGGGGGGAGTGTTGAATATCATAATCATTAAGGAGGCCAGACTTGGTGGAGGTGGTTGTCAGGGGCGGAGCTGCAGGCTCTTTGCTTCAGCGTGAGCTAGGAGGCAGGTTTCAACCCCCCCCGTGAAATTTTCAACCCCCCTCCCCCCTGAAAATTTCAACCTCTCCCAAAAAAATTTTCTGGCTACGGCCCTGGCCACCTGGGTTACAAACAAGATATGTTCTGTAGGTTTGTTCTTAAGTTGAATTTGTATGTAAGTCAGAACAGATATATTTTTAACTGCAGCAAAAATATGTATGTTTTTCAGTTTTGGATAGTATAAGGAAGGGTTAACACCCCTGTAACATTTGTTTTGTTGTCTGTGCACTGTTTAGAGGATTTCACCTTAACTTTCTATCCCTGTGACATTTTGAAAAAATTGGGTTGTTGGAAACAAAGCCTCAGCCTCACCATTCCTCTATTATTACTTTTACAGGAGTGAATTTCCCTTCCTAGGGGTAGATTTCCTCTCACTTGTTGATTTACTCCCATTTGTAATTAGGAGTCGGATGTAACTCAGGAACTGCTTATATAGCGACATAAAATATGGGACTTGGATAGGGAAAATCTGGGTTAGGAATACTTCTGAGTCAAGTTCCAAAATTGGTCTTTCTCTGTCGGCTATGGAGGGTTGTAATCAATATAGAAATTGTGGTTTCCTTCTGAGAGAACAAATTTAATGTACCTCTGTTTTCTCTTGCAAACTTCATTTTCCAGTTTATTTAAAACTGTACAGGGGACCATGAGCCATTTTTCTTCCTGTTTTGGGGAGCTTCGCTTTTTTGCAGTGTTGTTGTTATTCATTCGTTCAGTCATTTCCGAGTCTTCATGACTTCATGGACCAGTCCACGCCAGAGCTCCCTGTCGGTTGTCACCACCCCCAGTTCCTTCAAGGTCAATCCAGTCACTTCAAGTCATCCATCCATCTTGCCCTTGTCCATCCAGTCATCCATCCATCTTGCCCTTGGTTGCCCCTTCTTCCTTTTTACTTCCTTTTCCCCCAGCATCATTGTCTTCTCTAAGCTTTCCTTCTCATGATGTGGCCAAAGTACTTAATCTTGGCCTCTACTATTCTTCCCTCCAATGAGCAGCCAGGGTTTATTTCTTGAAGTATGAACTGGTTGGATCTTCTGGCAGTCCAAGGCACTCTCAGAACTTTCCTCCAGCACCACAGTGCAAAAGCATCTATCTTCCTTTGCTCAGCCTTCCCTAAGGTCCAGCTCTCACATCTAGAGGTTACTGCGGGGAATACCATTGCTTTGACTATGCGGATCTTTGTTGCCAGTGTGATGTCTCTACTCTTCACTATTTTATCAAGATTTGTCATTGCTCTCCTCCCAAGAAGTAAGCGTCTCCTGATTTCCTGACTGCAGTCTGCGTCTGCAGTAATCTTTGCACCTAGAAATACAAAGTCTGTCACTGCCTCCACGTTTTCTCCCTCTATTTCCCAGTTGTCAATCATTCTTGTTGCCTTAATCTTGGTTTTTTTAATGTTTAACTGCAACCCAGCTTTTGCGCTTTCTTCTTTCTCCTTGATTAGAAGGCTCCTCAGCTCCTCCTCGCTTTCGGGCATCAAAGTGGTGTCATCTGTATATCTAAGGTTGTTAATGTTTCTTCCAGCAATTTTTATCCCAGCCTTGCATTCATCAAGCCCCACACATCGCATGATGTGTTCTGCATACAAGTTGAATAGGTTGGGTGAGAGGATACAACCCTGTCGTACGCCTTTTTTGCAGGGTTAGGAGGAGAAAACTCTGTTTTAAGGCAGTTTTGGTCCATTTGGATGCAAAAGACTTCTCAAAAATTGCCTCTTCAAATTAAAAGGTTTTTTGTTTTGTTTTTTGCTAGGCCTGGGCCTGAAGAGACCTTTTGGGGATCCCGAGAGCTACATGGGTCTTGCAGGCTATGTTTTGTAAACCTTTTATTTAAAGGAGAAACTCTTAATCTTTTTTTATCTTAACATAGAAAAGAGAAAAGTGGAAGGTGGATTTATGCAGTTGTTCATGTAGTTAAAAAACCCTCCTGGTTTCTTTTACATCTGAACTAGGTCACTGTTATTATAAGGTTAAGAGAGGATAACAATTTAAGCTTCCTTGATCTTTGTGTTGTATACCTGGCAGATTGTTCTTTGTTGTGAATATAATAAAACAATAGTGCTACTTTGCTCTGGAATTCTTAACCTCCTTCCTTCATCCCAATTACTTCATTTTTGTATCAAGAAGTAGCTATGAACTTGGAGAGATATTTTCATGTGTTTGAGATTCATATTACAGATTTGGAAAGGCACCAAGGTGCATAAGATTATAGTGTGTAAGAAGGAAGGTGGATTTACATCTGGATATGTGATACAACATGTCAGCACAGGGGATTTTGTGGGCATTATGTTTGCAAATCTGATTGCATATCTAATGCTTTCTCTATGAGACTAACTCCAGTTTGATCAGTTATCATTTGTCTAGCTTCTTCTGAATTATTCTGTGTGTGAATGATTGTAGTGCTGTAAATGGCTACTTTATGTACCATGAATATGTGATTGAATATCTAAATTTTGTTTTTTTGGAGTGGGGTGTGAACATATCTAGTGTAGGAAGGCAATTTTGCATCAAATGACTTTTTTTGGGGTGATTTGCTTTCTTGCAAAAAAAAAAAACTCTACATAGCATGCCCATACATCTAGACAACTTCATGAGAAATATTTTGTGTGAACGAGGGAAAGACAGAAAGACTGATAAATAAAAAGCACTCAAACATACAAGAAAATTCTGGAAAGTTTGATTTGGCAGCAGGTGGTAACCTGGCCATATTAATTAATTTAACCTCTCATCCAGTCTTTACTCTTAATTTGGGGCAATGTTCTACTGAATGCAGTTGAATTAATCTTGATTCAACATGCATGAGATTCAGATCCAGGTTAAAACCAACTGCAGCTTTTAATTTCTATTTTCTGAATCATTTAACACCACTCCATATTACAATATAGGAACCTTGACCTCCAGATGTTTTCCTTGTCAACTCACAGATGCCCCAGCTACCATAGCCATTGGTAAGGCAATTATGGAAGATGTAGTTGAAAACATTTAGAGAGCAAAGGTTCCCAGCCTGTGCTGAATTAGCACACTTCCAAAATCCAGTGCAAAGACCACGTCAGAGTCTAATTATGATTTCTCCTCCTGCATCTAGATTATAGGCTGCTGGACAATACTTACAATTTCAGGCAGTCCCCGAGTTACAAACATTCAACTTACAAATTACTCATAGTTCAGAAGGGAAGTGAGACAACAGGAAGTGAGAGAAATCTACACCTAGGAAGGGAAATTCACTCCTGAAAGAGTTATCATAGGGAAAAGGTGTCTCAACTGAAACTTTATCATCAGTCTTTGTTCCCAAAGCTTATATATATGTGTGTGTGTGTGTGGCTGGGGTTACACTTAAAAATGCACCTGTTCTGACTCACACACAAATTCAACTTAAGAACAAACCTACATAACCTATCTTGTTCGTAACTTGGGAACTATCTGTATTGTATAGCAATAATCCATACATCTAACTGTAAAAATGTAGGGACGTGACAGAGGATTAAGCGCTCAAGTTGTATTTAACAGCCATTTAATACAAAACAGAATCTCTGCTGTCTCTCTTATGCCTTTAATTGCCTCTGAGCCCCAAATGACAACGCAACAGCTGTGCAGAACCCGGAGTCATCCTGGAATACTGTTTTGAGGTCACTAAAAGAGCCAGTGAGGCTTTTCTTAAGCAGCAATTGTGGGGTTTTCTTTTTTTGCAAGCCTCGGGAATTGCAGAGCCAAGCATGCGAATGCTGATTGTTTCTGACACTGTTAAACTACAATAGTGGAGTGAGATTGCTGTTCTTCTCTAGGACAGTAGATATGCTTAAGCCCATCGTTTTTTATGCTGAAATCAACATGGATCCTATACATTAAGGGTCTTCAAACTAAGGCCCGGGGGCCGGATACGGCCCTCCAAGGTCATATACCCGGCCCTCGCTCAGGGTCAACCTAAGTCTGAAAGCACACAACAACTACAATCCTATCTCATCAGCCAAAAGCAGGCCCACACACCCACTGAAATACTAATAAGTTTATATTTGTTAAAGTTGTTCTTCATTTTAATTATTGTTTTATGTGTTTTTTGCACTACAAATAAGACATGTGCAGTACGCACAGGAATTCATTCATGTGTTTTTCAAATTATAATCTGGCCCTTCTACAGTTTGAGTGACTGTGACTTGGCCCTCTGTTTAAAAAGTTTGAGGACTCCTGCTATACATCTTTTGCATTAAACTTTCTTCTGTTAGTTTTCTAATAAATGCACTGTTTTGTCATGTAATTTAACTGTGCGAAATGACATTCAATCTTTCCCAGTGTGGAATCCCTTTCCCAGTGTGGAATCTTCTGGGGCCAGTGATGACACAGATGACTAATTGTTCTTAATACTCATTTATCCTTATTTTCTTTGATATGTGCATAATTTTACTCATTTTTCCCCAGGGATATAGCTATAAGGGCCAATGAGAATATTTTCCCCTGAATAAAAATTCTGCCCCAAGTGAAATTTTACTTCAGTCCTCAAATTCCTGATATTGGAATAACTTAACATTTAATTTGAGTATTTTGAATATAGTTTGGGTATCATTTAGGTATTCAAAGAAAAGAGGCAACAAGTAGGTGAATACTAGGTATGAACATATTGCAGTATGTGTTGATCAAAATTTGGGAGTGAAGGGAGAGTTTCATTGTGGATAAAAGGGAATTCTTATATGGAAGGCTGATGCCCTCATTTTAGAACTCCCTGTAGCTGCAGCCTTAGTATTTTCCTCACACTTTGTTTCACTTTATGTAGTACTGATGGGAAGGAACTGTTTAGAGGCAGTTGAGTTCTTTTTTTTAAATATGACAAGTGTAGGCCATCCTATAGACAAATGTTTTTTACCTAGTTAAATTTATACATAATCCATCTATATAATTCACTCTGTGTTGCTTTGGAGGTTTGGCCTGATAAGAGGAGTGAGGAACTGCAATTCTTGCATGGCACTTGATTGTCATAACCTTTTTTTCCCAATATAGGGAAAAGTGCACTATCTCTATTCTGTTTCTAATAACTTTCCATTAATGCCTGGTAGTGAAAATGCTGTAAGCAAGGTGGAGTTGTATAGCTGAGTCTGCTTTGTACAGCCAAACTACTACTCTGGAAGAACTTAATATTTTAGACACAGGACTTCTTAATTTTTTTGCAGTCATTGCCTCTTTCTGCCTGATATTTTTTTACATGAGCCCAGGTATATAAAATATGTATATAAACCAAACATTTACTGAAAATAAACCAGCTGAATTACAGCTGAAGTAATTTCTGCAGAGTCCACTGTAAATATTGCGTAGATTTGTGTAGATTCTTAAAACAGCCACTAGGTGGTATTCAGAAAAATTCCATGTATTTTGGGTATACTTGCTGCCTATTGTTATTGTCAGGGTTACTTTTAAAGATAATTTTATTATTTTAATTTGTTTCTGTAAACCGCTCCGAGCCAAACTGGGAGTAGCGGGATACAAGTCAAATAAATAAATAAATAAATAAATAAATAAATACTTTATCTAAAGGGAGCTGTGAATAGCCTGCATTTTGAAGAACTGTGGTAGTTGACAATAACATTGACTGTCTATTTAATATAAAAGCGGGTCTCTTAGTTCAGCCCTGAGCAGATTAATGCTCATTGCACATTTTTACTCATGCTTATAAAAATTGGGCCAGAAAAGCAGTCACAGCAATGGCCTAAAGCTAATTTTCCTCGGAATTAAAATGAGACCATTCTTCCTTTGCTTCCCCAAACTCATGCTGTTTTTTTCCCCTCATTCTCGCTGTATCCATTGAATGGTGGATGAAAATACTAAAATGAGGGATAGGACCTTAAGATGTTCTCCTGTGTAACAGAAGACAGTTTTGCTAGAGCCTGGAGGTTTAAGCTTTTAAGAGCTGATAGTGTGAAACAAAATCTGCAACAAAATGTTGTTATGTGTAGTGCTCTATTATAGGATTCCAGCTCCATTTTACTGAATCCCACATCTGTCTCCCCCAATATTGTTTTCTGTGGCCATTCAGCATTGCTGAGTCTGCCTCGGGCTGTTTGAGGGAGAGGGCAGATTGGAGTTGTCTCCTTACTATTTTCTTCTACTGTTTTTTTGTATTTCTGCAAATTTTTGTGTTTCCTTTAAGTATGCTGATACCAAAGTCTTTTGTATGTCCTGGCAAACAGTGACAGTAAAGACAACAGAGATTGATACTATTATTAAGGATTATGCTTCCAGTGTTGTACGCAGTTCCTGCTGTTTTGCTTTGCTTCAGTGGCTCATATTTTATGTTTCATATATTTTTCAGCACAGTCTTGTAACATACCCTGAGAGCCTTCATTGGCATATATATGTCCTGTTTTTAAAAGAGCCTTGTACAAAGAGTGAATGCTTAGTTCACTGATAAATAGTGGAATTAAGATTGTTTGCTAGAGAATTACTCCACTCTGAACCTGTTACAATGTGCTTCATAAACTCAGTCTGTAACAACTATCTATTATACAGCTAATAGAATCAGTAAATTGTACACACAAATGTGCACTGCCGTCACCCAATTCCAGCTGACTCTGTCCCAACATGATCTCTGTACGTGAACTGTTGACAGACTGATTACATTGTAATCCTGACTTCTATGTATATGCTAAAATTGATGCCAGTTACCTGAAATATGTCTTCCACTTTGTCAGAATATTTCAAAAAGTTTGAGGAAGTGAGTACATGAGGGGAGCAATAATAATAATAATAATAATAATAATAATAATAATAATAATAATAATACCATCTGCCTGTGACAAAGAACTGGTGGGATCACAAGCCTGAAAAAGTTACAGAAAATGAGCACGTCAAACTACTCTGGGACTTCTGGATTTGGACAGACGGAGTTTTGGAGCATAATACTCCTGACCTCACGATCGTGGTAAAAAACAAAGTATGGATTGTCGACGTTGAAATCCCAGGTGACACCAAGATTGAAGAGAAACAACTGGAAAAGCTGACATGATATGAGGATTTAAAGATTGAACTGCAAAGACTGTGGCACAAGCCAGTCAAGGTGTTCCCAGTGGTGATCGGCACACTGGATGCAGTGCCTAAAGACCTTGGCCTGCACTTAAACACAATTGGCACTGACAAAATTATCATCTGCCAGCTGCAAAAGGCTACCTTACTGGGATCTGCACGCATTATTCGTCGATACATCACACAGTCCTAGACACTTGGGAAGTGTACGACGTGTGATCCAATGCAACAACCAGCAGAGTGACCTTGTTTGCTTTGGAAACGTGGTTCATTTGAGACTACCAGGTGACAATTGAATTGACAAAAAACAACAGGAAATACTCAGCCGTTATCAAGACCTCAAACTTGAACTGCAAAGGCTCTGGCATAAACCAGTACAGTACAGGTGGTCCCAATGGTCATCGGCACATTGGGTGCTGTGCCAAAAGATCTCAGCCGGCATTTGGAAACAATAAACATTGGCAAAATCACGATCTACCAACTGCAAAAGGCCACCTTATTTGGATCTGTGCGCATCACACGGAAATATAAAACGCTTGGGAAGTGTTCAACTTGTGATTTTGTGATATGAAATCCAGCATATATATCTCGTTCGTTGTGTCATACTGTGTTTTTCTGTCAGTATAATAATTTTGTTTTTTACCTGCCTCTCCTCACAGCTGAAGGTGGGTTATAACATTGCTAAAACACACAATCAAAACACAATCAGGTGACAGCAGGATTGAAGAGAAACGATTGGAAAAACTGACACGATATGAGAATTTAAAGATCAAACTGCAAAGACTCTGGCACAAGCCAGTCAAGGTGGTCCCAGTGGTGATCAGCACACTGGGTGCAATGCCTAGACATTGGCCTGCACTTAAACACAATCGGTGCTGACAAAATTAACATCTGTCAGTTGCAAAAGGCCACCCTACTGGGATCTGCATGCATTATTTGCCAATACATCACACAGTCCTAGACACTTGGGAAGTGTCCGACGTGTGATCTAATACAACAGCCAGCAGAGTGACCTTGTTTACTTTGGAAACGTGGTTCATTTGAGACTATCATGGGCATTGTCAGAAATCAACAAACTTTTCAACTCCACTCTGTAAATATGTAAAGTAAAACTACGAGAAATTTGAGAATGGGCAGAGGGGAAAAATCTTTCTTTGCCAATGAGAAGCCTCATCAGATGTATCCATCCAGTTATCCCTAGCACTGTTCATCTTTTTTAAATAGGAATCATTGACATTCTCACATTCAAACAATTTAAACATTACATTTTGGGGATGTATAGTGTTTTAGGGTGTTTGCTTTAAATGTCAATAGTGGAAGCTTTTTTTAAAAAAATTGCTTGCAGTAGTGTTGGCATTTTGGAAATGCCAGATAGAGCCTAGCTTCCTGCATGATTAGATTAACGGTTCTCCAGCTCTTTAAAATGGTAAAAAAAAAGAATGGATTTGACTAAACCTGGGAAGGAAAACAAAGTGAAGTTTTGTGGAGTTTGTTCAGAGCCCTACCTTTTCTTCTTTAATTTGAGCATTAGTTTGTGAATGTGTGTCTCATGCAATCATTGGGAAACCTGCCCACAAAATGTCATGAGGCAAAATTAGGTTTGCTACTGTATGTGGAGCAGGTGTAAAGATCAAATTTCTTACTTTCTGTTCCGGAGATGGTAACCCTCTAGCAAGCATAGGACATATAACATCACCATTGCTTGTCAGTGGAGCTGTTGTTCCCTGATCATGGAGGTGACAGGAGGCCAGGCTCTGCACAGGTACACCTATATCCAGACAGAGAGGGAACGCTCTCCAGCTCAGATTCCCTGAGGTCAGCAGCCTGAGAAGCAACGTAGAGCACTCTAGCACTGTGCCAAATCCTCATTTGTCCTTTGGCAGGCTCTTTTTTAATCCCTCCTTCACAGGGGTATTGAAGAGTTCTGAGAAGTTTGTTCAAGTGTGTGCTGCAGGATTCCAGGGTTTCCCTTTCTACGTGATGTAAAATATGTGTGGTCTTCTCCCTGCTCCCCCAGACTAACTTCATTTCTTTTACCTCCTAAGTTTTCTAGTTCTACTCCCTGCTAAGTGTCTGGAAGCATGGTTATTTTGACAGCAAGAGATAAAACAAAATCTCATGTACTTTTTGGACTGAGCAGACAGCAGCACTGGAAAGACCCAAAGTAACAGGTCATGGGGTTTAGTCTGAGGTAGTTGTGATGCACTAGAGTGGCATGAGAGTGTCAAAGCCATGAACACTACCATATATCTCTCAGCTATCTTGTCACAACCAGTGAAGTACAGAAACCCTACAGCCTGAGAAATTTCTGAGCATTTCTCAATCTTTCCACATTTTTGGAGGAAATTTCCTTTTTCAGTTTCCAATAAGTGGTGGTTTGAGTTTTACAAAACTAAGAACCAGGAAATTCTCCAGTTTCAAGCTCAGGAGCTCCAAGCCTTGATTCCTAGTTAGTAGATGGGAAATTTAGCAGTGGAAATGTATTGAACAGAAATAATGAACATGGTCAGCCACAGCACATCATTATTAATACACAGAGATGGGTTGGATTAGTCTCTCGGTAGCTAGTTGGAAAAAAAGAGCAGTTAATTAATGTATACACATCAGGTAAATCAGAGTTGTGGACAAAACGTACTGCTTGGTTCAAGATACTATAGAAATGCATTCTACCTTTATTCATAGTAGAAGGCTTCATTAAGACAATGAAATAGCTCCAGGGTTTATTGGCAATGGTTGCATAGAAGGATTTCATGCTTAGAAGAGGAAAGACGGCATGGTCATCACAGATAATGTTTTCTTTTCATTTCTAGTGTAATCTAGGTGTCTAGTTCTTTTCTTTTTATGAGCTGTTGGCTGATGCTTTGCTTACCCTTATATAGCTGATTCCTAATTATTATAGCGGCTAAATGTATGTCAGTGGTTTTCCTAAAGATTATAGTGCTGCTCTAGTGTACATAGGCAATTGTTTTGGGAATGTATGTAGAACAAAAAGGATTTCAGGATATTCACAAGGTAATCCTAAGCATATTTACTCAGAAGTAAGTTCCACTGTGTTTGATGACTCGAGCTCTGTTGCAAATGTGATTAGGATCAAGGGCACTGTCTCCTTGTTCTGTTGAGTAGTGGACCAGCCTCATTCCCAAGCTTGGTTGATGGTCACTTACCTGTTTACTATTGTTGAGTGAAGATTACATGTAAGAAGGGCAAGGATGTATAGAGTGTGCCCTGTGAGTCCAATTCTCCCTTGAGCTGGGGGCATAATCAGCAAGAAATGTGCATGGATTTTGGTTTGTCTGTCTTGCTTTGGCTTCTGGAGGCCCCCAGGAGCAGCATTTGGGGACTTAAACAGGCCACATTTCCTCCAACCTTCAATATGCCCTGGAAAAAAGGAGACTTGAATACTGCTTGTTCATATCTCCCTCTCTCATTGCCAAGTCTGGGTGGACTATGGTTGCCTCTTGGGTCCTAGACTATAAGGGGTTGCTTATCTAAGTTATCAAGCAAAGGGTCTGCTTACTATAAAAAAAAATCCACTCTGGAATCTTATGCTCCACAGCTTGCCCCACAAGTTGAAAACCCTTCTGGCACATTATCAGTAGACAAACGCTCCATCATGCTACAAATAACTAACATTGACGCTTTGTAGAAAGTGACATATTTATTATGAAATAAATACTTCGTGGATTTAATATATGTGTTTTGTGAGATTACAATTATTAAGTATTCTTTGTCATGATGGGTATCATAACTCTTATCCTTAGAACTGTGAGAAAAGGGGAAATTAGCGAAGCAAGATGTTAAAAAGCAGAGGACAAACAATATACAATATAACACTATCAGGAAAGAGTCCCTCACAGACAGTCAGTGCGGTCTTAGTGGGTTGAGCATTGGATTAGGACTCTGGGACACCAGCCTTTGAATCCCCATAGAAGTCCACTGGTGACCTTTCTCAGCCTCTAATAAGGAAGGCAATGGCAAACTTCTTCTGAATAAATCTTGTCAAGGAGAGCATGGGGTAGTGTTGCTGTAGATGAAGGTCAGTTTGAAGGCACAAAACAGGAATAACATCTTCACATCTTAGATTTGTCAGAACTCTTGCAAGGATTCACTATATGCACCCTTCAGCCTAAGACAAAGGATTGAAGTGACAAGAGAAGAGAGTAGCCATAGAAACCATTTTACATCACAGGGGAGGGATAGAAATAATGCAGCCGTTCAGATGTTTTATGATGTATCCCTAGCCAGCTTAGCCAGTGGTAAGCAATACAGAGAACTGTGGCCAATATATCTGGATGGGGACACAATTCTCACCCCTTTCGTAGGTTGTAGCTTGCTCCCTAAGATCTTCTGGATTACAGTTGATGAGTGTCCTTAACAATTTGGCTTGACTTCCCCAGACATTGGCTTATGGTTGCATTTAAACTCTCTCCTCCCCCTTTTTATGTTACAGATATACTTGGCATTAGAGTCTACAGGTTATCTTGGGAATTGCAGGGAATATTTATCTACTATAGCCAAAGTATCTTGACTTGGTTTCATTTATCTCAATCATTTTATATGTAGATTTTCCACCCTGAAAGTAATTTTCATAAAACACAATGTAACATATGTTAGAACAAGAATTTAAAGATACTTACCAAAAGACTACTTATAACAGTAGCAGCAACTACAAGATAAGAATCACAACAATTTGTAAGCTAAATCAGCAGCCCCTTACGTTGACAATTATGGGGGCAAAGATGCAAGAACATTCCTCTAACATGCCACCAAGGAGGTTGTTCTACCCTCTACAAACAATGGAGGCAAAAGACCCTGCACCTTCTTCTTACTTCATGCCACAACGGCATTCAGACCAGGGTCTGATCAGTCATCTTTATGGTATGTTAGTTGGAGGCTATGAAATTAACGGTAGGCAGCTTTAATGAAGGTGATTGACTTCAAGAAATGTTTAGTGACATTAAAGGTAAACTAAAAACAAGCATTAAGGTGTTGAATTGTGGCCAGAAGTTTATAGGCAATAGTTAGACAGTGCACATACTACAGAACTGGTTGGTGATCTTTATTTAGCTGCAGTTTTCAAATCATCTTTAGTGGTACACACATTTTATCACAATAAAGGCTAGAGGTTATAAGGATAAGTGTGGTAATATTCCTTCTTTTGGGAAAGGAGCAGAACTTAACCTAGAAATAGTGTGACCCTTGTTGATTGAGAATTGTCTGTGACCATCCAAATATGGAAGCTTTACCAAGGCCACTTCTTTATTTGTCATATTTAGCATAAATATTTCGCAGTATAGTTTACACATGGAAAGATTGACTAGAAACCATTTTATAGCTTAAGACTATATATTGACTAGAAGTTCACGGTCGGTAATCTTAGGTTGCGTAGATGTGTACGTGAGTAATTTCATTTTGCTTTTGGGTTTAAACTGATCTTGCAGTTTTGGATGGCTGCTTTGGCAGCTTCAGTAAGTGCCATTCTTACTTCTATGGGTGGTACTCACCACCCCCTCTCAATCTTTTGCAGTTCCCCTTTAGTACGCATGAGGCTGCTACAGTCATTTTGCTATTCCAGTTTTCTTTGATAGGAGCTTGTATCATGGAGGAAAGTACAGGTTGAATCTACCTTAACTGAAATGCTTGGGACCACGTGTTTTTCAAATTTTGGAAAAAATGATTTTGAAACACTTGTATTTGCATATATATATAGTGAATAATGGAAAATGTCACACCCATTGAGTTGTCCCTCAAGGAGCTCTGATGGGGAAAAGAGGCCCTTTGCCACTAGTCTTTTTCATTCTTTCTGGGCTGGCCAAGAGGGTTGCTTCATGCTTGCCCTCACAGCAATTTCTAGGCTGTCCACTCCACTGCATGCAGGCAAAAGGTGAGCACAGAAGCATGTATGACATCTGCTTCTTACAAGAGCCTTATGTAAACTGAGTCCTCCCCACTTCCCCTTCCTCTCTTTCTTCCACCAGGACTCAGTGAGCTATAATTCAGAGAACACTAGATGTGTGACTAGCTCCCTCTCACTCAAGGTGACTGGTGGCAATTTTTTTTTTGTTTTTATAGTATTTTGGATTTCCATTTATGGGAGAATCAACCTGTACTCTGTTCGTCACATACAGTCTGAATATGTAGGCCAAGCCTTATCCATTTAGGCCAAACGATTGCATGATGTTGAACATCTGTGTGAGAAAGAGTGATGTTCAATTCTAGGTACTGCGTAACAAAAAAGAAATGTTGCATTTTTGTAATTATATTTATAAATACAGCCTAAATATTATTTTTAAATGCAAGCAGAGGCCTACAAAGTTTCAACTGCTTCCTCCCAATTTTTCCTTTCAGCACAATGGCTGACAATGCGACTAAGTCTTCTAAGCAAATGAACAGAACACCTCCAAAGTCTCCTGCAGACTCTGCAAAAGAAAAATCAGCCAAAAGGTTATCCTGTGACTCGAACAGTTCCCATGAAGGAGTCAGTGGGGCTGAGCTAAGTGCTCTTGAAGAGGCTTTTCGGAAATTTGCCATCCATGGAGACACAAGGGCTACAGGAAAAGAGATGCATGGGAAAAACTGGTCCAAGCTGTGCAAGGACTGCCACGTGATCGACGGCAAGAATGTGACCCTGACAGATGTTGACATTGTCTTCAGCAAAATCAAGTAATGTTTCTTTCACCCTTATTTTGCATTCCCCTCATTGATGCTTACATTGCTGAAAGTCTGTTCGTGAGAACTCAAATGATGAGTATGTGATTGCTAGCCACATTATTACATTTTTCTATATTTTATTGAATTTTTCCCCTCAAATTCTTAGGTTGTGCATGTCTTCATAGTCTTAGGCTACATTTTGGAGTACAGTTCTGTCCTGTTAAAGAGGAATACATAATAGGAAGAAACACATTTTCTACACATGACAGTTTATTTGCCTTTTCCATGTCTGTAATTCAAATGTCAACCTAACACTGGTTAAACTGCTGTTCTTCACCACTTCTATTGCTAAACTGGTGCATTTGTGCATATTAGGATTGCCATGCACCTTTTCTTTTCCTGGAGTTATCTTATTTTGTGTGGGGGGGGGGGAGGAGCTGTCTAAGAGTATGTTTTTAAATGTCTGAGTTTCCTTACAAGGTTCAGACTAGAAAAAGCAGGCAATTGGGTAGTAGAGCTTAGAAAAGAGAAGGAGGAGGTGGGGGAGGATGAAGGGAGACATATAGCTAACAGAAAGATGGGTCAGCCCCACATGGGTTACCACATGTATTACCAAGTGATGCACTAGCTTGCATTTGGGGCAGTTGGCACAAGACATGTGGAAGGGGGAAGGGGTAGGTCCCGGCCTAGACAAGTCTGTATGCAGCCTTTGTTGAGGACCTTGACTGATCTAAGGGGTTTTGCTTCCTAATTGCTCCCCCTATATTTGCAGGCTCCATGTGTCTTCTATTTTAGCTGTTTGTGTGAGAGACAATAAGAGAGAATATGATAAAAAGAGAATTCCTGTTTACTTATACAGAATTCTGAATGGCTTGGGAAACTACATTAGTAGAGCAGAAATTCAATTGAAACATATAAGAGTCAAGGAAAGAATAGAAATTTAAAAAATGTTTGCCAGCTGAACTTTATATTACGAACTATATACACATGCTCCTAATCAAATGAAAGCATCGAAAGGTTGTAATCCTCTATGCACACTTACCTGGCAGTAAGTAAGAGGGTGTTATTTTCTGGTTCGGAACTGGGATTTGGGAAAAACAGATTCAATTGTTCACCTTGAAATAAGCTTTCACTTCCTTCCTCTCTTGTTGATGATCATGCACACAGTCTGAATTACATCTCATGGTTGTTGTGAGGTTAAAGTAAGCATGTCCACTGCCTTAAGTGCACTTATTTATTTAGATTATGCCAGTTGAGGTAATGAAATCTCCAAGAAGTTTATAGTACAAAAATAACAGCCAATAAAATATTTTTTTAAATTCCTGCACATAAATAGCACAGCACTAGAGCAGATATTGTTTACTGTGGGAGAATGATACAATTAGGTTTGCTGTCAAGGTCACAACAGAGAGGTTCATTTTTGCAATATTATGTGATCATCTGTATTTTTAAAGTAACACATTACCCACTACTCTTTTGGAGTAGTCCATTAGATTAAAAGAAGTATCGTATTCCTTTTGTTGCAGTTTTAATGCTTTTACAAACACTGCCAGAATGAACCCAAATGTCATGTCAAAATCAATTTGTGGAAATAATGAATGCATCTTTTCTGTTACATGAACAACAACAAATTTGGTTAGGCAACTCTAATGGGTTCTGCATTGATCCGCTTTTGGAAAGCACTTAGAAACTTCAGATTTCAAAATGTTTATAATGAATTTATTGACTAGTAATATGTCTATGCCACTCTTTTTGCTAAAGAACCACCAGTAAAGTGCATGTATGTTTGTGGGCTACAAATTTCCAAGACAGCTCCAGCTTCAAGAGAGCACTTCACTGACAAGTGATCTGGACCAAACTTGGCACACACAGGCAACATGACCAACATGTTGTATTTGGGGGTGAGCATTGGGGGGGGGGGGTTCTATATATTTTTGTCAATAGGAGATCTGCAGATTATTGTGCAAATGCAAAGCAGTTAAATGTGATTCCTCCCTGACATGCCAGTATTATCTGAACATGGAATTGTCATAACCAGAAGCATTCAAATGTTTTTTTCTCTTCCTGCCATGTGAAGTTATGTAGTTCAGTAAAAGCACTCTCCTCTCTCTCTCTCTCTGTTCTTCCTACTTATCACTGTGTAGTAAATACATGGATTATGTTGCCATCTCCCCTCTGATTTGTTTTTGGCAGATGTCAGCTGCCTGGATTATGTAGTCTCTAGGAAGTATTAAAATAAGAGACTGTAGAGATCAACAGATTGAGGTTACTTGTTTTAATATTACACCATTAGTTACCCATTAATATACCCTCCATTTCTTACAAGAAAAGGCAGTATATCTTATTGTTTTTATTAATAATATTATTAATATCCAACACTTGTTTCGTCTTTTTTCTTGGTAAAGGGAGAAGCAGGCAGTATCTTACACTTGTGAAAGGGGTAATACAAGAGGCAGTGAACTTGGCAGTGATAATTTCATCACAACTGGTTGATCCTTAAGGTACAAATTGTCCTATTAGCAGAAATATATATATATTTAAAAAACTATAAAAAATCTGGAGGAACATTAAACTGCACACAATTACCCAAATCCTTTTAGTCTTGACTAGAGGAGACCTGTTGAATCAATTGGATTTGTGTCAGCTAACCATTCAACAATTGAATGAATGACCCTGGTCCTATTCTTTATTAAATAAAAATGCATAGCCTCATATGCCCCCAAACAGCATTTCCTTCTAATATTCCTGCCCAAAATGTAGCCCCACAAAATAATTTCAAGTAAAAATTGGAAATATTTATTTATGTTTATTTATGTCCCGCTTCTTCTCTCCATACGGAAACTCAAAGTGGCTCACAATTAAAAACATTACAATACAACTTAAAATATACAAATATTAAGACAGTATTAAATATCATTAATATTAAAGACAATTCAGGTTAAAACCATAAAAGCATATAAAACAACAGCTGTAGAGTGTCGCCAGAAGGACATCAGGAAGGGGGCTATTCTGGCTTTCCTGGGCAGGAAGTTCATGAGTTGCAGGGCAGCCACCGAGAGAAAACGCCCGCTCTCTAGTTCCCACTAACCGAGCTTGAGATGGAGATAGGAATGAGAGAAGGGCCTCTCCTGAAGATCTCAGGGCTTGGGCAGRTTTGTACAAGGGGATGCGGTCATCTAAATAGYCTGGACCTGAACCGACTTTAAAGGTCATAACTAGCACTTTTAATTGTGCTCAGAAACAGACTGGCAGCCAGTTGAGCTGCTTCAATTGGTGGGGGGGGGGGGAGCAGTGGGGTGTTAGCTCCCTGCAGCCAGCCTTAGCAACCTGGCTGCAGTTCTTTGGAGCAACTGAAGTTTCCGAGCACTTTTCAGAGGCAGCTCCACATAGAGTGCATTACAGTAATCCAGATGGGATATTACTAAGGCATCTACCACCATGGCCAGATCTGTCTTCCCAAGGAACAGGGGCAGTTGGCCCACAAGTTTAATTGTGCAAAGGCCCTCCTGGCTACCTCCAACACCTGTGCCTCCAGGTTCAGTGCTGAATCCAGGATAACCCCCAAACTGCAAACCCGTGTCTTCAGGGGGAGTGTGATCCCCGTCAGCACTCCTTATCAGTTTCAATTTGCATTTTCAGCCAATTTCTAGCCAAAAAACTCAAGTAGTGCTGCAGGTGACTGGGAGCAAAACTTGACTTTCATAACTACTCACCCTGCTCTAAATTTTAAATTTAAGTTTTTAGTTTTGTGCTTTTTTATCATGTCAGAAGTGAGTTGAAAGTACTTTAAACACACAAAGTTTTAAAAACTTGGCTTTATGCCAAATGTCCTTTGATCTGAAGCTGGTCACTTGGAGTGCCTCTGGTGTCGCTGTGAGAAGGTTCTATATTATGTATGTGGTAGGGTTGCATTGTAGTGGGTGGTGTGTGGTTTGTTCTTCTCCACACTCACATGTTGTGGACTCCTCTTTGTAGCCCCATTTTTTAAGATTAGCTCTGCATCTCATGGTGTCAGAGTGCAGCCTGTTCAGCGCCTTCCAGGTCACCAAATCTCCTGTGTGTCTAGGAGGGAGTTTCTCATCTGATCTCAGCCACTGATTAAGGGGCTGGGTTTTAACCTTCACTTTTGGATTCTCACTTGCTGAGGTGTTCCTGCGAGTATCTCTGTAGATCTTGGGAAGCTGTTTCTTGATTTAAGGCGTTGGCATGCTGGCTGATATCCGAACAGAAGATGGGTTGGGGATGTCACTGCCTTGGTCCTTTCATTATTAGCTGCTACTTTCAGACGGATGTCAGGTGGTGTAATACTAGCTAAACAGTATAATTTCTCCAGCAGTGTGGGCCATAGACATCCTGTGATAATGCAGCATGTCTCATTAAGAGCCACATCCCCTGTTTTAACGTGGTGCAATGTGTTACACACTGGGCATGTGTATTCAGCAACAGATTAGCAAAGTGCAAGGTCAGATGTCTTCACTATATTTGGGTGTGATCCCCAGGTTGTGCCAATCAACTTTTGTACGATATTATTTCTAGCACCGACTTTTTGCTTGATATTCAGAGCATGGTCCAGAGTGTCTCCCAGATATTTTGGTGTGCTGCAATGCTCCAGTGGGATTCCTTCCCAGGTCATCCTTGGAGCTCAGCTCAAGATGCTTGTCTGTTCCTAAGATAAAAAGCACATGTCTACATTTTAGATGGATTAGGAATCAGATGGTTTTCCCTGTAATAGGCAATAAGAGGACCTAAAGCTTCGGATGGCTTCTATTCAGTCATTTCAAAGCTCCCACCTTAAGCAGTGATGGCACTATCGTCAGCATTTATGTAACTCTCTGTCACTTCTGGCAGTGGCTGGTATTTATGAAAATGCTAAACATTGATGGAGCAAGCACATTCACCCGAGGAAAGCCGTTATTCTGTTTTCACCATTTGCTTATCTGACTCTGGAATTCAACAAAAAAAATGCACCGTACCGTAATCTTCTGGTTTTGAGTGTGTCCCCCTGAAGGTGGGAACCCGTGACAGCTTGGGGATTCTGCTGGTGTACCACCACACAGCAGTCTCCCTGCCTGAGATAGCAGAAGTGGTATCTAGCCTGGTGTTGGTCTCCCAGTGACTGGTAGTGCTGGTAACTTCCATGCAGAGGCCACATTAGGTGCAGCTCAAGACTTCATGGTTGTCATGACGACCATGGGGCTATACCCAAGTAATATCTGGACCCACCCACCAGGCAGTTGACCCAGTTTTTGTTGCAGACGGTGGAGCGGTCAGAGTGAAAGAGCAAAATATCCTTCCATTGTCATGGTCCGACCACCATCTTATCAGTTTAAGACTCATTGTGACCTCAAACCTCCACAAGGGTGGGGGACCGATTAAGATGGTCCACCCAAGGAGGCCTATGTATCCAGATGGATTCCTGAGGTCTCTTGGGGATCTGCCTGTCATGGAAGCTGACGATCCTGTCGACACCTTGGTTGATCGCTATAATAGTGAGATGCCCAGGGTGATATACATGATGACCCTTGAAAGTCCCCTCTTACTACATAGAGTTACACCGGCTCCTTGGTTTTCCGAGGAGTTAGCTTGACTCTACTGTATTAAACAACTACAGACCAATCTCTAACCTCCCTTTTTTTAGCAAGATGCTAGAGCGGGTGGTCGTCTCTCAGCTCCAGGGATTCCTAGATGACATTGATTTTCTAGACCAGTCACAGTCTGGTTTCAGACCTGGGCATGGTACTGAGATGGCTTTAGTTGCCTTGGTGGATGACCTCCACAGGGAACTGGACAGGGGAAGTGTGACCCTGCTGGTTCTCTTGGACATCTCAGCAGCTTTCGATACCATCAATCATGGTATCCTTCTGGGTCAGCTCTCTGGGATGGGCCTTAGGGGCACGGCTCTGCTGTGGCTCTGGTCCTTCTTGGAGGGCTGTTCCCAGTTGGTGAAGCTAGGGGACACCTGCTCAGACCCCTGGCCATTGCCCTGTGGGGTCCCGCAAGGTTCCATTCTGCCCCCCATGCTTTTCAACATCTACATGAAACCGCTGGGAGAGGTCATCCGAAGTTTTGGAATTTGGTGCCATCTCTATGCAGATGACACCCAACTGTACGACTCATTTCCTCTGAAATCCACGGAAGCCCTTCAGATACTGGACCAGTGTCTGACTACTGTGATGGCCTGGATGAGGGTGGACAAGTTGAAGCTTAATCCCAACAAGACAGAGGTCCTCCAGGTCAGTCACTTTATGGGGTCGCACTCCCTCTGAAGACACAGGTCCGCAGTCTGGGGGTCCTCTTTGATTCAGTGTTGATGCTTGATGCACAGGTGTTGGCAGTGGCCGGGAGGGCCTTGATACAACTAAAACTTGTGTGCCGCCTGCAACTATAAGTCTGATCTGGCCATGGTGGTCCATGCCTTAGTTACCTCTAGACTGGACTATTGCAATTTGGCTTTTCTGGCGTGCTTTTGATGAATGAATAACTAATTCCCATGCCAGGTCCCATCCCAGTGTCAATTGTTTTTCTGATGCACTTTATCTCATCCCTGAGTGGAGATTAACCTCATTGTTTATCCCACCCCAGTCTCCCACTAGACATAGCACTTTATCTATCTCACCCACAGGTTTTACAATTTTTACCCTTTGCATTTGGCCCAGCTCACCCTCGTTTAATCCTTGTACTATTTTACACTCTGTTTTATTATGTTACTGTCACTATTTTACTGTATTACCATGTTATTGTATAGCATTTTTACTTGATGTTATCATTTGTCTTGTATGTATTTTATCTTGCCTTACTGTAATTGCTTGGGCTTGGCCCCATATTAGCTGCCCCTTCATTAGACCAGTGTAATTTTAAACCCCTTTGCAACCATCTCTCTTGCAAGGCTGTGCTTTCCTTTATTAGACCAATGTAATTTTAAACCAATTTGCCATGACCCCCTCCTGCTGGGTTTTCCTTCCCTCCATTAGACCAGTGTTACGTTAAAAAGCTAGGAAGAACACAATTTTGAGACTAAATTACTATTAAGCACGCTTCACCTCCATTTCAAGAATGAAGGAATGGACAGAAGTAGGCAAAGAGCATGTGATGGGCTACTTGCCTCTTCATCCTATTTTTATTATTTTGTTGTATACATGTTTAAAAAAGAAAACAAAAGCGCACATAAAGAAAAGGGAGAAATAGAAAAGAGAAAGACAAAAAAAATTAACAAAAGTGATAATTGTACAATTATTTGTAGTTGTTGTATTTTTTTCCATGTCAGGAGCAACTAGAGAAACTGAAAGTCGCTTCTGGTATGAGAGAATTGGCCATCTGCAAGGACATTGCCCAGGGAAAGCCCAGATGTTTGATGTTTTACCACCCTTTGGGAGGCTTCTTTCATGTCCCTGCATGGGGAGTTGGAGCTGACAGAGGGAGCTCAGCCTGGACTTGAACCGCTGACCTATTGGTCAGCAGTCCTGCTGGCACAAAGGTTTAACCCATTGCACCTCCAGAATGCATTTGATTGCCATTCCTCTTCATCCTAAAAATGGAGATGAAGTGTCCTATGACAGGGAAAATACTTCATGTCATGAAGTCCATAGTGGGATAAGAGCACTATAGCAGCGTAGTGTGATAAGGCCCTTTTGACCATGCAGATTGGGATCAATAATTACTTGGGAGAAATTCAATACTGCAGAAGTGCCTTGAGCCAATTTGCTTGACTGGCTGTAATAATGAGAAGAGGCCCTGTACCTTTTCATACTTTTTTTTTTCAAAACTGTAGCTGTGGTAGTCAAGAAGTTGCTAATTCTTAGTACTTGATTAAAGAACCCAAATATTGCTACTTGTACTGGCATGTTGCTATGGCCACAGGCAGGACTGAATGACTTCATGCCTTGGATCTTCTGCAAGCGATTATTTAGATAGATGTCTCTATAGAAACAGTTGTTTGTGTGTATGTGTGTGTGTTGTGATGTTACTAAGTGTTACATTTTAAATATGGCTTTTGTACCAGATTGTTATCAGCAGTAAGAGACACTATAAATATACATAGGCCTCTCCAATTAGATAATTGAGGGAAAGAATCCATCAAAAGATTAACTACCTTTTAATGGAAACTGGCTGTTTTTTCAGGGGAAAAACATGGGTCTCCACACGTGTTGTAAACAATGCAAGTTAAAATTTCCAAGCAGCTCTTCAAGTTTTTTTTTCCCTTACTGTACAGGTTGCACATGTCTTTTGGTAAATCACTTACCTCTGGTCAGCCAGGCTTGAATCACTCAGTAGCTGGAGTAAATAAAGAAACACAGATGTGGTAATTGGCTCTAATCGTTGTGTAGATAGAATTTTGGCTAGAAAGACGGAACCCCTTTCCCACCATTTATATATTTGTTTATGTAGTTGTTCAAATTTTAAATACATGTAAGTACTGAGCACATTGTAAGTGTTGTTAATAAACAAATGTGCAATCAAATGGTTAACATTATTGCGAAGGATTTTTTGACAAAACAATTAGAAACAATATCGTACATTTTGCTGAAATATGCACTTCGGCACAAAATATCCCCCCCCCCCAAAAAAAGTGTGGTTACTTAAGACAGGAATATTCCACTTTTTTGTGGAATATTGAAATACTTTGTGTGGTTGTTGTGACCTCTTCCAGACTCTAAGAAACAGAGGGGTCACTTGACAGGACAAGACGTACCAGCCACAACACCCCAGAGCCAACAATAGTCAAAGCATATATAAATGAATAAGAAATTGGCAGGATGCATTCCACAAAAAACAGACCTCACAATCTCTGTGGATACCTGCCATAGATGCAGGCGAAACATCAGGAGAGAATGCTTCTAGAACATGGCCATATAGCCCAAAAAACCCTTAACAACCCAGTGATTTCAGCCTTGAAAGCCTTCAACAATATCTGCAGACCCACTAAGAAAATCCAACAAATGCTACATTCAATAAAGAACAAGAGGGATCTTCTCACCTCTGCAGGAGTCTACCATATACCATTCAGCTGTGGACAAGTCGACATATGGACCACCAAACGCAGCATTGTCCAGACACGAAACAAGTAACATGAAAGACACTGCAAACTACTTAAACCTGAGAAGTCAGCCATAGCAGAGTACCTGATGAACCAACTTGGACACATCATATTATTTGAGAACACAGAACTGCTGGACCACTCTAACAACTATTATGTCAGACTACACAGAGAATTCATTGAAATCCACAAGCATGTGGACAATTTCAACAGAAAGGAAGAAACCATGAAAATGAACAAAATCTGGCTACCAGTGTTAAAAAAGCTCTAAAATCATAACAATAAAAGCAACACTCAAAAACAGGGGAGTTCCAGACAAGAAACTATCAGGGACAGCTAATCACCTCCCAACAAAGGATTTCCCCATGCAGAAAGAAACCAGACCTTGAAAACTGCTAGGCCATTAAATGCTAATCAAGGTGGCCAATTGCTATATTCACACCTACCTCAAACAGGCAATAGTTCTTTCTTCCACTCTGGACACTCCCCAGATATATTACCCCATTTTCCTGATTTCCAACAAACTTCACAACCTCTGAGGATGCCTGTCATAGATGCAGGCGAGAATGCTTCTGGAACATGGCCATACAACCTGGAAAACACACAGCAACCTAAATGCAGTACTTCTAACTGATTTGGGAGTCTGCTGCTGGAGAACTATGGAGGCTGATTAATCAGTTGGGACCAATTATTTGGTCACTGCATGATGTTTATCCTTATAGACAGTGATGTTTATTCTTATAGACATATTCTGCTGGTGGCAGTAGGCTACCAGCAGTGGATTTACCACTGTGAGTCATTCTTGAGTACTGGTTTTGATGATTTTAGGTGGTTTCTTTTTATATATTTTATGTCCATTAGAAATATTTTCCTTTGGTACATTTAGTATCTGATGATAAAAAAATTGGCAGACTACATTTTATTATTATACAAAAATATTTTTAAATCGCAGGTACTGATCTCCAGAACCATATTGATATAACTGATTTCTAATAAATCAACTAAAATATAAAGCTACTGCAAGTTCAAATTATAAACCCTTATCACTAATGTTAGAAGTCCTGAGACTGCATACTGTCAACATATAATTACCACTCTATGCACCAGGAAGAGTTACTACAATGTGCTAGCCTTGAACAGTAAAAGTAGATAATTGAAAGAACACAACATATCACTCGAGAATTGGCTTTTCTGTCATATACTGTATGGGCTGTTTTGTTTTTTACATGATCTGTATTCCTTTTTTTTTTTTTTTTGCTTATGTCTCAGATATTTCGATATGCTACTGACCTTAGTCATGGAATGTCTGTTAGACAGCTGTTCATGTTATCCAACACAATTTCACGAGCATATAAATCAGGTCTGAATGAGCTGTATGCCTCAGTGCAAACAGCTGTTCAAATCTGTGATCAGTTTTCACAGCTCAAACTCTACTGCTGTATAGTGCCACTTGGTTTGCTCCCAAGCTCTCTTCGAGATTTTTATAATTTATAATTTGGCCATATTGTGAGAAGACATGACTCACTAGAAAAGACAATAATGCTTGATAAGTTAGAAGGAAACAGTAGAAGAAGAGGACTACATTCCAGGTCTATAGAATCAATCAAGGAAGCCACAGCCTTGAGTCTATGAGACCTGAGCAGGAGGGTGATGATATGGCGACTTGGAGGTCTCTCATTCATGTTATTGCCATATGTCACATTCAACTTGATGGCAGTAAACCACAACATGGTTTCTCATGATAGTCATCTTCCTTTTTAGGGAGAGTTTGAGCTCTAGTTAATGTCCACTGAGATCAGAGTGAAGAGAGGGACCAGGAAGGCAGTTCCATCTTGCCTCCAGTCATCGGTTGGGAGCCCCCCCCCCTCCAGCACCAACCACTGCTCTGAGATCAGAGCAAAGAGAGGGACCAGGAAGGCAGTTCCATTTTGTCTCTTGCACTGTGCATATAATATAATATAATATAATATAATATAATATAATATAATATAATATAATATAATATAATATAATATAATATTTGTATATACATATAATATTGATAATAATGTAATACAATATAATGCTAATACTAATATGATATTATAATTATATATTTTATATTAAATGTAATATTACTAATAATATTACAGTATAATGTTATAGTACAATGTAATATATAATATTAATATTGTGCTATGGTAATAATATAATATATTGTATTTACTTTTTACTTGTAAGCCGCTCTGTGTCCCTTGTGGGGTGTGAAGGGCAGCATATAAATGTTGTGAATAAATAAATAATATAATTGCTGGTTACTGGTTGCCAAGTTGGTTTAATATAGTTTAAACTCTGTTTTAATGTCTTGCTGTTTTAATCATCTTATAATTGACTGCCATATGTTACTATGTTTTAAACTGCATTTTTTGTCGGCAAATTTTGTTGTACTTTTTGGGCTTGGTCCCACTTGTAAGCCGCCCCGAGTCCCTTTTGAGAGATGGTGGTGGGGTATAAAAATAAAGTTGTTGTTGTTGTTGATTATCTGTCTCAGCGATTGCTGTGCAGAGGGATTTTGTAGCACTTTTGAGACTAAGAAAAGTTGTTCACATAAGCTTTCATAGACTTAAATCTATTTAATCAGATACATGAAGTGCCTAGGAGCAGACTTTTATAGTTAAGACTGCGCAGGTAGTATGTGTGAATAGGAATAGAAATACAAAATGTCCAGTTATGGTGATGAGGTGAAAAGTGGTAAAAGTCTTTTTCTATGCACTCCATTCCATGCATCTGATGAAGTAGACTTCAGTTTAATAAAGCTAATGCTACCAACTTCTTTTTCCATTTAGTCCCAAAGGTACTACAAGGTTCCCTTTCATACAGATTCAGACTAATATGGCTATGTCTTTAAATACAATGACTGTGAGTTTCACACCTTCTTTACACAATAGTTGTCATGGGGAATCAGATCTTTAACTGACAGCATCTTCTCAAATGTTTTTTAAATGCAAAGCAAGGCTAAGCAAAGGAAGATTATCACACTTCATAACTATAACAGTTTTTAATAACTGCTTTACTGGGATGGTGCCATCCTGTGGAATTCTGGGATTTGTGGAATATTCTACTGGAAAATAATTCTAAGTACCTCATGAAACTACAACCCCCAGAATTTTATAATATGAAACCATGGCAATTAAAGTAGTGTCAGATGCTTCAGTTAATATTCATTCATTCAAAATGATGTTACAAAATGGCTTCTGAGAATTATTGCTCTGCAAATATAGTGTTTTATGTTGTGATTGCAGAGTGGCAAGGTATCGCTTTCATATGCAGAGAGACTATTAATCATGATACTAGATTGCAGCAGCCATGCTAGGCAAGAAGAAATCCTAGGAGTAAAGTTACAACACAAGAATGAAAACATTTTTCTTGTTAAGCAACAGTTGTAACTGTTTGGGACATGGTTACAAAAAGTGTGGGACCTGAGCCAAAAGAGTACAGTGTAACTGATTAATTGCATCTTGTTACAAGATGGACTGCCATCAAGTAAACAGTCTTTACACACTTTGGCTCAGATACTAATTGGTGAGGCATTTGAATGCTATATATAGATAAGGAGAAGTTTGTGTTGCCGAAAGACCCTGAAGCAGTGGATGTAGTATATCTGGATTTCAGTAAGGCCTTTGACAAGGTCCCCCATGACCTTCTGGCAAACAAAGTAGTCCAATGTGGGCTAGGCAAAACTATGGTTCAGTGGATCTTTAATTGGTTAAATGAAAAAACCCAGAGGATGCTCACCAATGCTTCCTCTTCATCCTGGAAAGAAGTGACAAGTGGAGAACAGGCACAGGCAGGGTTCCGTCCTGGGCCCGGTCCAGTTCAACATCTTTATTAATGACTTAGATGAAGGGTTAGAAGGCATGATCATCAAGTTTGAAGATGACACCAACTTGGAAGGGGTAGTCAATACCCCAGAAGACAGGAGCAGAAGTCAAAACGATTTTAACAGATTAGAGAGATGGGCCAAAATTAACAAAATGAAGTTCAATGGAGACAAATGCAAGATACTCCACTAAGGCAGAAAAAATGAAATGCAAAGATACAGAATGGGGGATGCATGTCTTGAGAGCAGTATGAAAAAGGTCTTGGGGTCCTCGTGGACAACAAGTTAAACATGAGCCAACAATGTGATGCGGCAGCTAAAAAAGCCAATGGGATTTTGGCCTGTATCAATAGGAGTATAGTTTCTAGATCCAGGGAAGCCATGCTACCTCTCTATTCTGCCTTGGGTAGACCACACCTGGAATGTGTGTCCAATTCTGGGCACCACAATTGAAGAGAGATATTGACAAGCTGGAATGTGTCCAGAGGAGGGTGACTTAAATGATCAAGGGTCTGGAGAACAAGCCCTATGAGGAGCTGCTTAAAGAGCTGGGCATGTTTTGCCTGAAGAAGAAAAGGCTGAGAGGAGACATGATAGCCATGTATAAATACGTGAGAGGAAGTCATAGGGAGGAGGGAGCAAGCTTGTTTTCTGCTGCCCTGGAGACTAGGACGCAGAACAATGGCTTAAAACTACAAGAAAGGAGATTCCATGTGAACATGAAGAACTTCCTGACTGTGAGAGCCATTTAGCAATGGAACTCTCTGCCCCGGAGTGTGGTGGAGGCTCCTTCTTTGGAAGCTTTTAAACAAAGGCTAGATGGCCATCTGCTGGGTGTGCTTTGAATGCAATTTTCCTGCTTCTTGGCAGGGGGTTGGACTGAATGACCCACGAGGTCTCTTCCAACTCTATGATTCTATGATTTTATGATTATATGAGGTGAATTCTTCTGAACAGGCACAGACAGCAAAATATATAAGATATTAACGCTTCCCTGTAAGATATAACCCTTCCCTGTGTGTGTGTGTGTGTGTGTGTGTGTGTGTGTGGCTAGGATTACACTTTTAAAAGTACCTGTTTCAACTTACATACAAATTCAACTTAAGAGCAAATGTACAGAACCTGGGAACTGGCTGCCTGTATATATATATATAATATTATTCAATCACATAATGTGAAACAACTGATACTACCGAGACTGCACAGGCCTTATATTTTGTTCAGGTCATAACAGAAGGTTTTCTTTGCTGTTAAGAGATACTTGCTTTGGGCTCCCTTGCAAACAGAACCCGGGGGATAGATACCTTCAAAAACCTTCAAGATAATTGTCATGAAGTTGGGCTGGATTTAGTGAGTGTACAGACAGTGCACCTTTCATGGCAGGAAAACATGAAGATTTGCAAATACTTTTTTTAAAATGGCATATCCAGATGCTCTCATTTCTTTCCTAAAGCTACTATTTCAAGTGACACTTTACAACAGGTTATACATATTGTTGACTACTGTATTTACTCAAGTGTAATGCACCATGGAATATAATGCACACCTCAGTTTTGAAGGTGTCCGTTGCAAAAAAAAAAAAAAAAGAATTTGCTATTACATGTACTGCGAGGCAGTTATGGCCACGAACAGGCTGGTGGGAATCCACACCACAACATCTAGCCTTCCCACCAGCCTTTTTGCAGCTACTGCTGTCTCTCCCTTCTCTGTCCCCAGCTAGGATCTCATGCAAAACTGTGTAGGCAGGTTTAAGTGTATGATTTTAATGCACCATCAACTCTAATATGCACATCAATTCTTGTGGCTTTAGATTCATGTAAATATGGTATTTTTGTGAAAATGTTATACAGTATTGTCAGTTTTGTAAGATGCTAAAGTTGATCAAAGTGGTATTCGATTTGGTTTTCATATCATTCTAAAGTGTGTTGGCTATCACTGGGAAAGATGTTAGCCAAAATTATATCTCTACGAGGAGAGATAGCTAATTTTTTTTATAAAGAACAGAATCAGCAATGTGAATTATTGAAAGAAGATTTCTGTAGGAATGCTGCACTTTTATGCTATGTCAAATCATAATATTCGAATCTTTCTTTGCAAGTTAAAACTAAGTTATATATGTAAAAATAGCAACGATTTCTTAAGAAACTATCTTTTTTTCAAAACACTTCTTCAAAAGGATATTTCAGATGAACATTTTCCCCAGTTGGCAAAGGTCACTTATGAGCAGCATTATATACATGAATCATTTAAGAATATGCTGCTGTTATTAGAGGTATTAACTGGAAAATACAATGAAAGGTTCACTGACTTCATGACATCACAATCAAATGAGCACCTAAGAATGGAAGGACGATAATTGGCAAGGGTCATGAGATCCAAGCTAGGCTTCTTTAGCAAGGCTACTCACAAGAACACCCATGAAATGCCATATAACACCAGTGCTGGGCATTTGCATTGGCTTCCAACTGATTACCGTGGTCTATATAAGATGCTAGTTCTGACCTTTAGAATTCTTTACACTTCAAGTGACTGAGAGCTGTCCACAGAAGACCTTTTGGTTTAATGAATTGCCTTGGTTAATTTCCCTGCAACTGACTCCTCCTCTGCTTTCTTAGAGCTGGGTGCTGGTTGTCAAAAAGGTTAGTGGTCCTAACACTCTGTGTGGTCTTCTCTTGTATTTTCCATATCCCGCTTTTGTGTCCTCTGGCTGTGGATTGCTATGAATGCTGCCAGCCAAGCCCTCTTTGATTTTGGCTCTGTTTGGACTTCCTGTAGCATAACTCTGTTAGGTGGGGTGGACTAAGGTGAAGCTCACAAGCACATTGATTTTTTAAAGAACTCTTGAACTATGATTGTGTTTCCTGCCGAACACTGCCCCAAACTGTAGAAGAAACTCCATAGCAACAAAAACAGATATGAACTATACGATCTGTTTACAGTTTAGGGTTGCTAAACAGGAGATTAAGAAAGGAAGTGAAGGAAGCATAGTCTGTTTTTTCCAGTGGGAAAATGGGAAGGCTGAATTCAATGAGGGCAGAGATGGAGTTTAGCCAGGATACTTGATTTAACACCCTGTTCCTATCTGTGTATTCCATAGGGGTGGAGAGAGGGAGAGGCTTGAGGTTTTGAAAATGTCTCTGTTGTCTAGCTTCAAACAGTGCTGTAGTGTTGATATCACAGTATTAGTAGATTTTAAAAAAAACATGCTGCAACTTATTCCTGCTTCTTGGCAGGGGATTGGACTGGATGGCTCATGAGGTCTCTTCCAACTCTGATTCTATGATTCTAAGAGTGTTAATTTTTCTCCAGATATACCATGTTTCTGTGTTTTACACTCATCAACTCCCTCTGGTATAGGAAACTCCAACAACACTTTCCTGGATAACGTACTGGGATTTACATATCTTAATTTCAAAATGTTAAGTGTGGCCGTGTGAAACACATACTTTTTAAATTACTTCTTTTACCAGGTTTAAGATTCAAAACTGGTCAATTTTTGTCCTTTCCTGTCCAGTGGAGTGTAACGTTAATAATATTATATTTATAGGGACAGATGAGAGATAACACAACAAGTTAGTCAGAAGAACCTTCTTCAGAATTAATTCATCACCAACATTTTCTCGGTGTTGCTTTCATGAAAGAGATTTCACAAAGAATGTTATCATGACTACAAATTGTGTCATTTTAAACCATGGGTAAGATACATATTATTGCCCCTTGCCCCTAATTTTGCCATATAAACTTTCTTCCATTCCCCCAAATTTAAATACCAATTCAGTAGTTAAAGCAAAATCTATTTGCAATTCTTCCTCTGAAATTCTAACGCTGTGTGAGAAAGCTATCAGCATGCAAGACTGGGATGTTGTCTTTTGTAGTTTGAACAAGGGCATTTCCACACGCTACAATTATAAACTAACTGCTATGGCTGTGTCCTATGGTATCCTGGAGTATGTAGTTTGGTGAGATACTAGAGCTCTCTGGTCTAGAATTTTAAATTCCCCATTGCTGAACTGCAAATGCTATATTCCATTTAATGGAACCATGGCAGTTAATGTGGAATATAATGCTATTATTGTGTTAGTGGAGAAGATACTCCTGGTGTCACCAGAATTCTACTATTTTCTTCTATGTAATGTGTAGAGTGGCTATTTGAACTGTCTTAGTCTTTGCATTCTAGTACTGGCATTTATTCATTTAATTAGTTGGTTGGTTGCCTTTTCACGTTAAGCAAGAGCAAGGCAGCCTACATCAATTTTAAAAAAGATACAATTGTGCCATCACATCCAGACACTATAAAGTTAAAACTAAGATGTGCTTCTCTCTTTATCTGGGTGAACCGCGGGTGCCTTTCTTAGAAGCTCAAGATTCCCAACAACTGAGGCCAGTCCAGATTTGAACATCAAACAGAACATTTATTTCTCAAAGTCCTTGACAGACTTGGCACAGCTTGATGAAGTTACAAACACAAACAGTCAATTTAGGAAGATACAATTGTGCCATATAGATGTTCTTTCTTTCCCTTTTCCTTCAGTTGCCGAGTTAACTTTCCCCCAATGGTAGAAAAATCCTGGGATCTTTTACCCTAACCCTGAGCTGCTATCTTTCAGAAAGAGCAGGTCTTCCCCTATCCAAGCTCAAGATTAGTTTTGGAGATGAAATTCTGAGATATTCCCAGCCCCAGCGCTGAGCTACTATCTTTTAGAAAGAGCAGGTCTTTCTCTATCTGATCTCAGCACCAGTTTCAAAGGCAAGAGGGTAACCGTACTCACAATGGCCTGTCCGAGCTGCCTAGCTTGGCCACCAGCACCTCTGAGGCTTTTTCTATACTAAAGAAGGCAGGAGAGCTTCTCCAAAATGGAGATCTCATCCCCAGGAAAAAGGGCAGTCTCTAGAGCAAAAGGATACTTTTTTAAACCAATAACAGCAAAAGGCTTGCTTCCATCCTCTGTTAATGTTTAACTTTTAGGGTGCTGCTGAGACTGTAGCAACCCTGGGGGAAAATGCAAAGGGATGCTATTTTATGCAACTAAGGGATAATGCAAACCAAGCTCCTGGAAGACAGAACAACAATCAAAACACTATTTACACAAATGTTTAAAAACAATTCAATAATTGTACAGCTAGCAAGTTTAAAATACATTTGAAAACATTGATTATGATTTCAAATAAATAAACAAATGCACCCACCCTACAAACCCATTCTATCACATTTTCAACCAAAGGGCTGCCTAAATAAAAAGGCCTTAGCTTTTTTTGACAACTGCCTTTCTAATCTATATGAATGAAGATCTGGGGAGACTCTTCCTCCTCTACACTGGAAAATAATTACAGTATTCTTATAATGGGTGGTGATGTAATTCAGGGGTAGGCAGTGTCCGGGTCTCAGCTGCCACTTGGAACAGACATAGGGAGAGATAATAAAGACCAAAAGCTGAAAACGTGCATTGGGAGGAGTGATGGTTTCCTGAGAACTGGAGGATTTTATGGAGTAGAAAGTAGATTTATGGAGATGGATAAGGGCATAGCTAAGATGTTAACCTCTAGCTTTCCTTAAGATGAGGTCAATGCTGAGAGATATTTAATTCTCTCCCTAGACCATCACAGAGACATTAAGTTGCCTCTGAGGGAGAAACTTTCCCAGGCTGTTAGAATTTCATTGGCCTCGCACATGTTCCTGCCCTCAAGGGCTGCCTTGTTATCATTTGCGTTGTGTTCCCAGCATTCATAAAAGTTGTCAAATGTCTTTTGGAGTTTCTGGCTGTTCACATTGGATAAAATATGTCAATATTTATTGTTGTTGTAATCTTTTATTCCTTTGCAGAGATTTTTTTTCCTGTAGGCTCATACATTTGTTCAGTTGTCTTCGTTTAATGCGTCACTTATTTCAATGAAAGTTTTAAGTCTTTTATGAAGAAGAAAATAACAGCTCTAGATTAAAGCTCTAGACCTAAACAGAACATTGTATATTTGTACCCCCTAAGAAGTGTTTCTTTATATTCTTATGTATTTTAGTGATTGCCCAGAAAATGGACCATAACAAAGTCTTCCAGGAGCATAGAATCATAGTTGGAAGAGACCTCATGGGCCATCCAGTCCAACCCCCTGCCAAGAAGCAGGAAAAATTGCATTCAAAACACCCCTGACAGATGGCCATCCAACCTCTGTTTAAAAGCTTCCAAAAAAGGAGCCTCCACCACACTCCGGGGCAGAGAGTTCTTTATATGTTTGCTGTATTCATAGAAAAGATAGAAAAAAATATTTTGGTCCAGAGACCCTTATTACACTGTAGCATATAAGTTATACAGGTAATGAGATTAAGAACATCCAGTGGATAAAATTGCAAATAGTAAAAGCTGCTTAAAATACATGCTGGCTAAAAACAAGTATTCATAAGAAACAGTGGCAAACAGCATAGTCACTGCACTGTTTATTCATATCTACTCAGAGGCAAAAAAAACCTGGAATAACAATAAAAGCAACATTCCTTTTGTATATAGTACTTATGGTGATTGTGATAATCTTCCCAACAATATAAAATGTGTTTCCAAGGTCCATTGTCAGTAAAGGAAAGTAAATCAAATGGCTAAGATCATGGGTGCAGAATTGGTGGCATGGAGAATCGAAATTCAAACACTTGTGAAGAAACATAATTTTCTATTCTTATAGCATCATAAAGCATATGCCACAGAAATATGAGAGAAAATGTGTGCCATGGTAGGAGTACTTTACCCCTGATTTTTAGGTGTGAAATGCTTTAGGCAACTTAGCTGGGATGTAGATTGCTCTACATATGTCTGGGATGGCAAAAACTGATTTCTCCTTTCTCTTCTTGGAGTGCTGCACCCATCATTGAGGAGAGCTGTCATGAATGACTTTTCAATAACTTTGAAGCATAGGTTCTTTTTATTGCAATGTCCAGCGTGAGAGGGTATATCAAATTACAGAAAAACATTTGGACAAAGAATGACATTGGACATATAGACATACAGATTCTATGCAACAACATTGGATTTACAATTACATTGGTTAACAAACAAACAAAGGGGAATTACATTTTCACTCAACATTCACACACATGTACACGCATTCAACCACATGCATCCAAATATTACCATATCATTTTCTCCCTCCTTGAAGAAGCACCTCTTAGGCCAGACACTGCTATCCTGCAGCCTACCAATGCATAGTTCCATACCTTCCGTAATACCAAAACTTCAAACCCTGAGATACCAAAACTTCTTTCCCTAAGGACAATGCCAAAGACCAGATCTCTGTTTTCCATACAGCAGAACCTGACTCCCTGCACAAAATCTAAAACTCCAAAAGTGCACTCTTCCCTTGAGAAAGAAGCCCCAAAAGGACCAGACTGCTCTCGTGAAAATCTGCCACTATCCATAGGTACACTATCTCTCTCCTTCTCATGGAGCAGAGCATAACGGGTGAACCAGACTCCCCAGGTTGGTCACACTTTCAGCATTATTAGACTGAGTCTTTTATAGGAATATTCTGCTGATGTAGTCCCAAAGTTGTAAATTAATGATAGACGTCTTCCATCCTGGCTCCATCTCAGTTTTCTGGCCAGATTTTGATCTTCTTGATTGGTGTTGATCTTATATTGACTTCCTTCTTAACATAAGGAATGTTGCAAACATTTCCTTAACTTGAAAAAACCATTGTCACAGTTTTTATCAATTCTCATTAGCAGGTTTTGATCACAATTCCAGCAAGCAGGTAGTTAGTCATTGCAGGCCTTAATATTATACTGGTGTTTCCAAAATTATTAACTCCAACCACACATCCTTCCATTCTTCCATTCATTCCCACACATCATATTAAATTCATATTTGTCAAATTTGTACATTGAATTTCTTGTAACAGAGCTTTTGCATGGAATGTTCAGGAGCTATCATCAGAAGAGGGAAGATAAAAGTCTTGTAAGACATGTTAGATCCCACTTTTAAAAATGTATAATATAAATTTTACTTCTATTACAGGTGACTGACAGCTTGGTTAGTAAAAGCATTTCAAGTGGCACTTCTAGGGAAGTACAGGAGGTACAGAAAACACCAGGTGACACCATCAGAGGGGTTGACACTTTGCCCAAACAATTTACCAGCAAGTTATTTGGGTTGGCCAGTTTCTTCTCTCTTTTGCCTGCCGTCGTCTCAGGAATCTTTTAAAATATTACTTGGATTGACCCATTCTCCGCCCCCATTGAAGCAGAGACTCGTAGAATCATAGAATCATAGAATTTAAGAGTTGGAAGAGACCTCATGGGCCATCCAGTCCAACCCCCTGCCAAGAAGCAGGA
>NW_026847660.1:59121014-59221452 GCF_025583915.1 Anolis sagrei ordinatus | reverse complement strand
CAACAGAGGAGTGGTATGCTCCCTGAGTGCCGCTCCTGTTAGCAACCTGGCTGCCGAGCGCTGGACCATCTGAAGCTTCCGGGCAGTCTTCAAGGGCAGCCCCACGTAAAGCGCGTTGCAGTAATCTATACGGGATGTGACCAGAGCATGGACTACCGTGGCCAAGTCAGACTTCCCGAGGTACGGGCGCAGCTGGCGCACGAGCCGGAGCTGTGCAAATGCTCCCCTGGCCACCGCCGAGACCTGGGGCTCCAGGCTCAGCGATGAATCCAGGATCACACCCAAGCTGCGAACCTGCCTTCAAGGGGAGTGCGACCCCATCCAGCACAGGCTGTAACCCTATACCCTGTTCGGCCTTGCGACTGACCAGGAGTACCTCTGTCTTGTCTGGATTTAATTTCAATTTGTTCGCCCTCATCCAGACCATTACAGCGGCCAGGCACCGGTTCAGGACCTCGACAGCCTCCTTAGTAGCAGGTGGAAAGGAGTGACAGAGTTGGACATCATCTGCGTACAGATGACACCGCACCCCGAAACTCCGGATGATCTCACCCAGCGGCTTCATGTAGATATTAAACAGCATGGGGGACAGTATAGAACCCTGTGGAACCCCACAGGTCAACGGCTGTGGTGTTGAACAGCAGTCCCCCAATAACACCTTCTGGGTACGACCCTCCAGAAATGACTGGAGCCACTGCAGAACAGTGCCCCCAAGACCCATTTCCGCAAGGCGCCCCAGAAGGATACCGTGGTCGACGGTATCGAAGGCCGCTGAGAGGTCCAGGAGCACCAACAGGGACACACTCCCCCTGTCGAGCTCCCGGCGCAGATCATCCACTAAGGCGACCAAGGCTGTCTCGGTACCATGTCCCGGTCTGAAACCAGACTGTGCCGAATCCAGATAATCCGTGTCTCTCAAGAATACCTGGAGTTGTGAGGCCACCACGCTTTCCATGACTTTGCCCAAAAAGGGGAGATTGGAAACAGGCCGAAAGTTGTCGAATTTAGTGGGGTCCAATGATGGTTTCTTCAACAGCGGTTTTATAATTGCTTGTTTTAAGCACGCTGGAATCTTGCCTTCCCGAAGGGAGGCATTAACCACCACCGTTACCCACTCAGCCAATCCCCCTCTGGCCTCTTTCAGAAGCCAGGATGGGCAGGGGTCTAGGATGGACGTGGTAGGCCTCATTCCTCCAAGTATCTTGTCCACATCCTCGGGTTTCACAAACTGAAAAGAATCCATCAAAATAGGACAAGCAGGTGCTTGTGTCACATCCACAGAGACTGCATTTAACATGGTGTCCAGCTCAGAACGGATCAAAGCGACTTTGTCTGCAAAGAACCGAGCAAATGCTTCACAGCGCGTGACCGAATTGTCAGGGCTCCCGCCTGAGGTGGCGGGAGTTAAAAGACCTCTGACAATCCGAAACAACTCCGCCGGACGGTTCTTTGCAGACGCAATAGAAGCTGCAAAGAAAGTTTTCTTTGCGGCTTTTATTGCCGCGGCGTATGCCCTTAAAAAGGACACAAACCGTGTTCGATTTGACTCGCTTGGGTCTGAACGCCACACGCTCTCTAGTTCCCTCTTCCTTCGCTTCATCACTGCCAGCTCCTCAGTAAACCAAGGGGCTGGTTTAGCTCGGTCAAAGTGGAGTATCTTGCATTTGTCACTGTTGAACTTCATTTTGTTAGTTTTGGCCCATCTCTCTAATCTGTCAAGATCGTTTTGAATCCTGCTCCTGTCCTCTGGACTATTGGCTATCCCTCCCAATTTGGTGTCGTCTACAAACTTGATGATCCTGCCTTCTAACCCTTCATCTAAGTCATTAATAAAGATGTTGAACAGGACCGGGCCCAGGACGGAACCCTGCGGCACTCCGACTCGTCACTTCTTTCCAGGATGAAGAGGAAGCATTGGTGAGCACCCTCTGGGTTCGTCCATTTAACCAATTACTGATCCACCTCACCGTAGTTTTAGCCTAGCCCACATTGGACTAGTTTTCTTGCCAGAAGGTCATGGGGGACCTTGTCGAAGGCCTTACTGAAATCCAGGTACGCCACATCCACGGCATTCCCCGCATCTACCCAGCTTGTAACTCTATCGAAAAAAGAGATCAGATTAGTCTGGCATGACTTGTTTTTTATGACCTGTCCATCCTTGCTCCAATTTCCTACAAGTGCACAAAGCTCCAGAAATAGAGTATGGCAGTCAGTGGACATAGAAAGTGCAAAGCTCCTTTCTCTTGAGGGATTTGAATTGTGTGTGTGTGTGTGTGTGTGTGTGTGCGCAGGGGAGCTATTTCTTTATCTCCTTCTCTTGCTTGGACAGTTAGTGGGGAGGATGTCACACCCCTCTCCTCCCCCTTACCCCAGAGCAATGGCTGTTTCAAGACTCTTAAAGGATGACAGCTCAAGAGAGATTGCTTCTGCCACTGCTGTACTCTCTTCAAGCATCCCTCCTCCAGACTGTGCTCCTCTTCTTCTCTTCCCCCAACATCCTCCCTTTCTGTGTTGATACCTTCATCATAAACCAATTCACTTTCATCCCCACTTTGACCCAGTTTGTTATGGAGGAAGGCAGGAAAGAGCAGTGCATTCAATTGGCATGGAAACTTGCTTTCTAACCCCATGTCCTTTGCTCAGTAGGTTAGTAACATATGTGGATTTACTTTCAAAAATTCCAAGGAGGCATCTTTTCTGCGGGTCCACATTAGATAGATTGATAGTCCAAGTATTGAAAGCAATGGAAACAAAGTTTCAAGGATACATACTTTACCAGTGTATGCTTCTTTCATCTAGTCCCAGTCATACGGCATCATCAGGAAAGATCTCATGCCCTCATGGGGCAACCACAAGTACTTGATGAGATGTGTTTATATTACTCCACAAATTTTGCAGGCATATGAACTTGTCCTCTAATTGTGGCTTGGATGAATTCCTTTAAAGATGGGTGTCAGATATATTCTTGCATTTTCACTCTAACAAACAATATTGACTTGAGAACCAACCTTGATGTGAGAGATAATTGTTCGTTTTTTCTCATGTGAAGGCTGCTTCTTCCTAGGATATTTTATTTTAATGGCTAGTGTTACATTATGTTGGTTACTTCACTTTCTAATGTGCTGATGGGTATGTCTCACAGAATACTTATGTGTTCAAGATATAGAATTAACTCTAAGTGGCTGACTACACTTTTGAGTTCAGTTAGCCATATAATTGTTCTGTCAGTTTTACACTATATAGTTATTACAGAAAGAAGTTAACTGGACAGGTTTCTTTTAAAAAAAAACAAACGATTAGCTTCTAGAATTTTGCAGGAAGAATTATACATTGTGTGAGACAAAGTTACTGCTAAAAATTGTTGTGAGTTCTTCCTGGTACCTCCATGTATCACCCTAGGAAAGTGGTGCTGAAAATTATATTTTTGCGCAAAAGATTCCCATTCTTCCTTAGTGTTATTTCTGTTTGATTGCTATTCTATTGCTATCATGTTCTATTGCTATTCTAGTCTCATGCTGCTCCATATCACTGGCTTACAGAAAACAAGTATTCCTTAAAACACGGAACAAATGCTAGAATGCAATCATGAGACAGGCCAGTTACAAATATTCTAACTCATGTTTATAATTATTGTTGTCCTAAAAATAGTTTTAAAACACCTTCTGTTTCATGAGGGGTTATTTAGTTGTTATTTTTAGGTATTTCTAGGTCCTCCGGCATAATTCTATGGTTAATATCTTGTTGAGGCTTGGTGAGACCTTGGTATCTCTCTGCTCTCCCCCCCCCCCCCCCCCCCCCATTAGATACAAGTAAAACTGAGAGTGACCAGCAAAGTATAACTGAGAGTGACTAGCAAGGAAGTGCCACCAGGCCGAGGTGCAACTCATCCCTTTTTGAGCATGCGCAAAGTTTAGTAAACTTTTTCCTTCTTTTTGTTTTCTCTTATCAGCAGACACAAAGATTTTTGAGCAGCTCCTTTTCAGTATCTTACATTTCTCCTCTCCCCCTCACTTCCTGCTGAGCTCTCAGTTTTCAACTAGTATTTTCCCTTAAAGGCCTTCATCTTTGCAGGTCATCAAGCTGTTCTTTTGAACATTTCCCCTACTTTCATCTCTTCTCAATTGCCTATCTAAAACCTCTATTCTGCTGTTATTTTGACTAGCACAGTTTCAGCTTTCTGTGGGATGGAAGTGAATGGACTGTGTTGCATCCACATAATGCATGGAGCAAATTCATCCTATATGCTCCTCAAGGCCACTTAATAAGGCTTTGCCGTGAGATTCCCAGAGTCAGGGAATGCCCTGAAGTTTCCTATAAGCTCTTGAGCTCACCTACATTTTGTGGACATGTATAAATAGGCCTGATCCTGATTTGGAATTGGCCACTACTGTTTACACAACCATTCTGCTTTCCCCATCCTTGGGCTGACCAGGAAAAGGGAGTGGCACTTACCATCACCATCTTGTCCCCATTGTAGTGGCAACCATGCACTGTGAAATAGCTTGTGATCATTGTCGTTACCAGTGCTGACACTGGCCAAAGTGCCAGCATTACTTAGAGAGAAGAGTGGGGGGGGGGAGAGATCCTGGTGCAGCAGCGTGCTAGGCCAGTGGTTCTCAACCTGTGGGTCCCCAGATGTTTTGGCCTTTAACTCCCAGAAATCCTAACATCTGGTAAACTGGCTGGGATTAGACCAAAACGCCTGGTGAGAACCACTGTGCTAGGCTATGTGGACACCCCCCTGCCAAGGGGGTGGTTCAGAAGCTGGCTGTGCAGACTTCCCTGGGCTGATTCATTGGGGAATATTCCAGATCTACATAAGACACTTAAGCTGGGGCTATGGATCTATATATAAGTGGCCTATGTAGATTTGTCCCTAGTCTCCATGATGGAATATATGGTAACTGATTCTTATTCTAAAATGACAAGGATAATCAATAAAACCCATTCAAATTTGGGTTGCAGCATTTCAAATTTGTTCAAATTTCAAAGACAAACTATCTTTGAAATGTGAGGACAAAAGAAAAAAATATTTATGTCTTGGTTATTTTTAAGAGTATAGTTCCATTTTATCAAGCGAGAAGAGTCATCCTTTAGGACAACCGTGTTAGTACCTAATATGCTTATGCATGAAATAGGAGTATGTATATTTTGGCAGATATTTGCCAATAAACAGCTGCAGTGGCTTAATAACGGCAAATGCATTGCAACTGAATATCTAGACCCTTTCCTCCTGCTCTTTTCCCTCATTCTGTCATATCCTTTCATCTTCCTTCAGCAAATTTCTCATGTTCTGTGCACCAAACAATGTGGTTTCACAAGGGCTGACTGGGGTGAAGGTGAGGACTGGAATTATTATGTCAGGGCTCTTTTTTGGAGCTCTGTGTTATAAACATTTTCTCCCATGGGAATAAAATTAATTTTATACTCTTTTGACTTCAGACAATAACATATGCAAATTACAATAGGAATAGTACGTGGACCATTTCTTAAATTAAATTGGGCCTTTAGATTAGAAACTTTGCAGAATTTTCTGGTGAACTCTTCTTGAAATTCAGTCTGTAGCAGAGAGATTTGAAAATACATTGAAAAAATGTCTAGGCTATATTTTCTCCCAATGGTATTACTTCTATGTGCAGCGAATTAGAAAATACTGACATTTACAAGCCCTGCAATTTGAAGTGATGTAGATCACTAAAAGGTGTTTTCTCTTCTAACTGAATTGATTGTATAAACCAATGCTTAATCTGTCTTATTTGTGTTGCATATATGGAACATGCTTGTCAAAACAGACGGTTTGCACAGTTGGCATTTTGAATGAAACAGAAACAACTGTTATGAATAACTTTCCCACATTGGAAGAAAATATCCCACTTCTGACACCAATTTGTCATGAAAAACTTTTCAATAACTTTAAAGCATAGGTTTTTTAAATTGCAATTTCCAGTGTGAGAGGGTACATCAGATTACAGAAAAACATTTACACAAAGACATACTAATATTATTGTTGAAGATCAGTAAAAAATTGGACCTTCTCTGATTTGCTGTGGTGTCTGTTCTCGAGGAATTCTCCAAGATGATTGCCAGTGGTTCTGAGATTACTTCTTTCAGTTCTTTTATTTTCATTGGATGTAGTTAATCTGACCCTGCAGACTTGAATTTCTGTATGCCTCTTTAGCTATTCTGTGCTATAGTTTCCCTTCTGCATCATTTGCTCTGTTTTTCACAGCTGAGCATTGTTTTTCTTTCAGATGAATTCCAGTACAAATAACATTTCTCTGTCCCTTGTTAAATAGTTAAATTGTGCTATTTTCTCTAAACAGTAACCCTATCATGTTTTTATTCATGTTCCTGCTACAGACATAAGTTAAAACTCTTTTATTGTTCTTTACCTCTCAAACAAGTCTAAGCTTGTTTTGCCCCTTAGCTTTCCTGACATTCTCCCTACATGTGCTGGCGATTTATTTATTTATTTATTTTATTTCGAATATTTCTACCCCGCCCTTCTCAACGGTGACTTCCGCGAGAAGGCCTTACTGGTACATTATTTAAACTGTTATGTTTATTCATATCATGATCTGATTACCATGCTCAATATATCCCATATGCATGGGGGTATTGGGGTAATGATACAAAAGGTTTGCTAGGGTAGACCCTCTTTCACTCAGACTTAGCCCCCCCCCCCCGAACAACTCAGCCCCCCCAATCAAACTCCCCCCCCCCCCCCCCCGAATCAAAATCCTGGCTACGGGCCTGCTGCCAGGTGATCTAGAAGAATTCCATGGTTCGTGGCATCAGATATTCCTAAGAGAATCAGGAGAACAATATTGCACCATCCATACCCATTCCTTGGCACAACTGTTGCACCAAGGTGACCGAGAAGAGGGAATTTTACCCACAGGGAGGCCCAGTCACATAGCATGCTGACTCTTGAAATATATTTAGCCTGAGAGCCGTTACAAAAAATTGAATTTGTTGGTAATCTGGTGTTGCATTCTGTATTTCCATCAAATAACATAGAAGCTGAACCTGATGTTTACTTTGAGTATGTTGTTGAAACCGGCCATCTTTTGTAGCATGAGGCAAGCTCTTTATACATATCTGCAACTTCAAGTTATGTTTTACTAAACACTAGGATAGCCACAATAGAAGCATAGCACTTGTGTCTGGTTACAACCTCACTTTTCATTGCAGTCATACCTACCTACATGAAATCTCAGTTCCAATCACTACTTAAGAGTTAGTTCATCAGAAAATTATTTATAACTCCATTTGGAATGTCCCACAACTGAAAAGAGACAGCAAGGAGATATGATACACTCACAGCAAAGTATTATCACAGAGCATGGGTTGTTCTAAAGGTGGGTGATACATGTCCTTTACTTGTATCCTTTACCATATTAGTTTACAGAAGGCATATATATGTTGCATATCGTTGTGACACTTGTTTAATCTCCCTGGAAGATATATAGTAGTAGATCAGGCTGTTGTGCATTTTAGCAGTTGCAAAAGACATCTGGAATCATTGGCATCCATGCTTTCAAAAATGACTTGGAGCTTACTCTTGTTCATCTTTTGTCCTTTGTTTGTGCAACATACATAAGATGCTAAAGCAGAAAATAGCAGAAAGAATGGCTGTTAATCCTTTTTCCTTCTGAGATTTTTCTCCTTTTTTGTTTACTTTGGGGGATGTTTCCGCAGTCTGTTTATATCACAGTTCTCTGTTGCTTGGAGTGGTAACACATTCCTTATTTGTTGAAGAGCTTTGCTTGGTTGGTCTTTCTTGGTTCAGGCTTATGTTCCAGTTAGATTCCTTCCTGTACTGTAAATGTTCAATACACTGATATCAACAGGGATGCCTTTAGGTTTAAAAACATTTTCCCCCAGAAAATGAGACAAAACATTCGTTTAACTTTTCTAAGAAACTTAGGGACTGAAATTAAAGAATGCCTTTTATAATGTAAATATCTGTTTTCTTCAGAATTAAAATATTTGTTCCCCTTGATGGGCACACACGATATAGTGTTTTTCAACATTTGAGGCAGGGACTTCATGTTCCATTGAAGCAGTCAATCTTTTCAGTTTTATTTTAAGCACAGTGCAAGTGATGAAAAAGTAGTTGAAACAATAGTAAGAAAATCAATCCTAGAAGTTAGTGAGACATTCGGACATGTATTCTCAGTAGTGAAGTAAATGAAGTGTTGCCTGATGAAGAAAACTGAATTGTTTAGCTGCAAGATAACTGAGTCAGTCCTCAGGAACATAAAACTTTACAAGGTTGGAGCTGTGAGTCTTCTCTGATGGAAAGTCATGTGAGAGTGGTATTGCTGCTAGAGATTTCAAGTGTGAACTGACAACTGTGTTTTCTAAGTTAAACTGAATTGATCCTAATCCTGTTGAATTACTCTGTTTTCATGATATTTCCTATGCTATTATGCATTTCCATCCACCCTATTGAACCAATTATCCTTTAATCAGCTCGTATATTGGCCTTCTCCCCCTCCCCCTTTTCAAAATTGTCTTTTGTTGCTTGATGCTTGTCTATTATTGTTATGCTGTTTTATGCTTTTTAAATTGTATGTTGCCTGGGCTTGGCCCCATGTAAGCTGTCCTGAGTCCCTTCAGGGAGATGGAGACAGGGTAGAAAAATAAACTACTTCTTCTTCTTCTTCTTCTTCTTCTTCTTATTATTATTATTATTATTATTATTATTATACTAGTTCTTTGATAAAACTGTCAAAACAAGATTTGAAAATAAACTGAAATTGGAGAACAATTGGAATGAGATACTTGTATTTTATCTTTAGGTGCATGTTTGTAGACCACTGTCATATATTTTATACATAG
Organism: Anolis sagrei ordinatus; assembly: GCF_025583915.1. Lineage (NCBI taxonomy): Eukaryota > Metazoa > Chordata > Lepidosauria > Squamata > Anolidae > Anolis > Anolis sagrei. The sequence continues at coordinate 59,212,605 of NW_026847660.1, read as the reverse complement.
TGCTGTAGCATGTACCAGAACATAGCAATGGAAAAGCTCAGTAGGACAAGTTCTGTCTATCCATTTCAGCTTATTTTCTGTGCCAATTTTTAACCACCGAACTGTGTCAGATAATGCATGAATTGAAAACTTGATCTAAAGATACAGATACATAGATACAGATACGAATGATAAAGATACATAGAGAAGACTCAGAAGAATTCTATCATTGAATACTGTTCACGTGTTTAAAATGCTTTTGTTGATTTCTTAGATACAAATATCCGCTGGAAATATTGGGTTAGTTTCTTTTGCCCAGCTTGAGGGGAAGTGTATAACAGGAAAGGTGCTGTTCCCTCTTCATAAATGCCAAAAACATGACTGTTCTATGTGTTCAGGCTTAGATTTAAGCAACTCTTGAATGTTGGCAGCAAATATCTCGGAATGGGCATCAGATTGTGTCTTGCAGCTTGTTCTGCCTGAACTGGAGGAATTGACTTTTCTCTGTTACAGAAACAAAAGCATGTAAGCAAAGTTTAAATAAACTCTTTGTTTCACAGATTAACCTAGGACACAGAGTGGGTCCCATGAAAGCAAATGTGCCTGACACAACAGAATAAATGTTTTAAGAGTGTATTGTCTGGAGGCTGACAAAACATTCCTGTAACAAGATGTTTTCTATATTAATCTTAGTGCCAAATATACCAGAGCACCAGGCACAGAGTACAGGTATTAATGCATCTTGTGTTTATACAGAGCAACTGTGGTAGCTGACTAGGAATGGCAAGATTTATTTTTCCCATGCCTGATGAATGTCAAGTAGAATAATTCCTTTTTTCTCCCTATTCCTCCTGCAAAAAGCTCACATTTTTTAATTGAAGCTTTAGAAACTTAACATAGGAATAAAAAGGAATTATTCTCATTTTCACCATTTAAAAAAATTAATTTGGTAAGGTTTTACAAAATACATGATGTGTTTTGGAGCTTAAGACGCCTTTTTGAGGATAACCCTTAAATCTGTGAAAACACATACATTGCACATGCACCTTCCTCTTTTAACTCCTTCACTATTGCTGTGGTGTCCTTGTTCTTTTACTGGGGCCAAGAAGTTGTCTTCCAGTGCCCCTATTTGGAGGCCATGTGGGACCTATCCAGCTCTGTCATCATTGTCGTTGTCACCTCCCCCCTACCAAGAGTTTGTGATGTAATTTTTTTATCATACAGTTTTCAAAAAAAGCTTCCCTAGTTTCATTGACCTCCTAATGCCTACTTCTGTCCTCTTTTTCCCCTGGATCGTTCCATCAACCCAGAGGCTAGCACTCTCCAGCAAGCCTGTCTGACAGAAACCATGCTTCCCGTTGGCAGGAATGGGGCTGGTTCAAAACATAAAGTTGGGAAGTGGATTTAACCTCACAGCCACCTCATTTAACAAGGTGATACATACTCCACCACACTCCCCAATAAAGAACAAGTAACATGTTTGTAGAGTTATATTTTGTGAGTCAATGCATTGTATTTTTCTTTAAACCCAATGCTGGCTTCCCTAGTTTATTCTAGCTAATAGTTGTTACCCTGATGGGTTATTTCTCTGAGCTCTGCTAATTTGTATAAATTGTTCAGACAAAAACGGCCCAGCTACCATATTAATAAAATAAAGTCTACATTAAAAAAATAGGTTTTAAATTCTAAAGAAGAATGATTTCAAAGCAGAAGCTGCATATGCATAGCACCGATCTCCCGTGACCTGCATAGGACCCTGGATGTATTGGGTCAGTTGAGATGTAACTTTAGGCCTTCATCTGGTGTGTTTTTCTAAACTGCATGTAAGTATATCAGCCTGTCCATTTTTTTGTTTAGTTAACAGGATTCTGTCCCTGTTGCTGTGTTTTTGTTCGTCTTATTTATTTCCCACAAAATCCCCAGATGTTCATTAGTGAAAGCTCATTAGTACAACTCTGACTTGACAGTTTTAACTAAGATTATATCCAACCTTTAACCTAGTTTGGGTGTGCATATGAATTGGAGTTCTTCCGTGCACCATTTACAACCTAGGTTCTCCAAACAGATTTCATAGCCATAAACAAACTTGGGCACTGTTTATGTGAGCAGCATGGCACTCAATCCAGTTCAAGGGGAAGTATCCTAAATTATAGATGTGTGAGTGTTTGTGGAGATCAAATATTGCTCAATGTCTGCTAGAATTTCTCTTATAAATGGGCTAATTAGGTCAGGCAGTCAATGCCTAGTTGGCTTATGTGTGTATTTCAGTGACATACCATTTACTGATGGATAAGCCTAAGCCTCAGGCAAATGCTGCCTTATTCATAGTTATGAAGCTAAAGAACAAGAGTGGAGTATACACATTTTGTTTATCCTCAGTTCAACTTCAGATTACCCATCCTTTGTGAGAATTAGGCTTTTAACATCACAAAAATGAGCATGACAGGTTCAGAAACAGTTTACAATTCTGGAGGAAGAGGGAAAATTTTCTGCAAGTTTACAGCCAATGTTTATGGATGGTACCAATTGGCTAACATTTGTGATGTCACAAAGACACTTTTTCTCAACCTCTGAGACTGGTCTGACCCCGTCCACGAGGCAGAGAAGCCTGTTATTTCACTGTATGGAATTAGGATGATGAACAGGGTAAAGAAAGGAATTTCTTTTGTTTATTGCCAACAGTGGGCCAGAAGTAGCTCTTGGTCAGATGACAAGTCAGATGGCCCTGCCAGACAGTCCCTAAATCCCAGGATCTGATCACAGGTTTTCTGCTGGATTATATTAGTCCACACCACCAGATAATCTGGGATAAACAGAAAACCTGGGATCCTGGGATATAGAAGGGCCTGTCTAGAAGGGCCTTTAGAGATTTCTCATTCCTGCTTTGGGTGGGTGGGATGCAAGCCACTCTGGAAAACAATGAAGTTTGCTTAACTCGAGTGATGAATTTTATACCACCAGTGTGTCCATTTTGTCTGGACTAACATGCCATTATCCCTCCTCCAGATTACTGGCTCACAACATCAGTTGCCAAACCTGGATTAAATTCAAAGGAGAGTCATTTGCTCAGCCCCAACCTAATTCCCTTACCATTTTTTAAAAAGCAAATTGCTCTAAAATTTGAACAACTTTCCAACCCTGGAGCACATGCACTGGGAGTTTGAAATCCTGGATGGGGTTCATGCAGCTTTTAACCGATGAGGAGGAGAAAGAGATGGGAAGAAGGAAATTCCAGTAATTAAGATCTAGAACTGGCCTGAATAGGGTACTCTATTTGTGAATATCAAGGTTTTAGACAGAGTATACCATTAGGAAATGGTATTCCAAAAGCAGACTTGCAGGCACGAAAAGCTTGTGTGTGTACATATATGTACCTGGAAGCAGCCCTGTAACTGTGATCTTTCATATCTTTTCACAGAACAGAGGCCATAGTGTTGAAGTGCAGTAGAGTCTCGCTTATCCAACCGTTGCTCATCCAACCTTCTGTATTATCCAACAAAGTCTGCCTCCCACCCGGATCCACAGCTGTTTCAATACATTGTGATGTTTTGGTGCTAAATTCGTAAATACAATAATTACTGCATAATGTTACCATGTATTGAACTGTTTTTTTCTGCCAATTTGTTGTATAACATGTTTTGATGCTTAATTTGTAAAATCATAATGTAATTTGACATTTAATAGACTTTTCCTTAATCCCTCCTTATTATCCAACATTTTCGCTTATCCAATGTTTCGCTGGCATGTTTATGTTGGCTAAGCAAGACTCTACTGTAATGTGATACTGCTGTTTCTAGTTCCATTTACTTGAATATAATATATGAAGCTAGTCTAATAGTCCATCACCTGTCACCAAACACCTTTGGGAACTTTAGTTCCATGAAGGAAAGCTAGTGACATCTTCCAGATAATTTTTGTAAGCTTCAAATAACAGTTCCCATGATTATTTGAGGTAAACATTTAAAGTAGCATGTAAGGTTTGTAGGGTAGATCTTTTGCAAGCCTTGGGATCTTTTGCAGAGCCTTGGGATTTGCCAGGAGTTAGACCTTTACTTATCCACATTTCAAGAAATATGCTTATCACAGACCTTCCTTCCCGCTTCACATTTCCAGTTACTTGACTGAATTTTTCTTGTTTTCCCATGTAAAACTCACAATCACTATAACTATAAAATCATATACTGTAAGTGCAAGAATGATCATAATTCAATTTGTGAGGCAGGGAGCATGGATACTGAAGAGGAGCACAAATCTAGTGTTGAATTCATGGAGGGGGGTGATGTGGAAACAAGGAAATTGCACCTGAACTACAGTTAGTCACACCTCACGCAGGAAAAAAAAAGGAGAAAATGAAACTCATTGATTGGGGATATTTGTCACAAGTCATTAATCTAGAAGCAGAACTATTGACCCCACTGGAGAAGAGTTTCTAAGAAAATTGGTGGCTTTAGTGGCCCACATGGTCATTGTTTTTCAAGATTTACCCATAAGTATATGATTCTTATGGAAATATGTTTTTATAACTCCTGCCATTTTATTTTGCCCTAGGGGGAAGTCCAGGACAGTTACTTATGATCAGTTTAAAGAAGCCCTTCAGGAGCTCGCCAAAAAACGGTTCAAAGATAAGAGCAATGAAGAAGCAGTACAGGAAATGTACAAGCTAATTGAAGGGAAAGCACCGGTCATATCAGGAGTCACGGTATGGTAACTTGACATACAAAGAATCTTGCATTATTTCCCAAAGAAAGCTTAGAACCACAGGCCTACATCCTTTCTATATATATTTCAGATTTCAATATTAATGTCAAAAATACATAATATATTTTACATAGGATTTGTGCTACATTAGAACAGTAAAGACAAATATCACTTAAGTAAAAGAAACATTAAATATTAAATAACACTAAAATAAAATAAAATAAGGTGTAAACACTAAACTAATCTGGTAATTTGCTGTTTCAACACATCCAATTAAGTGGATTAAAAGCAGTACAAAAAGATTAGGACTAAGTACAAGAAAGGCATAAAGGTCATCAGCATATTTGCATAAATGAAGGTACCAGCAACTGGGGGACTGAGAATTTTCCAGTTTTCCAGTGGTGGTTTTGATTATGGGGTGGAGAAACAAGGCTGTAACTGTGTGGAATTGCAAATAAATAGTGAATATTTCATAAGAGTGTTTCGGAAACCTCCTTACACAAGCTTCTAAATAGTACCGCTTCTAGTTGCAGACTCCCAGTTCTCATAAGAAAAGTTGGGTCTACTTTTCAAACTGTGTTGGCTGTAGTGTGTAAGTTTGTCATGCAAACATAATAAGAAACCTAAGTCTATGTGAAATAAGCAATAAATTACATATTTTAAGAAATATAAGTATATAAATATAATATAAATATATAAGAAATATAAGTGAAAAGTTTTAATTGTGTTTCCATACATTTGTTATTACAATTTATGTATGTGTCCATGTCTCTCATAAGGGTTTGGTTTAACTTCCAGTTTGCTAGTAAAACTGAATTGCTGTTTCACAAAATGATGCATGTCTAAAACGTATATTGCCAACATGAAATGTTTTCAAAGCTCTGATGTAAATAAATTGAATTTTAGATTTTTTAAATAATTAAAAAATATCCCATATTCGAGGCCTTTGGGGGCCTAAAAATGACCCTTTGGATTGTATTTTTCCACCATTCTGCTTTTGTTTTATGTGTTCTTAGGAGTGTTAATGGTTTCTCCCCTTTTCCCCTTTTTAACAGAAAGCTATTTCTTCTCCGACTGTCTCACGGCTTACAGACACAACGCGTTTCACTGGTTCCCATAAAGAGAGATTTGATCCAAGTGGGAGAGGCAAAGGCAAAGCAGGGCGTGAAGATCTGGTTGACACGTCTGGTTATGTGTCTGGGTACAAGCATGCTGGCACATATGATCATAAAGTCCAAGGAAGCAAATAAGCTTGGAGATTGACAGAAAAGCGCCTATAAGGGTGAGCTAGATGAGCCTCACTTCTTTTCATTCGCTGTAAATTCCTGAAAAGCCCAGATGATGATCAGTATTTGTGAGATCAGAGACAAGTTTGTCATCTATTGGGACTCTTGCAGTGATGCCCCACTTCATTACATTCCTCGTGCTTTGTGGCAATGAAAAGAAAGCAGCAAAATATTTTGCGTTTTTAAGCAAGAAGCCACATCCAAGGGCTCTCTCTCACCACACCTTGCCCCAGATTAATAGCACATTGCAAACATTCCTCTCTCTCTAGTTTTTTGTCCTGTTCCTTTGGCTGTAGCAGCAACCCTTTCTCCACTAGAATAGATGCTTTGTAGTAAGAACCATGTGTGGTGATAGCTTTTCTAAGAAGAATCCAGTTGCTAAATTTGATTATTTATTACTGAACAATGTCTTAAAAAGAAACAAATAGTCCTGAAGATAAAAATCCAAATTCTAACAAAAGGAAATACTTCTTTTTTAAAAAAAATATTCAGGGCTTTTTTCTTTTTTGTAAAGGTGCTATCTTGGAAAAACAAATATATTTATTGATTCCTCTCCAGTTCTTAACAAGGGCAAGACTAACTCAACGTTTTAAATGATGTATTTTCCATTTAATATGTATTAAAGGGGAACCGAGCCCTCAATTCATCTTTGCTTTCGGAAAGAGAAGATGACAGCTCTCAGTCTTTTCCCCCTCCCAAATCTCCTTAAAGAACATTTTTGTTTTTGTAACACACGTGATATTGAACCTAGAGGTGACGAAATATGAATACAAGGAGCTACTGAGAAGATTTTGGTTCTAACAGTGAATCCTATTGTTAGTTGCAATTAGAGTAGACACACTGAATTAACAGAATTCAACTATGTGTTGATTGACCATTCAAAAATGGATTCAATAGTTCTATTTTATTTGGGACCAGACAGTAGGATTCTGGCTATTATTAAATGTGCAGTGCCTCAAACTGGAGTTCAAAAGAGCATTTAAGGTTATGTATTCTTCAGCATCATTTTTTGTGCAACTATCACAAATGACATTTTCATTTAATTAGTGCCATGCGTGGGTGAACACTTATTGAATGCTTGTATGAAAGGTGGCAGTTTGGCCCACCACAAAGGATTGACTTGCATTAAAATCATCACCATTTGGGTCATTTTCTTCAACAACATTTATATTCATAATATTGTTTAAACAGCTTTTGTCTTCCATGTGCAATATAAATGAACACATTCTGTTCTTCCGTTACTCACTGCATTGTAAAATTGGCACAATATTATTGTATTATTAATACAAAAGAAAACAAAAGTAGAAAAGATCAAAAATGGCTCTGTTATTTTTCCCAATGATCTAATTCTTTAGCTTCTTCCAATTAAATGAATGCATAAAATGTGACTTTATTTCAGGAAGAAAAAAGAAATTCTCCATTTATATTGCCTAAAATGGGCAATATAGTTCATAGTGTGATCTTGATACGTTAGATGTTTCTTACTGAATAAATAGTACACTAACTATATTGGGTTTATAATCCAATAAAATAATGGCTGTAGTGTTTATATGGATGTTTGCCAGGAGTTGAGCACTTGGCCTTGTTTTTCTTGGATAAGAGTTCAGTATTTCACCCATCATCTTCAGCAGCTTCTTTGTAGAGAAACAGACATTCACTCACTTTATTACCACTTTTTACAGCTGACTTTTGAGCAGGTGTAACATACACTGTAAACCTGGCTGTTCCAGTTTACTTTTCTTAATCACTAATGTCTCTCCACACAAACTAACACCCTGATTTTGGCTCTTGTCCAGAGACATACCACATCTCAGCTGTAGTTGCTTTTTCCCTAATTATTAAGGAAACTATTTCTTCTTACTTAAAAGTGAATCCAAAATAATAAAAAAATTGTTAAGTGATGCCTTTATGAGCCCAGAAATTTTATATTTTTGAAATGACAGGATTGAGAAAAGGAGGGTTTCCAGGAACCTTGGCACGCTTTCCCAAGCTATTGGGTTTGTTGATTGCCAAGAAAGGGTTTATAGTTTATGTTGCTGAATTCTGCTCATCTGCTTCATTCAAATAATCCTAGTCCCCGAAGAGGCAGATACTTTCCCACAGCCAGTTTCTCAGATGCATGTCAGCCATGTCAGATATCAGTCACAATTCTTTAGTGTAGAGTAATAGAGCAGTGCGTTGCTGTGTATACTTTGGAAACTGGGCATGACACCCTTCTGAAATGTAGCAAAACTTACAAGAAAATCTCATGCTAGTATACTACTCTGAACCTTCAAAACAGCAACAGATCCAAATATTTCCACCTTCAAATTACACTATGAATATGGAAGGCCCTTCTATTATTGTGTAGAGATGAATACATTAAAAATATCTGGGGCAAGCCTCATTTGTTTATCTCGTCTTCCAGATTCCATTGTCTTTTGACGACTGGGGAGAGTACTTTTCTTTGACAACATTATGCACAATTTCCTTTGATAAATTATCTGCAAATGGAATTTGATAATTAGAAAGAGGAGCATATTGTAAGAAGAGTGCTATTGTTGTCATCATGTTGTCTTGGCTGAGCAGGGACAAAGGTTTCCCCACTCAGACAAGACAAACTTTCTGATAACTGCCAAACTCAGCTGCAGGAAGGATTTAAGAGCAGGCGAACTTTATAAATTACAGTACAGCCCCATGGTCTATGGCTTTGATATTCATGATTTCATTTACCCATTCCCCCCAAAATATTCCTCCCTGAAAGTATTTGTGGGTTTCTCTAAGTTAGTGGTGTCAAACCTTTTGTCCTCCAGCAGTTTGGGGCTTCAGCTCCCAGAATTCCTGACCATTGGACAGGCCGGCTAGGGCTTCTGGTGTTGCCAGAAGTACAGCTTACTGGTGTAACATTAGAAAAATGTTGACCATTTCTGCTACCTTGGCAGTCACCTCTCCACAAAAATCAGCATCAATACAATACCGTCTGAGCTCTGTGCATGCAGGCTTTTTCCGAATGAAGCAGAGGTGTTTGTTTATAAAGCCATTGTCTTCCCAACCCTGTTATATGCCTGAAAAACATGGTCTACAGATGTCACACTCCTGGAATGATTCCATCAGCATTGCCTTTGAAAAATCCTGGAAATCCCTTGGGAAGACAGGCAGACAAATGTCAATGTGGTGGAAGAAGCAAAGACACAGCATTGAAGCAATGATCCTCCGCCATCAACTCTTCTGGAATTGCCATGTTGTCCAATTGTCCAATCACCATCTCCTAAAGCAATTACTGTACTCCCAACCCAATGGAAAATGGAATGTTGATGGGCAGGAAAAGAGATTTAAAGATGGACTTAAAGCTAACCTTAAAAACTGTGGCATAGATACTCAGAACTGGGAAGCCCTGGCCCTTGAGCGCTCTAACTGAAGACTTGAATGGAAGGCAAAGGGGAGAAATGTGCCAAGAGGAAAACATGTCAAGCCAACCCTGACCGGGACTGCTTTCCACCTGGAAACCAATGCCCTCACTGTGGAAGAATATGTGGATCAAGGTGGCTCTATAGCCACCTATGTATCCAGTGCCAAGACACAACACTTGGAGGGCCATCATACTTGAACAATGAGAGGTCGCCTAAGTAAGTCTGGGAGTTGGAGTCCCAAACACGTTCATGGCCACAGGTTTGTCACCACTGCTCTAGGTCTTCCAGTGCAATTCTATGGCATGCTTATGACAAAAGTATAATCAAAATAAAAGTTTTGCTATTATCCATCATTTCAGACACATAGGGGCGGGCATCTTGTAATTCCAGTATGGGTAAACTAAGGCCCATGGGCCAGACGTGACCCTCTGTGCACTTACATCTGGCCCTCCTCATTTTCCCTGTCCTCTGGACACAAAAGATGCTGAAAGGACGGGGGAGGAAGGCATGTAGCAGCTAAGAGAGCTCTGGAGGACTCCCAGCCACTGCCTGCCTTCCTCAGGCCCTCCTAGCATAAGGACAGGACTAAGCAGCCCCATCTTTATGCCAGGAAGATAGCCCCAGTAAGGCACACAGCAGCTGGGAGCTCTCCAGAACGCTCTCAGCCACCACCTGTCTCATCCTCTCCTAGTATAAGGATGAGGCAAGCCATCCTGTCTTTATGCCTGAGGATCAAGGAGGAGGATTGGAAGGATTGGGGCTGTCACTGTGTGTCTTGCCCTCCTCCTGGCATAAGGATGGGGCAAGTAGCCCCATCCTTATGTTGGGAGGACAGCCCAAGGATGACCCGGCCCCATGCAGCATGTCCCCAACCCTCCCTTCCAGCCCAACCTTCAATGTGACCCTACATGGGCAAAAAAAATTGCCCATGCCTGTTTTAATATATCCTCGGTGGATAAGGGATTTTTCAGTAATTCACTTATTAGAGTTATTGTTATAATTCCCTTTCTAAAAGTTCATGTTTGCCTGATTTCCTTGATTAGGATACTATTAAAGATCCTACCTTTGCTGAATGGCATGGTTGCAAAAAGCAAACACATTTTTGGGTCAATCTCCCCCCCCCCAAAAAAAAGTCCCAGTCAATAGTGCTGAGATAACACATGGCATCCCCATTTCTCATCCTGATCCCCAACCCCACCTGCTCCACATCTCTTGGCCTTCTGTGCCCCTGGCATATAGCAGTCTGTATCTAGGAACGCACTGTCCCTCTGGCTCTCTCAAAAGATAGAAGGGAGAGAAATGTGAAAATGTTATTCAAATGTGAATATGATAGAGATCACTCATCTATAGATACTTATTTTTTAAAAATACTGATTTACAGTACTAATGTTGACAACTTTTTTCAGGTTGAAGAAATCGTATTAAGCACACAATATTCTTAGCATGTCATTATCTGCAACATAACTCATAACAAGGTATAAAAACCCATAAACTATGTTTATATAAAATCCCCACAGTGCATGCTGACAGGATGCCATGTATACAGGTATTGCTAATTATTCACTGTGACCTGGAGAATATGTTGTGTGCACAAAATGCAGTGCAATAAACAAATGGGCAGGTATTTATGTAAAAAGTTGTGTATATATGCTGAAGTTCTCCCGAGATTTGGATTGTGCCTGTTGGTATTTTTATTAGTCATATAATTACTGAAGCCCAACCTCTCTTGGATTCTGCATGTAATCCAGTAGGTTCCAGTGTGTACTGGGTTTGGTATACTGAAAACACAACTGCACTTCCTGAGTGTTTAGTTAGCCTGAAAGGGCTGTATCTGGTTAGCCGGGCAAAATTCAGAGGAGGGACAGGTCAAGAGGTAAAGCCTTGGCAGAATGACCAAGTATGTAGTATTTACTCTTATGTTATTACATTTACTGTGAAAAATGAGACAGAGGGTGCTTGTTTACTATTTGTGGGCTTTCCAGAAGCACCTGGTTGGACAGTGTGTAAATAGAACATTAGATGAGATAAGCCTGAGACAATAGAGATGTTATTATAGTTTAGATCAGAGAATCATGCAACCTTATATGTTTCTTTAAACTACATGTCCCAGCAGTCCTAGTTAACATAGTCAGTGGTGAGAATGGTGAAATTGCAGTCTATTGTCTGGAGGGACACACGATCCTCATCCCTGGTTTAAATATATGAAGCTACCTTATACTTTGACCAGTCTCATTCAGAACTCTCTTTTCCAAAACAGTTAGCTAAGAAACAAAACAGAAAATCTCACTCCAGTATAGCTTTCGCTGCTTGAAGAAGGGGCCTAATGGGGCACTCAAATTCCACAAGTACCCCTCCCTTTCCCTGTAAGTAAAACATAAACTATTACCAATTTTAGTGGTAGTAGTAGTACTGAAGAAAACGTCACTTTGCTCATTATTACTGAAACTCCAGACTGATTGCCTGTGGCAAACCTTTTGTTCTACCTAATAGTAGGGTCTACTCTCTATCATGTTTAACTGGAGATGCCAGAAATAAACTTGTCCCAAACACACATAAAGCAACTGTCCTACCACTGACTTGTGGTTTTCTAGGTGGAAAAAAAGGGTTCAGCAGTGGGCCATTTTCGCAAGACACAAGGGAGAAGGGAGCAAGCTTGTTTTCTGCTTCCTTGGAGACTAGGATGCAGAACAGTGGCTTCAAACTACAAGAGAGGAGATTCCCTCTGAACATGAGGAAGAACTACCTGACTCTGAGAGCAGTGGAACTCTCTGCCCCGGAGTGTGGTGGAGGCTCCTTCTTTGGAAGCTTTTAAACAGAGGCTGGATGGCCATCTGTCAGAGGTGATTTGAATGCAATATTCCTGCTTCTTGACAGGGGGTTGGACTTGATGGCCCATGAGGTCTCTTCCAACTCTTTGATTCTATGATTTTATGATTCTACAATTATACTACAACTGGCTCTCTACACTGACTTTTGTGGATTTGATTATTTGCAGATTTGATTAAAAATGTTCTTTCTAGGAATCTTCTGTCCTCCATTGTGACACTACGGTCAACCTCTAGCAACGTTGACCCTAAGAGTCATGTTAAGGATCTAGAGATCCCCCCCCAAAAGATGTTATCCCAGGTTTTTACTTTTGTGGGGGTTCCTGTGCCCCCCCCCCCCCGTGAATGTGGAGGGCTGCCTATACACAATTACACTAAGATTCCACATCTACTACAACCACTCAACAATTGTACTTTCATTGCCACAGCAATATTCTGTGGAATTCTGGGATTAGAAGTTTAGGGAGGGATATTTAGAGTTCTCAGCCATAGAACTCCTGTAGTGTGTCATCAAACGACAAATCCTTCCATAGGATACAGTCATGTCGCTTTATTTATTTCATACATTTGTATCCCATCCTCCTCACCCCCGGAGGGGGACTCACAATTAGCAACCATTAGATGCCCAAAGACAATTATAATAACAATTTACATTTAAAACAATAGCTAAAATAACAACTATAAAACAACCAATTAAAATAACGGAAGTTCAAGTCATAATCCAGGTTAGTCCATTGTCAGTCCAATAAATCCTTCTCATTATTATTACTGTCTGCTGTGTCTGCTGCTCGAATGCTTGGTCCCACAACCAAGTTTTAATTTTTTTCCTAAAGGATAGGAGGGAGGGGACTGATCTGATTTCATTAGGGAGGATTAGAGGGGGGCAACACTGAGAAGGCCCTGTCTCTCGTCCCCATCAGCTGCACTTAAGAATCATGGTTTAAGCTTATTTTAGCCCCATCAGATAAAATATCTCAGTCATGAAAATGTTATTCTTGTCTCAATTTTCAGTGATATTGGAGGGCTCCCATATTTTCCAAGAGGCGTTTTCTATTGTCCAGTTCCACTTTCCCAATACATCATAAAATTGACATTTCAATTTTTTTACAGTCTTAAACTTATATAATAGATTTTGGGACAATTTGTGCCTAAGTGCACAGTGTAGTTAAACATTTGTAGTCGCAAAGGGCGACCATAGGTTGCATTTACTAGAAGGTATATGCTTATTCTGTTTCTTTTGTACCAAAGCAACTGACTTGAAAAATGCAAGCAGTCGTGGTGGTCATACATCCTCCCCAGAATGACTTAGCTTTTGCATAACTACCAAATAAACATTTTTCTTGTTCATGTTTGGCTCATAGTACACACATTTAATGTTCATTGTTAGATTCCAAGTACTGATTACTAGTGTTATTCTATGTAAGTCTGCCTTTATACCTGCAATTTGTGTTACCTGAAAGTGGGTAGTAATCCGAAAGCATAGATTGACAACAGTGAAATGAGAGAATCCTTGGATGTGAATCCCATGTATAGTCGGGTCCTATTGGATCCAATTTTTTGGCTTCCAATGCCATTTTAATTAACGATGGTATGTAGTGTTTTTCCAGCCATATTATATACTGTATTATAACTTTATCAGGCAAATATCATCTCCCTCCAGTTTTTCTAAGCATGTACTTACCATCTTAATCCTAATAGTATTAAGGCACATGGGGGTCTCTCAAGAGAAAGTTCATCGTATTTTTGGTCAATTACTGGAAAATCAAAACCACAAGCAGTATTATTAGGATTAAGTATAAACTAAGGAGCCTGTGATACGTTGATTTTCCAATGCTGTTGCAGTTTAGTTAGAATCAGCCATCCTGCTTCCCCACAAGGCGCCCACTCTCCTGTAAGTTCATTTGGAATTGAAACTGAGACAAATTTTCACAATCATAGAATAAAAGTGTATACTGTGTAGTTGTGTTCCTTTTCAGATCTAAATCATTATTATACAGCTCATACAGAAGTGTCTTAAATTTTGCTTAATTTAAAACTTTAAACACTTGTTAAAAGTAATACATCACAGAACTGGGCGGTAGCTCCTCCCACAGGCTACTTAGGCTGATGGGGAGAGTGGGTGGGGCTACACTAACGGTCATTTTGGTCTCGAGAATTTCCGATGCTGCCTGTGCGAGCGTAGGAATATACCATATGTGCAAATCACAGCTGACCATGATGGGAAATACTACATTCAAGGCATTTACCTACAAAATCATATTGATTTGATGTACATTTCACATCAGAAGCAGATTGTCATAGGCATTTACAGCATCTTCACTGTAAATGTATGACCATATCAACACCAGTAAAAAGTGGTGGGATTTAGGCTCTTTTATCACATATATAAATTGATATTTCTTGACTTCATTAGGAAAATTCCATACCTTATAAGAGTGATTCCCAAACACTAATCCTCCAGGTGTTTTGGACTCGTTTTCAGAAGCCTCACCTGTCTTGACCAATGATCAGGAATTTAGGGAGCTGAAATGCAAAGCACTTGGAAGTCCAGAGTTCGGGAAAAACTTGCTCAGTGGAATTACAGGATTGTCATTCTAACTACACGGTTAGATAGCAAAGCTTATTTCTGTGAGTTGTATCTTGACATAGAGCAGGGGTCCTCAAACTTAGGCCCAAGGGATGGATACGGCCCTCCAAGGTCATTTACCCGGCCCTCGCTCAGGGTCAACCTAAGTCTGAAATGACTTGAAAGCACACAACAACAACAACAACAACAATCCTATCTCATCAGCCAAAAGCACGCCCACACTTCCCACTGAAATACTAATAAGTTTATATTCTTCTTCATTTTAATTATTGTATTGTTTTTAAGTGTTTTTGCACTACAAATAAGATATGTGCAGTGTGCATAGCAATTCATTCATGTTTTTTTCAAATTATAATCTGGCCCTCCAACACTTTGAGGGATTGTGACCTGGCCCTCTGTATAAAAAGTTTGAGGATCCCTGACATAGAGTGTGTCCTCACTGGCACTTTAAGCCAAAGGGGGGGGGGGGGCCTGAATCAGCTACGTGGCTGTTACACAATGCACTTAGCTAATTTGGCATAACATGGCTTTGAACAACATTAACAGAAGTAGCTGCATTGTTCATCACTTGGTGCATGGAGGCAATAAGAGAAGGGGTAGGGCAGAGAAATGATTCCTCCTCTCCCTTCTCTCCCATCACTTCATTGCTTTGGGTAGCATCCCTCCAGGCACCAAACAGTGCCATTTTCATGCGCAGTGGACAGCCAATTGATGGGGGCAAGGTAAGGATTGCAGGTGAATGGTGCCCAGCAATTCCACCCCACTCGTCTGTGCAACTGCCACATAGCCACCAGGGCTGTTAACGGGGCATGGAATGTAGCCTCCAGCCAGCTCCTGAATAGATTAAGGGATGAGTAGTGTAGCCTCCAGAGATCCTGATTCAGAGTACCGCACTTCAGAATAGTTTTGCCATTTCTGCCCTGTAAGATGTGTCCCTAGTCTCACTGATTTCACTTAGTCTACTCAAAGTATGACTAGGTCTCAACACATTTGTTTAATGTACCAGATATTACTAGTCCTCTAGCTCTAACAGTGTAAGAATATAAGTTCCAGGTGGAAGGAATTTGCTTTCTTTTGCTGTTATCTTCCAAGTAAGCAAGACCAAGAGAAAAGCGAATGCAACTTTTGTTTTTAAGAGGGCCAATCTATGAAATGTCTATGAAGTACTGAGAGAATTGTTCAGTCCAAAAATTGAAGGGGGGAACAGCTGAAGTGCTTTAGCATTTTGGTCTCCTGCATTGATCAGCTGGTATGAGGGAATAACCCAGTGGTAGTAGATTACTCCTTTAAACCTCCTTGAAATTGTAAAGTTGAATAAACAATACCAGTAATTCTGCTGTTACGGCATCACTGATACGGCATCACTTATAGACAAAAGATCACTGTTTCAGACCAATATGTCATACAAATACATTTCAAGTTGCATAGTGAAATGTTATTGCTTAGCATTTTCTCAATGCTTTGGTTTGGTCATGGAAATGTGCTCTGAATTCTTTCCCTCTACTCACTGATAGTCAAAAATGCCTGCATGCTTCTCAATGATCTCTATGTTTTTGAGGTGTAGTTTTCATACCCAGCTCTATAGCGAAATATTCTCTGCAAGATGCAGTTGTTTAGAAATGGAATTTAAATGGAAGAAAAGCTTTATAGTTTATATATGTAAATAAACTCCGCGCAAATCAAAATTGCTTTTCTAAGAATCATCAGTGTTTAAAAAAGATATTTGGTCCAAATGAGAGCATTATTTATTTATCGTGTCATCAGCAACCGTACCATCTTGTTACAATTCTAACAGAACAAAACAAACACACAGACAAAACAAAAAAAAAAAACACAGATTTTGCAAACTTGGTAGTTGATTAAATGTCCTTTGACCAGTATCTGGCCACTTGGAGTGCCTCTGGTGTTGCCGCAAGAAGGTCCTCCATTGTGCATGTGGCAGGGCTCAGGTTGCATTGCAGCAGGTGGTCAGTGGTTTGCTCTTCTCCACACTCGCATGCCGAGGATTCCACCTGTAGCCCCATTTCTTAAGATTGGCTCTGCATCTCGTGGTGCCAGAGCGCAGTCTGTTCAGCGCCTTCCAAGTCGCCCAGTCTTCTGTGTGCCCAGGGGGGAGTCTCTCATCTGGTATCACCCATGGATTGAGGTGCTGGGTTTGGGCCTGCCACTTTTGGACTCTCGCTTGCTGGGGTGTTCCAGCGAGTGTCTCTGTAGATCTAAGAAAACTATGTCTTGATTTAAGTCGTTGACGTGCTGGCTGGTACCCAAACAGGGGATGAGCTGGAGATGTCTCTGCCTTGGTCCTTTCACTGTTGGCTGCTACTTCCCGGCAGATGTGAGAGCAGAAAGTCGCTTTAAAAAAAGGAGTTGAATCCAGGCTGTTTAATGTAAATCCACTGTGATCAATGTAGAAAGTCACTTTCCCTGCATAGTTTAAGCTCTATTGATTTCCCTGGGTCTGCTCTTAATATACATAAATCTGAAGCCAATACATGGTTGATAAATTATGGATTGTCTCTAAATTCCAGTAAAAATATTTCTGAGAAAGAATTTGCTCAAACTGGTTCTCTTGAATTCTCATAAAGAGCTGCTTTCAAGACTTAATTACATTTGAAATCTAAAGGTCAACTGTTACCAAAGTCTTTGTATACAAATATATATATATGAATATATGGGTAGCTGGAGGTATGACAGTGGAGATTTGCATGGCACATAATACTCCTAAACTGGCAGCTATTTTTTAAATGTAATCCATTAAAAATGGGTTGTTTTAAAGCCCTGTTCAGATGAGTCTGTATGCAGTTTAAATGTGAAAATTTTAACTTAGGTGCAGTTGATAACTGTGATAAATGCAAATCACAAAATGTTTGTTTCTTCTTCCTCTCTGATAACATCATTACTACAGATAAATATCCACTCCTAAGATAGACATTGCTCATGTGGTATTTGAACTTCAGGTGTTTGTAAGTCATTTTATTAGATGTTGAAATAAAAGCATGTAAACTTCACCTTTTGTCTATGAAGTTTTTGCTTTCATAGCCTCATCTGAAAAGTGCATTGGAAATAATCCCCATTATGTGTCAACTGTGCACAATGACCTGCCAGTGCAGTGATTTCCAGACTGTGTTCTAAGGAGTTCCACAAAAACTCTACAGAGATAGCTGCACTGACAGGTCATTGTGTTGGACCCAGACGGATACATCCAATCACATTCACTCAAAAAGTAACTCCAGCTGAGTTCACTGGGAGGTATTCCTAGCTAAACGTGTATGTTGTAACCTTCATGGAAGGCTTATTATCTTGTTCCATTGAGTTCAATGTGTTGTATGGAATATAGTCTGGATCCAACCCATTATCCTCCAATATCTATCTTCCTCTTGCAATGTACCGCCACAGTAGCACCTTGGTGGACTTTGAGTCAGACTTGGCTCATGTCAAGTTACAATGGAAGACAAGCTTAAGCAAGACCTGCGGGGGCAGTTTATGGTCCTCCAGCTGTTGCTGGCCCTCCAGTTTTCTTCATCTCTAGGCAGAAATCCAGGTCCTTGGTAAGAGATGACAGGAGCTGTAGTTCAACAACCAGAGGGCCACATGTTCTCTTTCAATGTGTATTGAAATCTTTTGTAGTGTATATAATTATGCTTACTGGCATTTCCATATGTCCACAGGTTTTAAGCACAGGAAAGTGTGTATTTATACTGAAAACTGTTTTTCACTGATACTGTGATCATGTGTGTCCATATTAGTGTTTGTAAATTTTGTCTTGCCATGTATACATAACTATGAGAAGATGCTGAGGTCCTTTTGGCTTTCTGAATGCCTTGGCTACCTACAGATGTAATTACATCATATGATGGAATAAGGGGAAACTTCTTTTGTCCTATAATACCAAACCAGATTCCTCCCATTCTCTTATTCTAACAGACAATTTCAACCCACAAACAGTAAGCAGTAGGGTGCTTATGCATGCTCAGAAACCTCGTAAAGAGAAAAATGGTCACAATATAGTGCAAATAGGGTGCTGCTGCCATTGCACTCTTTACACACTTACCTAAGGACTAACATTCAATTTATTTGTGCTGAATTTGTTTCACAAATTTCCTATATTATCTAGTTTGCCCTGATTTTACCAGATTGTGCCTGTTCTACACACTGGAATTCTAACATTGTGAAAATTAATACACAATCTTGGGAGCCGATCCAGACTAGACACAGAATTTCTAATTTGCACTGCTACGAATTGTAGATTTGACTAGATGACTAAAGAAAATAATGTATGTTTTCAAGGAAAAGTCACTGTGGAATATCCTGGCCGGTCTAAGAGGGGAAAAAAAGGCCTGTTCTGATACTATGTCTTTATTTTTCTATTAATTTAAACAGCTAATGTTAACTATTGACACAAATTAATTGAAGGAAACTTGAAAGGGATTATATATTACTAGTACGTACTAGGCTTTTTCAGGAAGTGAGTCAAATTTATATATACATACATAAATGCAATATATTTTTACAGTTTATTAATGCCAAAACCACAAGTAGTACAAATGTTATCATTGTGAAAAGTATTGTGGGTTTTGAAATTTTGACATTTCTTGTTAACTTCTAAAAGCCACATTAAACATAATAAACTGCTTTTATCAAACAAATATTCATAATGAATTAGAAATGTTCACATTCCGCAGTTTTTCAAATAGTACTGCATCAAAATTGTCCATTTTATACTGTGTATGCCATTGTTCTACCGATTCAAATTTTCTGTAATATAAATTCTGTTGAGTAAAGTTGGTGAAGTAAATAAATATGTTTAATATAGCTGTCTTATTTTTTGTGCAAATGGGATTAATTTGTACACGCATATTCTTTATGATTAGGCCAATGTCTCCTTCTTTGTATTATATGCAAAGCCAAACGCTCGTCACCATTCATTCAGGACTTTAAGCAAGGTAATTCTGTGTTATTTTTGCTGATTGAGAATTTCAGACACAGTAAGTTGAGTGTACATATTCTCACCACCTTTAATGGGAGTATGGAAGAGCATACAGTTACGGTCCATAATGTTTGTGAATGTAGACTTTGAAAATTTAAGTACTGGGTATAGAAAGATTGACCATATTCCTATACTGGCTTCATGGAGCATTAAGCTCTGCTAGACATTCATGTATCTCCTCCCTTTTCCCTATCCCAGAAACACTGTGACTTCTTTATGCCCCTTACTACACAAAGATGCACTTCAGTAGCTGACGTGTGGAAGGTTCACAATGTGTTTAGATACCTGCTTCAAGAATTATCTTAAAATGATATCACCCAGATGCTTTCAACCTTTGAAAGCTGTTTCGTGATTCAAGCAAAGTGTTTTCCATTTTATTTCATTTCAGTTATAAATTACTGTCAACTACTCCATATTTTCAAAAATTAAAATAATAATTGTAACAACACTGGGATGGAAACTCTATGCTTTTCTCACTAAATAGGATGGCAAATGTAGTTTTTTGTCCGAGTTTAGTTTTAGACATGGATAATAATTATTGGCGGAGCCCCCAGTGGTGCAGTGAGTTAAAGCACTTAGCTGCTGAGCTTGTTGACCGAAAGGTTGCAGGTTTGATTCTGGGGAGCGGCGTGAGCTTCTGCTGTCAGCTCTAGCTTCTGCCAACCTAGCAGTTTGAAAACATGCAAATGTGAGTAGATCAATAGGTACCGCTCCGGCGGGAAGGTAACGGTGCTCCATGCAGTCATGCCGGCCACATGACCTTGGAGGTGTCTATGGACAATGCCGGCTCTTCGCATAGAAATGGAGATGAGCACCACACCCCAGAGTCAGACATGGCTGGACTTAATGTCAGGAGACAACCTGCCAGAGATACAGCTATTAATGCAAAGCCACAACAGCTACATGCAAAGATTAGAGAATAAGATACATTATCACTAATTGTGGACTCCATTTTTTACCTAGCAGTAATACCACAATCCTTTGGATACGCTGCCCTAGAGTCACCTTTTGAAGCTAGTCCTCCTAGAAGGCTGAGTCACTGCAGATGTATTGCACTGTTCATGTGATTCATGCTCCTAGATCAAGATAGTCTTGTCCATAAGTTAAAGATCTACATATGTGCATATTTTCAAATAAACAGAGGGTAAACGAGTATAAAGACACAACAATTGGAAGAGATGGGGATGCACACACAGCCACAACCAATAATTGGAGACTGTTAACAAACAGAATTGCTTTTGGAAATGCCTCTGCCACTTTATTCCAACAGTTTATTCCGGGAGGAATTGAATGGCTTATTCCCAGGGTTCAAAAAGGCCTGATTGAGAGGATGGAGTATAAAGAGCACATTCTACAATTCCAGATGTTTAGTGAGAGGCAAATATTAAAAAGTGGAAAACATTCCAGGTCACATACCTTGTGAACTCTTTGAAGGAACAAATCTATATCCTGGATCAGAATGAATCAATTATTTCAAATTGTATACTGCAAATACCATAAATATTTATATTTGTATATGTTTGAAATTGTAGAGGTTAAGTGCCAGAAAGCCGCTGGCACTTAGCTTCATCTGTCCCTGGAGCAAGATGCCAAGTACATTAACTGAAAGCTGATTTACCACAGTAGCTCCTTTGCTTGATCCAATCCACCTTCTGATCTCATCTACTGGAATATTTTTAGTCAGCTTAACATATCCTGGACCCATACGGTGTAGGAGGCAAGTTGTTGCCAATGTATTTTTATGCCTTTACTTGCACGATATACTCTTCATACTTGCCATCCCAAGGTGGTTAAGAAATGATTTCTGACACGTTGCTAATAGCTGTAGTCTATATCACAGATAATATCTGACAAGGTTGTTGTGTGACTGCAGTCCTCCTTCCCAAAACCAAGATTTTTTAGTAAACAGACTATCTCTAAAAAGCTTGAAAATAATCCTCTTGGCTAAGACCAGGAGTGGCACACTAATAGAGGCAGAAAACTGACCCCTACTTCTGGAACTTTCTTTGACCACATTAACAACCCAGAAATGGGAAGGGGAGATAATACCAGATAGAGAGGCTCGACATGGCTAGGAGGCTTTCTAGAGGCAACCAGGAGGAGCAATTCATACCTTTTGGTTGTTAGGGCAGTTTAGGGTAATGAGAGCTACAAAAACAATCGGAAGGGATGGGGATGCACACACAGGCAACCCCAAAGCTACAATATTTCCACAGGTATGAAAGTCCCATCATAATCCAACATCTCTGCAGAAACTTTAGAGCAGTGGTTCTCAACCTGTGGGTCCCCAGATGTTTTGGCCTTCAACTCCCAGAAATCCTAACAACCGGTAAACTGGCTGGGATTTCTGGGAGTTGTAGGCCAAAACACCTGGAGACCCACAGGTTGAGAACCACTGCATTAGAGAGAAAGGGGAACAAGCCAACAGTATTCTTAACATTTCCTCTATTAGTTACATGCGACAAAGCAGTCACTCCATTTCCAACTTAATCCAATCTATAGGACATAACAAGCATAAATAAACAAATACTGAATTTGAAAACACATGAGTATAACTGGAGGTCTGATGAATCCCAACTATGTAAAAAGAGAGGGCAGAACTCTTTTGAGAAGAGGAAGAATCAATTCTCGGCCTTAAACATTCAAGGGACACTCTGACACAAGATTACAACTAAGAGCAGGAATGTCATTGATCGCAAATTAATATCCTTACAGATCAATTGGAACAAGAGAAAGAAAAACTAACAAAAATAGGAATGATCCTCTTTGTCCACAATATTCTTACACAATGCTGTATACAAAACACAATTATGGATTGCATTGTTATATTCAGCCACTTCTGCACACTTAGATTTCAATACTTTATTTGCAATTTCAGCTGTTGAATTTTTAATAGCTTTCCTTACTGTATTTATTTATTTATTTATTTACAGCTTTTATATTCCGCCCTTCTCACCCCGCAGGGGACTCAGGGCGGATTACATTGTACACATATATGGCATTCAATGCCAATTTTTGACATACAAACATATACAGACATACACAGAGGCTATTTAACTTTTTCTGGCCGCCATGGGAGCTGTCGCTTTCATTGTCCATCTGCGACGCTGATGAAGTACTTCCGCATTCCCAGCATGCTTCCCTACTGGAATGCTCTGCTGGAGTCTTCTTTATGGCCTCATAAATTAGTTAATTTAGCCTCCCCACACTTTAAGGTGGTACCTAATTTTCCTACTTGACAGATGCAATTGTCTTTCAGGTTGTAAAGGTCAACAACAGGCTACACACAATTGGTTGGAAGCCCACTCCAACCCGGACTGGCTTAGAACTCATGACCTTTTGGTCAGAGTGATCTTAATGCAGCTGACACTCTGCCAGCTGTGCCACAATCCCGGTTACTGTATCTTTATATTATTTTGTTACCTGTATTTACAATACCCTAAAATCACCAAATCCTGTCAGATCTTGAAAACTAAACAGGGTCAACCCTGATTAGTACTTAGATGAGAGACAACTAATGAATGCCAGGACCTGCAGGCTATATTTGAGAGAAAGGAACTGGGAAAAACACTTCTGGGCATTCCTTCTTTTAAAAACGTTATGAAATCCATGGGATTGAAGGTGGCTTGAAGACACATACATATAAATGTACAGCCAAATTGACAATGTGAAATCTAATTTACAAATACATTTTCTCTAGTAAATCAAGAGCCAGTATGTGGAATAAGTTTAATATTTATACTGGAAAGTGTTTATTGTACTTTTAAAGATTGTATATTATGTGATGTCATGGCCTATGGCTGGTACAATAAACAATTCAATTCTCTAGTAAATCTATTTGGGAATCATTTTTATTTTTAAAAACATTTCAGGACACACAATTTTCAAATGATCTCTTAATTTAAACACAGCAAATGTCTATAATAAAAACACATTTAAAAATACGATACACGGGAGAAAATCAACTTTAAAATACGAATTCAGAGAGGCCTTTATCTGTCCCTAGTTACACATTTCAAGAAGAAAAGATACATCATATTGCATTGGCTGGTTTTGTCTTTCTCAAAATGCAATTTCTTTTTACTGAATTACATATATGAGAAAGCAATGTTTGGTGTCCAGCAAAAATGCATGACAAGCAGTTTTTGTCAAGTAATATATCTAGGGATTCATGCAGTTTCCATGTAAGTAGTCTTACATGGTTTAGCTGTATTGTTCTAGCAAGAAGCCACTGGTTTTGAAATATAGAAGCATTTGTCCAGAATGTCATAGAACACAGGGATAGGACTTCAAACCAGTAAAAGTATATGTCTGCTAAGATGCTCAGAGGAACTTTATTGGAAGGACTGGGTAAAACAAACATCTATGAGAATATGAATAAGCTATTACAGCTTTAAGTGACTGTATTATACCAAAGGTAAGTTCTTTGCCAAGTGTTAACCTTGCTCCTGTGTTTCAGGACAAGATCAGGAAGGGAACAAGCAGTTTACTTTTGAGCAATTGAAAAGAAATAATGCTTTCTCATCCTTTCTGAGAACAGACTAATAAAGGGACAAGTTCCACAGTCAGATTAAACATGTAAAGTTCCATAATATTTGCCATAATGTTCAATGTCTTGATGCCATAATTCACCAGTTATTCCTGAAATATCAGGGCTACAGTTGTGCAACAACATTTTGGTTAATGAGTGCCATGATCCATATTTCAAAAGATTTTTAAGGTGAGGGAAAATTGTACTAGAATTGATTTATTTAACTCTGCTTAGATACAAAGCTTGGAGGGTTAATTTTAAGAAAATTGAGTATTAATGTGAGGCTGAAACCACCCATAATTCAGTAGTAGTGCTGAAAGTCTAATCTCGCTTCATCATATCAGATTCAATCTCCCTGAGTGTGATGTATCAAGCTCTGCAAAATCCCAGGCTTACAATTTGCCTAATTAAAACCTACATCGAAACCATTTCATAGTTTAATACTTTCAGTCATATTGAGACAGGATCCAAGTTGACATACTATAGTACAAGAAACATCAGTCACAGTGGTTGAGACTGGTTTTTCATGTTGATAAATAAACTTTAACAGGAATATCCCTGTATAAATCATTTACAATCCAATTATTTACTATTACTAACACTACTTCTTGTTATTCGCATTGCTAGGGGGAGGTGTATCCCCTGTTTTCTTTAGCTGATTGTAGTTCCACTGCAACTGTTCCACCTCAGCCTTATGCCGTAAACGTGTCTCATCCAGTTCTTTTAAAAGACGCTCATTGGTAGCAACCAGCGTTCTGCAAAAACAAAACAAACATTGCACACACTTTTTACAGTTATCATTGATTATGAAACCTCCTGATGAGAAGTCAGATTTGTGCCAGGTGGGTATTTTTGGTTCCGTTTTGAAGCACTCTCAAATCACACTACACCCTGCAAGAGTTGAAAATAGTCCTAAGCAGTGGGTTGAACATGATTCACATTTTGAAAAAGTTGCATCAGTATGGCTTGTGCGATGTAAGAAGAAAACAAAAATGGGCCTCCAGATTCCACGAATGACCATTTCTATAATATGCCTTTGATGGCTAGATGCTGAAGAAAAACAGAGGAATGGCCATTGTCAACCCTGGTCTCTCCACTTCCAAGGGGTATGTAGTAGGTCACACCGGAGTCTCTTTCTGACAGGATTTACAACTGAGGGTCTAAGTATACCTCAGTTAATAAAGTCGGTGTGTTCCTGCTTAAGCAAAACAAAACGGTAGCATAAGCTGAAATAACAGGGAAAGAAGAGAGATTGGTTCCTACACAACAAAAAGAAGTGTAGTTCTATATGTTTCTATACACTTATGCTTCACTGAACAAGTGGGCCAGCTAGGATTTACATAAGTAAGCTAAAATGTTTTGAACCTACTAGAGCACTGCTTCTTAAATCATAGAATCATATAATCAAAGAGTTGGAAGAGACCTCATGGGCCATTTTGTTGTACACACTAGTAGTTCACGCGCATACCGCAACGAGCACGTGCATCGTGTACCAGCATGCCTCGGGAACAACTGTGCTCAGTTTCCACTCTGTAGCTAACCTGCACGGTTCTGTTCTGTGCTTTAAAAATGTTTAAGACTATCAACTCACCCTCCGCATGTGAGGTTCGCTCAGTGATACGGTTTTTGTCAGCAAGGAACCTGCCTGCTGCAGAAATTCATCGACAGATTTGTGAAGTGTATGGTGATACTGTTATGAGTGAAAGCAAAGTGCGTAAGTGGGTACAACAATTCAAAGGTGGCCGTGACAACGTCCATGATGAGGACCGCTCCGGAACAGAACCGTACAGGTTAGCTACAGAGCGGAAACTGATCACAGTTGTTCCCAAGGCATGCCAGTACATGACGCACGTGCTCGTTGCGGTATGCACGCGAACTACTAGTGTCTACAACAAAACGGACCTTACTTAAAAAATACCCCTCGTATATATACTGAGTAATATATGAAGAAGTAACATCTTGCTTCACATAGATCTCAATATGTCACTTTCTGCCAACATAGGATAAATGTTTAGATGACTATTTGAAGAATGACTACTTCCTCATCCCTGCCTTTTTTTTTTGGTCCAATTTTGCTTCTGATTATTTCTTTGAAGGTTCCAAATATTTTTTTTCCATGCATACGTAGAATCATAGTTTTGGAGGAGACCATAAGGACCATCCAGTCTAACCCCCTGCCATGCAGGAAAAGCACAATCAAAGCAACCAGTCTCTGCTTTAAAACCTCTACAGACAGAGGTTATACCACACTCTGAGGCAGCAAATTCCACTGCGAAACAGCTCTTACCGTCAAGAAGTTCTTCATAATGTTTAGCTGGAATCTTTTTTTCCTGCAATCTGAATCCATTGCTCAGTATCAGTCTTTAGAGCAACAGAAAACAAACTTGCCTTCTCCTCACTGACATCCTTTCACATATTTAAACATGGCTGTAATGTCCCCTCTCACACTTCTTTTCTCCAAGCTAAACATACCCAACACCTTCAGATGCTCCCCGTAGGGTTTAGTTTCCAAATCTTTGAAACTAAGATTGGTCTCCATTCTCTGGACATGTCTCAATCTTTCAATATCTTTCTTGAATTGTGGTGCCCAAAGTTGGACACAGTATTCCAAGTGATGCCTGACCAAAGCAAAATAGAGTGGGACCATGATTTCCCTCAAACTGCATTGGCTTTTTTGTGGGTAACAAAAAATCGCTTCCCCTTTACCCTTGCTCTTTTCTAACTAACTTTATATGTGTAGTGAATTCCCTACCTGTTAGGCTAGGAAAAGCCTAAAAAAGTAGGCCCAGAAAGTTCGACAGCCATTTTGGAAAGGGTGACGGGAGAATTCATTTTAGTTACTTATTTCCTGAAGGGAGCGTGCTTAGAAAGAGCAGCTTTGAAGGGAAATGAGGGAGGACTGTGATGAGCTGAGTGGAGCCTAACTTGGCAAAAGAAAAAAAAATGTCTTTAAGGGAAAACCCTGTCAGGAGATTGAACCTGGGTGTCAAAGGGAGAGGGAGTTAGGTTGGTGTAGTGGGTTAGTGAGAAAGGCCTGAGACTGGCCAGTTGGCTAGCAAGGTTAGCTAGTGGAAAGAACTCTACAGTTATTAGGGAAATAGATGGTAGAGGAGGGAAAAGATAGATGCAGGATAGGACTATCTGTGCTGCTTTAGAAATACTGTCAGAGAAGCAATCTTGTCAGTTTTTCTGTGGTGGGAGAGAGGATTTTCTGTGTAACTAAGCCTGAACTATTTTATGTAACCACACACTTTTAAGCCAGTATTTTTGAAACAGCTAAGCTTTTTACCTGAATTGTTCCAGTTCTTTCAAATAAACATCATTGTTTTGTTATTCACAACAACTGCCTCACATGTGCCTCTGTAGGTAAAGTTTCAAAGCAGATTCCCTAAAGTATTCAAGAGCTTAATGGTGGCAGCGTAGACTTTAAAGAACAAACTTTAGTCTTACTTCAGAAACACAAGACTGAGGGCTAATCCAACACACTCTTGCCTCAAGTAAGCCAAGGGCTTATCAGTGCTTCTAAGTTGATGGGTGCCAGAGGGCTTTCAAAAAGGGTTTTTTGGCCAAGAAGAAAGTTCTGGCTATTCTTCACAGCTTTTTGGTTTTGGGGCTTGTAAACACAGAAGCCACATTCAATCTAAGTGGTGACCTGCTGTTGTTTTTGGGATTTTTATTTCCCAAATAAGCCCCTATCTGCTTTTATTTATTTATTTATTTATTTACTGTATTTGTATACCGCCTTTCTCAGCCAATTGGCGACTCAAAGCGGTTTCCAACAAATCAGTATACATAAAACATAATAGATAAAAAACATTAAACAGTATAAGAGCATCACAAGCGCTGGGATTTGTCCAAAAATAAATCCCTATCTGTTATATTTGGGTGAGAACAGCGTTGGGATTATTTTTATTCCCAAATTAAACCCCTATCTTTTATAATATGCATCTCTGTAATCAGAAATTCAGAAAAAGAGATCCCATAGTTCCTCACTACACTTGCCCATTTTGTTTGGAGTCTATTGGTACTTAATTGTTTCTCAAGTATCATGGGATTGCTGGAAACAAGCTTGTGGCACTAGTAAGAAAATGGGATTTTGTGTCTTTTAAGGCAGAAAAAAAACGCTTAAATTATTGCGGGGGGAGAAGGTGAGGTGAGAGGAATATGTTCAGAAAATTTAATTTTTAAAGTTATTTTTTTTCTAATGAACTTGCTTTTACCTTTTACTCCATTGATAATCTTAGGCAATCATTTCTCTCTCTCTAGCCCAGCACTCAATTTGCCTGTTTCTCATATTGCAGTGTGCTCGCAATACCAACAATGACTATTATGTCTCAGTATTTCTCGGCAGACAAGAAGCAACACTGAACAGATTAATGAAAATTAATTATTGCTTAAAAGGATGTCTAACACAGAGAGAGAGACATTTACTTTCTGGATGCACTGCTTCTGAATACTGCAATGCAAGAGCAATCATTTGACACTTGTTGTTTTTCACCCAACTTTTGGCAGGAGTTATTCTCTACCTGTGGCTTTCCTGTAACATCTCTGTGAGCTGCTGCATCTTGTTAATCTGCTGGAGACGTTCCTTCAAACTAGCATTCTCATCAGTTAAGAGCTGATTCTGGCTTTCAAGCTCTAAAGAAGCAGGAAAATGCGGTTAGCCTACAAATACACAATGCTATATACAGAAAACATGATAAGTGAAGAAGTCAGACCATTTGCTTATGAACAGTTGCTGTCATTTTTCTTGAAATTGGGTGAGAGATGCAATACTAGTAACACCTTTAATATACCCCATCTGATCTTTTTCAGAAGCTAAGCAGGATCAGGCCTGGGTAATACATCTTCCCATTGGGGGGGATGGTGGCGGGGTATAAATTATTATTATTATTATTATTATTATTATTATTATTATTATTATTATTACAAGAGGAGACCATTAAGAAATACCAGGGGGCTCTAGGCATCATTAGGAAGGAATCCTATCTAAAACTTAAAAGAGTTGATGGCGGTATTGGGTTAGATAGACAGCTTCTTATGTTTCAAGGTCACTATTATAAAATGGATTGCTTCTCTCACAGGTTTTAACAGATTGGTATAATTCTAGAAATAGGTTAGAGTTCACTCTAGCAAGGGACAAACATTAATCAGGACATTACGAACACACTTGTTTTAGGTTCCTAATCCTTTTTTTCTTCACAGAGGGGCTCATGTTAGGGTTTCTCTGCTACAGGTTAATTTAAGCTCATTGAGCCAATGTCTACAAACAGTATATCCTGAGAACAGTCCAGGATATACCGTGACTCTGCCATCCACCAGACCTTTGAGCACTCAATGTAAGGGAAGTGAACATGTGGTCCAAAAGAGTTTCTACTGTAGGTGGGCCAATTAAGTTGAACAGATCCATCACCAATACTTTCTGGTATCGATCAGGCACTGGGCCCATTCCAAGTAGGTCCCTGTCAGGTTTTACAATGTATTGTAATGTAATATAGCTGAGTCATGCACTGCTAATGGGCTTCTATTGGAAATGCTGAGTCATGCATTAACTATATATAGAACTTCATTTGGGGAATGTGTTCTGGCCTAGTCCAGGTGATTGTGAATGATGTAATCCTGGGTCTGAGTTAAGTCAATGAGTTGGGAACCAATCAGAGATTGCTATGTGTAAATGAATTGTATATAAGGAAGGCATGTACAGTGTATATTTCTCCTTGTGCTGTGATGTTGTTCGTCGAAGGCTATATGTAATTAAAAGAACCTGTCTGCTAAGACAAGATATAACTGTATGCTGTGGTAAGTTTGTAATATCATCTAGACTGGGAAAGACAATGGTAAAACTGACAATGGCCGGGCATGTGCTCAAGTGTATGTAAAAGGTTCCAGAGTGACTGCAGGCTGTGGGAGCAGTTGACTGAAAATACTGTGCAGGAAGAAGCTACTGGAAAGCGCTGAAGTTGTGCAACTGATCTGCTGCTGAATTGTGAAGTTAATCTCAACAGTCCCAACAACTGAGGATAATAAAGGAGTTAATTCGGAACGTATTTCTCATGGTTGTCATCATATTTGTCAAATACAACACAGAAATTTGGTTCATCTTCCTTCTTAAACTAGGTCAGGCTTTTCATTCAGCCTTGATCCACAATTCCTCAGACTTTGCTATTAGATGAGCCCTACTTTGGTCATCTCATAAGAAAGAGGTCTCAGGAATGCATATGCAGAAAGCATCCTCTTTCTTGCCACCAGCTTCCACCACTGGTTGCTTGGACATTTCCATCTCTAGAGTGATGAACTGTATTAATTTTTCTCGTCTACAGTAAATGTACACTGGAGAACAAGCCCTATGAGGAGCGGCTTAAAGAGCTGGGCATGTTTAGCCTGAAGAAGAGAAGGCTAAGAAGAGATATGATAGCCATGTATAAATACGTGAGGGGAAGTCACAGGGAGGAGGGAGCAAACTTGTTTTCTGCTGCCCTGGAGACTAGGACATGGAACAGTGGCTTCAAACTACAAGAAAGGAGATTCCATCTGGACATTAGGAAGAACTTCCTGACTGTGAGAGCCTTCAGCAGTGGAACTCTCTGTCCCGGAATGTGGTTCTTTGGAAGCTTTTAAACAGAGGCTAGATGGCCATCTGTCAGGGGTGCTTTGGACTGGATGGCCCATGAGGTCTCTTCCAACTCTATGATTCTATGATTTTACACTCTGTTGACTTTTATTTAGAAGATTTTTACCTTTTATTGTTTGAAGCAGCATTTTGATATGCAACCACTATGCATTTTGGATGAAAACTTTGGATGAAAACACAAGATTCTGAAACTGCTAAAGGAGAGCACAAAAGTGCTTCCAAATCTACACTCCATTCATATAAATCTATTCTATATTTCTTTCCACGGTAAGTTTGCAGTGGCCATTAGAAAGGAATGGAATAGCTGTTCCATGCTAAAACATTTTATAATTCCTCTAATTTGACTATGTCCCATGTGAAAGTCCCACTGATAGATTATCTTGTCAGAGGTGGTGCCTACTTTTTTTAAAACGAATTTTTATTTTTACAATACAAAAAAATACATCCCGTGCACACACAAAACATTTACAATTCCCACCACCAACACGAGGATTATTTTCTTTCACATATTCATTTCTTTTTGAGACCATCATTATGTCTTTATACATTTCCATCCTGTATGCTATATAACATTTGTATCTTATTTCTTATGGCTTGATCTCCGGAATGATTCATAATATAGTTCTTTACCCTTGTCCGTCTATCTTCCATTTCTCTCATTCTATTTTCATTGATTTTTAAATCATTTAATTACACATTCATAATTTCAAATTCCATTTGCTCCACCATATATGGGTACCATTTATTTACTGTCCATTTTGATTTATCTTTCCACCCTAATACTATTACTGCTTGTGCACATTCTATTATTGCTTCGTTTATTTCCCGTTTCCTCTCTTTTCCCTAAAGCTGGTGCCTACTTCTTTAATTTTCTTCTATTCTAAAGCATCGACAACCAATTTCAGTTCATGATGGAAAGCCAACCAGCTGTGGTCCACATCTTGGTGTCACCGAGACCAAGGAGGAGTTGGTCCAATGTTATCTCACAATCTAAAGAAGATACAGCAGTAATGGGAGAGTGGAGGTCGATGGTGCTGTACTCTGTATGTCGCTGTATACTGTGTCATCCAGTGAGGAAGTAGTTTGCTTTACTTGTAGCCCAAGAGCTCTGGCTAACCAGAGCATCCCACCTGTAGCATCTGGAGGGTTGAGGTCAGTGTCCAAAGAACTGGGGCAGCAGCCTCTCAATGCTTCAGAGAATGACGTCTGCGAGTCCTCATCTGGAGACTGGCTTCTTCAAGAAAAGCAGTGAGTATGTGATGGTTTTCTTTAGAGCCAAAGAAATGCAGGGTCAAATACGACCAGATGTGGCTTTCTGCTTGTGCTCTACAGTCTTTTCAAAGAGGAATGGAAAGGCATTCTCTTGATATTCCTCTTCCATTCAGCAAGTGAAGATCTAGAATCAATTTCAATTGTAACTTTTTAGTGGGAACATGCAGAAGGCCATATCTGGCCCTGAATTTATTTGACCCTAAAGCTATCTATATCTTTATCTATCTATATCTATTAGGTATTAGATATTAGTTGATGTAGACCTATTGGATTAAAATTATTCAGTTAAATTCATCTCAATTTTTTTAATTTTAAGTGCCCCCATGGACATTTCTTCCCAAAACTTACTTGAGATCTGTAATGGTACTGGAGTAGCAGTATCTGTTTTTTGTATGTTCTGTTCGATTATGGTATTCTGCACTTTCAAGGTTGCATTTTCTTTCAGCAGCTTATCTAAATGCTGCTTCAGCACTTCCTAGTATGAAAGAAAAGGGATGAGCAGAGGAGACAGAGAAAAAGACATTAATTGTGGACACAGATTATTAGATCATAATATTATTTCAAATTAATGTAGATATCGATTCTGAACAGCTCTGGTAAGGAGATTCCCTGCAGCAAAGCTGTAAATGTTGTCACCTTGGGGAAATAAGAAGATAAACAAGCTGGTAGACCTCACCACTCATTTAAAAATTCCTTGTGATGAGATTAAAGATCCTTCTTGGTTCCTAAAGTCTGTATAGAAAATACCAAGTTGATTATCAAGGATAAGGACAAAGAAGCTGGAGATGGAAGATATGAAGATGGTAGACCATGGTCACCATTATTCTCTTTGTCTTCACAATTGTTTTTGTTGGGCTTTAATTCATCGCCTTCGTAGCTTTTACATCCTTCTACCCTTGATCATAGCATTTGAACAATATATTTTAAGCAAGCTGTGCTCTAATTCTTTGCCTGTACTAGGTGGATGAGGTCCTAATTAATGTCAATTTAATACTGATTCTACAGTTGATACTAGGATTGGTATCAAGGTGCTCTGAGATCAAAGTGAACACAGATGTCATGATAGATCAGGAAGCAGAAGACAAAGTGGTGAGCCTATGTAGAAGCTCAATAAGTGGTGCTTGCAAATAGAGATCACTGTACACAAAATTGGGTTTTGCAGTATATTTGGATAAAGTGCACCAATTACTATATACAATTCTCTTTCCCTCTATTGCAGAATAACATACCTGCAACATGTGGCCTATGGGACTAGACCCACTGCCCAGAAACATTTGTTCACCTGTAGATAGCCTATCAGTGGACTGCTGCCTACACTAAACCCAGGACATAGTGTAGGCTATAAATCCAACCTAATAAAATAAAACCAAAATTATACCTAGCAATCAGAGGTCTCAGAACACCTGATCAGTACTGACTTAGTTATATACACAAATAAAGAAAGTGAAATACTGCACTTAGCTCACCATCTCTTTTTTAGTATTATCAAGGTCTGACTTGAGATTGTTAATCTGGACACTGTACTCCTCTTGTTGCTGAGACAGGTTCTTTTCTAAGATCTTTTTCTCCAAAACAAGGTTATTCAGATTTTGATCCTCTAAAGGAGAATTTTTCTGGTGCTCTGTTGGTGCTGATTTCTGAACTTCAGAAAAAACCGTTTCTGCCTGAGCTGGGAATTAAAAAGATCAATTTGAGTCTGTGTTTACTGAAACTGGGGTGATGCTGCAATGCATCCCTTTTTTCCATTGCAGAGTATATAGATGTACAAATAATAATAATAATAATAATAATAATAATAATAATAATAACAACAACAATAACAATAATCTTTATTTCTACCTCCCCAATGGGGACTCGGGGCGACTTACCTGAGGCCAGGCCTAACAGCGCATTACAATAAAATAAAAATAAAACCAAAGCACAAAACAACAGCATAATAAAATACCTAAAACATAAGAGTACAGTAAGCAATCACAGTGACAGTGAGTGGACCACATGTAAAAGATAAAATACTAAAATGATAAAAAATGAGATAGGGAAAAGCAAAAAGCAAACCTTTATTTTGCCATATTATAAATGTAACATATTATTAAGTTATTGTATATAAGAGAACCTGAGCAGTGTTGAGTAATAATAATAATAATAATAACACTTTATTTGTACCCCGTTACCATCCCCCCAAGGGACTCGGTGCGGCTTACATGAGGCCGAGCCCACAACACAGCAATAACAAGCAAAAACAACAATAATACAAGCAGTAAATAAAACTCATAACACCAAATAAACAATAAACATTAGCAATAGCACAACAACATTTAAAAACTTATGGCTGGGCCAAATGTAATAATTAAAATTTTAAAATATGCTGGACATTTCAGGTAAAATATGATTAGGGTGGATTTCTGGGAAGTGATGGGCGTGCAAAAACAATCCTAGGTCATTAATAAAGTGCATTTAAGGACAGATTGCTAGGAGTTTCTTATTCTGGGAAGGCACATTGGAATAACCATGTTTTCAGACACCTCCTAAAGACTGCCAAGGTTGGGGCATGCCTAATGTCTTTAGGGAGTGAATTCCAGAGACGAGGGGCCACCACCAAGAAGGCCCTCTCCCTCGTCCCTACCAGTCACACCTGCGACAGAGGTGAGAGCGCGAGCAGGGCCTCTCCAGATGATCGGAGAGATCGTGTGGGTTCATACACAGAAATGCGGTCACGCAGGTAGGCGGGTCCCAAACCGTTTAGGGTTTTGTAGGTAAGAACCTGCACCTTGAACGGCAGCCAGTGGAGCTCCTTAAACAGAAGGGTTGACCGCTCCCTGTAAGGAGCACCAGTTAACAACCTGGCCGCCGCCCGTTGGACCAACTGAAATTTCCGAGCCATTTTCAAGGGCAGCCCACGTAGAGTGCATTACAGTAGTCCAATCTGGAGTAGGAACAGATTTTGGTATCCATAGGGGAACCGAATAGTCTTGCTTAGAACAAACTACAACCAAATCAAAGGAGATACCAAACAGTCCTAGTCCAGCCTTACTTACATAAAAATTGATGATTACAATGAAGCGATTTGCGACCATTCCAGTATTTGTCAACCAAGTCTAGAAGATGTTCCATGGCTGCTGCTTCACAGGGCACTTTGTTTGTCACCTGTATTGTCCCTTGAGTTATGCCCTTAAAAACAAGCAAAAGAATACAACAAAGATTGTTTGAAACCTAAATTGTAAATTGCACATAGCAAAATTTAAAAGAGCAAAATACTGTGAACTGCCCTTCACTATTCTAGGAGAAACTTTAAACTTACATTTACTGTATGTATTCAAGTACAAGTAAAAATATTTTGATAAAAATGGGCTCCAAAACCCTGGGTCAACTTACACATGGATCTGATTTTTTCAAACTGCTGTGGTAGCAGCAAAGGATGTGTTAGAGCTTCCCGCAGTGGGCAGAGGGACATAGCTGCTTCTCCCTAACTTCCTCAGTATGGAATAAGTACCTGAAAGACCCAGATCCTTGAGAAATCTGTAAGGATGCAACTCTGCCTTTGCTCTCCCCCAACTCCAGAAACAAATATACCTTTATTCTGTCCTACACACACTCACTCACTCACACACACACACACACACACAAAGCAATGCTGCCTTTGTTCTTCCCTCTGATCAAGGATCATCCTTGAAGATGGAGGTTGCTTCTCCGCTGCAATGAGCAAGCATGAACGAGCCACCATTTTTCTGCCCAGGCATTACAAAAAGCAATTGGAGAGACTACAAGGGGTCATGTTTGTATATTTGCCAGCTTTTCTGGATTATAATTAAGAAAAATTCAAATATTAAAGCTAACGCCTGTCAACATTATAACTAAAAGTGTTCTTGCCATACATCAAGGGAAGCTGATGAGGAAACACAACATACAAACCACATACAGACCCACCAAGAAAATCCAGCAACTGCTACATTCAGCAAAGGACAAGAGGGATCCTCTCGCCTCTGCAGGAGTCTACCGTATTCCATGCAGCTGTGGACAAGTCTACATAGGGGCCACCAAATGCAGCATTGCCCAAACACGAAGCAAGGAACTTGAAAGGCACTGCAGACTACTCCAACCAGAGAAGTCAGCCATAGCATAGCACCTGATGAACCAACCTGGACACAGCATATTATTTGAGAACACAGAAATGCTGGACCACTCTCACAACCACCATGTCAGACTACACAGAGAAGCCATTGAAATCCACAAGCATGTGGACAATTTCAACAGAAAGGAGGAAACCATGAAAATGAACAAAATCTGGCTACCAGTATTTAAAAACTCAAAAATGACAACAGCAAAACAACAGAGAGTAAACAATCAGGCACATCAAATCACCTCTCAAAGAAAGATTGCCCAAGGCACTTCCAAACCATTAAATGCTAATCAAGGTGGTCAATTGAAACATTCACACCTCGCTCCAGCAGACAAAAATCCTTTGTCCCACCCTGGTCTTTCAACAGATATATAAACCCATTTTCCTACTTCCAACAGACCTCACTACCTCTGAGGATGCTTGCCATAGATGCAGGCAAAACGTCAGGAGAAAATGCCTCTAGAACATGGCCATATAGCCCGGAAAACCTACAACAACCCATTATAACTTTTGTTACACGCTTCTAAGTAGGGCTGGGTAACAACGGAAAAAATTGTTTCTAAACTCGTTTCGTTTTTAGGGGGTCCATTGCGTTTCGTTTTTAAAAAGAATTCTGAATTTTTCTTTAAAAAAATTTCGTTATTTACGAAATTTCGTAAATTTCGAATTGATTCGTTAATGGCGGACGCAATTGCGCAATACGCTAAAAAAAACCTCCAAATGGGACAGGGGGAACTTCTGAAGCTTCCCTCTCCCTCTGTTGTTGACTGTTGGTGTGATAATTTATTTTTTTATCACTGATAAAACAAACAACAACTATAAAACTTGCACCAGACATACGGAAATAATAACGAAACAATTTTGAAACGATTTCGAAACGATTTCGAACCAATTACGAAACAATTACGAAATAAATTGAAAAATTCGTTTCGATTTTTAGTTGCTCCTACATGGCTCAATATCGGATCGTAAGCTAATTTAAATACGAATCAATAACGAATTGCGAAATTAACGAACGAAACCGCCCAGCCCTACTTCTAAGTTTTACCCTTGACTTATCCATGGGTCATATCAAAATCCATAATTTTGTCCCTAAAACCTGCCCTCAATATATACATGAGTATATATAGTCACTGGACACAAAACAAGGAATTACACACATGGTAAATTCCAAATTACACTATAAGATCCTTGCTACAATGAATTTTGAAGTGGACTGTCCTGAATATTTTATATATAAAAGCACATCTATGTTCCAATTTGTGCACATAATTCCAAATTCAAGTGCACATCTATATATTTGTGCCCATTTTCTTCATTCTCTTCATACACAAGTGAACACAAAAGTCTATTTTGTACAAACATATTCTAGTCTTTCTAAGCTGTGGAATGTCTACTGAAAAATATGACTGGACTCAAAGGTATCTGTCTCACCAGATAAAACAAGCACTTTGTGAAGATTTTCAGCCCACATAAGGTAAATTTTTAAAATAACAGACATGAAAACATAAGCTCCCAAAGCTGTGAGCTGCCCACAGACACCTGATTTTAAAGTGTTAAGGAAAATAATGGAATCTAACAATGACAACAACATAGTAAAACACAAAAAGAATCCTGTAAGAAAACATTCTGCTATCTGGGTTGTTGTAGGTTTTTTCGGGCTATATGGCCATGTTCCGGAGGCAATTTTTCTCCTGACATTTGCCTCCAGAACATGGCCATATAGCCCGGAAAAACCTACAACAACCCAGTGATCCCAGCCATGAAAGCTTTCGACAATACATTCTGCTATCTTTTTACAATCGGAACATTAACCCTGCAGTTTCCAAATGCTGTTGCTACTGGATGAAGGGAAATTTTCCAAGAGTCTGAAATAAAATCTCAAAGATATGCACAATGGAAGAGAACTCATACCAAAACCCATTATCCATGGTTCCAAAGATGCTTTGAGCAAGGAAAGGAAATGCCATATTTGTGGTTCGTAGAGATCAAAAATAACCACCCATGACTCTTCAGATATTGCCAACCTACAACTTGTTATGCCTAATTTCTGGCCATCCTGTCTGAAGTTGATTGGTATCCATTTTAAATGAATTTTTTAACATCATGTTGTGCACAGGTGAGGATATCACCTGTGTACTATAAAACAAATGCTTTGTACAAAGCTAAGGAGAGCTGTAACCTCGCAATACAATACAGACTGAACAGAAATGGGAAGCTAAACAAATCATAATGTCTATGTCAAGCTTTAAAACTACGAGGAGTAATTACAGCAATACATTGGATGGATATTGATTTTTGAAAGCATGTAGGATTTGATTAAGGAGGAAAAGACCAGGGCATAGAAGGGAAAAATAAATAAATCAGGAAGTGGAATGCTATCTGAGAAGAAACTGTATGATAGTTTGACACATACCCCATCCCCATTTTATTTATCCAAATCTGACAAATATTCTCTGTAGGCAGTTATAGGTTCTCCAGCATGACTTTATGACATTCTTGAACCTAAGTATTACATTTCAATAGAATTCCCTATTATCCACAGTTTCACGTATACATGTAAAGCCTGAGACATTTCACCCACAGACATAGCTGTTGTACTATAAATTATAGAATCATAGAGTTGGAAGAGACCTCATGGGCCATCCAGTCTAACCCCCTGCCAAGAAGCAGGAATACTGCATTCAAAGCATCCCTGGCAGAGGGCCATCCAGCCTCTGTTTAAAAGCTTCCAAAGAAGGAGCCTCCACCACACTCCAGGGCAGAGAGTTCCACTGCTGAATGGCTCTCACAGTCAGGAAGTTCTTCCTCATCTCCTTTAGAATCATAGAATCATAGAATCAAAGAGTTGGAAGAGACCTCATGGGCCATCCAGTCCAACCCCCTGCCAAGAAGCAGGAATATTGCATTCAAATCAGCCCCTGACAAATGGCCATCCAGCCTCTGCTTAAAAGCTTCCAAAGAAGGAGCCTCCACCACACTCCGGGGCAGAGAGTTCCACTGCTGAACGGCTCTCACAGTCAGGAAGTTCTTCCTCATGTTCAGATGGAATCTCCTCTCTTGTAGTTTGAAGCCATTGTTCCGCGTCCTAGTCTCCAAGGAAGCAGAAAACAAGCTTGCTCCCTCCTCCCTGTGGCTTCCTCTCACATAGTTATACATGGCTATCCTGTCTCCTTTGAGCCTTCTCTTCTTCAGGCTAAACATGCCCAGCTCTTTAAGCAGCTCTTCATAGGGCTTGTTCTCCAGACCCTTGATCATTTTACTTGCCCTCCTCTGGACACATTCCAGCTTGTCAATATCTCTCTTCAATTGTGGTGCCCAGAATTGGACACAATATTCCAGAGTGTGGTCTAACCAAAGCGGAATAGAGGGTAGCATTACTTCCTTAGATCTAGACACTATGCTCCTATTGATGCAGGCCAAAATCCCATTGGCTTTTTTTGCCGCCACATCACATTGTTGGCTCATGTTTAACTTGTTGTCCACGAGGACTCCAAGATCTTTTTCACACGTACTGCTCTCGAGCCATGCGTCACCCATTCTGTATCTTTGCATTTCATTTTTTCTGCCAAAGTGGAGTATCTTGCATTTGTCACTGTTGAACTTCATTTTGTTAGTTTTGGCCCATCTCTCTAATCTGTCAAGATCTTTTTGAATTCTGCTCCTGTCCTCTGGACTATTGGCTATCCCTCCCAATTTGGTGTCATCTGCAAACTTGATGATCATGCCTTCTAGCCCTTCATCTAAGTCATCTAGCCCTTCATCTAAGTCTTGTAATTTGAAGCCATTGTTCCACGTCCTAGTCTCCAAGGAAGCAGAAAACAAGCTTGCTCCCTCCTCCCTGTGCCTTCCTCTCAAATATTTATACATGGTTATCATATCTCCTCTCAACCTTCTCTTCTTCAGGCTAAACATGCCCAGCTCTTTAAGCCGCTCCTCATAGGGCTTGTTCTCCAAGCTTTATGTATCACCATTATACATGCAACTTAGATAAAATCAAGTACATGATACATGAAATCATGTATCACTTACAAATTAATAATGTGAACTTGTATAAATACATATCCACAGAAATCTTCCATGTGGTAAATTTATTTAGAATTCATTCAAGAAAAGTCATTATATTTATCAAATGGGCATACTTTAGACATTCTTTCCATTATTTAGATATGACACCTACACCTTTGTCACTTTGTTTCTTCTCTTCAGTCTCACGTGTTATCTGATTATGTCCTGTTGCCTTGCAAGAAATAGCAAGAGGTTCACTCACTTCTGGCGGAACTGCAAAAAGGAGAAATAAATAACATTAAGCATAATTATCTTATTCTTGCTGGGAAAGTCTGAAATCACAGAATTGCACAGGCTCTGCAATAGAAATATTATTTTTGCGAAGAATTAGGAGCAGCAAGATGCTCAATAATCATAACAAAAATGTAAGCTTTAACTGTTTTCTTACACTAAGGTCATACAAAAAACATGATGAGAGTCCAGCACCTCCCAATTTCATTGGGTAACCTTGGATTCTAGTATTACGCAAGAAGTATAATTAGTTTCCCTATACACCTTTACACTTTTTATAACTCAAATCACACCTCCACTTATTAGCCCTTTCTTCTAAAGAGGCCTAACTGTCTACACTGATTTCCTCAAACTGGGGATTGTTCCAGTCTATTGATTATTTGGGCTGCCTCCATTCAAGTGCCTAATCCTACGTTAATGCTATACAGATTGGTGGCAATCACTCTATTTTGTGGCTGGGAATTCCATAGCATAACTACGGTACATCCTGCCTGAATTAATACTTGTTCATCTATCCTTCATGGGATGATTCTGGATTTTAGTATTCGTAAAGAATAAAACAATCTTCTTCTTCTTCTTTTTCTATCCATCATCCATAATCTTATCTATACACCTCTATCATGTTCCTCCCACCGTCTGTTTTCTAAGCCAAAACTCCAAAGAATTATTCAAACACAAAGGACTACCATCTCACTCGCCTCATGGGAAACCTGCTACAAAACAGGAGCTTCTTTGTTGAGTTCCAGAGCCAGAGAAGCAGATGGCGGAAACAGAAGAACGGCCTGCCTCAGGGGTGCGTGCTTGCTCCATCCATGTTCAACATCTACACAAATGACCAGCCACTGCCAGAAGGGACAGAGTTTCATCTATGCTGATGATCGTGCTATCACCACTCAAACAGGGAGCTTTGAGATGGTTGAACAGAAGCTCTCCGAAGCTCTAGGTGCTCTTACTGCTATTACAGGGAAAACCAGCTGATCCCTAATCCATCTAAAACACAGACATGTGCTTTTCACCTTAGGAACAGACAAGCATCCCGAGCTCTGAGGATTACCTGGGAAGGAATCCCACTGGAGCATTGCAGCGCACCCAAATACCTGGGAGTCACTCTGGACCGTGCTCTGACCTACAAGAAGCACTGCCTGAATATCAAGCAAAAGGTGGATGCTAGAAACAATATCATACGAAAGCACCTTGATTATTATGTTTATCCTTTTCCTCTACCCCTTTAGCTCTGCAATATGAGATACAGAAACTACAAGTGTAGACAAGATTGAAAGAACAGTTACACTTTAGCTTTGTATACAGGTATTATGGAGCCCCG
Source organism: Anolis sagrei ordinatus (assembly GCF_025583915.1). Taxonomy (NCBI): domain Eukaryota; kingdom Metazoa; phylum Chordata; class Lepidosauria; order Squamata; family Anolidae; genus Anolis; species Anolis sagrei. The sequence goes on along the minus strand of NW_026847660.1, from coordinate 59,170,680 downwards.
GTGGCGCAGTGGGTTAAAGCACTGAGCTGCTGAGCTTGTTGATCGAAAGGTCGCAGGTTCGATTCCGGGGAGCGGCGTGAGCTTCCGCTGTCAGCTCTAGCTTCTGACAACCTAGCAGTTCGAAAACATGCAAATGTGTGAGTAGATCAATAGGCACCGCTCCGGCGGGAAGGTAACGGCGCTCCATGCAGTCATGCTGGCCACATGACCTTGGAGGTGTCTACGGACAACGCTGGCTCTTTGGCTTAGAAATGGAGATGAGCACCACACCCCAGAGTCAGACATGACTGGACTTAATGTTAGGGGACTACCTTTACTTTACCTACAGGTATTATAATGTTCTCGTTTTTATTTTCAATTCTATTTTAAATGAGCCACAAGACTAAAAATTGAATGTTTATGCCTTCCAAGCCAGATGTACATTGGGTTAATGTCTTCCTCAAACTATCCACTACAATCCCAAGTGCCTTTTCTTAGTTGGGTAGTGCCACCTCAGGACTGCATAATGAAACCATTTTTCTATCAACATTCAGAACTTGACATTTGCTTATAATAAACCTTATTACCCATTTAATGCTAATTCCTCCTAATTTGAAGAGTTCAAATTTCTGTTATTTGGTATTTTTGAAAGAATGCACTATATTTTTGTCTTCACCAAGAGGAAAAAAACAACAATTCGATGTATTGTCGAAGGCTTTCATGGCTGGAATCACTAGGTTCTTGTGGTTTTTCGGGCTATAGAGCCATGTTCTAGAGGCATTTCTCCTGACGTTTCGCCTGCATCTATGGCAAGCATCCTCAGAGGTAGTGAGGGTCTGTTGGAATTAGGACAATGGGTTTATATATCTGTGGAATGGCTGGGGTGGGGCAAAGAGCTCTTCTCTGCTGGAGCTAGGTGTGAATGTTTCAACTGATCACCTTCATTAGCATTTGAAGGCCTGCCTGAGCCTGGTAAAATCTCTTGCTGGGAGGTGTTAATATGTGCCTGGTTGTTTCCTATCTGTGGACATTTTCAACAGAAAAGAAGAGACCATGGAAATGAACAAAATCTGGCTACCAGTATTAAAAAACTCTAAAATTACAACAGCAAAACAGCAGAGAGGAAACAACCAGGCACATATTAACACCTCTCAGCAAGAGATTTTCCCAGGCTCAGGCAGGCCTTCAAATGCTAATGAAGGTGATCAGCTGAAACATTCACACCTAACTGCAGCAGGGAAGAGCTCCTTGCCCCACCCCAGCCATTCCACAGATATATAAACCCATTGTCCTAATTCCAACAGACCTCACTACCTCTGAGGATGCTTGCCATAGATGCAGGCGAAACGTCAGGAGAAATGCCTCTAGAACATGGCTCTATAGCCTAAAAACCCCACACGATGGATAAAATGACATGCTTGGATAGCAAACATATTGCAATAATCCACAAGGTGGCAGCATTCACATAAAATAATATACTTGGGACAGGCAATATTTATCAAAAAGCTTTTCAAACTATTGTAACTGGTGTACCCACATATGCTTGAAACATGGTCTTATGCCTTACCAAAATATAGTCTTTATGGATTTCATTAACATTCTCTCTCTGGGAATCTCTGTCCTTCTGTGGAAGTTGACTATAAAGTCACAGTGGACTTTATAGTCAACTTCCTCCACTTTCATGGAGGTCTTACTTCTAATTCCTGCAAAAATGAAGGGTCTACTGTACCTCTGCTTTATACTTGCAAATGACAACTATGTTTATCAGCACTATTTGTTGGAAAAAAGAATAAATAGTTCCCATTTCAAATATCAGCGTTCATTAAGGAAAATGCAATGGTTGTCAATTTATTTATTTATTTATTTATTTATTTATTTATTTATTTACTATTCTTGTATACCGCTGTATCTCAAGCCCGAGGGCGACTCACAGCGGTTTCCAACAGCAAAGACAATAAAAACAGCAATAATCAATATACAAAACAGTTAAATTACACAGTTCCATTAATAACCAATAAGCAATCAACAATACACAATTATCACAAATCCCATCCCCCCGATCGCCTCATCATCCAAACGTGATCCAAATTCGTCGTCATTGTTCCGTTCCTATGTTCACATTACCACACTTGCACTGAATTACTCAAACGCCTGCACAAACATCCAGGTCTTGAGCTTTCTACGGAATGTCATGAGCGATGGTGCCAGCCTAACGTCTACAGGAAGGGCGTTCCACAGCCGAGGAGCCACCACCGAGAAGGCCCTATCCCTCGTCCCCGCCAGCCGTGCTTGAGAGGCCGGCGGGATCGAGAGCAGGGCCTCCCCGGAAGATCTCAAAGTCCGGGTGGGTTCATAGGCCGAGATGCGGTCAGATAGGTATTTACATTATTTCTATACCAATACCTTTGGGGTGGAGCCAAAGAGTCGTCAAAGGCTGAGCCAATTAATTTACGAATCCCAATTAATATACTAATCAACCTCCTCCTTTGCACTAAATTCAAGCAGCCTATTTTCAAGTAAGTATATTATACTGCAATAGAGGTCCTAACTACACCTGATATTAACCATGTATTTGACTTTCATCAGATACATGTTATTTAGAAAGTCAGATCATAAACGCTACATATGGTTGGAAAGTAGTATTGTGGAAAATGAAGAGAGGGAAATGCACAGAGTAGGACTACCAATGACAATGCTTTAAAGGGGATCTTTCTTCCCCAAGGAGTAAAATTCAAAAACAGTATTGTTACCGTATTTATTCAAGTCTAATGTGCATCTTTTTGGATAAACTGTTTCCTCAAAATCAGGTTACACATTAGATTAGATTGCAAATTAGAATCACACATGCAAACTCCACCTGTTGACCACTTGTTGTGCCCCCTGCCTCCCCAGCCAGCCAGCTGGTGGGACTCAGCGGTGGCTCCCTCACACCCAACCTCTGGGCTTTCTGGTGCCCCAAGTCACCTTCAAGATCCATGAGAAGATCAGGAAGGCCAGAGGTTCACTGGTTGGAGCTGCTTCACCTTCTTGTATTAAGTGGGTGGGGGAAACAAAGAATAATTATAGCCAGTCACTTTTACAGAAAACCGTATATATGGCCAAATTAGATGTCATATTTATTCGATTGTACTCTGATATCATCTTCTGTAAATTCCTGTCCTGGATCTGTTAGTGAGTGCAAGAAAAAGGGGGAACACAGAAGTCTGAGAGATCCAAATATAGGTAAGTTCTACAAGATAGTATGGGGGAAATAGATACATTATTGCAGTTATGAGCTTAGTTTCTAATCTAACTTGAACTTTTAAAAAATCATGGCAATACTTCTGAACACTTTTACCTGGATGAGGTGTAAAAGAAGCATAAGTTGTAATTTTTTCATTGGCTTCATTTTCATTCTGGAACTGCAAATTAGTATGTCTCCTGGGCAGCTCTTGCGACTTATCTCCTAGAAATGCAACTCTAACACCAATCTTCCTTTTCTCATGGCCTTGACCAAGGGGTCCATAGGTAACTGGCAATACTGGTGAGTTAGGTAGACTTCTGTATTCTATATTGGGAAATCACCAAGGTCGGGATGCGGGGGGAGAACAGATGGGACAAATTACAATAAAATATTCCAAATGTATTTTAATAAGTATATTAATGAACGAGAACTTAACAGCAACTTTAGTTGAACTGACTTCATTGAGACTAAGGCCAATTTATAAATATCAGCAGTGTTCTAGGATTTGCCAATTTTACATTCGCCCTACCAAAGCAAAGCAAACAAAAACATTCTGATGTGATGATCAGATTTTTGAGATGCAATTTTGTCAACTGAATATTAGTGAGGAGCAATCAGTGTGGAAACACTCTGCCTTGAAGGGTATAGATTTATGACACGTGCACAGACACAGAGCGACAACTAGATCTGGCCTCGGTTCCAACCTTCCTTATCAATGAAGACAGCAGATATCTTGCCTCCCCTATGGCATATTTAACAAACTTAGAGGTTCCCATTCATCGAAGGGCTTTCACCCTGGCTCGATGCCACGCTCTCCCATCAGCTGTACTCGAAGGCCGCTACCGGAAGATCCCTTTCCCAGAGAGACTCTGCCCCTGTGACTCGGGTCATGTAGAAACAATAGAACATGTGCTCCTTCAGTGCCCGTTCTACAGGGATATCCGTGCCAGGCTTATCTTACCTCTGTTATACAAGCACCCAGGCCATTCAGGACAATTTTATACCTCCATGCTACTTGCAGATATTAATTCAGCTACAACCTACAATGTTGCAAAGTTCTGTGCAGCAGCATACAAAATCCGTCAGGGAATGACTAGTCCCAAAAGTTAACTGTGTGTCCAGTAATCTTCTTCTCTGAATCTACAATTTGGTGATGGATCTGGGCATTGTATGTTTTTACCCTGTTTCCCCTTCCTTTCTGCTCCCTCACCCATATTGTGCTTCAGTAGTTATATTTATATTTTTAATGTACCAAACATACCCAGTTTGTATGAAAATGTGACTATTTCCTGCGCTGGTCAATGACCGAAATAAATGATTTGATTTGACACGTGCAGTGAGTAAATATAGTGTTTCCTCTGATACCAAATCTTTAATTGTACAGAAAGATTTCTGAAAGAATGCACTCAAAACAAGCTTAGAAATCATAATCAGCTGGGTCCCCATAGCATAAAACCAAACAGTATTTAGGAACTCATTAACACCAGACATTGTAAAGTGTTTATTGCCAAAAAGGAGTTTCATGCAAAGAATATGAGCTAACTTAACATAAATCTTAATGTCTAACCTTAACTGAGATGTTTTAAAAATGGTAATTGTGCTAAGCAGTGCACACAAATCAACCACCATTCACAGAGGGAACATCTACACTAAAGAATTAAAGCAATTTTGACAGTCATCTTGACTGCCATGGCTTCTAGACTCCAAGATGGGACTTGAGTCTCATTACATATCCCATGACTTCACTATCTAGCCAGGATGATTTGGGGATTTTTCTGTTTCTATTCATGAGACCAGCCTCATTAAAAGTTTTATAGGGCACAAAAGTTCTCTTTAGGAAGTAGCTTATAATAGCTCATAATGCAATGAAATGATAACCTGTATGTATGATGGACCAGAGTTCCACATAAAATAAAATAAAAACTGGTTAATGATTAAACTGTTTTAACTACACACTGTACTCGAGTTACAACATCCAACTTACAAACAACTCGTAGTTAAGAACAGGGGTGAGACAACAGGAAGTGAGTGTAATCTACCTATCAGAAGGGAAATTCACTCCTGACAGAGTTATTATGGGGAAAAGGGAGAACAACTGAAGTTTTAGCACCACTCCTTGTCTCCACAACACACCACATTTTTCAAAAACCAATTAACGCAGGGATAGAAAGTGAGGTAAAATCTTCTGAACAGGAGCATAGACAGCAAAACAAACTCCACAGGGATGTTAGCCCTTCCCTATCTAAAGTTTTTAAAAATGTACTGTATATACTCGAGTATAAGCCTAGTTTTTCAGCCCTTTTTTAGGCTGAAAAAGCTCCCCTCGGCTTATACTCGAGTCAAGTTTATTATTACATTTATTATTTTACTCTATTATGATTGGAAGGATATGTAAACACATGTACATTGAAGAAGGTTAGAATAATGGTTTAATCAGAGTTGGAAAGTCTTATCTTACAGTTTTATGTAAATATTAATAAACAGTCAACCTACTGATGCTTCAATTAATGTAATTTTATTGGTATCTGTTTTTATTTTGAAACTGACCCATAGCTGCTGCATTTCCCATCCTCGGCTTATACTTGAGTCAGTAAGTTTTCCCAGTTTTCTGTGGTAAAATCAGGTGCCTCAGCTTATATTTGGGTAGGCTTATACTCGAGTATATATGGTATATTTTTGGATGGAGTTACATTTCAAAAATGTGCCTGTTCTGACTTACATACAAATTCAGCTTAAGAATAAACATGCGGAACCTATTTTGTTTGTAACTTGGGGACTGCCTGTATTTGATTTCCAATGCTTGTCAGTTATTCCAGTCGATCAAATTAATAAGAAGGGAAATTGCCAGAACACTTTATATTACATGTGTTTGTGGTAACATCCCATTTGTAATAGATATAAACATGAACACATAGTATTTCTAGTTTACGGTTTTACCCAACTGAATTGAATTCAAACAATATTAGTTCTCAAGCTTTTTTTTTTTTTTTTGGCATATTGAAAATTAAAAGAAACAAAACCAATTTGGATATAACATACCTTTATCACTTTCTCTGGCACTCAACACATTTCTGTTTTCAGACAAACCATCCTATTTAAGAAAAGGCATGTAAATGTAGTGACCTAAAATGTTTTTCACATTATCTATGTATTTGTGAAAATTATAGATAATTGTATTTTTTATCTGATTTGCTTCAGGAAAAGCATACTGCCGCCTTTCATTCTACAGTTTCTAAGAATTCACCGAAGAATCCACAATATGGGGTTTTGTTTTGTTTTGTTTACCTTGAGCAAAGGTTCTTTCCACTTCTTTTTCAATAAGACAAATTGTGGCTGGGAGTGTTCTGTCTTCCAGTGCCTCCCAGTATTATCTTCCATTTTGCATATACCTCAAGAAAGAATATGTTTCAATACTAAACTGTTCAAGAAAACACATAGCAAACATTACTGCATCAAAGAAGACATTTCACACATTTAAAATTCATTTGGTCTACTGTTGTTTTAGTTAAAGTAAAATAATCTCATAGTTCTTTTCTAATAGAGTAAAGAATGACCTTTAAAATTCATTTAGTCCAGTGTTGTTTTAGTTGAAGGTAAAAAAGTCTCATCATTCTTTTCTAATAGAGTGGAGAATGGAATTGAGAGGTGCTGGTATGCATAGTTGGAAGAATGGAGATGAGGAAGGGGCTCTTGATAGAGAGGAATAAGAGTTTCTCTCTTTGCAACAGGATGTTTGTTCCAGATCACACAAAGTTAGCTATGTCATCCATCCATGCCTCCCTCACTTTATTATTTTTTACAAATCAGACTCAAGGCAGTTACATATTTAAGACATGGAGTGAAACAAATCCACAGAGATCCTTGGAACTTTTTGCAAAAATACTAAGCTCCGCAATGAACCCTAGGTACATTTATCATGCCATAAAGTACAGAGCTATATCTTGCTGGGCACTAGTTGCCAGAACAACCAATGTGGAATGAAAGGTTGATACACATTATGGTCATTTTAGGGAGGTTGAAGGAACAATGTGGGTTAATCTCTTGTGTCAACCTGATCCAGACAGGAGACATCAGAATTTTAATCTGTTGCCGGTATTGCCTGCAAATGTTGTGATTATACACCCACAACCAATACAGAAGATATTGACAGAACAGATAGAAAAGGTAGCGTGTTTTGTAGCGTTGACACTCATCTGGCGGAGTGTTCAAACACATTTTGCCTGAGGAACTGTAGCCAAATCATATCACTGATAAATACAATTTTTAACTATCTAAACAATATTTGCATAGATGCTCTATATCCAAAGTTCCCAGACTAGAGTAGATCAAGTAGATCAAAAACGTTTCTCTTCATTTCATTCTTCTCATTCTTTCATACATTTCTTGCCATCCTGACAATGAATGACACTTTTCCCCCAAGTAAATGTCCAGGATTTCGGCAGAATGTGGACAATTGATTACCTGGTCTATGACCAAAAATATTAGGGTTTCTGGATAGAGATACCAATCCACAAACTCTTCAGGCCAATGTGATGGCCACCAAAACAGCATTTTGAATAAAAGATACCTTAGGTTCAAAGGATGATCAAGCTAAAATACTTAACATTAAATTTAGGTCTTGCTTCTATGAAGAGAAGCTTGTTAGGTTGCCCCTTGGAAGAATCTCTTAATGTGTGGAAACAGAGAAAAATGTTTTCCCTGAAATCAATATTACTGAAAATAATGGCAACAGTCTTCTTTTGAGAATGTCAGGCCTTAACCCTTTCTCTAAACCTTCTTGTAGAAAGGCCAAGAAATCTATCACCCTTGTTTGTTCTTGCTTTACTGAATTTTCTGGGCACTATCTATAAAAGCCCCCCCCCCCATTTATTGTCACAGATTTACTATTTTGTCTCTTTGAACACAAAATAGTAGAGTCAGAGTAACCTTGAGTCTTCAATTTTCTCTGCTCAATCACCATGTGGGTAATTTTAGCCGAAGTTATAAATCCCTTACTTGTGATGGACCAAGTCTCTGTCAAAATATCAATAGAGGAAATTATGGCATGAGAAGCCAGTAAGGAGTAATAATAATTACTTGTGTCCTCTCCAGCCTATTTTTCATTAAAACTCTGAATAATCTGTAGAAGAGGAAAGACATACAATAGACCTTTGGCCAAGCCACCAACTTCCTGCATTTGAACTTCTATCTATATAAACAAAAGGTTGCCTAACTTTAAATTGTCTTAAGATAGTTTGTACTACTCTGGGTGGCCTTTCAAATCTGTTGTTTTCTCTGCTGCTGCCAGATGCTGCAGAGTCCAGCTCTTGGTTTTACTTCCACTTGAATCATAAGATCATAGAATCATAGAGTTGGAAGAGATCTCACGGGCCATCCAGTCCAACCCCCTGCCAAGAAGCAGGAATACTGCATTCAAAGCACCCCTGACAGATGGCCATCTAAACTCTGCTTAAAAACCTCCAAAGAAGGAGCCTCCACCACACTCCAGGGCAGAGTTCCACTGCTGAACAGCTCTCACAGTCAGGAAGTTCTCCTCATGTTCAGATGGAATCTCCTTTCTTGTAGTCTGAAGTAATACACATTTTCTTTAATAAAAGTTCTGCTCCAAATTCAGAGACATGTCACTCATTCAGCAATTGAATTGCAATGTTAGTCATATTGTGCTGCTCACCCCTCACAATCCAATGACTCACAGTCTCTGGGGAACTTACAGAAATTAAATCATCCTCCATTTGTTGCCTTCTCTTCTCAGAAGGCAAGCAGGCATATTCCGTAACTTCTATCCGCTTTGTTCTATTTCCTTTTCCTGTTGATTAGAATCGGTGGCTTGTCCTTCAGTCTACCTGAAAATGGCTGTGCCTTCATGATCTGTTCACAGGAGTCCTAGAAGCATTCAGCTGGCAAATGCTCATAAAAATGTAGGACAACAAGGAACCCTGATCCAATAAGGCTCTTCTTACATTCTTAATTTCAAATGTAAACCAATAACATATGAATTATGTCTTTGCAGTCTACCACACATGTCCAATTTATCTTAAAAGTTCACAGGATGATCACTGCAGTGAAGGAAATACAAGACTTCTCCTATATTGTGATATCACAAAATGACATCGCAATGCATAATGGAGACAACATTGTCTGCAAACATGGTATAGACACATAATATTTCAGTATTGAACAAATCAGAAGCGTAGGAGAGCTGATAAACTACTGAATTATTGACAATGAAAGAAATTTTAAAATTCAAATAACTACATACTCTTTAAATCATGAAATTTAACATCAGGATTTGTTTGAGACGATCCAGTTAACCTTCGAGGCTTGTGTAAATCCCATTCACACTTTGCAATGAGGTTTAGAACTGCTTCATCATCTTCATCCATCACCAAGCACTTTTTTGACATGACATTAATGTACTCAGCTCTTGGATGGGGAGATCTGGAATAAAAAACAATATTTTTTTGCTACTAGTGCCACCAGATCTCAGTATTGGGACTTCTTTAAACAATTCAGGATGAACTGCTACAGTGTGTTTACTTACTCTACCCACAACTTATATACAATTGCTCAAATATGTGCTTTAAATTCCAGGCCATGGTTTCTAGATTAAATCTTCTTAAACTTTTTCCACTTGCAATCCCTTTCTGCCTGAGAATTTTTTTATGTGACCCTAGGTATATAGGTGGCTTTGGAGAAGAAAGAGGGAAACCCTCCATTTTTGAGGGAAGGGTTGTATATAATTTCCTCAGCAGATTCATTTCCTCAGCAGATTCTTCAGCCCTTTTCCTCTGAGTGAGCCTCTAACAGCCTACACAGAAATTAAGTATTGGAAACTCTAGGATTCTTAGTCAAACATTTACGATTTCTTTTTTTCCCAGGTAAGGAGCCCTGACATAGTTTACTGATTATAGGAGTCAGTTATTTGAAATTAAATCATAGCATGATGTTAATCTGACAGAGTTACAGGTTTTAAAGGCAATTCCTTTTAATACTCCAAATTTTAGGAAAACTGTGTTGAGAAGTCATATGAGAGCATAGAATCATAGAATCAAAGAGTTGGAAGAGACCTCATGGGCCATCCAGTCCAACCCCCTGCCAAGAAGCAGGAATATTGCATTCATATCACCCCTGACCTCATGAAATAGTATTCTAAACACATATACTGTATAAGGAAAATTCAGATATGTATTGTTGCAGAATACAAGTAAAAACTATGTTCCACTGGACACAGTTCTACACTTAATTACATGCAAACATAGGACAAATGTGATGAGTGAGTTCAGTATAGGTGGCTCAATGAAATCCTCTACAGTTCGCCTACCTGATGCTTCCAGATACAATGAAATATACATTATGGACTGCCATTCCAGAAGGGCCCCGTTTCTAGAAGGAATTTTCAGGCAGCACAACAACTGAGGTGCAAACATAAACTGCTCGTGCAAACTTTTGACCTATAAATATTTCCAAACCTTTCAATGGCCGTGCACTGGCAAATACATAAATCCTTGCTCTCTTCTTACCTTCCAACTTCAGGTTTTTTTGCTGTAAGTGCTGGTTTCTTGAATTTACATGCATCATCTGTAGTGAAATGTAAGAGGGATGCTTTTCGCTCACTGTCTCTCACAGGACGATCATCTAAAAAAATCCAAGATGACAGCATTAAAGGAGAGAAAGTAGGTGGAAGCAACCAGAAAATCAGTTATTTTGGATTTGGTTTGGATTTGATCCAAACTATTAGAGATGTAATAATAATAAATAAATAATAAAACTTTATTTGTACCCCGCTACCATCTCCCCAAGGGACTCGGTGCGGCTTACATGAGGCCGAGCCTACAATACATCAGTACAAGCAATAACAGACACAATACAAGGCAATTAAAATAAATCTCATACACAAATAGCATAAACATTAAACTAGGTACAGTGCATATTTAAAATTTATGACTGGGCCAAATGTAATTGAAGTTTAAAAAATAATGCTAGGCATGTACAAGATAAAGGAGGTGGGGCGTTGATGGAGACATACAAGCAGTCCTAAATCAGTATAAAGTGCTTTTGGAGGACATAATGCTAAGGGTTCATTATTCTGGGAAGGCGCACTGGAACAACCACGTTTTCAAGCTCCTCCTAAAGACTGCCAGAGATGGAGCATGCCTGATGTCCTTAGGGAGTGAGTTCCAGAGTTGAGGGGCCACCACCGAGAAGGCCCTCTCTCTCGTCCTCACCTATCGTGCTTGCGATGCAGGTGGGAGCGTGAGTAGGGCCTCTCCAGATGATCGAAGAGATCATGTGGGTTCATACACAGAAATGCGGTCACGCAGGTAGGCAGGTCCCAAACCGTTCAGGGCTTTGTAGGTAAGAACCTGCACCTTGAATTGGGTCCGGAAATGAATGGCAGCCAATGGAGCTCCTTAAACAGGAGGGTTGACCTCTCCCTGTAAGGAGCACCAGTTAACAACCTGGCCGCCGCCCGTTGGACCAACTGAAATTTCTGAGCCGTTTTGAAAGGCAGCCCTACGTAGAGCGCATTACAGTAGTCCAATCTGGAGGTGACTAAGGCATGGACCACCCTGGCCAGATCCGCCTTCACGAGGTATGGTCGCAGTTGGCGCACAAGTCTCAATTGTGCAAAGGCCCTCCCGGCCACCGCCGATGCCTGAGCCTCAAGCGTAAGTGATGAGTCCAGGAGGACACCCAAACTGCGGATCTGTGACTTCAGGGCGAGTGCAACCCTGTCCAACACATGTATTGGTCAATGGGATAGAAATAGTGGTATCATGGCATGGGAGTGTCCGTGTACTCTTGGGATTTATTACAGAGGGAAAGGGGAGCCATAGTCACTTACAACTGGTTTCAGAAAGTAAGGAAAATACTGGGTGAAATTCCATGCTCAGAAATACTAAAAGGAGAGAGAATTCAGTGTATGGGAGTTCCTTCTAGGGACCCGGATCAGCCCCATGTGGTATATAGCTCATCCAATTACACACCAACCTAAATGATTAGAGTAGATGTACCCAAGATAAGATACCGAAGACATAGCTACAGACAGTTCCAAGAAAAATAAGAAGTGGAAAGAATCTAAAGAAACCAGAATGTGAAACACCTTTCAGATGAGCTGAGATTTAAAAAGAGACATGTATAAGAAATGGAAGAATATGGAAACTACCAAAGAATACAAACAAATGGCCAATACTTCTACTATGTTGTACATTCTCATTAAAGAATTTAAAAATAACAAAAATGAGGTATCTGGCTATGTTCAGAGGAAGTAGAAAAATAGGAAATAATAGTGCTACTGTGTAAAAAAAATAGTGAAATGCTAATAGAGACAGAAATTAGGTAAAAATAATTAATGCCTTCTTTGCCTCAGTCTTCTCTCAAAAGGAAAACAGTGTTCCATGGCATAAGGAGAATATAGACCAGAATAGTTAAAGAGGTTGTAAAGAAAGACCTAGCTACTCTAAACAAATTCACTCCTACATGACCAGACAAGCTGTATCCCAGGAAGGGACTTGGAGATATAATCTCAGAGACACCGCCAGTAATATTTGAGAATATGTGGAGGACAAGAAAGAATGAAGGTGGTAAATGTTCCCATCTTCATCTTCAAGCAACTACTGATCAATCAGACTTATGTTGATACCAGGAAAAGTTCTAGACCAGATCATTAAATAGCTAGTCTATGCATACTTAGAAGTGTGGAGGTTATGAAAAAACAGCATGGAATTCTCAAAAATATGTCATTCCAAGCTAATCTCTCGTTGTTGTTAAGAATTACAAGTCTGATGCATCTGAGGAGTGCTGTGGAGGTAGTATACCTTGATTTCAGTAAAACTTCTGGCATGGTCCTCCATATTCTTGCAAGCAAGCTGGTAAACTTTTTTGGATTTTTTGAATGGTCACATTAGAAAATGCATAAGGATATAGGTAAACTACCACGTCCATCATCCCAGATCCATCTCGCCCAAGCACTACCAATATTTAAAGTTGGTCAAATTTGGTCCAGCTCCATCATTTGTTCAGAATGCTCTCTGTTTACAGGTGAACTATAACCCCAATCATCCAAGGTCAATTACCTCCAAAGCCTGCCAGTATTTAAAGTTGGTCATGTTGGGTCTGTGCGCCATATTTGGTCGAGATCCATCATGAGCTGGGTTCACAGTGCTCTATAGATATGGATGAACTGTAATTTCCAACATCAAGGCCAATTCCCTCCAAACCCTGCCAGTTCTTAAAGTTGATCTGGGGGGGGGGGGGGGGGGGGGTGTCTGTGTACCAATTTTGGTCCAGCTCCGTTGCTGCCAGGAGACACAGTACTCTTGAATGTGGGAGTTGTCTTGGAAATCGCCTACTCACATACATACATACATACATACATACATACATACATACATACATACCATGACTTTTATTAGAGATAGAGAGAAAAATGGAACAGGACTGTGGAAACTAAAAAAGAAAGAACTGGAAAGAAAACAGATTTACTTTATACTTTCATATCATAAAGTTCACCTAGGGTGAGCAGCAATGTCCTCGATGTGCCACCAGCTCACATAATTGTGAGAAAGGACCAAAATTTTCATCTCCACTTGAGGCTACAAGATAAGCTTTGTCTCCCTTTTGATTTAAGGATTAATGGCCCTTTAAAGAAGATGGAAGTCAGAGAGCTATGCATACAAGTTGACATACTGGTAACAACACAACCTATCTAAAGAGTTTATTTGCAATGAAAGTTATTACTGTGCTGGATTTACAATCTCTGGAGGAAGTTAAACACAGTAATCAATCTCCATTGTCATTTGTTCTGAGCTTGGGACCTTTCAAGTCCAAAAGAACTACATGGGCTGGCATACAAATAAGGAGAGATAAGCATTCCATCAGAAGAATTAAGTACAAAACAAAGAACAAAATCTATTTTATCAAAGCATTTATCCCCTCATAGTTACAGTTATAGTGTAGCATAAGATGTATGCATTATCAATGCATCTAATGAAATCACATTTGTAAAAAATATTGAAATACAATTAATGAATAGAATAATGCTCCTTTTCATGATACATGCTATTGTGTTGATATTGTTGAAAGAATTGCTTTCTGGGAAAGGCTTGGCTCTGATTCTCCACAAACAAGTTTTTAAAATTGGAATCACCTTCTCCTTTCCTCCTCGCTTTCCAATCTGTGAAAGCGAAGCTGAATTACTTTTTGTCACTTCCAAAAGAATGGAATGAGATAGGATTGTTGTTGTTGTTGTGTGCTTTCAAGTCATTTCAGACTTAGGTTGACCCTGAGCGAGGTCCGGGTAAAAGACCTTGGAGGGCCACATCCGGCCCCCGGGCCTTAGTTTGAGGACCCCTGATGTAGAGTTTGGTCCAGATCCATCATCGTGTGAGTCCACAGTGATCTCTGGATGTAGGTGAACTACAACTCCAAAACCAAAGGACACTGCCCACCAAACCCTTCCAGTATATTCTGTTGGTCATGGGAGTTCTGTGTGCCAAGTTTGGTTCAATTCCATCATTGGTGGGGTTCAGAATGCTCTTTGATTGTAGGTGAACTCTAAATCCCAGCAACTACAACTCCCAAATGAGAAAATCAATTTTTTGAGTGAAGGACATACATTGGGTTGTTAGGTGTCTTGTGTCCAAATTTGGTGTCAATTCGTCCAGTGGTTTTTGAGTTTTGTTAATCCCACAAACGAACATTACATTTTTATTTATATAGATGTCATCAGATAGGAAGAGCAATCTTGAGGAAATTAAGCGGTTTTGTTCCATTTGTAAATAAAGGATTTTTTGTCTCACATGTTACACAACAGGCACAAGTTGCTACAATATCAACAATCAAAAGGTAACAAAAATCAACTCTGGTTTTCAGGCAAGTGCTTTGAAACAACATATATGCTACATGTTAGTTGTATACCTATAATAATATGTGTAGAGAAGTCACTGAAGGAGAAGTGATCAATAATAGGGCCCTTCCACACAGCCACATAACCCAGACTATCAAGGCAAAAAATCCCACAAAATCTACTTTGAACTGGGTTATCTGAATCCACACTGCCATATACTCCAGTTCAAAGCAGATAATGTAGGGTTTTATTCAGCTGTCTGGAAGGGGCCTTAGTTATAAATACTTCCTAATTTAGAGTTACTTACCCAATTGCCTAAGATTAGGTAGCATGTGTATAACAAAAAGACGATAATCTGATTCATTTTTAACAACAGGATTCAGCCTGAGATCCACATCCTTAAGAGCTGTTAAGGTGTGCAGTCGAAACACTTCTGACAACGAGGAAATGTGATTGAAATAAAGATTGAGTTTTTCTAAGGATTCGAGATGTTGAAGACCCTGTTAACAGATAACAAGAGGTTAGGAAGTTGTTTATTTAGTTAAACCTTATTATTCTTGTAACATGTATTTACTCTGCTTAAGATAAATAAAGACATTTTTTCTCATTCTTGCCATAGTTAGCTATTCTGAGCACTTAAGTCAACTGAGGTTGCCTTATAGCAAGTTAGGTTTGTGGTAAGTTCATCTATTTCTGGTTAATCCGACTGACAGTCCTATCCTTCCCATTCTGTGTTCTGAAATCTTATGCAATGAAGAATGCATGGAAGTGAACCAGGGTCGTAGCCAGAAAAAAATTTCGAGGAGGGGTTGAAAATTTTGGGGGGGGGGGGGGTGAAAATGTGGGGGTTGAAACCTGCCTCCTAGCTCACGCTGAAGCAAAGAGCACAGCAGGGGGCAGAGCAGCCTTCAATAGCCTGCAGCTCCGCCCCTGTCAACCACCTCCACCAAGTCTGGCCTCCTTAATGAGAGCATTCAACACCCTCCCCCAACTTGGTTGCTTCGCTACATCGGCTATTGCTGCAAGTAATGACAGTGTGAATAAATTGTCAATATTTGCTTGAGATAGTGCTTTCAGTTCTGGAGGGACTCTTAATTTTTTGCGTCTCATAGACTTAGCATGGGGATTTGGTTAACCAGTTAAAATTCATGAGTAAACCAGGATTTTTTTTTAACCTGAAAAATTGGGGACAGGGGTTGAACCCCAAAACCACCACCACCACCACCACCACCACCCCAGCTACAGGCCTGAAGTGAACCTATAATTCCTGCATACAAAACATGACTTAAACTCTGTGCTATGGTACCATCTTAAATATCTTGGGTGAACATTTTTCTCTGAGATTTGGTATTGTTCATATCTATTAGAAGATTTCTACTTTTTAAATAAAAAGATGCCAAGCTGTTTCAACATTTCAGGATAACCTGAAAAGAAAATCAAGTGAACCATACTTGTGTTTAAAACTAGATAATATATTATTGCATGCCTGTACCCTCTCTGCATTGGTTTCTAGCACATTGCTGGTTTTAATTCAAAGTGGTACAGTATTTATTTCTACAGTCCTAAACAGGGCAGGGTTAAGTCATGTTATCTCCTCTCATGTGTAATCTATTCACGTACTGAGGTCATCTGAGGTATGTCCATGGGATGGCAGGTAGATACTAGACAGGCAATCTTAGTAGCGCTAAAGTTACAGAATGTCCTCCTCCGAGAGGGGTGCTTTATATTCTCCATTGGTGAATAAAAAGCCGTTGGTTTATTAGATGCTTATTATATTTATATATTTATATCCTAAGAAGAAATTCAAGAATATTTACAAGAATTTTTTTTAAAAGGTCAAAAAATTAAATCACAATACTATTTTAAAAACATGGTTGAGAACAGTTAAAATATGTAAAATGGTTGGTAGAAAACTTAAAAAACACAACAATAGAAGTTGCAACGTGTATTCAAACAAACATAGCTTGTGAATCACAAAACAAAATAGAGATAGAAAGTTCCTAGCTTGTATGTTAGTCCTTGAGACAGTTAGTGAACTTCAAATATAATCCCAACGGTCTCCGATACAAAATATATTACGAATGCTGATATTAGTAGTCCTTGAGACCGTAAACAAACTGAAAATACTCGTAGTCCATGAGAACGTAAACAAATTATGTATAGTCCTTGAGACAGTCAGTGAACTAAAATCTTGTCCATATGGTCTCCAATGCAGAATATACTCCAAATGATGATATTAGTAGTCCTAAAGACCGCAAATGGATTGACAATACTAGTAGTCCTTGAGAACGTAAACAAATCAATACTTGTAGTCCTTTAGAATGTAAACAAATATAGATATATGTGTTTCTTTGACAGAAAACTTAAAAACACAACATAGCACAGCACTGCTACTGCTCCATAATTAAATTTAAAAGCTCTGTCTAAGTAAAAATTACTTCATTTCCTGTTGGAAAAAAGAGCAGGGAGGTAGCCAACCAACCTTCCATGCAAAGAATTTCCACAACCAGAAGCAGAAGGCTTTCTCCTCACCACAAATGTCCCTGCAAAGCTAATGGGACTGAGAGAAAGCCCTTGTCTGCGGATCTAAAAACTCACATCAGGTTACAGAAGGAGATAAGAGTTTTTCAAACAGTCTGGAACCAAGTCGTATAACACTTTAAAAACCAAAAACATCATTTGAATCTGCCCAGAAATTGATCATTTAGCAGTATTTCAACAAAGGGAGTCAACCAGTCCAATCAACAGCCTATCCACAGCATTTTGGACTCACTGAAGTTTCCTGAGGCTGTGACCAAACAGAATGTGATCAAAGCATGTGTCACCATAGTCAGATCTAATGGCTCAAGTAACGGGTTCACCTGGCACACTAGTTTTAACTATGCAAATGTATGCTTGGTCAATGCCAAAACCTGGGCAGCAGAACTCAGTCCAAGGATATGTCAAGAGTAGGGGATCTTAGGGAAAGTGTAACCACATGCTGAACAGGCTAAATCTCTATTCCTTGATCTGCTTTTTAACTAACTAGAAGAGCTTCTGTCCTGTCTGGGTTTTCAGTTTGTTTGCCCTAGTTCAGGCCCTTCTAAACTGCCATATAATGCAGATTACCAAAGCACATTATCTGCAGATTATTCAAAGCACATTATCTGCTTTGAACTGGATTATATGAGTCTACACTGCCAGATAATCTAGTTAAAATCAGATAATCTGGATTTTTACAGCAGTGTAAAAGGGGCCTAAGTCTTTCACTGACAGCAGACACTAGTAAAGTACAGAAACTGCTTTCTTAGGATATGATGGAAAAGAGAACAGAGTTGTGTGTCATTATCTTCCTGGTGACACTGAACCCCCAAACTCAAGCCAGCTAAGAGGAGAAAGGGGACTGAGGAAGAGACTTTAAAAACACCTGTCTCCTGGCTGTTGCTTATTATTTCTGTTGTGGTTTTATATTGTATTTAATGTTTTATGTGCATTTTGATATTATGTATATTACTTGTTGCCTGTAAACCGCCTTGAGTCGCCGAAAGGCTGAGAAAGGTGGTATACAAATACAGTAAATAAATAAATAAATAAATTATTTTCCCCGAGCAGTTGCATCTATGTTTTAACTAAGTAATGAGAGGCAGGCATCCCTCAGAAACATGTTCGGATCCCACCCCTCAAAAATGAACCAGTCACCATAAAACTGCCCCCAAGTCCAATCCCAGGAAGGTGTCACAACTCAGGGTAGTTTTCACCTTGTTCAAGACACCAGCACAAACCAAGACTGTAGTTTATTGAGAAAAAGCAAAATCAAAACAGAGAAATAAAGATGCAGAGGTTCAATAGGCAAAGAGTCTTAAATGCAAAGGCAAGGTTTCCTAGATCCACAGGCAAATAACATGAAGCTTAATCCCTTAGTAATGGTCAAACAAGAGACCATGGTAAACAGATAGAATCAGGATCAGAATCCCAGTCTCCAAAAAGCCAGGAGCATTTCGCAAAAACTGAGGCTATTCCACAGAAATTAACGGGTAAGAAATAACATTGGACGACACCAAATTGGGAGGGATAGCCAATACTCCAGAGGACAGGAGCAGGATTCAAAACAATCTTGACAGATTAGAGAGATGGGCAAAACTAACAAAATGAAGTTCAACAGGGACAAATGCAAGATACTCCACTTAGGCAGAAAAAACAAAATGCAAAGATACAGAATGGGGGACACCTCGCTTGAGAGCAGTACATGTGAAAAAGATCTTGGAGTCCTTTTGGACAACAAGTTAAACATGAGCCAACAATGTGATGTGGCGGCAAAAAAAAGCCAATGGGATTTTGGCCTGCATCAATGGGATTTTGGCCTGCAGTTTTTGGACCACACAGGAATGCAGTTGCAAATGAAATTAAATACATCACAGATAGAATAAACAGATATACAATACAACATCAAGAACTCACGATATCATACCTCCAATGTCGTCAATGCATTGCGTGAAAGGTCAAGAGATTTCAGACAAACAAAATTTTTCAAGGAATTTCCTAAATTAGTTATTTTTTCATGGTAAGTTCCAGGAAGAGACAACGACCGGACATCAGCTGAAATAAGATATTTTGGAGGGGGAGTTACTACATGAAATTAGTTTCAGTGACAATTAAACTAAGACCTCATCATAGGATGGATCAAAATGGTCGGAGGAGGAAAGGTTCATGCAAGTGGCGGGTTAGGGAGAAAGAGATAAGAGGAAAAATCAGACAAGTACAGTAGTACTAAAACATTTCAGTCTGAAAAGGCTGAAGATGTACATAGTTCATTTTCTATTCTTTCCAAAGAATAACAGATTTTTAAAAGCATGTAACTTGCTTTTTTCAGCAAATAAGCCCGTGTTTTATTTTAAAGAGACTATGTGAACTTTGAAATTATGTAGGACCTTCCAAATCAAAGTAAGACGAGTTATTTTGGGTACAAAATGCAAAGTATCATGTGGTTTTACTCTTCAACCTGTTTTCTTTTTTCTTTTTACTCTTGTAAAACAATTTAAATTCATATCCTAGTTATTATATGTGTGTATTCTCTCTCAAACACACACACACAGATATAAAATTTACATACCACTGCACTGCCAATTATCAGAATCAATAAATAACAAATAACAAAATAAGTAATAAAACCAATTTAAATATTAAAATACTATACATAAAAAACTCCAAGAAAATATTCACAAATCCTTTATACCTAGACATATAAAGAATCAGACATCCTGACGCAAGGAAAACAAGAAGACATGTAAATAAGCTAAGATGGACAATTTGATAATGCTGATCAAGAAGAAATATTTGATTGAAGGTAAGACTTGGATACATTTACTATCCTTTGTTTAAAGCTAAAATGGGGATGATCTTTAATTAGTATTATTTTTATTTACAAAATGATATTAAAAGTAGAGGGAAGAAATAAAATGACACTTAAAGGGAGTAACAAATAGGTAGCTAAAATCAGAGAGCTCAGAGAGGGAGGCTCGTAGGACCCTTCCACACAGCCATATAACCCAGAATATCAAAGTAAATAATCAACAATATCTGCTTTGAACTGGGTTAGCTGAGTCCACATCGCCATATAATCCAGTTCAATGTGGATTCTATACAGTTGAGTGGAAGGAGCCGTAGAGTAGTTTTAGTAGATACCTGTTCATAATGTGTATAGAGCCCCTTTTACACTGCATCAAAAATCCAGATTATCTGTTTTGAACTGGAACTTTTTCTTCTTCACAATATTTTTATTGTTTCGACATTACAACATCTTGCTCACGCTTAGTTTCAATTGGTGCTCATACTTATACACACTTCATTTTATATAACATTCCTTTTGTCTGCACCTTCTTTTTCATACATCCTTCTCTTCAATGACATTTTTTATTGTTAACAACCCTCATCCCAACCCCCCATCACCCTTCCCTGTGATCACATATTTACTCTATATCTTTATCTTTAACCATGCACACAATTTCCTTAATTTCTGTACAATATTCACATTGGGAAAAGGATCCTACCAGATTTCTCTGGGCAGGGAAAGAGCCAGGATTGCGTACAGAAACGTAATTGATGGGAAAGAGAGAGGGGGTTTGAACCTACCAGATCTCAGATATTACCATGAAGCAGCAGGATACACTGGTTGAAAAACTGGATAACACTAGAGAACCAAAATCTACTCAACCTAGAGGGCCATGACCTCAGATGTGGCTGGCACACATACCTAAAGATTTCAACAGACATACAGGGTGAGGCAGCATAACTTCCTTTTTTCAAAACGTAATGAAACCCATTGTATGAATCAGAAATTTTTAATTTTTTTTTATAATGTAGGCGCATACCTAAAGTTTTGTTTTACGTAGTTTTGAAGATCAAATTAGGTAGGTGATGTTCCCCATTCTCCATACACTGAGTAAACCAATTTCTGGCGTTTGTCATGACTCTTGCCAGTATAGCAGGTGTTATGTTGGCAATTTCTTCCTGGATGTTGTTCTTCAAATCTTGTAGGGTCCTTGGACGGTTCACATAAACATGGGATTTCAAAAACCCCATAGAAAAAAATCACAAGGGGCCAAATCTGTTCCAACTCATGATGGCAACTGAACTGTTAGGACAAAACTTTATACTCCCGCCTCTCAAACATAACTCCTGCTATGCTGGCAAGAGTAATGACAAATGCCAGAAATCGGTTTACTCAGTGTATGGAGAATGAGGGACGTCACCTACCTAATTTGATCTTCAAAACTACGTAAAACAAAACTTTAGGTATGTGCCTACATCAGTGATTCTCAACCTTCCTAATGCCACGACCCCTTAGTACAGTTCCTCATGTTGTGGTGACCCCCAATCATAAAATTATTTTCATTGCTACTTCATAATTGCAATTTTGCTACTGTTATGAATCGTAATGTAAATATCTGATATTTACATTATTTTAATTCATTGGACCAAATTTGGCATAAATATCCAATACGCCCAAATTTGAATATTGGTGAGGTTGAGGGCAAATTGATTTTGTCATCTGGAAGCTGTAGTTGCTGGGATTTATAGTTCACCTACAATGAAAGAGCATTATGAACTCCACCAACGATGGAATTGAACCACACTTGGCCCACAGAACTCCCATCACCAACAGAAAATACTGGAAGGTTTTGGTGGGCATTGACTTTGAGTTTTGGAGTTGTAGTTCACCTACATCCAGAGAGCACTGTGGTCTCAAACAATGATGGATCTGGACCAACTTGGCACAAATACTCAATATGCCCAAATGTGAACACTAGTGGAGCTTGGAAAAAATAGGCCTTGACATTTGGGAGTTGTAGTTGCTGGGATTTATAGTTCACCTACAATCAAAGAGCCACTTGAACCCCACCAACGATAGAATTGGGCCAAACTTCCCACACAGAACCCCCATGACCAGGCCCGTAGCCAGGATTTTGATTCGGGGGGGTGGTGAGTTTTTCGAGGGGGGGGGCTGAGTCTGGGTGAAAGAGGGTCTACCCTAGCAAAAATTATGTATCGTTACCTCAATGCCCCCATACATATGGGATATATTGAGAATGGTGATCAGATCATGATATTAATAAACATGTTGTTGTTGTTGTTCATTCGTTCAGTCGTCTCCGACTCTTCGTGACCTCATGGACCAGCCCACGCCAGAGCTCCCTGTCGGCCGTTACCACCCCCAGCTCCCTCATTAATAAACATAACAGTTTAAATAATGTACCAGTAAGGCCTTCTCACGGACCACCATGAGAATTTCGGGGCTTCAGCCCCCCACCCCATCCCCGGCTATATGTCTGCCCATGACCAACAGAAAATATTGTAGGGATTTGGGAGGAATTGGCAGTGATTTAGGAGATATGTATGCTGGTCGCTTCTGTATAGCATACATCCATGTTCAACATCTACACAAATGACCAGCCACTACCAGAAGGGACAGAGTTTCATCTATGCTGATGATTGTGTCATTACTGCTCAAGCAGGGAGCTTTGAGATGGTAGAACAGAAGCTTTCCGAAGCTCTAGGTGCTCTTACAGGGAAAACCAGCTGATCCCCAACCCATCCAAAACACAGACATGTGCCTTTCATCTCAAGAACAGAGAAGCATCCCGAGCTTTGAAGATCACCTGGGAAGGAATCCCACTGGAGCATTGCAGCACACCCAAATACCTGGGAGTCACTCTGGACCGTGCTCTGACCTACAAGAAGCACTGCCTGAACATCAAGCAAAAAGTGGGTGCTAGAAACAATATCATACGAAAGCTGACTGGCACAACCTGGGGTTCACAACCAGATACAGTGAAGACATCTGCCCTTGTGCTGTGCTACTCTGCTGCTGAGTATGCATGCCCAGTGTGGAACACATCTCAAAACAGTGGATGTGGCTCTTAATGAGACATGCCGCATTATCACGGGGTGTCTGCGCCCTACACCACTGGAGAAATTACACTGCTTAGCCGGTATTGCACCACCTGACATCTGCCGGGAAGTAGCAGCCAATAGTGAAAGAACCAAGGCAGAGACATCTCCACCTCATCCCCTGTTTGGGTATCAGCCAGCACGTCAATGACTTAAATCTAGAAATAGTTTCTAAGATCTACAGAGACACTTGCTGGAACACCTCAGCAAGCGAGAGTCCAAAAGTGGCAGGCTCAAACCCAGAACCTCAACCAATGGCTGATACCAAATGAGAGACTCCCCCCTGGACACAGAGGACTGGGCGACTTGGAAGGCGCTGAACAGACTGCGCTCTGGCACCACGAGATGCAGAGCCAACCTTCAGAAATGGGGCTACAAGGTGGAATCCTCGACATGCGAGTGTGGAGAGGAGCAAACCACTGACCAGCTGCTGCAATGCAACCTGAGCCCCGCCACATGCACAATGGAGGACCTTCTTGCAGCAACACCAGAAGCACTCCAAGTGGCCAGATACTGGTCAAAGGACATTTAATCAACTACCAAACTCACAAATTTTGTATTTTGTCTGTTTGTTTGCTTTGTTCTGTTAGAAATGTAATATAATTTGACTGGTCGTCCTGACACGACAAATAAATAGGAGAGATGTAGTTCACCTATCTCCGGATAGCACTGTGTTCCTATGACCATCAGAAATATGTGTTTTCTTGCCTTTGAAGACTGCCCGGAAGCTGCAGCAAGTCCAACGCGCGGCAGCCAGATTACTAACGGGGGCTGGATACAGGGAGCACACCACTCCGCTGTTACGCCAGCTCCACTGGCTGCCAATTAGCTTCCGAGCACAATTCAAAGTGCTGGTGTTGACCTATAAAGCCCTAAACGACTCTGGCCCTGTTTACCTCTCCGAACGTATTCTTCCCTACAAACCATCAAGATTACTAAGATCATCTGGAGAGGCCCTGCTCTCGGTCCCACCAGCCTCGCAAGCGTGGCTGGTGGGGACGAGGGACAGGGCCTTCTCGGTGGTGGCCCCACGACTCTGGAACTCTCTCCCTCTGGAGGCCAGAACCGCCCCATCCATCCTAACATTTAGGAAACGGGTGAAGACGTGGCTGTGGAGTCAGGCCTTCGAGGAATGAGACAACACCATAGGACTCTGGATGGAAGTGGATATAGATCCATCTTATTAGGACGACTGACCACTGTAGTTTTATATTTAGTGTTTTTAAAGTTGTTTTGTAATTTGTGATATATGATATTTTAATGAATGTATATGTTTTTATGGCTGTAAACCGGGCTGAGTCCCTCAACGAGGTTGAGAAGCTCGGTATACAAAACTGTGAAATAAATAAATAAATACATTTTCTGATGGTCTTTGGTGACCCCGCTGACACCCCTTCGTGACCCCCTCAGCGGTCTCGACCCCCAGGTTGAGAAGTGCTGGCCTACATTATAATTTTTTTTTCTGATTCATACAATGGGTTTTATTAAGTTTTGAAAAAAAAAGGAGGTTATGCTGCCTCACACTCTGTGTGTGTGTGTATACATATGAACAAGAAAACATTATGGTGAGAATAGGAAGGCAAGTACATACACACAATACAAACAGCAGGGTCATCTGGATGGGGAATGCCTTCCACTGATAGCAATGCCTGTATGACCAAGTATCCTTTCATAAACAACCATTACTCTACTGTTAGCCGTCCTCAAAAGCCAACCCCTCCCCGCTATGGAGTCTTGACTAAGCCTCGGGGGTTCATGCCCGCCTCCCTCTCCAGAAACCAGCCGGTCACCGAGATTCTGGTGCCTCAGATTGACCCTGTCTCGAACATCTTCCTCCGTCAGCGGCGCCCCGTCCGCGGCCATCATTTTCAAATAGTGCGCATGCGCTCTCCTCGAGGAGAAAGCGCCGTTGGACGCGGCGCCCCTCGAGCTAGGAGACGGGGAGCGCGCGGCTGAGCTCGCGCTCATCTCGCAGGCGGAGGAGCCAATCAGAGGCCGAGGAGATGTGCCATCCACAGTTGACGCTGGCTCTCGAGCGTCCGGTTGCCAGGCAACTGATGTCAGCTTCCGGTTGTATAGCAGTCTTATGAGAAGTCAGCGAGAACGAATACAAAAGCCAACAAAAAACAGGAAGAGGGGAAAAGTAGTATCAGTATGAATTAGCCTGTGTTACCTATAAGGCTGTCATGTATATTTTTGTGCAATATTAGTATCGGTGCAGGCTTGCTTCTTCTAACAACAACAACTCTGGCCCATAGTTACAAAAGCCCCTTCCACACAGCTCTATAAAATCCACATTGAACTGGATTAAATGTCGGGTGTGGACTCAGGGCCCTTCCAGACAGGCCCAATATTCCAGGATCTGATCTCAGGTGCCCAGGGGGGGAGTCTCTCATTTGGTATCAGCCATTGGTTGAGGTTCTGGGTTTGAGCCTGCCACTTTTGGACTCTCGCTTGCTGAGGTGTCTCTGTAGATCTTAGAAAACTATTTCTTGATTTAAGTCGTTGACGTGCTGGCAGATATCCAAACAAGGGATGCTGCAGAAGGCATCACTTTTTCATAGAATCATAGAGTCCAACCCGCTGCGAAGAAGCAGGAAAATTGCATTCAAAGCACTCCCGACAGATGGCCATCCAGCTTCTGCTTAAAAGCCTCCAAAGAATGAGCCTCCACCACACTCCCCGGAGAGAGTTCTACTGCTGACTGGCTCTCACAGTCAGGAAGGTCTTCCTAATGTTCAGATGGAATTTCCTTTCTTATAGTTTGAAGCCATTGTTCCGCATCCTAGTCTCCACAGCAGCAGAAAACAAGCTTGCTCCCTCCTCCCTATGACTTCCTCTCACATATTTATACCTGGCTATCATGTCTTCCCTCAATCTTCTTCAGGCTAAACATGCCCAGCTTTTGAAACCACTCCTCATAGGGCTTGTTCTCCAGACCAAGCCCTTTAGTCGCCCTCCTCTGGACACATTCCAGCTTGTCAACATCTCCCTTAAATTGTAGTGCCGTGAATTGGACACAGTATTCCAGATGTGGTATAACCAAGGCTTTTTTTTTGCCGCCACATGACATTGTTGGCTCATGTTTAAATTTGTTGTCCACGAGGACTCCAAGATCTTTTTCACACATACTGTTCTCGAGCCATGAGTCCCCCATTCTGTATCTTTGCATTTCATTTTTTTCTGCCAAAGTGGAGTATCTTGCATTTGTCCCTGTTGAACTTCATTTTGTTAGTTTTGGCCCATCTCTCTAATCTGTCAAGATCGTTTTGAATCCTCCTGTCCTCTGGAGTATTGGCTATCCCTCCCAATTTGGTGTCATCTGCAAACTTGATGATCATGCCTTCTAACGCTTCATCTAAGTCATTAATAAAGATGTTGAACAGGACCGGGCCCTGCGGCACTCCGCTTGTTACTTCTTTCCAGGAAGTAACAGTGTTACCAATTAAACATCCATTTTTGAAGGAAAGAAAGTCTGGGTAGAGGAAATGAAACTTTTTAAGCAGAGGGCCATTCATGGTCCCTCAGACTATTGGGGGGGGGCAGTTTGAGGAAAAACATGAACAAATTCTTATGTTTATATCTTATTTGTAGTGAAAAAACTATGAAAGAACAATTGTTGTTGTTGTTGTTCATTCGTTCAGTCGTCTCCGACTCTTCGTGACGTCATGGACCAGCCCACGCCAGAGCTCCCTGTCGGCCGTTACCACCCCCAGCTCCCTCAAGGTCAGTCCAGTCACTTCAAGGATGCCATCCATCCATCTTGCCCTTGGTCGGGCCCTCTTCCTTTTGCCTTCCACTTTCCCCAGCATAATTGTCTTCTCTAGGCTTTCCTGTCTCCTCATGATGTGGCCAACGTACTTCAACTTTGTCTCTAGTATCTTTCCCTCCAGTGAGCAGTCGGGCTTTATTTCCTGGAGGATGGACTGGTTGGATCTTCTCGCAGTCCAAGGCACTCTCAGAACTTTCCTCCAACACCACAGTCAAAAGCATCGATCTTCCTTCGCTCAGCCTTCCCTAAGGTCCAGCTCTCACATCCGTAGGTTACTACAGGGAATACCATGGCTTTGACAAGGCGGATCTTTGTTGCCAGTCTGATGTCTCTACTCTTCACTATTTTATCGAGACTGGACATTGCTCTCCTCCCAAGAAGTAAGCGTCTTCTGATTTCGTGGCTACCAACATAAACTTACCAGTATTTCAATGGGAAGTGTGGGCCTGCTTTTGGATGATGAGATTGTCAAGTTAATTAGGATTGTTATTGTGTCCCTTCAAGTCATTTCAGACTTAGTCTAAAGCTTAGGGCTGGGGCTGAGTAAATTACCTTGGAGGGCACATCTACACAGACCACTGGGGTCAGCTTCAAGCCAGCATAAAAGAAAGTGTGATTTCAATGTGTGGACAATTTGGTTAGTAATTGTTGTTATATTGCTTTGTTACATTTAATGGCATCAAATTGTGCCAAATGTAAGCCTTCCTGAGTTCCCCTTTGGGAGGTGAGAAGGGTGGGGCAGAAATACTGGAAATAAATAAATAACTAGTAATCCTGGAACTGGCTTGAGGTCTGGATGATGCTCACATGCACTGCAGAGGCGGACCTCGAACCAGTTCCAGAATCTGGAATTTGACAATCACCAACAATGCAGGGTTTTTAAATCTCATTTTGTCAGAATACACATATATTGATCAGTGGAGAACATCATGTTGTGTAATGTGGTTTATAGTAGAGTGCACTATATATAAATATTAGGGGCTCTCTTTTAGACTATTCCCTGACTTTAATTATATCAGTTTAAAGTGCTTGAAGCACATTACAGTGTTTTCTCAGCATGCATTGTATAGCTGCTGCACTTTGAAACTGATCCCAAAGCTGTATTAAATAGTCAGTGTCGATATGTCCAAAGCCACCCCAAAATGAATTGTGATATGTGAACCAATACTGTTCACATTAATACCAACACTTTAACAAACAGAAAATGTTATACTGCCTATAAAGTGCAAAAAGCTAATAACCGTACTTCAAAAATGTGCACTAATGGCAAACATTTTTTTAAAATATACAAAATGCTTCTCCTTGGACTTAATAGTTAAGCCTGATCCATCAGGCTTAACTTTTGGCGATATTACAGAGCTATCATAGTTTTAGAATAAGTCAAGTTTTGAAAGAATGAATCTTGTGTGAAGTATCATAAGCTGAGGAAGTATGTGTATGTTCTGCCAAGTTTTAGAAATATCTTCCTTATATTTAATTTTAACATAATAATAGCATTCATAGACTGGTAATACGGTTTTACAGAAACAGGTATGCCAGCAAGGCAAATAATTAAATTTTAGTGGAACACATTTCCCCTGTGTAATAGTGGTACCATGTGACAAGATATGACAGGCCCAGCACATTGTAACCTTTCTGTCTCCATATCAAAGTCAGTACTTTCCTCCTTTATTATTTTGAAAGCGTTGTTTTTCATCAGGGTTTAATTGCTTTAAGAGTACATATTGATTATTTGATTGCTTTGGAACATGGAACTAATTGCCCTTGTGCTCAAATTAGACCTTGAGGACTTTTCATTTTAGCACCAACATAGCCAGATACTCTTTTCCACTCTTTTGCACATAGGCGGCTCAATTCTGATGCTATGCCCCAGTATCCAAATTCATATAAGATATAATCATAATAATGATAATAATAATAATAATAATAATAATAATAATAATAATAATACTTTATTTATACCCCACCACCATCTCCCCAAGGGGACTCAGGGCGGCTTACATGAGGCCAAGCCCAACAACACATCAGTAAAACAACAAAGCAGCAAGCAAATAAAACAGTACAAATAATATAACTAATATATAAGCAGTAACACACAAAAATTTAAAACACTATGGGTGGGCCAGATGTAATAGATTAAAATTTTTAAAAACAAACACTGGACAGAGGTCGGGTATATCTAAGCAGGGGGCTTTTAAAGGGTAATTTAGGGTAATGTATGAGGAGCGGCTTAAGGAGCTGGGCATGTTTAGCCCGAAGAAGAAAAGGATGAGAGGAGATATGATAACTGTTCTGTCGCGCGCTGGCCCTGTAAATAATTGTCTTTAGAATAGGATGTGCAACCTTTGCCCAGCGGGAAGCCAGGGGGCCCAAAGAGAAGTTCTCAGAGGGTTTCACCACAAATAGTCTTTAGATGGCTTGTGAAGTACAACAAAGTCCTTTATTAATGAACAATCAAACAGAAACTTCTCTTGTCTTCAGTAAAGTTAAGCAAATGATTCCAAGCTTTTAGGCAACTGGTGAATTCCTAATCTTGCCCACGAAGGACAGGCAACTGTCTTCAATAACTTCTTCTTTAAAGGAAAATCCCCTTTTTAACTTCTCCCAGGCTGACTGTAATCTAACCCTTACTGATGTGGGCTCCGCTACCGGGTCGAACTGCGTCTCGAACGCCAAGTGGACCTACCAGTAAGGCAGTAGATGTTCTCCAGCTGGAGTTCTTTGGTCTTTAGGGCTGTTTCCCTGGAAATTCTTAAAGGTTGAAGCTTTTGTACAGGGGAAGCTTGCACACATCCTATACATAAGTTAACCTTGCTGAGACCAACTAAAAATGGCTCCCTTCCCTTCCCAATTGCCCTGAGCAAGGGACGGGACCAAAACTTAACGATGATTGACAGGTAACTTGCCCTATGACTGCAACCAAAAGAAGCCACCTATCTGCAGAGTCCCTGAAACCTAGGACTGCAATCAAACATTTAATACAAAGCAAATAAAGTTGGAGCTCCTAGTACAGCTGTACCAGAACAATAGCCATGTATAAATATGTGAGAGGAAGCCACAGGGAGGAGGGAGCAAGCTTGTTTACTGCTTCCATGGAGATTAGGACAAGGAACAATGGCTTCAAACTACAAGAGAGGAGATTCCATCTGAACATGAGGAAGAACTTCCTGACTGTGAGAGCCGTTCAGCAGTGGAACTCTCTGCCCCGGAGTGTGGTGGAGGCTCCTTCTTTGGAAGCTTTTAAACAGAGGCTGGATGGCCATCTGTGAGGGGTGATTTGAATGCAATATTCCTGCTTCTTGGCAGGGGGTTGGACTGGATGGCCCATGAGGTCTCTTCCAACTCTTTGATTCTATGATTCTATGATCAATCCAACAGGTAGATAAAGTGCTTCTGAGGACATTTTGCAGGGAATTGGTCAGAACAGGGCATTGTTTCCTTTATTCAGTGAAGGTATACTGGAACAGCCACGTTTTCAGGCTCCTAGAATCATAGAATCATGAACAACTGCACTGCATCCTGTCAGATCCCCAAAATCTGGAGGAAAGCAAGAGTCATCGCCATCTTGAAGCCAGGCAAAGACCATAATGATCCAATCTCCCTGTTGTGCCACCTTTACAAAGGTTTGGAGAGACTTACTTTGCATAGAATTATGGAAAAAATAGACCCATGTCTGATTCCACAGCAAGCTGGCTTCAGGAAAGGCAAAAGTTGCACATCGCAAGTGCTGAACCTGACTCAGTACATAGAAGATGGCTTTGAAAAGCAGCAGATCACAGGTGCTGTCTTCATAGACCTGTCAGCAGCTTATGATACTATAAACCACCGCCTCCTCCTGAGAAAAATGTATAATATCACAAAGGACTACCACCTCACCCACCTCATAGGAAATCTGCTAAAAAACAGAAGCTTTTTTGTTGAGTTCCAGGGCCAGAGAAGCAGATGGCGGAAACAGAAGAACGGCCTGCCTCAGGGGAGCATGCTTGCTCCATCCATGTTCAACATTTACACAAATGACCAGCCACTGCCAGAAGGGACAGAGAGCTTCATCTATGCTGATGATCGTGCCATCACCGCTCAAGCAGGGAGCTTTAAATGGTTGAACAGAAGCTTTCCGAAGCTCTAGGGTGCTCTTACTGCCTATTACAGGGAAAACCAGCTGATCCCTAATCCATCTAAAACACAGATATGTGCTTTTCACCTTAAGAACAGACAAGCATCCTGAGCTCTGAGCATTACCTGGGAAGGAATCCCACTGGAGCATTGCAGCACACCCAAATATCTGGGAGTCACTCTGGGCCATGCCCTGACCTACAAGAAGCACTGCCTGAATATCAAGCAAAAAGTGGGCACTAGAAATAATATCATACGAAAGCTGACTGGCACAACCTGGGGATCACAACCAGACACAGATCTACCCTTGTGCTATGCTGCCCTTGCGCTATGCTGAGTATGCATGCCCAGTGTGGAACACATCTCACCACGCTAAAACAGTAGATGTGGCTCTTAATGAAACTTGCCGCATTATCACGGGGTGTCTGCGGCCTACACCACTGGAGAAATCACACTGTTTAGCTGGTATTGCACCACCTGACATCCGCTGGGAAGTAGCAGCCAATAGTGAAAGGACCAAGGCAGTGACATCTCCAGCTCATCCCCTGTTTGGATATCAGCCAGCACGCCAATTAAAATCAAGAAATAGTTTTCTAAGATCTACAGAGACACTCGCTGGAACACCTCAGCAAGCGAGAGTCCAAAAGTGGCAGGCTCAAACCCAGAACCTCAATCAATGGCTGATACCAAATGAGAGACTCCCTCCTGGGCAGACAGAAGACTGGGCGACTTGGAAGGCACTGAACAGACTGCGCTGTGGCACCACGAGATGCAGAACCAACCTTAGGAAATGGGGATACAAAGTGGAATCCATGACATGCAAGTGTGGAGAAGAGCAAACCACAGACTACCTGCTGCAATGCAACCTGAGCCCTGCCACATGCACAATGGAGGACCTTCTTGCAGCAACACCAGAAGCACTCCAAGTGGTCAGCTACTGGTCAAAGGACCTTTAATCAACTACCAAGCTTGCAAACTTTGTGTTTTGTCTGTTTGTCTGTTTGTTAAAAAACACAATGTAACTGTTTGATCTGCTCCTAACACGATAAACAAATGAAAACCCAGTGGATTTCTATGACTGAGGAGGAATTCAAACCCAGGTCTCACACTTTTTCTGATTCTACTTACTTTTAAGCAAATATTAGAAGACACCACTTCAGATCTTATTGCTCAATGCAAGTAGTTCAGAGTCTGAGGCTGGATCTACATTGCCCTGTATCCCAGGATCTGATCCAAGATTATATGTTTATCTCAGATTATCTGATAGTGTAGACTCATATACTCCAGAGGAAAGCAGATAATCTGTGAACAGATCCTGGGATACAGGGCAGTGTAGATCAAGCCTGAGATGACAGGGAAGGAGAGTATGACCTAATTCAGCTCCTCCTCACCGTAAACTTCTACATACATCAGATGCAACTTCTTATCTCTTTCCCCTTTCTTCCATTCATCTTTATTGCACTCCTTTCTACACAGTGGCATGCAGTGACTTTCACTCCCATCAGTAGCGTATATCAAGGTATGATTAGAAGGAAATGAGAAACAGGGCAGTTGATAAGTTTAAGACAACCAAAACAAGGTCCCAAAAAAGATAAATACCTAAAAATAATCTTTCTTAAATTCCAGACACTATAAATAAAACATATTTGAGAACTGGCATCATGCCACAGTGTTCCTGGAAACACAGTTATCAGTCATAGCTGGAGGGGTGAAGGTAGACAAGACAGAAGGAGTTAGGGGTCTAAAAATAGCTTTTAATAACCAAAAAAGCCCTGTGGATTATGAATACAGAATTGCTCCAGAAGAACTAAGGTATGTATCTGGAAAAAGGAACAGAGCAATCACCACTTACTTGCTCAATATACATTAGAGTGATTATGTATTGTTCATTCAATTTATCTAATGATGGATTTAACTGTTAAGAGTACCAGGAATAAGCAATTCTGGAGTATGGGCAGCCCTCCTCACTTGCACATTTAACTTTTGTGAATCTCATTACTAATGGATTTGATTAATACAGTTTTTCTTTAAAAAAAATCACTAGGGACTTTACCACATTAAACTGTTTGAAAGAGGAGAGGAGGGGAGAGTTGTGTCTGACTCCATTTAGTTAAAAAAGTGTGTTTTCACTACCCTTTACCACATTGGTTTACTTTTCCAGTGCACTCAGCTTTTTTGCAGACATTAGGTCCCACCCACAATCCCTCAGTGTTGTTTTTCTTCCTTTTTTAAACCCCATTTTGTCCTTTTGGGAGGGTGTTGAGAAGAGAAGAGGGAGAGAGGATGTGACGGCACAAGTGGTGCCACCTATATGTAGAACTGTAAGTTGCAGATTTGAACTGTTGTATCATGCCTGATTTTGCCTTTTTACCCTGTAAATGTATAATTGGATTGATTGGTTATTTATAGCTGTCAATCAATGTTTGCACCAGTTGAATTGCTCCTCCTGCTCAATTGTTTGACCCCGCCTCTTCCTAGAGAGCAAGACAGTGTTTCCTTTTCCATTCCACCATCAAACTTTCTATCAGATAGACGTGAGAGAGAGACTTGGCTCTGAAGCCCTTGATTAAGTTACCTCTCAGCACCAGTTCTGAGGTTCTTACCCTTGAGACTTATGCTTCATGTTCTGATCAACCTGGACGATGTTGAGAAGTCTCAAGCACCTTCAAACCAGTTCTTTGGCACCAGAGGAAGGCTTTGTGCTTTCAAAATATAAGCCTTTGGAATTGGGGTTTTGATTATTCCGATATTCACAGCCATTGAGAAAGAGGGACCTGGAAAAGCTTCTCAGCTGCAAAACTCCTTAGACTCAAGACAACCAGAGACTGTGATGTATATTTTCCTTTACCCCTTTGAAACTTCCAGCTTATTACCTTAAAGGGATAACTTCTTGTGAACAATAAAACCTATTTTGAGTTATCTACAGTGGTTTTGGTCCTTGGGAGTTCCAGTTTTCCTAAAGGAGGGCAAGAAGCAATCCCCTGGGGAAAGATGTCACATTATGCCTCTTTCACTAAGAGTTATAGCCCCCAGGTGCAATGGCACAGAGAAAGAAAAAGGGATTGGGGTTTCAGTGTAATTTCTGGCATGGGGAAGGGGGACAAACTCTGCAACTTACTATATGTGTTCTGGGAACAAAGTTTCCACTGTATAATAGTTTCATAATCACATACAAACAAATTTCTACCCCGCCCTTCTCAACCCCCAAAGGGGACTCAGGACGGCTTACACTTGGCGACAATTTGATGCTGCTACATATAACAAACACAATAAAACAACAATTAAAACAATAAATAGAACATGATTAAAATCATAAAAACAGTATTGTCAGTGAAATTTGTCTCACTACACCCCTGCAGCCTCTATTTAATCATCTTCACATAACTGTATTATCACAATAGTATCTCGGATCAAACAGGGTAATAGATGTAGACACGGGCAATGTCCTTCCTTGACTCTTCATCTATTTCTATGTACATTTTGAATAGGAAGAGAAAATCCTCTTTCTCTGGCGAATGGCAGTTATGAGCAGGAACTAAAGAAAAACTGACTGGAGATGCTTTTTTTATTTAATTATGATTTGATGATTTTTGGTTGTTTTTCTAAGTATTTTTGAAATGCCACAACACTTTGTGATTTATTGCTTAAATAATCTGCATTTGATTCATGGAGAAAACTAGCGGATTATGTCTTATATTTTAATAATAATAATAATAATAATTATTATTATTATTATTATTATTCATTGGAACTTGTGCCACAAATACTATCTACCTTGAAAAAGAACTGGTGGAATCACAAGCCTGAAAAAGTTACAGAAAATGGACATGTCATACTGCTCTGGGACTTCCGAATTCAGACAGACAGAGTTTTGGAACACAATACTCCTGACCTTATGATCGTGTTAAAAAACCAAGTATAAATTGTCGATGTTGCAATCCAAGGCAACAGCAGGATTTAAGAGAAACAACTGGAAAAGCTGACATGATACGAGGATTTGAAGATCGAACTGCAAAGACTCTGGCACAAGCCAGTCAAAGTGGTCCCAGTGGTGATCGGCACACTGGGTACAGTGCCTAAAGACCTTGGCCTACACTTAAACACAAATGGCATTGACAAAATTACCATCTGTCAGCTGCAAAAGGCCACCCTACTGGGATTTGCACATATTATTCACCGATGCATCACATAGTCCTAGACACTTGGGAAGTGTCCGACGTGTGATCCAATACAAAAACCAGCATAGTGATCTTCTTTGCTGTGTACTAATCTTGTTGTATTTCAAATAATAATAATAATAATTTTATTTCTTACCCACCTCTTTTCATGGCTCGCACAGTCAAAAACACACAAATAATATAAAATTTCTACAAACACGCATATTAAAATGCAATTCCATAAAAGATAGATATCAAAGCATTTCTGTAACATGCACATTAATCACACAAGACAGAGACCAAAACACAGGACATGAGTTTAAGATTAATGCTTTCAACTGGTTGGGTAGGCCAGTTGAAGGTAACTAAAACCTCCAAAGAAATCGACAAACAAACTGAAGTATTCAATAATTAAGAATATAATACTCTATTTTTAATGGAAAGGTCACACTCAGCAAAATACTTGGTAAACAAATATGTACGCTGGGGAGGATTACAAATACAAGAATCAGTGAGTTAAACAATATGTTAATGCAAATTTCCCACATAGTTGTATTAGATAAGAAACCTCCAGGGGTGCTATCTAAATCAGCAGCATACCTTGAAGTCTTGGCTTTTCTTCTCTATTCTGCTGAAGACGTTAGGTCACAATAAGGTTATCTAGAAGAAGAAAGCCATTGTAGACCTTCAGGAATTCATATCATAGTGAGGAGAGATTGGAAAAGATCCTAATTCGCTGAACTCTGAAAAACCTTATGAGGTTATAGGAGGGTCTGGAGGAGTTATTTAGGGTAAAATACACCAAATATTTAAAGGAATCTTATTTCATTGGGATACTTTTGGTGGAAGAATGTGCCAGCTATTGAATTACACAATAGCTGGCACATTCTTACATAGCCCCATCAAGTGATCTTGTCAAGTAGTTTGCATTCTCTTGAACCAAGGGCTACAATTTGATTATAAAAAGGGTTTTCATAATTTAGGTATTTTGTGTTGTACATTTAAACTGCCTGTTAAAATATACTATATTGTCTTTGATTAGAGTGGCAAATTGTGTAGAAAAAAAATCTATCTTTATCCTATTTTTACTATAAGACAAACCTTATCATTATATTGTTGAGGGCTTTCATGGCCGGAATCACTGGGTTGTTGTAGGTTTTTTCGGGCTATATGGCCATGTTCTAGAAGCATTCTCTCCTGACGTTTTGCCTGCATCTATGGCAAACATCCTCAGAGGTAGTGAGGTCTGTTGCAACTAAGAAAATGGGTTTATATATCTGTGGAATGACCAGGGTGGGACAAAGAACTCTTGTCTGTTGGAGCTAGATGTGAATGTTTCAACTGACCACCTTGATTAGCATTTGATGGTCTAGCAGTAGTTTGTTGTGGCTTGTTGGTGCCTTGGGCAATCTTTTGTAGGGAGGTGATTTGATGTTCCTGATTGTTCCCTCTCTGTTGTTTTGCTGTTGTCATTTTAGAGTATTTTAATACTGGTAGCCAGATTTTGTTCATTTTCATGGTTTCCTCCTTTCTGTTGAAATTGTCCACATGCTTGTGGATTTCAGTGGATTCTCTGTGTAGTCTGACATGGTGGTTGTTAGCGCAGTCCAGTATTTCTGTGTTCTCAAATAATATGCTGTGTCCAGGTTGGTTCATCAGGTGCTCTTCTATGGCTGACTTCTCTGGTTGAAGTAGTCTGCAGTGCCTTTCATGTTCCTTGATTCGTGTTTGGGCACTGCGTTTGGTGGTCCCTATGTAGACTTGTCCACAGCTGCATGGGATACAGTAGACTCCTGCAGAAGTGAGAGGATCCCTCTTGTCCTTTGCTGAACGTAGCATTTGTTAGATTTTCTTATGGGTCTGTGGATAGGTTGTATGTTGTGTTTTCTCATCAGCTTCCCTATGCCGTCAGTGGTTCCCTTGATGTATGGGAAGAACACTTTTCCTCTGGGTGGATCTTCGTCTTTACTCTCGTGGCTTGTTCTTGGTCTTGCAGCTCTTCTGATGTCTGAGGTGGAGTATCCATTGGCCTGTAGAGCCCAGTTTAGGTGGTTCAGTTCATCTTGGAGAAGGTGGAGTTCGCAGATTCTTTTTGCACGGTCTGCCAAGGCTTTAATGGTGCTTCTTTTTTGACTTGGGTGATGGTTGGAGTTTTTATGTAGATATCTATCTGTGTGTGTGGGTTTTCTGTAAATGGTGTGACCCAATTGTTGATCTGGATTACAGATGACTAGGACATCTAGAAAAGGCAGTCTTCCTTCATTTTCTTTTTCCATGGTGAATTGGATGTTAAGATGGTCCAGGAACCTGTTTAGTTCTTCTTCTCCATGGCTCCAAATGGTGAAATTCACAGCATATTATTTGAGAACACAGAAATGCTGCCAGGCCATCAAATGCTAATCAATTGAAACATTCACACCTAGCTCCAACAGACAAGAGTTCTTTGTTCCACCCTGGTCATTCCACAGATATATAAACCCATTTTTCTAGTTCAAACAGACCTCACTACCTCTGAGGAAGCTTGCCATAGATGCAGGCGAAACGTCAAGAGATAATGCCTCTAGAACGTGGCCATATAGCCCGAAAAAACCTACAACAACCCACTTATCATTATATTGGCTAGGGCCAGTGTTCCCACATTTAGATCCTACATCATCCCTTGTTCCATTTAATAATTTCCAAATTCAAATCTTAATTTTCTAACCTCTTTCTAAATATTCTTGTGAAAATGTTGTAAATAGCATTATGCTTATTTTATGTGGCATTCTATGAGTCACATTGGGTGACTGTGGAGATAGTAGAGATTACCCCAATAGCCCCGTAATCCTTGCGTCTTTGCCTTCCTCTTTCAATCCTTATCCCACTTTTACTATTTTTCTTTCAGGGGAGTTGGTTTTGTGGGATACCACAGGAGCTCAAAAAGCATTTTAATCTTTTTCTGAATTCCTTACATTTTGTCGTCCCCCCCCCCCCCCAGTTTATTACTCTTATTTAATACATATGTGTGTGGGAAAGGTGACAGAGCAAACCATTCCTCTTAACGTGTGGGCTCTTTGGTGCAATGAGCAGTTGGTCTCTATCAGCTCTTTATTCTGAACTTACATTTTCAGCTAGATCATTTACGTAACTATTGATTTCTATGCAATTTAATGTCATTTAAAAATAATCTGTCATGCTGTAAACAGGTGCTGATTATAGGGTTCCAAAGTACGCTACGCTGGATCCTGAATTCGCCAGTATGACTTGACTGAAATGAGTGAAACTTAAGCCTGATGTCCAATCTCTTCCCTGAAATCGGGGGGGGGGGGGGGGACAATACATCAAGACCATCGTTTCTGTAAATTGAAATTATACTAATGTATCATTTTTTACTAGGTCCTCTAAAACCAATCAGTGTAACCTGGATGTATATTGAATGATTAATGCGAGTAATTTCTATCTAGATATCTACTTACCAAACTGAATTAAACTTTCAGTAGCCTCTAGGTAGTAGGAATATCTGCTTTTTCAGCTACAGCTTTTCAAAAAGGCCTGAAACAATAAAAAAAAAACTTGCTCCTAGGAGTGACTGGGGCCAGATCTACACTGCCATTTATTCCAGGATCCGATCCCAGATTTTCTTGCAGTGTAGACTCATATTCAAAGCAGATAATCTGAGATAAGATCCTGGGATATAGGGCAGTGTAGATCCAGCCTGGAAGTCAATTCTGAAAATAGTGGTGAAAATAGTGGTGACCCAGAAGAACAAAAATGCCCCCCCACCCCTGTAATTTTATTTATTTATTTATTTATTTCGCGCATTTCTACCCTGCCCTTCTCAACCCCTGAGGGGGGACTCAGGGTGGCTTACAAAAGGCACAATTCGATGCAAACCCAAACAATAAGATAAAAACATATATCAACAGCAATTATAAAACAATTAAAACAATCAATTATACATCACAATCCATAAAACCAGTCTAATGCTCAACGTTCACCAGCTCAGAGACCTTAAATTCATTCCACATTGTCAAATCCTATCAATTCTAGTCGTCAATTGTCCTTTGTCTATCTGCCAGATTACCCAAAGACCTGGTCCCATATCCATGTTTTTAGTTTCCTTCTGAAAGAGAGGAGGGATGTAGATGACCTAATTTCCCCGGGAAGTGAATTCCACAGGAGAGGGGCCACCACCGAGAAGGCCCTGCTCCTCGTCCCCACCAACCTCTCTTGTGATATAGGTGGGGCCGAGAGCAGGGCCTCCCCAGAAGATCTTAAACTCCGAGGCGGGACGTAGAAGGAGATGCATTCGGACAGATTTTCCATCCTTGTTCTAGTATTGCACTTCTTTTATGCTCATTTGGACTTCAAATTTTTTATTGCGGGACACCTCTTTAATGTTTTACATTGTTTTTCAATACCACTAATTGCTTTTCTTATTTATGTGTAGTGATGAAGTGGTTTTAATTTACTTTATATAATTTTCTGCCACCCCTAACACCTTTTTAACAAAAGGAGTGGTTTGGCAATATCTATATAAATAAAAATGTAATGTTCGTTTGTGGGATTAACAGAACTCAAAGACCACTGGGAGAATTGACACCAAATTTGGACCCAATACACCTAACAACCCAATGTATGTCCTTCACTAAAAAAAATTGATTTTGTCATTTGGGAGTTGTAGTTGCTGGGTTTTATAGTTCACCTACAATCAATGAGCATTCTGAACTCCACCAATGATGGAATTGAACCAAACTTGGCACACAGACTCCCATGACCAACAGAAAATACTGGAAGGGTTTGGTGGGCATTGACCTTGAGTTTGGGAGTTGTAGTTCACCTA
The DNA here is from genome assembly GCF_025583915.1 of Anolis sagrei ordinatus. Taxonomy (NCBI): domain Eukaryota; kingdom Metazoa; phylum Chordata; class Lepidosauria; order Squamata; family Anolidae; genus Anolis; species Anolis sagrei. Next base: position 59,130,339 of record NW_026847660.1, on the reverse strand, counting down.
CATCCAGAGAGCACTGTGGATCAAACAATGATGGATCTGGACCAAACTTGACACAAAAATTCCATATGCCTAAATATGAACACGGATGGAGTTTGAGAAAAATAGACCTTCACATTTGGAAGTTGTAGTTACTGGGATTTATAGTTCACCAACAATCAACGAGCATGCTGAACCCCACCAATGACAGAATTGGACACACTTCCCACACAGAACCCCCATGACCAACAGAAAATACTTACGTCCACCCAGTCCAACTCCCTTCACCAGGTCAAGAAAACATAATCAAAGCCCTCCTGACAAAGAGCCATCGAGCCATAGATATAAATAGATATATAGTATTCACACACACACACATATAGTATCATAGATTTGAAAGGAACTCCTAAAGAAGGACAATTCTATGTTGCATGTTCCAGAATAGGCAAACCAGACAATCCCTACATCAACACTGACAAAGAAACAACAAGAAATACTGTTTACCTATAAACATAAAGAAATTACATATATTAGAAACCAACAATTACTTTATTTTCCAGATCACCAGACTAGGCCACAGCAACTAGCAGGGGGTTGTTAGTTAACATATAAACTAACAAATATGTACCTTTTGTGCTATAGCATTCCTGCCATACACATGCTCTTGCAAATAAATAATCTCCCAGTCAACCTCATCAAACAGGGTGAATTTAGCATCCTTGGATGCTTCCACTCAGAGGCGGCCCTAGGTAATTTTCAACGGTAAGCAAACAGTATTTTGGCACCCACCCCCCTCCAATCACTGATATATATTTTCTGTTTGTCGTGGGAGCTTCTGTGTGCCATGTTTGGTTCAATTCCATCATTGGTGGAGTTCAGAATGCTCTTTGATTGTAGGTGAACTATACATCCCAGTAACTACAACTCACCTATGTCAAGGTCTATTTTCCCCCAAGAGCGCCTCAAGAGCGCCCCTGGGCAAAATCAACTATACTGCAAATGCTTATTTTGCGTAATGGGTTGAGCCGCCCCTGTTAGAGGTCTGTAGTGGAACACTAGGGAGCCCCCAGTGGATTTTCTTAAATTGTTTTTAAATTGTGTTCGATTTTAGTCATTCTTGTAAGCTGCTCCGAGCCCCAGGGGAGTGGTGGCATATAAGTTTGAATAATAAATAAATAAATAAATAAATAAATAAAATGGAAAACCCAAAGGTATGAGCAGCTGGTTTGGTCTACATTGATCTGGAGTGAAAGTGTTGCTGGACACTTTTCCCACAACATGGGAGGTTGTGCTGTCTCCAATAGAACTAGCACAGGGCCTCTCTGCAAGGGCAACACTTTCCCCATACGATGGGGAAAGTGTCTCAGAGAGGGAGCTATGCGCAGGACACTTTGCCTGGACTTTCTGATAAGGTTACACATATCTCTGTGTTATCACTTCCTGCCTTTCTCGGAAGCTTCAAATGGCCCAGCGTTCGGTAGCCAGGTTGCTAACAGGGGCAGCACTCAGGGACCATACTACTCCTCTGTTGTGCCAGCTCCATTGGCTGCCAGTTTGTTACCGGGCACAATTCAAAGTGCTGGCGTTAGCCTATAAAGCCCTAAACGGTTCTGGCCCTACTTACCTCTCCGAACGCATCTCCTCCTATGAACCGACTAGGACACTAAGATCATCTGGGGAGGCCCTGCTCTCTGTCCTGCCTGCATCACAGGCGCGCTTGGCGGGGACGAGAGACAGGGCCTTCTCAGTGGTGGCCCCTCGGCTGTGGAACGCCCTGCCTGCAGATATCAGATTGGCCCCCTCCCTGCTGGCGTTTCGGAGGAAAGTGAAGACCTGGCTGTTCGAACAAGCATTTGATTAAACAGTGTAATTGAACATAGGAATACGGAATAATGGATGGCGAGACTGGATTCTGATTTTACTGTTGAGGCGCTAATGACTGTTATACGGATGTTTACAATTGTTTTTAATTGCCCTATACTTGTCTCGTGATGTTTTGTATTGATGTAGTTCACCGCTTTGAGTCACCTGAGGGCTGAGAAAAGCGGAATATAAATAAAGTAAATAAATAAATAATAAATAAGTGGATTCAAGAGAATCTAGACCACTGCTTCTTAAATTGTGTGTCCCGACCCCAAATTGGGTCCCCTTAGCTCAATGTTGCAGCCGGAAAAGAATTGTTTTTGATACTAGCAAAAACGTGCATTGTGGGAGTACAGCAAAAATATCACTCTTGGAAAGCCTCTTGATTTGTTTTTTGTGTCTTTTTGCTTCACCCAAACGGGTGTCAAGAGGTTTAAGAGCAGCAAAAAGAGGAGTTGCATGTATGCCACAGACCTTAATTTCGTCTCCACTGATGTAGAAGGATCTTCTTAGACTTGCTAGTGCATTCCACAAGATTAAGTAGGATTCTTTGGCCACTCTTAAGACTGTTGCATTTGCAGTTTGCTTTTTACCTGATTTAGCAATTGCTTTTTAATCTCACATTAGGATGCACTTTGTCCAAGTGAGAGCGAAGTCCATATAGTTTCATCAAAAGAACTTGGAACACCTACCTCTCTAACAATTAGGAAGATATATGGCTAATCTTTCGCATTTATTTACACACTGGGGAAATTGCTGTTATAAACCTGTCTACTAGCATTTTATCACACCCCTCCCTCAAATACTCTCACTTTATAATGAGTACGCCTTATTCCAAAGTTACAACTTATAGGTTTAGAGGTTCCGCTAGAGCAGGTACAGCCCTAGTGTCCAGTGTGGATCCTGCCAAGAAAGAGTTTGGCCAGTCAAGAATAAGTCGCCTGAGATACAGTGGCATCCAGTACCTGCACAGCAGCAAAGTATCAATATAAGGATCTGGCATCCATACTGTTTCTGAAACTTAGTCCTGGAAACTGTTATCAATATTTGGACGCCACTTAAATTTCTAAATTAAGGGATATAAAAAAATCAAAGCAAGTTTAAAGGGAGGAGTGTGCCTCTTTTACCATGGCAGAAAATAAATTTCTTTTGCATCTTCTTGCTTTACTCACACTATTGTTAAGTACTTCAGGAAGGGTTGATGGAAAACTAAACCCTCATAGTCGTATTTCAAATGAAAGTGATGTAACGGACAGCAATAGTGGAGGTTTTTCTATAGTCACAGTTGATTGGCCGAAAGTGCATGTGCCTTACCTCCTTACTTTATGGGTCTTCTTGGCATCCTCAGCTCTGATTGGTAAGTAATGGTAACAAATTAAAAGTTATGTCTTGTCTAATCATGGATTAAAAGTATCTTAACAAAGTTTTACCTCATGTTCAAATAGTATTGGAGTCTCTTCCTTTAATTATTCACAGTCCAATTATTCATAGCCAACTCTTTCAGATGCAGCTGATGAAATGGATTATGTTAGAATTAATAAATATATTTTTACATAAGTTAATATTGAATGTCATCAGTCTTGCTATGATTCCTCTGACATTTGTTGCAGAACCTCAACAGGAACTTAAATATCCGGTTTTTAATTCATTTGCATTGTAACAATAGACTTTTTAAATGAAAACCAGCCAGTAGAAAAATAATGTTTGTCAAAAAATACTCTAGGCTAATTGTAAATAGAAATTTTCTCATTGTAATTTTTGCCCTGCATATTGAAGCAATTCAAAAAGGAAGGTTAAAATTGGGTTGTTGTAGGTTTTTCTGGGCTATATGGCCACGTTCTAGAGGCATTTTCTCCTGACGTTTCACGTGCATCAATGGCAAGCATCCTCAGAGGTAGTGAGGTCTGTTGGAAGTAGGAAAATGGGTTTATACATCTGTGGAATGACCAAGGTGGGACAAAGGACTTTTGTCTGCTGGAGCTAGGTGTGAATGTTTGAACTGACCACCTTGATTAGCATTTAATGGCTTGGAAGTGCCTGGGGGAATCTTTTGTTGAGAGTGATTTGATGTGCCTGATTGTTTCTGTAGTTTTGCTGTTGTGATTTTTGAGTTTTTTAATACTGGTAGCCAGATTTTGTTCATTTTCATGGTTTCTTCCTTTCTATTGAAATTGTCCACATGCTTGTGGATTTCAGTGGCTTCTCTGTGTAGTCTGACATGGTGGTTGTGAGAGTGGTCCAGCATTTCTGTGTTCTCAAATAATATGCTGTGTCCAGGTTGGAATGTTAAAATGTTGACCCACTTGAGTTGTACTTTGTTTGGATCTTTTTAAACTCTGTGCCCCTGTTAGTGTGTGTGTGTGTGTGTGTGTGTGTGTGTGTGTGTGTGTGTGTGTATATATATTCAACCATCCCTGGTGTTCCCACCTCTGGAAAACGCCACACGGTGCAGGTTGGAGAAATAAGTGGGTTTGGGACTGATATCTGGAATCATCGTGGAGGTGGAGGACAGTGAATAGACAGAAACTCAGAAACTCAGGTTGTTTAAGAAGGCTTTTGAATAGAAGTGCAATGACTGGTAACTTGACCATAGGAATGGAACAATGGAAATGGTATTGGATTGTGAATTTGACGATGAGACGACTCGGAATGGTCTTGTAGTAAGGTTGATGTTTTGATGAGATGTTTGATAATTATGTACTGTGGATTATTTTATTTTATGTTGTATTTTGCACCTGTTTTTCTATGTTGTACACCGCAATGAGTCGCCAGTAGGCTGAGAATTGCGGTATATAAGCGTAGTAAATAAATAAATAAATAAATAAATAAATACAAGATGCAAGCGCTGCATTTTTGAATTTAGAATTATGGCAGTGTTGCACACTCCTTGAAGAAGCAAGTTAGGTGTTTGGGATTTACAATTGTCCTACAAGTAGCCTCAGGGGATATTTGGGGCACTTTTGGCTGATTTTGCCAGTTGTTTATACACTTGCACACTGACAGACTTATCATATCAAGCTGCCTGGTGATCTTTCACTTGGATTATTTCAATGATTTCTAAGGGGGGCTGTTCTACTTCAGAACTTGTATCTGCTACAGGAGACCTGTGACAGAATTGTGAATGCATATTTTAATCATAGCTTTGCCAGTGTTAAATAAGTGCTTTTATGTTTCTGATCCTATTTCTGGGTGTTCATAATAATTTTTAAAACCTTTAAATTGATTAAGACCTGGATATCTGAAGGAATGCCATCTCCTGTACCATCCTGTTTACCCTATTAAAATCATCATCCAAGACATTTTTACATGAGTATTTTCTTTCTGGTAGACTGTAACAACTAGCCCAAATCTCTTGGGCTATGGCATTTCTGTTTTTGCTTTTTCATTTATTGTGTTTTAAAAGCTGAATTCTATACATCCTCTTGCAATAAATTTGTTGAAAGATGGTGGATACATTAACTAGTTTAAAAATCTGTGAATTCCCATAATACTTTAATTTATGTAGACTGCTATTTCACCAATCTTTGTGTTCATAGTTGGGGGGTCCATGAGGTCACGAGGAGTCGGAGACGACTAAACGAATGAACAACAACAAATATCATTTAATAATCTGGCAATTTATTTATTTATTTATTTAGCAGTTTTGTATACCGGTCTTCTCACCTCTGTTCGAGGGACTCAGGCTGGTTTCCAACATCAATATTACAGACAGTCATTAAAACATCATATTCTAAATCACACTAAAACATTAAAATAGCAAAATACAATAATGGTCAGTCATCATCAAAAATCATTATTTGTCGTCATCCATCCAGCAGTCATTAACTTGTGTTTTCATAAAGTCAGTCCCAATATGTAAATCATAAAATGATAATACAAGAAAATAGCCAATAACTGGAAACTTCTTTGCAAAATAAATTAAATGAATTAATATTTATATATGACCTCTTTATAGTCCCCAAATATTAAGTCTTTATGTCTGTCTAAATATTAAACTTGTAGGGAGGGCTGTGACCTCCAAGAGTAACCACATAAATTATCCAAATGTGGTTCATATACCATCTGAAAATAGACATATTATTATTATTATTATTATTAACTTTATTTGTACCCCGCTAGCATCTCCCGAAGAACTCAATGCAGCTTACAAAGGCCAAGGCCACAATAAAACAACAATATAACAATTACATATAAACCAAAAGCAAATCGAAAACATTAAAGCAATAACAGTAAACAGTAAAACAGCACACCGTGATACAATAAAAACTAGGCCGGGCAAATGTAATGGGTACAGATTAAAAAGTGCTGAGTATGCTGAGTGATATATAAGGATTTTTGGATAGGTGCAATGTGCGGACAATCTCAATCTCTAATAAAGTGCTTTTGGGACGTGTTGCTGGGGTTTCCTATTCTTGAAAGGCACACCGGAATAGCCAGGTCTTCAAGTATGATACTGTTGAGTATGAAAAAACAAGATACATGTTTACAAACTGAGTGTCCTAGTGAGAGTTATGAACATGTATTTTTGTAAAGTCAGCCCCAAGATGTAGACCTTTGATGTTGTTCATTCGTTCAGTCGTCTCCGACTCTTCGTGACTTCATGGACCAGCCCATGCCAGAGCTCCCTGTCGGCCGTCACCACCCCCAGCTCCTTCAAGGTCAGTCCAGTCACTTCAAGGATGCCATCCATCCATCTTGCCCTTGGTCGGCCCCTCTTCCTTTTGCCTTCCACTTTCCCCAGCATAATTGTCTTCTCTAGGCTTTGCTGTCTCCTCATGATGTGGCCAAAATAGACCTTTAGTATACAAAAAATACTTTCCAAAAATATTCATAGATATTTTCCTACATTATTTTCTTGTATAATTAGTAATTGAGATTGGTGAATGATTATTGGGTTATTTTTACATTGATATTTAGCCTTTCTGGCAGAGGGGGTGACCAGAAACCTCAGGACTTCCAGAAGGGGAACTCCTCTTCCAAGGTCCCTGGTGCATTATCTTGACATGCCAGGAGCTCTAGAGGAGCCTTGTGCCTTGTTGCTGAGACATTTACTATACATTTTGGGGCAAAACGGGAGCCAGGGAGGGGAAGGTAGGCTGTCTGAGCCTGGCGAAGTGGGATGACTGCAGGGACATGTCCTCTGGAATTGTGCATGGTGATCCCAAGAGGCAGGTCCCACAGGCCCATATCTTTCCATCTGATCTTAAAACCTGAAATAAACCTGGTTTTCTTGGTTTATTCCAGGGTGAACTGCATTTGTCTGGGCTGTCGTTTGGATACTGCATTATACAGCAGGGTAGATAAGGCCTCATGAACAGCTTTTAAGCAGCCCAAACGAAAGAAACCGGGATTGCAACTTTGGTCACTTTCTTCTCTGTTGGTATGGCTGAAGAGAGAGAGGAAAGTTTACATGTGTTTTGGGGATTACTGATTTGTTTATATTGTTTGGAGATTTATATGAGTTACCTTGTTTGGTTGGTTTTGGCCATGTGCTGTCCTTGAGTACTTGTTCTAAGGAAAATCTTCTTAAACTGTAGGTCGTGACCCTATTTGGGATTCCCTAACTGAATCTGGGGGTTGTGACAAATCTATGTAGTCTGCCACTTGGTGGCTGTTTGAGACATTTACATGAACCCAGGAGAAAAAAAGGAGAACCAACAGAGTCTTTTCTGCCATTTGGGACTGAAAACCAAGTATGCCAACTTGGCATGAAAAATGTTGACGATATTCTATGTCCTGCAGTATCAAATATTCAGCCAAGATTTAATTCATTATCTAAAAATAAACAAGCACATAATGTTCATTAGTATGTAAATTGATAAATAGTACAATTAAATATATACCAAGGATTCTTTAACATTATAATATTATATTATACTATCTGTCCCCTGCCACGCGTCTGGTGATCTGAAAAATAAAGTAATGAGAAAGTGTTGGTTTCTAATATATGTAATTTCTTTAGGCTTGTGAGTAAACAGTATTTCTTGTTGTTTCTTTGTCAGTGTTGATGTGGAGAGTGTCTGGTTTGCCTACTCTGGAAATATTTATTTATTTATTTATTTATTTATTTAGTACACTTGTATACCGCTAATATCTCAGCCTAAAACGGCGACTCATTGCGGTTTACAATATTAAAAACAACAATATTCCGATAAAAATATAAAACACATACAGATACAATACACAGTATTGGGCCACCAATACAGACCAATGCATCTCTTAACTTAAATCATAATCCAATTTCATTGTCTGTGATTACCAGTCCTTGATCAAAACTTCATCGCATCGGATTAGCCGAATGCTTGCTCAAACATCCATGTTTTCAGTTTTTTTCGAAATGCCATCAGCGAGGAGGCTGATCTTATCTCTATAGGGAGGGCATTCCAAAGCCGTGGGGCCACCACAGAAAAGGCCCTATCCCTCGTTCCCGCCAGCCGCACCTGTGAAGCAGGCGGGATGGAGAGAAGGGCCTCTCCCGAAGATCTTAGGGTCCTGGTGGGCTGATAGGCCGAGATACGTTCGGATAGGTATGTTGGGCCAGAACCGTTTAGGGCTTTAAAGGCCAATGCCAGCACTTTGAATTGGGTCCGGTAGCTAATCGGCAGCCAGTGGAGCTGGTACAGCAGAGGAGTTGTATGCTCCCTGCGCCCTGCTCCTGTTAGTACCATGGCTGCCGCCCGTTGGACTAGTTGGAGCTTCCGGGCCGTCTTCAAAGGCAACCCCACGTAGAGAGCGTTGCAGTAGTCAAGGCGGGATGTAACCAGAGCGTGGACTACCGTGGCCAAGTCAGACTTCCCAAGGTACGGTCGCAGTTGGCGCACGAGTCTTAACTGTGCGAATGCTCCCCTGGTCACCGCCGAAACCTGGGGTTCCAGGCTCAGCGATGAGTCCGGGATCACACCCAAACTGCGAACCTGCGTCTTCAGGGGGAGTGCGACCCCGTCTAACACAGGCTGTAACCCTATACCCTGTTCGGCCTTGCGACTAACCAGGAGTACCTCCGTCTTGTCCCTATGCCCTGTTCGGCCTTTCGACTGACCAGGAGTACCTCTGTCTTGTCTGGATTAAGTTTCAATCTGTTGTCCCTCATCCAGTCCGTTACAGTGGCCAAGCACCGGTTCAGGACTTGAACAGCCTCCTTAGTAGTAGGGAAGGAGTGACAGAGTTGGACATCATCTGCGTACAGATGACACCGCACCCCGAAACTCCGGATGATCTCGCCCAGCGGCTTCATGTAGATGTTAAACAACATGGGAGACAGTATTGAACCCTGAGGAACCCCACAATGCAAAGGTTGTGGGGTAGAACAGGAGTCCCCCAGTAACACCTTCTGAGACCGACCCTCGAGGAATGACTGGAGCCACTGCAAGGCAGTACCTCCAAGACCCATTCCCGCGAGGCGTCTCAGAAGGATACCGTGGTCGACGGTATCAAAGGCCGCTGAGAGGTCGAGTAGCACCAACAGGGACACACTCCCCCTGTCGAG
>NW_026847660.1:59100929-59120837 GCF_025583915.1 Anolis sagrei ordinatus | reverse complement strand
CAATTCCCCCAGTGGTTTTTGAATTCTGATGGTAGCACGAACTAACATTACATTTTTATTTATATAGATTATGATTGCAAATGTTTGATTTGTATACCTATTTTATATACCTATGGGGTTGCATTAAAATTTCATGAAAAGGGGTCACTAGGGGAAAAGTTTAAGAAGCTCTGATATCGAATTCCAAGGTTTGTAGGAACAGGCACACTATGAGGTCATTTTTGTGTCTGCAGAAATAGCTACAAGTTCTGACTTACCGTCTGTGTTTAAGTCATCTGTTCCATCATAGTCAGTGGACCACCAGTGGTCCACAAGAACAAAAATATGGTCCGTGGCCTCACCATTACTACATTGTTGCCTTGAAACCGGAGGACTTATGGTTTTTATTGTGTTACTGATGTTAATTGTAATGAATTTTTACCTGCATTAAATGTTTTTAATGTTTAAATTATTTTTGTACTGTTGTGGGCATCGAATTGTGCTGTTTTGTAAACCGCCATGAGTCACCCTCGGGCTGAGAATGGTGGTATAGAAGCATAGCAAATAAATAAATAAATAAATAAACGATGCGGCAATGAGGACAGCTAGTCTTGTGAAACCCTCTTATAGTGCCGAGGCAACAGGGATGTTGGGAGGGGAGAGATTACTAATACTACATCAGCCCTATATTATTAAATATGGTTTTCTGTGGGTGAACAGATGGCGACTACTGGATGGCATATGTTCTGTATCAGAAACTAGAACTGATGTAGTCTGTCCAATGGAATTTTCTGAATCAATACCCCAAATAACCAAACCAAATCCAAAGTTGACCAAAAACAGATTCGTAACTCTTTTGGTACTAATGTTGGAGAGTCGTCCCAATTCAAATGGTCTCTGGTCAAGTAGTCTCTGGTCAAAAAAAGGTTGGGAACCACTGCACAGAGAAACAAGTGTCAGACAAGTGTTTTGAAATATATTTATTTGAGTTGTTTACATTCCAGCACAGCACTTCCACCTCAAAAAGAAGCTCAAGACAGGTTAGGAGGCCATGGTCTTTCCCAGTGGCTGGTCTCTATCCCAGTTCCCTTTTTAAATAAAGTTTGTCTTCCTGGGGGTTGCTTTGAATCATCTTATGGCACAAAACCTGTTATTATCTGTTGGAAGAGGGGCACTGCTATGACATCTTTCGGTCAGAGAGGAAATGGTAAAACAGGTTTCAGCGGGATATCTCAACATTATTGCCAACACCGTTACTTTGCAAACTATCTGCTGACAGCATACATTGTGGCATTGATTTCCATAATTTAATCTAGAAGCATGTATTTGGGGCTTCCTATGTAAATTATGTTGTCCAGGACAATGCCAAAACACCACTTTTCTGTGGTATTGGTCTACCTTCAAAATAGGTGAAATGACTCCTTGGAAGTCATGCTATAAATGTCAGCATGGGACATGCAGCTGTTATGTATGGGATATATACAAAACATACAAGGTTTAGTGGAGACCATTTCTCTAAAACATTTGGCTAGGATAATAAATTATTTGGCCTGGAAGTAACAAAAGACTATTTTTCTTAGGATCAGCTGTAAAATACGACAAACAAATGACAAATACCATATATTCCGGCATATAAGACAACTGGACGTATAAGACGACCCCAACATTTCCAGTTAAAATATAGAGTTTGGGACATACTCACCATATAAGACTACCCCTCTTCCAATGCACACCAAATAAATTTTTTAAAAGCATCAGATTTGATTTCAATATGGACCATATAAGTCTCATAGAATCATAGAATCAAAGAGTTGGAAGAGACCTCATGGGCCATCCAGTCCAACCCCCTGCCAAGAAGCAGGAATATTGCATTTAAATCACCCCTGACAAATGGCCATCCAGCCTCTGCTTAAAAGCTTCCAAAGAAGGAGCCTCCACCACACTCCGGGGCAGAGAGTTCCACTGCTGAACGGCCCTCACAGTCAGAAGTTCTTCCTCATGTTCAGATGGAATCTCCTCTCTTGTAGTTTGAAGCCATTGTTCCGCGTCCTAGTCTCCAAGGAAGCAGAAAACAAGCTTGCTCCCTCCTCCCTGTGGCTTCCTCTCACATATTTATACATGGCTATCATATCTCTCTCAGCCTTCTCTTCTTCAGGCTAAACATGCCCAGCTCCTTAAGCCGCTCCTCATAGGGCTTGTTCTCCAGACTTGATCATTTTAGTCGCCCTCCTCTGGACACATTCAAGCTTGTCAATATCTCTCTTGAATTGTGGTGCCCAGAATTGGACACAATATTCCAGGTGTGGTCTAACCAAAGCAGAATAGAGGGTAGCATTACTTCCCTAGATCTAGACACTATGCTCCTATTGATGCAGGCCAAAATCCCATTGGCTTTTTTTGCCGCCACATCACATTGTTGGCTCATGTTTAACTTGTTGTCCACGAGGACTTCTCTGCCTCTCAGATCTCACCCCTGCACCACTTCACTGCTTAGTTACTTAAACTGGTATCTGTAATAATATTTATTTATTTGATCAGTCATATGACCATTTCAAAATAGAACACGAGTAAAAAACAAAGCAACAAGGTGAAGACAGCAGCCGACCTTCTATTTATAGTCAGAATCTTATTTTCCTGGTTCTTCTTTCAGGAAATCTTCTCTTTTCTTAATAGCTTTCAGAATAAAAAGGCTTACTCTGATTATGCTGGATCTTTCCTGCCCTTGCAAGAGGGATGTCAGAATATCATTTCTGTTGGGGGACCTGCAGTTGGATAATATTGGATGTAAATATCTGTCTCGCAGTTCAGTATATGCTGGACAGTCAATTAAGAAATGTTCAATGTCTTCCACTGTTTGTTCTCCCCAGACGCAGAATCTCTCACTTCTTGGGATGTTACAGTAGCGCCCGGTTTGCACCATAGTACCGAGTTGTTCAAACCTAGCCCTAGTATATATTCTTCTTAAGGGTAGTGGAAGTGGAATAGTTAGGTAGTGCTCTAAATGAATATTCCTTTTGTGGGAAGCTAAAAACCTTGTGGCTGAAGACCTACCTATGCTCTCTAGATCCAGCTGTGCATAAAGGTAAAGGTAAAGGTAGTCCCCTGACATTAAGTCCAGTCATGTCCGACTCTGGGGTGTGGTGCTCATCTCCATTTCTAAGCCGAAGAGCCAGCGTTGTCCGTAGACACCTCCAAGGTCATGTGGCCGGCATGACTGCATGGAGCGCCGTTACCTTCCCGCCGGAGCAGTACCTATTGATCTACTCACATTTGCATGTTTTCGAACTGCTAGGTTGGCAGAAGCTAGGGCTGACAGCGGAAGCTCACGCCGCTCCCCGGAATCGAACCTGCGACCTTTCAATCATCAAGCTCAGCAGCTCAGTGCTTTAATCCACTGCGCCACCGGGGGCTCCTCCAGCTGTGCATAGACATCCCTAATGCGCCGCTTGAGCACTTGCCCTGCCCCCGGACCCAAAACACCCAGAAATTGCCAAGGCAGACCGAACCCAGCCAGCTCATTATTCAGAGCCGCCATCCACGATGATTTCTGTTCATGCTGGACTTGATCCTCTAGACATAGGCGAGGAAGTCTATTGGGATCCATAGAGCTTACTTTTTGACCAGTAATTAAACTGTCTCATTAAAATTTGAGCTTTTACTGGGAGTATTCCTAGCTCAGCCCTTACAGCCGCCGTCAGCGTTGTTCTGGAAAGGCCCAGGAAGGTGCGAAGGTGCTTCACTTGGAAGGCTTCAATCTTAGCCACTTCACTGCTTAGTTACTTAAACTGGTATCTGTACTTAAGCTCATTATAATAGGACAATTACATATTTACAATAAAAATAAAGGCTTACAGGAATCATAGAATTGGAAGAGACCACACAGGCCATTCAGCCCAAACCCCTGCCATGCATGAAAAGCACAATCAAAACACCCCTGACAGGAATACAGTTTTGTATTGCACCAATATCAGTAACTATGTTGTGCTACAGAACTGAGCTGAAATCCCTGTTTCCTGAAAAGACACTCTGTTTAAGATCCTTTAGCAAATCATTCATTTTTTCCCAGCAATCATTTGTCACAGCAATGCTGTGACAGACTGTTCCCTCATCCCTATCATAAACCACTAGTCTTCAAATCCTGGTCTGGGCATTGTTTGACCTTCTTGGTGTTGCTGGGCTGGAACCTCCAACAGTCCTTGTCAGCACAGCTGATGATAAACAGCATGGAATTGCTAGGACTTGTAATCCAACAATATCTGAAGGTTGCTCAATTCCCACCTACATACAATTTGGATTATTTTTGTTCTTGTACTTTAAAAGAACTGGTTTCCAAAACCACCATTTACTTATTCCTGATGAGCATTCCTAGCATTTCAACATTTATTTATTTATTATTTATTTACTTTACTTGTATACCGCAGTTTCTCAGCCCAACAGGCAACTCAACGCGGTTTACAACAAGGATAAGAATCAATCAACGATATACAATTTAAAACCATAAAAGCATAATATACAATATTGACACAACAATAGACAACACAATGCATCTCATAACTAGAGTCGTGATCCAATCCGTCGTCCAAATTTCCATTCCTGTAATCATCACATTCATTGCACTGTTTAACCGAATGCCCGTTCAAACATCCATAGTGATCAATGTTGAACAGCATGGAAGTTGCAGTTCAGCAACATCTGGAATGCCACAGGATTCCCATTCCAATGCAATAAGCATTTGTTTCTGACATATTTTTCCACTGGGTGGCAGCAGGTCCTGAATATTGATGAAACGTAAAACTAAAGGAACATAGGTTAGTTCTCCGCAAATAATTTAGAACTACAAAGAGTTCATTTCTCTCTCTTTCTTAGAGTAAATATCTCTACAGCAAGGGTGAGAATGGAACAGTCATCTAGAAGTTCATAAACTATTACGAGTATTTCTCATCCTTGGGTCTGCAGCCTGGAATTGCTGTGGTCCAATACTGTCTGAAGAGCTGCCCAGTTTGGGCTATTCTTGCTGTACTTTACCGGAACGGGTCTCTACAACCACTGTCTACTTACCCCACCCCCCTCACCTTCCCAATCAGCATTCCTCAGCATTACAACATAGTAACCAAAGAACAAAAGCGAGGATGGTCTGGTGAAGCAAATGGGCATGGTCATACAAATAGACTTGATTCTCAGAAGCTGAGATCCAGCTTCATAGTAATGAAACATTATTAAACATGAGGGAATAAGATCTGAGAAAGTGGCTCAACCACTTAATGAGTTCAGATTTGAGGCATACATTGGGGATTCCAGCTATATGGAACACTTTTGAAATAATCATCATAGGGAACAACTCATGGCTGAATCTTCCAAGTGTTATCAGATAACTGACCCCCTAGGCAGAGTATTAACCACTATACGACCACAGCCGTATTTTTGTATTTTTGTGTTTTGTAATTGGTGTCATGTCAGTCACCAATTACAAAACACAATAACAATTATTTTTTTAAAAAAATCTGACCCCCTAAATAATAAACTTCAAATAACAATGAATGAATGAATGAATTTATATTAAATGTCTTTTCAGACAATCTTACAACGCCAATAGATCATCTCCCCATCTTTCTCCATTTTGATAAAGCCGAGCGGGAAGTGTCTCCTTCCTCCCCGTGACTGGGCTAATTAAATTGCCTTTTGAAAACTGCCTAGCTCATGAACATGTGTACTAACTAATACTTTCACAATGGATCGGGGAAAGCCATTTAATGTATACATTCTATGCGTACCAGGTCTCATTGATAGTCTCTTCTGTACTCATGAACTGAAACCTCTTCTATTGATAAGCCATTATTTCATTGAGAAACTTCCTGCAGTCATTGTGAGGCTCCCATTGATAAGATCAGAATTTATTTGCTGCTAGGCATCAGTGTATGAATTATGGGTAAGCTTAGCCCATTGAACTGATGATTACTCCCAATTACCATTTCTGTTCTCTGGATTATTTCTTTGTATTCAGCTGGACCACACATTAAGTCAACCATGAACTTGGTTACATTTGATGTCAATACATTCCTGATGTCTGTGCCCCTCACGGAGGTGGATCTTTAAATGTATCCAAGCTTCAAACCAGAAAATGACAGCTCCTGATATTTTCCGCCACCAGGAGAACCAATCACAGAAGCCACTGCATGGGGCTCCCGGACGACAGGAGCCTGGATCCTAGCTGGTCCAGTATTTCAGTCAATCAGAACATGCTGCTACGAACTTGGGAAAAATTTATCACCTTCATTGAAGATTTAGAAAATAATTTTCCCCCAATAGAAATAATTCTGGCTGGTGATTTCAATATCAGGGTGGGTAATTGTGTGCCGACCAAGGGCAAGATGAATGGATGGCATCCTTGAAGTGACTGGACTGACCTTGAAGGAGCTGGGGGTGGTGACGGCCGGCAGGGAGCTCTGGCGTGGGCTGGTCCATGAGGTCACAAAGAGTCGGAGACGACTGAACGAATGAACAACAACAACAATTGTGTGCATTGTTAATTAGATAATGTGATTTGTGATCCTGATGCTATACAATTTCTATTTACTCCTGTATCTCGTCAATCAATAGATCATACTAAGAACTTTGTGGGATTTTGTATGCTGCTGCACAGAACTTTACAACATTGTAGGTTGTAGCTGAATTAGTATCTGCAAGTAGCAGGGAGGTATAAACTTGTCCTGGCTGGCCTGGGTGCTTGTATATCAGAGGTAAACTAAGCCTGGCACGGATATCCCTGTAGAACGGGCACTGAAGGAGCACATGTTCTATTGTTTCTACATGACCCGAGTCACAGGGGCAGAGTCTCTCTGGGAAAGGGATCTTCCAGTAGCGGCCTTCAAGTACAGCTGATGAGAGAGTGTGGCATTGAGCCAGGGTGAAAGTCCTTCGATGAATAGGAACCTCTAAGGCAGCGTTTCTCAACCTGGGGGTCGGGACCCCTGGGGGGGGGTCGCAAGGGAGATGTCAGAGGGGTCACCAAAGACCATCAGAAGACACAGTATTTTCTGTTGGTCATGAGGGTTCCATGTGGGAAGTTTGGCCCAATTATATCGTCGGTTAGGTTCAGAATGCTCTTTGTTTGTAGGTGAACTATAAATCCCAGCAACTACAACTCCCAAATGTCAAGGTCTATCCCCCCTCCCCAAACTCCACCAGTGTTCACATTTCAGCATATTTAGTATCCGTGCCAAGTTTGGTCCAGATCCATCATTGCTTGAGTCCACCATGCTCTCTGGATGTAGGTGAACTACAACTTCAAAACTCAAGGGTAATGTCCACCAAACCCTTCCAGTATTTTCTTTTGATCATGGGAGTTCTGTGTGCAAAGTTTGGTTCAATTCCCTCATTGGTGGAGGTCAGAGTGCTCTTTGATTGTAGGTTAACTATAAATCCCAGGAACTACAACTCCCAAATGACAAAATTGGTTCCCCCCCCCCAACCCCACCAGTATTCAAATTTGGATATAGCGCGTATTTTTATAAAATACATCCTGCATATCAGATATTTAAATGATGATTCATAACAGTAGCAAAATTACAGTTGTGAAGTACCAACGAAAATAATTTTATGCTTGGGGGTCACCACAACATGAAGAACTTGTATTAAGGGGTTGCGGCATTACGAAGGTTGAGAAACACTGCTCTAAGGTTTTTAAATATGCCATAGGGGAGGCAAGATATCTGCTGCCTTCATTGATAAGGAAGGTTGGAACGGAGGCCAGATCTAGTTGTCGCTCTGTGTTTGTGATACGTTGTTTAATAAGTGTTTTGGCTTGATTGTAATCCATAGCAAATAGTAGACCTGGAGAAAGTCCCAATGAGGAGATTTTGAATGCTACCGCCTGCTTCCATGTGGATTGGAAGTCATCCTCCATGGTTAGTAGGGCAAGACCAAGGGGTGCACGGGACAGTCTGAGCCAGAAGTTGAGTATGACCACCCACACCCTGGCCTCCACTCTCATAAAGCCCGTCTCTAGTCGCAGGGTGGCATTAGAAATGCATTTAGGTACCTGCAAGGCCGATCTCAGAAACTTTGACTGAACCAGCTCTAATGGGGCAAAACTGGGGAAGGGGCCGAGCTGAGCCCCATACAAAAGTTGGGCTAATGACTTAGTTTCAAACAGTTTGAGCGCTGCCTGTGTAAAGTGGCCCCCTCTTGACTTAAGATATTTAAGAATGGCAATTGAGCTCCTCTCCGCAGTGTTGGCTGGCTACTTGATCCCCATGAGCTCTTCTGCTACCATTAGATTGGAGAACTACACCTAGATATTTGAAGGATGTAACTTGCTCTCACAGTCAGGAAGTTCTTCCTCATGTTCAGATGGAATCACTTATGGGTCAGGACAGGTAGGCAAAGAGAGAGTACACTTTGGCTATAGTTCTCTTGTTACTGCCCACTTTGAGGTTTTGCTGCACTTCTGATGAAGTCCATCCTGGGTAAAGCATTAAGAGGTGCACTTAGATGTTCCAGGAACTTCTTCACACCTGTTGACAGCTGACGCCTTGGCTGCAACAGGCAGGATAGATTGCCAAATGTTTGCCACTGTGTGGACACATCTAAGGCTAAAATGCTGGTAAAGAGGGAGAGATAAAAAGAGTTTGCTTGTTTATCCACTGTGCACATACATAATATACCCTTAAAAAGTGCTGGAGTAAAAGAGCCACCCTCCTCCCCTGTTATCTTTTCCCCCTCCTTCAATTCTTAAAGGGTTTTTTTTTCCATTCCTCAAACTCCATTTTGGAAGGAAAATTGTAGCTATGGGACCGCATCAAACAGCTGCTAGGGTCCATTTCCATGCGCTTAGGAAACGGAGCCCAATGGGAGTTCCATGGAGGCCATCACATGATGATAGGGCACTTCCAGCGGGACTCCGTGGGGCTCTGCTTCTGCAGTGCATGGAAACTGAGCCTAGCAGCCATCTTCAGGAGTCAGGTGTTACCTGATTCCAAGCTTCAGAAAGTGGAGGAAAGGCACAGTAAGTACGTGGGATGCTTGGCCATCTCTGAAGACGGGTTAAGACGAAAGGAAACAGGATAAGACCATTCCCTCCACTTTTCCCCACTTTCCCTGTTTCCCCCCTGCTCCATCCGATGTTGTTGTTGTTCATTCGTTCAGTCGTCTCCGACTCTTCGTGACCTCATGGACCAGCCCACGCCAGAGCTCCCTGTCGGCCGTTACCACCCCCAGCTCCCTCAAGGTCAGTCCAGTCACTTCAAGGATGCCATCCATCCATCTTGCCCTTGGTCGGCCCCTCTTCCTTTTGCCTTCCACTTAGAAATCACTACACCATGCTGATTTTCAGGATCTCCTATGAAGGAATTTACATGTCAACATTCAATTCGTTTAAAGATTAAAAATTCAGTTAGAGCACTATCACATAGCAAGGTATTTAGTATTGTTGCTATTGTTGGGTTGTTGCTATTGTTGTTGCTATAATTGACAAGATTTTTCTTATTCAGATAGAGAGAACTCCGATATTGGCCTAGGGGCCCATTTTAACTTACAGATAATGCAGAAGTGGCAGATAATCCTTAGTGCAAGGCTGCGTCAAACATGGTTGATGCCACTAGGCAGCTACTTTAGGAGTTCTCCAGGCCTGTATGGTGGCTATCTCCAGGCTTGAAACCTACCTGGGCTATTCTTAAAATTTCAACATTGACACTGAAATTCAACACCGTCTGAGCTCTGTGAGTGCAGCTTTTTTCCGAATGAAGCAGAGAGTGTTTGAGGACCGAGACATCCGTAGGGATACCAAGGTGCTTGTTTATAAAGCTGTTGTGTTCTCAACCCTGCTATACACTTGCGAGATGTGGACAGTCTACAGACGTCACATACACCTCCTAGAATTATTCCATAAGCCGTGCCTCTGGAAAATCCTGCAAATCTCTTGGGAAGACAAGTGGACAAATGTCAGGATGCTGGAAGAAGCAAAGACCACCAGCATTGAAGCAATGGTCCTCCGCCATCAACTCCGCTGGACCGCCCATGTTGTCCGGATGCCCAACCACCGTCTCCCAAAGCAGTTGCTCTATTCCGAACTCAAGAACGGAAAACAGAATGTTGGTGGACAGGAAAAGAGATTTAAAGATGGGCTCAAAGCCAACCTTAAAAACTCTGGGATAGACACTGAGAACTGGGGAACCTTGGCCCTTGAGCGCTCCAGGTGGAGGTCAGCTATGTCCAGCAGTGCTGTAGAATTTGAAGAAGCACGAATGGTGGGCGAAAGAAAGAACCGTGCCAAGAGGAAGGCTTGTCAAGCCAACCCTGACCAGGACCACCTTCCACCTGGAAACCAATGCCCTCAGTGCGGGAGAAGATGCAGATCAAGAATAGGGCTACACAGTCACCTACTGACCCACCGACAGATCCCCGACCTTGGAGGACCATCATCCTTGGACTACGAGGGATCACCTGTAAGTATCATCTATTGAAGAAAAATTTGGTATCTTCAAATCCATAAAGCATAGTTAGGGGTAGCTATGTTGACCATGCAGCAAAATACAACAAAATCCCCACTGTGAGTCCCCCTTCAGGGGGAGAAGGGTGGGGTATAAATATAGGAAATAATAAAATAATAATAATCCAAAATCCACAAAAGTGTGGTATCTTTATAGACCAATCAAAATGTAAAAAATACATCCTGCAAGGTTTTAAAGCTTCACAGCCTTCTTCATTGAGCAAAGATGTTAAAAATCATGAAAGAGCAGGATAGCAATTATGTTAGAATCATAGGCCTACACTTTGTCTTAGATCAGTGGTTCTCAACCTGTGGGTCCCCAGATGTTTTGGCCTTCAGCTCCCAGAAATCCTAACAGCTGGTCAACTGGCTGGGATTTCTGGGAGCTGTAGGCCAAAACACCTGGGGACCCACAGGTTGAGAACCACTGTCTTAGATGTTCTTCTGTCGACAGTTATAATGTTCTAGGGATCAGTGGTTTTCAAACTTTGGTCCTCCAGATATATTGCACTTCAGCTCCCAGAATTATTAATATTGACCAAGCTGGATAGGACTAGTGAAACCCCAAATACCCGGTAAACCAAGTTTTGAAACCACTGGTGTATACGGATATCAACTGAGGCCACTCTCCTTCTAGGCCATGTGTGGACTAGGGCAAAAGAGCAATAACAGAGAGGCAATAAAATTCCAGCTCCATTACCAACATAAACATAACTTCACTTGAGCTACAGAGTGTTCCTGTTCCTTCAAAGCTAACTACTTCTTTCTTTGAAATATCTCTAGAAGTCACTGCATGAACACGTGAACAAGGCCAATCAATGAGACCAAATTCTGGTTATTGCGCTAGAAGAATGTAATTTATGCCTGTACAATTTCAGATGACTCACATCCTGATTCTAAATAAAGAACTATGAGGCTCTTGTACCAACATGATACATATATAAGGCTGGGAGGGAATGTGTTGTTTGCATAACAGAACTTGCGTGATGTAGATGAATTCTAAGAAATCAAAACCTTAGATTTTGACATTGAATTATTGCCAAACTGGAAGCTGCTCTGAGTCCCCTTTGGGGTGGAGAAAGAGGGGGGGCGGGGGGGGGGTGTTCAGTAAATAAATAAATAAATAAATAAATAAAATAGATTAGTCATTCTGAATCTTCTTATGGTTTAATTTACAAGGAGCCCCCCGTGGCGCAGTGGGTTAAACCCCTGTGGCGGCAGGACTGAAGACTGACAGGTTGCAGGATCGAATCCGGCAAGAGGTGGATGAGCTCCCTCTATCAGCTCCGGCTCCTCATGCGGGGACATGAGAGAAGCCTCCCACAAGGATGATAAAACATCAAATCATCCAGGCATCCCCTGGGCAACGTCCTTGCAGACGGCCAATTCTCTCACACCAGAAGTGACTTGCAGTTTCTCAGGTTGCTCCTGACACGAAAAAAAATTACAAGTCAGATTGCTGAAGCACACATATTTCCTTGCTACAAGGAAGGTAAAGGTGTTAGTATGCAGAGGATCAGGCATGTAGCCGGGGGGGGGGGGGGGGGTGGGGGGCTTCAGCCCCCCCCCCCCGAAATTCTCATGGTGGTTCGCGAAAAGGCCGTACTGGTGCATTATTTAAACTGTTATGTTTATTCATATCATGATCTGATCACCATACTCAATATATCCCATATGCATGGGGGTATTGGGGTAATGATACAAAAGGTTTGCTAGGGTAGACCATCTTTCACTCAGACTCAGCCCCCCCCGAAACAAACACAGCCCCCCCCCCGAAAAAACACCCCCCCCCCCCCCCCCGAATCGAAATCCTGGCTACGGGCCTGATTGAAGGCACACAAAACAAATCACTATGGTGGGGAGACTGAGGACCTGTTGTAGCCCCTCTAGTAAATGTCAGATTTCTGTAATCTAAAACACTATTGTTATGAAGAGTCCTTTAAATATTATATTTCCAAAGAATGGCTCACAATATATTCACATATCCTGTGCCACCTCTAGGCATCATCCTTTTCCTATCTTCTTTTATACTGTTTCTCTCAATGCTGTCATTTAGATGTTAAACACAATCAGACAAGGGCTTACCTTTTGTTCCTTTTACTATAAATGCCAAGAACAATAAGGAAATAACTTCGACATGCATGCAAAGTGTGGTATTTGTTGTGAGGGTTGTGACTATTTGGTTCTGAGAACTATTTGGTGGCACTAATATTAGGTGCTGTAGGCTGTAGTTCAGAGCAAAGAACTGGCAAAACCATTTCTGAGTTTACCGAAGAAATTCTAATGAAATTCATAGAATCACCCTAAGTTGACAGGCAACTTGAAGGCACGTAGTTTGTAAAGTTAATTACAAGGCCCTCTGAAGCCAGCTATGTAAAAGGGGAGAGCATCGGACTATTTATGTTTAGGTTCTTGTGGGTTTTTCGGGCTATATGGCCATGTTCTAGAGGCATTTTTCCTGACGTTTCGCCTGCATCTATGGCAAGCATCCTCAGAGGTAGTGAGGTCTGTTGGAAATAGGAAAATGGGTTTATATATCTGTGGAATGACTGGGGTGGGGCAAAGAGCTCTTCTCTGCTGAAGCTAGGTGTGAATGTTTCAGCTGACCACCTTCATTAGCATTTGAAGGCCTGGCTGAGCCTGGGAAAATGTTTTGTTGAGAGGTGTTAAGATGTGCCTGGTTGTTTCCTCTCTGCTGTTTTGCTGTTGTAATTTTAGAGTTTTTTAATACTGGTAGCCAGATTTTGTTCATTTTCATGGTCTCTTCCTTTCTCTTGAAATTGTCCACATGCTTGTGGATTTCAATGGCTTCTCTGTGTAGTCTGACATGGTGGTTGTTGGTGTGGTCCAGCATTTCTGTGTTCTCAAATAATATGCTGTGTCCAGGCTGGTTCATCAGGTGCTCTGCTATGGCTGACTTCTCTGGTTGAAGTAGTCTGCAGTGCCTTTCATGTTCCTTGATTCGTGTTTGGGCGCTGCGTTTGGTGGTCCCTATGTAGACTTGTCAACAGCTGCATGGTATACGGTAGACTCCTGCAGAAGTGAGAGGATCCCTCTTGTCCTTTGCTGAACGTAGCATTTGTTGGATTTTCTTGGTGGGTCTGTAGATTGTTTGTATGTTGTGTTTCCTCATCAGCTTCCCTATGCGGTCAGTGGTTCCCTTGATGTATGGCAAGAACACTTTTCCTCTGGGTGGATCTTTATGTTTAGAATGCGAGGAGTTTATCACAAATCAGGAAAGTTGCAATTACAGCAGAACAATAGTGTCTTTGCTTGGACTTATCACACAACGTTGCTCCTTTCTTGCCAGTCCTGAGAACTATTTTTGTGGTACTAATCCCAGGTGCTGTAGGCTGTAGTTCAGAGCCAAGAACTGGCAAAACCGTTTCTGAATTTACCTTACCTAAGTGGGAAACAGTCTGAAAAGTATTTATTTTACAAACACAACTAATCCATTAATGATTTACTTTTGTAAAAGAAGTTCTTGTGATTGTGATTTGCCTGCTTCGTGGGATAGGCTTATAAAAGCGGAGCAACATGATGCAGAAGAAATGAGCCTACATTTCTATAACTACTATTCACCTCTGTATAATCGCAACCCAGAGTTTGCAAAATATATTTTGGACTATTGCTCCCAGAATGCCTATCCAAACTCCCAGTGGGAATCATAATCCAAATAGTAACATTCTCAAATCCAGTTGACACCAACCGCTTTCAGTCATAGTAATTAAGATAGCAGAAAATACAAATGCACCGACTCATGTGCAATTCCCCTCTTCCAGCAAAAATGTTCCTGGGAGTTTCCATTAGAGAACCAATGTAGTTGTTCTCATGATTTCTGTCTAGACCTAATAATAATAATAATAATAATAATAATAATAATAATAATAATAATCCTTTATTTATACCCCGCTAACATCTCCCAAAGGATTTGGTGCAGCTTACAAAAGGCCGAGGCCCAACACATCAATAAAACAACAGCATAACAAATGCAACGATAAATAAACTCATTAAACAAGTTATAAACATTAAAACAATAGCAATAAACATTAGACTATAACACCATGACACATTTAAAGCTAATGTAATGATTAAAATTTTAAAATGCTGAACATGACAGGTGAGATGGATAGGTTTTTGGAGATAAGTGCAGTATGCAGACAATCTTAATTTCTAGTAAAGTGCAAATGGGACATGATGCTAGGAGTTTCCTATGGGAAGGCACACTGGAACAACCATGTCTTCAAGCTCTTCCTAAAGACTGCCAATGTTGGGGCTTGTCTGATATCCTTGGGGAGAGAGTTCCAGAGTCGGGGGACTACCACGGAGAAGGCCCTGTCCCTCGTCCCCACCAATCGCGTTTGCGATGCAGGTGGGATTGTGAGCAGGGCCTCTCCAGATGATCAGAGAGATCGTGTAGGTTCATATACGGAGATGCGGTCACGCAGGTAGGCGGGTCCCAAACTGTTTAGGTCTTTGTAGGTAATCACCTTGAATTGGGACCGGAAAATGAACGACAGCCAATGGAGCTCCTTAAACAGGAGGGTTGACCTCTCTCTGTAAGGAGTACCAGTTGATAACCAGGCTGCCCCCCATTGGACCAGTTGGAATTTCCGGCCCGTTTTCAAGGGCAGCCCCATGTAGAGCGCATTACAGTAGTCCAATCTGGAGGTGACTAAGGCATGGACCACCCTGGCCAGGTCCGCCTTCACGAGGTATGGTCGCAGTTGGCACACGAGTCTCAATTGTGCAAAAGCCCTCTCGGCCACCGCCGACGCCTGAGCTTCAAGCGTAAGTGATGAGTCCAAGAGGACACCCAAACTGCGGACCTGTGACTTCAGGGGGAGTGTAACCCCGTCCAGCACAGGTTGCCACCCTATACCCCGATCTGGTTTACGATCGACCAGAAGGACCTATGATATAAATATGGAAATGGGGGAGGGAGGAGAAATACTTTAATGGTACTTGATGGAAATTTGCTTTTTAATTAGTACAGAAGCATTTAATAATATGCAAGCTTGACACCCGGATGTCCAAGACACCCCTAAAACCAGTTTTATGGAGAGTGTTAAGTGTATCCCATCAATTCTGCACTCAAAACAAAAGTCTGCACTACTTTTGAAAAAAATCAGTAAAAAATCACACGAATGAGCATGACATATTTTTTTCTAAAATATGACACAATATGTAATTGCAGCTTGGGTTGGCTTGGCTTTTTAATACACATCTGTGTGCATCTGTCAAACTGTATTTGTGCAGCATGTGAGAGTCAGCAGCCAGTTTTTGCCCCTATGCTTGTAGAAGGCTACACTTGCTGATTGGGGCTGATATTCAGTTGAAGAAACTGTTTTTGTTGCAGGGCAGCGGGTGAGAAGAAAGCAAACTGCTGTGTGTAAATAGATTGGACTGGACTACTGTAATGCGCTCTATGTGGGGCTGCCCTTGAAAACAGTTCAGAAATTCCAACTGGTCCAACGGTCGGCGGCTAGGTTGTTAACTGGTGCTCCTTACGGAGAGAGGTCAACCCTCCTGTTTAAGGAGCTCCATTGGCTGCCGTTCATCTTCCGGTCCCAATTCAAGGTGCAGGTGCTCACCTACAAAGCCCTAAACGGTTTGGGACCCGCCTACCTGCGTGACCGCATCTCCATATATGAACCCACACGATCCCTTCGATCATCTGGAGAGGCCCTGCTCACGATCCCACCTGCATCGAGGGACGGGACGAGGGACTGAGCCTTCTCTGTGGTGGCCCCCCGACTCTGGAACTCTCTCCCCAAGGACAGAAGACAAGCCCCAACGTTGGCAGTCTTTAGGAGGAGCCTGAAGACCTGGCTGTTCCAGTGTGCCTTTCCAGAAAAGGAACTCATAGCATCATGTCCCAAATGCCCTTTGTTAGAGATTTAGGATTGTCTGCACATTGCACCTACCTCCAAAAACCTCTACATTTCACCTATCATGTCCAGCACTTTTTAAATTTTGTCCATTACATTTGGCCCGGCCTTAGGTTTTAAATGCGTCATAGTGTCATGTTTTTAGTGTTTTATTGTTTTGCTTGATGTTTTATTATTTGCTTTATGAGTTTTACTGTTGTATTTGTTATGTTGTTGTTTTGTTGTGGCCTTGGCCTTTGTAAGCCGCATTGAGTCCTTCGGGAGATGTTAGCGGGTATAAATAAAGATAATAATAATAATAATAATAATAATAATAATAATAATAATAATAAATGTATGTGGTGGTATTGTATGTAGGAGTAATGGAGTGGCTCAGATTTGGGGGGGGGGGCTTTACAACCCATACAAGTGGGATGCAAATGTGATCACCTTTTGTCAGAAATGTACATTATGCACTCATAATTTCAGAACTGAATCCAACTTTTATGTGATTGTCTTTATGAGTTAAAGGATTCTGGTGTTGCTGTGGAAAGGAGGCCCATATTATAGGCATGTATCAACCAACCAGACCATATTTCAAGAAATAAAGCCTGACTGCTCATTGGAGGGAAGAATAGTAGAGGCCAAGATGAAGTACTTTGGCCACCTCATGAGATGAAAGGAAAACTTAGAGAAGAAAATTATGCTGGGGAAAATGGAAGAAAAAAGGAAGAGGGGCCGACCAAGGGCAAGATGGATGGATGGTATCCTTGAAGTGACTGGATTGACCTTGAAGGAGCTGGGGTGGTGACGACCAACAGGGAGCTCTGGCGTGGACTGGCACCGGGATTGTGGCGCAGCTGGCTGAGTGTCAGCTGCATTAAGATCACTCTTACCAAAAGGTCATGAGTACGAAGCCAGCCCGGGTTGGAGTGGGTTTCCAACCAATTGTGTGTAGCCTGTTGTCGACCTTTGCGACCCAAAAGACAGTTGCATCTGTCAAGTAGGAAAATAAGGTACCACCTTAAAGTGTGGGGAGGCTAAATTAACTGATTTATGAGGCCATAAAGAAGACTCCAGCAAAGTATTCCAGCGGGGAAGCATGCGGGGAATGCGGAAGTGCTTCATCAGCGTCGCAGATGGACGATGAAAGCGACAGCTCCCCTGGCTGCCGAAAAAGTTAAATATAGCCTCTGTGTATGTCTGTATATGTTTGTATGTCAAAAATCGGCATTGAATGTTTGCCATATATGTGTACACTGTAATCCGCCCTGAGTCCCCTGCAGGGCAAGAAGGGCGGAATATAAAAGCTGTAAATAAATAAATAAATAAATAAATAAAAAAATAAAAATGAAGTCACGAAGAGTCAGAAACGACTGAACAAATGAACAATAACAGCAAATCAACCTCTGGGCCCTGGCCAGAGATGAACAGCAGTCCTGTTTCCAGGCCTTGGCATCACATTCTCTACCTCTTGTTGTTCATTTGTTCAGTCGCTTCCAAAACTTCATGACCTCATGAACCAGCCCACGCCAGAGCTCCCTGTCAGCTGTCACCACCCCCAGCTTCTTCAGGGTCAAGCCAGTCACTTCAAGGATACCATCCATCCATCTTGCCCTTGGTCAGCCCCTCTTCCTTTTTCCTTCCATTTTTGTCTTCTCTAAGCCTTCCTGTCTTCTCATTATGTTGCCAAAATACTTCATCTTTGCCTCCAATATCCTTCCTTCCAATGACCAGTCCGGCCTTATTTCCTGAAGTATGGACTGGTTGGACCTCCAAGGCACCCTCAGAACTTTCCTCCAACATCACAATTCAAAAGCATCTATCTTCCTTCGCTCAGCCTTCCCTATGGTCCAACTCTCACATCCATAGGTGACTACGGGAAATACCATTGCTTTTACTATTCGGATCTTCGTTGCCAGTGTGATGTCTTTATTTATTTATTTATTTAGAACTTTTATATACCAGTCTTCTCACCTCCAACGAGGGACTCAGGCTGGTTTACAACAGAGGAATTCATACACAACAGTTTAAAACATCACATCCTATAATACACTAAGATAAAACATATTAAAATACAATCATATAATTACACAAGGCCAAGTCGTCAGAATAAAATCACAATTCATCCCCATCCGTCCATGTGGTCAAGAGTTACTGACTCACTCATCAAATGCCAGATTCCAGAGCCAGGTTTTCACCAACTTTCTAAAGGTCAGGAGGGAAGGGGCAGTTCTAATCTCCAATGGGAGAGAGTTCCAGAGCCGAGGGGCCACCACCGAGAAGGCCCTGTTCCTCGTCCCCACCAGACGCGATTGCGAGGGTGGTGGGACCGAGAGCAGGGCCCCTCCAGAAGATCCTAACAACCTTGATGGTTCATAGGGGAGAATCCGTTCGGACAGGTAAACTGGGCCGGAGTCGTTTAGGGATTTATAGGTCAACACCAGCACTTTGAATTGTGCTCGGAAGCTAATTGGCAGCCAGTGGAGCTGGCGCAACAGAGGAGTAGTATGCTCCCTGTACCCCGCTCCTGTTAGTAATCTGGCTGCCGCTCGTTGGACTAATTGCAGCTCTTTACTCTTCACTATTTTATCAAGATTGGTCATTGCTCTCCTCTCAAGAAGTATGCGTCTCTGCCTCTTGTGATATGACAATTCTAAGAGAACTGGTGGCAGGGTCAAGGAGCTGAGAAGGAAACAAATTGTGCAAAATCTATGTTGCAAACCTCATGTTCCCATGGGAAGGATATGTATGTATAACAGGCACAGACTTACTACCACATTCTGATGCAGACAGCCATCCCTCAAGGTGGACAACAACATAATGTGGGAATCACCTGAGGGGAAATAAAACCCATTGTCTTACATTTATCTTCACAAAGCATGCCCAGGTCTGTGCTATCAATTTTAATTGCTCTCTTGATTTGTGCTCAGGTGCCCTTTGGGGATTTCATCAGCTGCCACATAAACTACTGGCTGTATCTGCAGCACATATCTTTGATCAGCCCATTCAGTTGGAATTGCTTGTTAAGGGATCTCAGCATTTCCCCCTCCAGTCTTGATTGTTTGGAAGATAATGTATTTTATAAGGTGGAGACAACTGCTGCTTTGAATTTTACAATGCTGAAATTCAGCTTTGCCATGATAATTTCACTGTTTGATATGTGAAGTTGAGAGTATCATAAAAACTGCATTGCCTTTTCAAATACAGCCACTGAAACCTCAGGAACAGGATCCCTTTCTGTGTGAACTCTTACTCCGTAGAATTTGCTGCTCAAAATGTGGCTATTAAAGCTCAGACAGCTGTGAAAGAGTATTATACAGAGCCATATGCAATAAGTTTTGGCATGGCTATTACCCATGAAAAGAGAGAAGAAAAAGAGGAAGAGAGAGGGAGAGGGAAGGAGAGAGGAAGAGGAGAAGAAGAGGGAGAGGGAGGGGGAGGGAAGAAGAGAGGAAGAGAGAGAGGAAGAGGGAAGAAGAAATAGAGAGAGGGGGGAGAGATAAAGAGAGAGAGGGAGAGATAAAGAGAGACAGGGAGAGAGTGAGGGAGAGAAAGAGAGAGAAAGAGGAA